>JAACJT020000001.1:32754100-32877499 GCA_009936485.2 Gymnarchus niloticus | reverse complement strand
GCTAATAGACACAAGAATACCCGGGACAATGAGGTGGGGCTATTAGAGACGAGAATAAGCGGGACAATGAGGTGGGGCTAATAGACACAAGAATACCCGGGACAATGAGGTGGGGCTATTAGAGACGAGAATAAGCGGGACAATGAGGTGGGGTTATTAGAGACGAGAATAAGTGGGACAATGAGGTGGGGCTATTAGAGACGAGAATAAGCGGGACAATGAGGTGGGGCTATTAGAGACGAGAATAAGTGGGACAATGAGGTAGGACTATTAGTCACAGGAATAAGTGGGACAATTTATGGAGATACAGGACAAAGGCGTTTCATGGAGAACTTACTTTCATGATTCCTGGTCAATAAGCTAGAGGTAGTAGCAGGTATCAGGGAGTATGCAGCGTGAATGTCTATATTTCTAATGTTATTCAAAACCTTTTTTATACTCTGCTTTGCATTTAGCTGAACTTTTGGATTATTAGTAATATTTGATCATTTTCTCACAGTTACATCAGCTTTCTCATATAGGACAATTAACACAGAACTACGAGGCACGATGCTCCCTCAGTTGTCCACCCACCTGCTCTCCATTGAGCCAGTGTGCCTCAGCGAGCTCTAGGTAGAGAGACACGCAGTCCGCAGTGCTCAGCTCCACCCACTTGCCCTTCAGCTTAGCAGAGCTGCCAGCCCTTCGTACCCCAGGCAGACCCAAGGCCATCTGCAGGATCTGAATGGCTTCATGGAACTGCCCCATCTTCTTCTGATTCTGAGCCTTGATCAGGTGGTACAGAGGGTGTTCTCGCACCTGGGTCAGAGAAGAGGTCACATATTCATTTACCATGAAAAGTGCATCAAGCTCGGCCATTACTGACGAATACAAGCAACAAATGTATACATGTGGATACTGAATTTACTTAAGGGCTTAACAGCAAATCCCCTTTTGGCTTAGCCACAGACAATGTTTGGGTTTGGTCCTCATAAGGCAGCTTAAAACATCTCCCATTTATACAGCTTGACATTTACATACTGATTTATATAGCATTCATATTCGAGAAAAACGGCTGCAAGCTTATGAAGAGTTGATGATTGATATGGCAGCATCAACGCCACAAGCTCTCTACCATTCAAACTTGTTGCTGTCAAAAATATATTACCATGGTTTCACAGTAACAGAACCCATTTCAAGCCATGTCAGAGCCCACATCTGGCTTTTGTGATGTTATAATTAGTATCTCCAGAGTGTTTATTTAGCTTATTCATTCAATTATGAGGGAAATACTAGTGATGGGACAAATGAGGCTTCAAAACCCACAGTTCAGGATACTTCCATCCACCACTGGTTTTGAAGCCTCATTTGTCCCATCACTCATTCACTCACCTTTTTAATTTCACCATTGTCTGGGAGACCACTGTATACCGTTATCAAAGGTCTGCGATTGGTTACAACAATCAATAACTGTCTCAACCAATTTTTGGTTCTGTTTACAGATTTCTATAAATGTTTGTTCTAGAACTGTTTTAAACTTGTTTAACTGCTTCACATTTTGCTCTAACGATAGCTCTATATAGATTATATTAAAAAGGCATTTTTGGAGTTCAATGCCTCCTGTTTGCATTTATGTAATGTGATTAAGTGGGAACTCAGGTGTTAAGGTGTTTGTCTACACTTTTCCCCCTATGTCTCATGTACTCTTTGTCAGGGTTTGCAGTCACCTCAGTTGGGGAGGGGACATGGGTGGGGTTGGGGGGGGGGGCTACTTGAATCTACTCTCTTGTTTATCTTTATTTCTGTTTTTCCCTCTTTCTTAAGCCACTTTTCTTGGTTCCTATTGAACTCTTTGGGTGTAGTATTGCACATCACTGCCTTGGTGCTGGGAATGACATGATTCATTTTTCCCTCTGATGTCTGCGAGACAAGCAAACCCTACCACAGGCTGTCCAGTGTCTTTTGTAAGCTGGAATTTTAAAGGCCTTAATATCCCTATGAAGCGTAGCAGGGTACTCTCACATTTCCAGTATCTGTGGGTAGGAGAGCCATTTTTTCATGAGACACACCTTCGGACTTCAGACCACTTCTGTCTTCGGAGAGGTTGGGTAGAACAGTTTTTTCATTCCGACTTTCACAGTAAAGCCAGAGGCACGGCCATCTTAGCACATAAAAACATTCCGTTCATCCCTATACAAGTACTGGCAGATGCCAATGGTAGATACATCATCATGAAAGGCAAACTTCTCAATACACCCTTAGTACTGGCTAATACTACGCTCCTAATTCGGACGACAGTAATTTTATGAGTAACCTGCTGTCCCTTTTACCTGATCTGGACAGCCACCATTTGTCCTGGGTGGGGACTTTAACTGTGTTTTAAATCCCGCTCTGGATCACTCCGCTCCAACACCTGAACGAATCTCAAAAAAAAAACTAATAATTTCTTTTTTCATGCACAATTATAAAGTATCTGACCCTTGGCATTTTTCATTTCCTTCAGCTAGAGAATACTCGTTCTTTTCTCCAGTACACCACTCATATGCTTGTATTGATTACTGTTGCTTTTAATTTCACCATTACCTTAGGACACATCTCACCTCAAAGTTATAGCTGAGACAAAGCTCCAGAGACTGGGAGGACAGCTTGAAGTTGCTCTGCAGGAGGTATATCTGGGCCATGAGGAGGTGGGCTTCAGCATAAGAGGGGTTCTGATCCAGACAGTGCTGCAAACTTCTTTGAGCAGAGTCAATGTCACCTGCAAGGCCGCAAGAAAATATGGGCCCAGAAACAGGGTTTGCATACACAGCGAAACCGTTCGTTTTTTTAGGTTCCTGCAGAAATCCCATTGCGTTGACTCCCACCACCATTTCACAGTCTAATGTGTCTACAGCACTGCACGCTTGCTCCACCTCATTCCAGCCACAGCCCTACAGGACAAAATGCCTGTCGTGCCTTCCATAATATCTGCCCTGCTTAACTACTTTCTCAGCTGTAAATTCTCACCTCCCTCTAAGTCCTGTTTTAAACGCCTGCTACAGTACACACTGTGCCAGCTAATCATAAATGTTATCAGTCACCCAGCAGAATGATGATCTAGAACAGGAGCATCTTACCCTACAGAACAATCCCCTAAATCATGTTTGACCCAATCATCCCTTGAGTCAATTAATCAATGGCTTCCAACACAGTGCATAACCAGCTAATCCTATTCACTCTTTTGTAGCCATGTATTTTGAGATCTACAGTCTATGCAGATTTTCAGATTACCCAAAGAATTTTCCCATCTCCTTAATGAGTACTTGACATGTTGTGGCTCCTGACCTGCTAACAATGTGCTATTTGATCTCATACCACTTAGTTTCCACTGGTTAAGGCTGGAAGTGGCCAACAGTTTTGTAGTAACTAGCATGACGTTCGCACCCATCCATGCATAATCTTTTGAAAGGCCTATTAGTTCTAGTCTATCAAGAATAACAAAGAACAGTATTAATTGATCAAAGATATTTGGATGAACGTAAAATACAGGAGGCACTGTGAAGTCGATTTCCATTCTGAAACTTCACACGCTTTTCTCACCTGACTGAAACTTGACCTTAGCCATAAGGTAAACAGCCTGCAGAAGTCCTGGGACAGTTTTGACCACAGTTTCCAATACAGAGGCACTGTGCAGAAGCTGGGGAGATGAGGGCTGGCCCAGGCCTGGGGACTAAGAGGACAGGCATTACGTTAATACATCAGCAAACTAAACATAAGTAATCTACACTTTCTTACATGCACATCTCATTTTTACAGTTGAAAGTTTTATGCAATTCAACACATTCAATGGAATTTGATGAGTATGACTCAGTGATGAAATTGACTGCAATGGCGACATTGACACTAAACTCCTAGGCCACTTAAATAGTACATGTATGCAATAAGTAGGCTATTGCTTTCAATAAAAATGTCTTAGAGATGCAACTCCTTCCTTACCTTTGTGGGGCAGAGAGCAATGTACTCCTTAACAATCTCAAGTAGGAAGTCGGGATTGAGCTTCTCGAAGTATTCCACCCCAAGTGGCAGTCCCCGAAGGCCGGAAAAGTGAGTGTCCACTGCTTCGTTCAGCAGACTGGTCACCTCCTCTGCTGGCCTGCGCTTCTTTGCTGCCAGTACTGCACGCAGGTACAGCAGCTCCTGGGGAAAATTCAGCACAGTGTGCATATGAGTAATGTATGCCTTGCAAGGGTCAAGGATAATCTCAATAACTAACCTGAACAGAAATTTCAGGCTATTGTTAAAGTCAGAAGAGCTAGAGTGGATGATGTAATGTGGCCTACAGACAAAAGAATACCTGTTCTCCACCATGTCTTCCAACTTAAAGATGCTACTCTTGGTTACAAGAATACAGTAAGTATTCTTCAAAAACAAACCTCTCAACAACATCTCTGTCTATACTTAACTATGGTACATGCTCAAAGAAACCCAAAAGTAGTATGGATGGCTTGCAATACAAAAATGTTAAAGAATGGTCTATAAGAATCAGATTTATCAAAATTATTACTAATAATAACTGAACACCTATCATTATGTACAAGAATTTAGGATGTAAGAATCAAGTGAATAGCAAGGTCATTTTTATACATTTGTTTCCAGACTCTATGCATCTGTGGAACTTCCAATGTTGACAATTACTGGGAGTAAATCACTTTTTTCTGTAAACTGTCATAAAGCTAAAGTAATTAATTGATTTAGAGAACTGATTCAAAAAAATTCCCCACGCAGGATCAGTAAGGCACTTCTTATATTATCTCATTTAAAAGTGACTATGGTCCATTGACTAACCAGAACCTCCACTAGCAACTTGTGCTGCATTATTCTGCAACAGAAACACAATCATCATCATCATCATCCTGCCACTTTTCCTGGTGAGGGTCACAGTGGCAGCATTCTGGGCAGATCAAAACAGACATATCTGTCCATGGCCACAGACTCTAGATTGCACTGGGAGATCCCCAGATGTCCCCAAACCAGCTGGGAGATGTGATCTCTCCATGCCATGGGGCTTCCCCTTCGGACCCATCCGGGTGGCATAAGACCGAACCATGTCAGCTGGCTTCTCTTGAGCCGAAGAAGCAGTGGCTCCATTTAAAGGTCACTCAAGATGTTCAAACTCCTCACCCCGTTACAGACAGTGAGTCCAGCAACCCAGTGAAGAAACCTCATTTCAGCCACTTGTACTCCTGATCTTGTTGTTTAGGTCATTACCCAAAGCTCATAACCACAGGTGAAGCCTGGGATGTAGACTGACTGGAAAACCACAAGTCTTGTATTACAACTTTCGTTTCACTATAATGGACCTCTTCAGCGCTTGCAAAACTTGTCACTAAACCAATGTGCCTGTCAATCTCACATTCCCTCTTACCATCACTCATATCACAAGTCACTTAAACTCCTTCACTAATGGCACTTTCCCCCTTCACGTGAAAGGAGCAATCCACTCTTTTCCAGGAGAGTCCCGCAGCCATGGATCTGGAGGTGCTGATTCTCCTTTCCACCACTTCACACATGGTATCAAAATGTTCAAGAGCGTGCTGAAAGCCCTGGCCAGATGAGGCCAAAAACATAATACTACCTGCAAATATCAGGGACAACACCCCAAGCCGCCTATAGTGGACACCCTTTTAGCCAAGCCTTCATCTTGATATCTTGCATGACTATGAGAACCTGGAATACAAATGGAGACATGGAGGCCAACACCCATGCTAAACGGATTTGATTTTGTATTAAGATGCAGCCAACTCCAACTGCATTCATATAGGGACTGAATAGCACATAATGGCATCCGTAGTACTCCATATTTCTGCAACATCTCCCACACCATGTACCGGGACAAGCAGTCATAAGCTATCTCCAAGTCTAGAAAACACATTTAGACTATGGTAGAATACTCCTACGAATCCTCACACAGCTGTGCAAGAGAGAAGAGTTGACCCACTGTCCCACAGACAGGCTGGAGTCCACATCATTCCTCCTGAATCCTAGGTCAAATCACCAGACTGAGTCTCATCTCGAATACCTTGTGTTCAAACATGGTGTTTGTTATGAACAATCCATGACTTACACACAAGCCCAATAACTCACCGCTTGGGTATATATATCCAAGAGGCCATTCTTTCCTGGCATGCCCCTCCAGGAATCCCTGTCTCTCCACACGAGCAATGAAGTCTCCCAGTAGGACCAAAGAAAAGGTAGATTGTACCCTTTTGAACACTTCGCTCACTTTCTCTGAGAAAGCTGAGTACTCTGAACTGCTGTTCACTGCATATCCATAAGCTCTTAGTCGTAGAGAGGCAACCTTATTGTACACTGTGAAAAACTCCAGCTGCTCAGCCATCAACCAGGCACTAGTGAGTATCCCCACATCCACCTGAGGTCTTTCACCTTGGCGAACTCCAGAGTAGAAGACACTACACCTCCCATAAACAGGTCTGATTCCAGAGCCCTCAGTGTGCATGGAAGTTAGGTCATCTATATCCAGTTGATCGCTTCCTATCTCCTTTCCTGCCAGAGAGGTAACATTCCACGTTTCCAAAGCCAGAGACCACTGCCAATGTCTAACCCATTTGGGTCCTTCCCACTCATGCCTGCTGCCCAAATGGCACTGCACCTGACCCCACCTCTCATCTCGCAGGTGGTAAGCCCATAAGATGGCTCCATATAGCCATTTTGGGGTGAGCCTGGGAAATAAACAGAGGGCCCGACCACCAGGCGTTCACCAGCAAACACCACCATCAGACATGGCTCCAGTAATTGGCAGGGTGCTCTTGTTCATTGTAGTACTGATCATTGGAGATCTTTGTTGATCAGTGGTTTGTATGGCCTCCATCCTCAGATATGTTCACCAAAGGCAGCCTTATCAAGAGCTAAGTTCCAGATGAGAGAAGTCACACAAACCCCTCCACCACGTTAAGTCCACAATCTTCAGAGGAGTAAAATGCAATTGTCTCAATTCAGTTCAAAATATCCAGTTCAAATCATGCATCTGTGCTTCCTTTTCATTTTAATCGTTGTTTCACTTTTAAATGAAACCGTCAAAGGATATCAAAACAGTTAATGGTACTATGGGTCTACTTAAGTTTTTTTTTTTTTTTTTTTTTTTTTTTTTTACAATTCGATGCTGCCTTTGTCATGCTTTTAGATCCTTCACCGCAGCGCACAAACTGTTTAAAATGTCCTGCTGGGATAATAACAAATATCTGTCACAGTGACATATTACAAATAGGGTCATGAACGCAAAGAGGAGCTCATGAAGAATCTGAAAGAAGTCAACAAATACTCAAGCCATAGTCCCTGAGAGAACACGACGTTCATCAAGAACACCTCGACGGTGCCGATCAGCTACATGGGAGCAAAAAGTTCAAAGTGCAGCTATGCCCCTCAACGGTAAACAACTCTGAAGGACAGAAGGTGTCTTACCCCAGATTTTCCGATGGATTGCTGAATCTCAGTGAGAAACTCCAGCTGCTGTTCTGCATCTCCCAGGTGACCTTCTATGAGCTGACACCAAATAATACCTGCCCATGAGGGGGAAAAGTCATTTGTATAAGTAACCATGTGAATCGCCCTGTGGGCTTGGTTAACACTGCAGGCAAAGTGGAGAAAACTTTTCGGACATGGTAGACAGGACAATTATCTATCCGAAAAGCAATGTTCACAGTCTGACAAGGAATGGTCATGTAGTCGTAACCGAATTGGATGGGGCAGGGATCACAATGACCTTTTTTAAAGTACACTATATGGACAAAAGTACTGGGACACCTGCCTGTGCAATATCTCATTCCAAAACCAAGGGTATAAATAAGAAGTTGGTTCTTTGCCTCCACTCTTTAGGAAAGACTTTACGCTAGATATTTGAATATCGTTGTTGGGATTGCTGCCATTCAGTCATAACAGCATCAGTGAGGTTGGGTATTGATGTTGGGTCATCGGGGCACTTTCTGTTTGTGTGGCCTCTAACATCGCAACTGAACTGTTGTTGTTTATAGAAGTTTCCACATTACAATCACTTCACTTGTAGTTAACCAAGGCAGAACTTTGATACCGACTTGCTGGGAAGGTGATATCTTATGATGGTGCCACATTGAAAGTCACTAATCTCTTCAGTATGACCCATTCTGCCACCAGTGTCTGTTGCTGGACATTGCATGGTTGTGTGTTTAATTATACACCTGTCTCAGCAATGAGTATGGCTCAATTACCCAAGTCCAAAAGTATGTGGACACCCCTATTGACTGGTGGCCCAATACTTTTGTCCATATATTGCATCTATAATCTACAGTGTATATATAGTATGATTAATTCAGCTAAACCCGTCTTACCGGTCAATGCACTGACACTGGTTTCATCAAGAGTCATAGCTGTCTTATACCACTTGATGGCTTCCTTGATTCTTCCCAGGAGGACCAGCTGATACCCGAGCTCTGTAGCTAGCTCGGCATCACTGGAGGCAAGGGATAAGGCCCTCTCAGTTAAGGCATGGGTCTGCTGGAGGATCTTCTCATGTCTGCCACACTGAAAAGACAGTTCGGTCAGTGTAAAATATATGTGCGCTATGCAGAAAGGAGAGAGCCATCTTTATTAAAAGCAACAAACAAAATGTGTGCACTCATACCGTCCGAGTAAAGGCTAAAGACATCCTGTAGAAGAGGTCATGGTTGCGAGGCTCTTGAATCTCAAGGTAGTTCACAAGGTTTGTGAGCTGGTTCAGAGCCTGGACAAAACGATACATCAAAGCTGTAAGTATCCAGCAGATGTAAGGCCACAGACACTGATTCAAACGTTAAATTGTGCCACATTAGCAAGGTCACCTTGTTTGGTTGCAGGAAATGAGATGATGCACAGGACCAGCCCAAAATAACATTATTTATAATGGCAGTAGAGTTAAAGCATGAAATCAGAGGTCAAAGTAGTAGGACAGCAGTGCTTACCTACTACAGTTAGGCATTTGGTAGGATTGGCAGGAGCTCCAGTCTGTTTACTTCTGCAGGCTTTTCTGTACACGTTTTATTTTTTGGATGTTTATCCTGCCTATGCAAGTCAGTTTTTTGTGTGTTTATGTGTGTGTGTGCACGCTCACTTTCCATCTGAGAGGGCTTTTCTCTCCAGCACAAATAACTCCAGCCACCAGGCATGTTGACATTACGGCTTCTACAGACATGGAGCGAGAGGGAGGCGCATGGCCACAGCGGGCTCAAAAACCCCACAAAAAGCAATTACATAACGGTCACAGGCAGAGCCAGTCACAACAGCTGAGTCACAGCGGGAAGAGAGAGTCACAGGGAATGCTGTTAAACAAAAAGGCCAGTTTCCAGTCACAAGCTATCGGCCACGTGCAATTTAACAAGGGCAGACATTTTTGATAGAGTCACCCCAAATCCAGTACCGGACCTCTGAAATGTCAGGAGAGATAAGTGGTTAACTAAATGTGTACAGAACCTCTTATGAAGAGTCATAAGTTCGCTGATACTGCTTGACAACAGGCTTAAACTTTGCTAGGTAACAGGAGCCACTGAGTCAGGGGTCAACAGAAATATTAACCCACGATCAGAAAAAGGTGGCCGGCTCAGCAATCAGTCAGAGGCAAAGTTCTCGACATTTGGCTAGTTGTCTCCCGAGTTTGCCAGTGATGGGCACTACACAGATTTGTAGTCTTTGTGGTTAAAAGACAGGGAAGGTATTTTGACGCTTTACTGTGCCAAACCTTACCTCACTCATGTCTCCTTCTCTGCACAAGGAATGAAGAGCCAGAATTCTCAGGGCTTCTAGATTATTCTGGTCTTTCTGCAACAGCCTGTAGTGGGACAGACCACAACATGACGTTACTGCTACATCCGAAAAAAGTAAACCCATTAAACACCGATGAAGAGGTGGACAGCGTCACCCACAGAGTGCAGAACAACAAGATGTCTACCATTTACGGATGAGTAGATACACATCACTCTCATATCACAGTATAAACACTCTGTGTGGAAAGAAATGTGTGTTTGCAGTAATAACCAAAAATGTATTGATACTTCACTGAAATCAGACATATGTTCTTCATTTATTACGCAAAATTATAATTTTGAGTGAATATATTCTCCATTAATTCCTTGTTATGTAATTGTACATACATACATACAACTGGATGATAAATATAGGAATGCACCCAGAAAGGTCACCCCTGGCCCACCCATGGTGCGCCATCAAACAGTACACCATACCTCTGTGCCGCGTCAACAGTCTGCTCCCAATCCTGCAGGGTTAGCAGCAACTTCATTTTCTTAATGAAGGCAGGTAGGAAGGACGGGAAGCTAACAATGACCTGGCTGATGATCTCCAGGGCTCCAGAGTAGTTCTGGCGAAACTCGTAGTACTGTGCCTGAACAAAAACAAATCAAAATCAGAGAGAGAGAAAGAGAGAGAGGCCATAGCATTATCAGATCTTGCAAAGGTGCACCGAGCAAAGGAGGTCAAGGTCCTACAGCGGAGTGTCTTCACCCCTCCTTTGCGGGTATGGCAGCTTGTCGTTTCTAAATGCAGATTGAGGAAAATTTCCAAAAAACTACATGAAATAAAGAAAAATGCTTCAAGTAGATAACTGGGGACAGCACCTGACCTGAAACCCCTCTTCAATCTTCTGGCAGGACTTAGTAAACAAAGCTTAATTCATATTTTTTATGTGATAAAAAGCAGAGCAAAAATGTGGTCAACAACTCTTAACATAAGTAAATATAAAATTACTTACACTGAATAACTACTCTAGGTTACAGCATAAACGGAAAACCTGATCACTGTGACCTTCAAATGAAGTGCTCGAAGATGGATGGATAGATGGATGGATGGATGGAACACCTCATTAAAAACAAAGCCAGCTGTTTAAAGTTACACTACCTTTCCCATGAGAGCAAAGACATCACTGCTTTCCTTCAATCCTTCATCAAAGTACTTTCCAGCCTTTTTGGCATAAGCATCCTTATTAGATGTCAGGTCTATCCAGCCTTTGAGGATTACTCCCTGGAACGAGAGGAAAACAAAAAACTCACGATCATCCCCATCATTTCAGGCAGACTAACTACATATAATACATTGACCCTTATTTAAAAGCAACTGTTATTGTTATAATAAATAATTACACCATAACAGATGTTCAGGACATAGCTACTAAAAAATGAAACTCAGACTCAGAGTGTAATGGCCAGTGTGTTTACTCAAGTTTTAAACACCACAATCAACCAACTACTTACAGTAAACCACAGGGTTACCTTCGTTAGACCACGCCACACATATAGGGTGAACATCAGAATCAAAATGAACTTTACTTACCATGTACAGTATGAGTACAAGGAATTTCTCTTGGTGCATTTAGTTACAGTACAAAATAATTTACAAGAATAACACAAGTAACATAACAGTAGTATATACATAGGAGTATATACAAGTAGCATATACATAAGAGTATTTGCTAGTAACCAAAAATGACAAAAGTGTGCAACAATCCTAAAAATGAGAGAGGAATTACATTTTTCCATGGCACTGCACATACTATCTATTATGTGGAAGATAAACAGAGGTCAGTATCTCCTCTAGCAAGAAATTCATGACTAAAAAGACAACATGATTTGGTCAGGGAAGCTTACCTCTTTGGCCCCATTTGACATCTTCAGCATCCTCTCGATGTACTCCCTGGCTTTGTCATTGCGGCCGAGGTGCCAGAGAAACAGACCTGCATAGTACAGACTCTTTGGGCTGGCTGTCTTCCGGTCCTCCTTCACCTTGGCATCCAACTCCCGAATAGTTTCGCGGTCTGGAGAGACACATTTAGTCTATCAAACACTCAAAATGGGTTTCAGTTTCAAACAAATTCCACTCAATGGCCTGGGTGCATAACACTCTGTCATGCTTAGGTTCGGAGGAAGTTCAATATGTCAAACTAACCTGGATTCTGCCCTTTCTTCTCTGCATAAACCAGCGCCATCAGAGTGCACAGGGACACATCTCTCTTGTCTTTAATGGACTCCAGCTCATGAATGGCTTCCTGAACTCTGTCTGCAATAAGAAATGCCAATTCTGTGCCACTTTTGAAGACTTCCAGGAAATTGTACAATCGTGCAGTCAGTCAGTCTCAAATGTTCAAGCCCTGAATATAGATTAGATCCATTAGGAAAAGACAATGTTGGAAAACAGGCATTACCTTGCATGAGAACTCCATAAGCATGGTAAAAGGTGAAGATCGCTTCATTGCAAAAAATTTTTTGAGCCTCAGTTGCAAAATTAATCACATGATTGAAGTACTTCTCCTGACAATAGTAATTAACCATGGCCTGAAAAGAAAGACAGTCACTCAAAACTGGTAAGGTAATCTGCAATACTGAGCACAATACTTAAAGAACACAAATTACTAGTTTTAGTAGAAATGTGTGCAATTCCAATTATTATTGCTTAACTTGTTTAAGCATAACTTATTTTGATGTTTTTCTTAAAGCATGAGAAACTCCCACAAAAAAATCATTTAATAATGAACAATACTTTAATATTACAGATCTCCCACACATTGGCAAAAAAAATAAATAAAAAATAAAACAACTTATAGACTAATGTAAGAGTGGCGCATGAATTTCTGAAATATAATGAAATTTCAGGACGTAAAAACATTACGTGGAGAAAATGTGTGCTATACTGTTCGATTAAACGTGTGTACAGTATAGCTGGTTGCCACTCACTATTTTAGTATTCGTATACGTTCGGTTTAAATGCATGTAGAATCATCTAAATCCACAACCACTCAGGTGAGGAACAGATATTGCTTAAAGCCAGTATTATTCTATATTCTATTTATTTATATGTGCAAATGGAGTTCAGTATGAATTTCAGCCAACGGTAAACGTTAATTATAGCAATGAAATATTGATAAAATAGACCAAAATGGTGGCAATACTACTAAAACTATACAGAATAAAGTTACCCTATAGAACCATAACGCCTTTACTGTTCAAAGCGTAAATAAGCAGCATGGGATACAACATGTCAAATTCTTCGCGTCCCACATCGACCTGAAGCCATACCACCGTCCATTAATTCAGCACTTCGAAAATTGTGAGTCTCACCTAAAACCAGTTTAAATCAAGTTAATAAACAAGAAATAAGTGCAAACTGAGCATTTAGCAACAGCATTAACGCACCAGCATAGAGTTGCAATCCTCTGTAGCTGCCATGGTAGCTTGTCTTTCTCAACGAATGAAAAGTCAAGGGCGTATTTTAAAGATGGAAACGAAACGTATTGCTTGTGATGATTAATATCGTGTTTCTTTTCTTTTCCTCACTTCGTTTTCGCCATCCTGATACTTCCTTCTTTAGCGTCTGAGTAACCGCACGACTTCCGCCATTTTCCTGCGGTTGCCAAGGAAATGCGATGCATTATACGGGAAGAACTCTGCGCTGACAGAGACCGCAAGGTGGCGCTAGCAACTGTCTATTCAATAAGGGTTTACTGCTCGGTACAAGGGAAAAGGCAGGAAACTTGCGACCGATGTAACATCTAGGAACCTTTATTATTATTATTATTATTTTATTTAGCTATTGTCGGAGTTCTGAGAAGTTGTAATACTTAATTGTTTTTTGTGGAAACAATATTAATATTTACACTTTCAGAGTTTTATGGAATGTTCTTAGGTCGAAGAATAGAGTGACATTTTATGTTTTTGGAGCAAACATCAAGTGTTGGGTTTGCATGTTGTACTTGTGCCTTATGGTCGTCCTCTAAATACTCCTGTTTGCTCCTGACTTCCAAAGACGTGGAGTTTGGCTGTCTGCCATCCATAAACTGGCCATGTTGTGTTTGTGTGTGCACCCTGTCTGTGATGTCCCCAAGCTTTGTGCCCAGTGCTGCCCAGGACAGATTCCTCCGCCCTTTCGCTGAAGTGGGTGTAGGACAGATGGATGAAATTAAGTGTATGTGCATAATATCTTGAGTGAATTAGAGACAGTTGAATATGGTGACTGTTTTCACTGTTGTTAAATGAATGTATTGTAGCAATAAATTATTTTTATTACATATTAAATATCCAAAAATGGAAGATGTGTTGAATGACCTCCTCTTATTTGTAATAATTTGTATGTTGTAATGTTCTTTATAAACAGTTTTTGTGGTTTCTGGGGGCAGTTAAACATATAGTGTCATCTTTTCTCTCTAGCGTGGAAAACAAACCTATGTAGACTTCAAAGACTAGTAATTCTCTAAATGAATTTATTTCCTGTTTTACACTGCATGTCTCTCTTTAATGACACATTTCTAGTTTCAAAGGTTAACAACAATTAGACTTTTTTTTTTCCCCCAACTAGAGTGAGGTTTGCATCTGTTCTTGGTTATGTTGCTTTGGGTTTACTTTCCACAAAAATTTACTACTTATTTTAAAATAGATCATACGTCATACCCAACAGAGAGCAAAAGACAGGAATATAAGCTAGAAGAAAGTTTGGTAATTACATCATAGCTTCCTTTGGCTGGCTCAAGATATTCTCTCAGCCAAAAGCATGTTCCCAGCCCAGTCTCTAATTATGATTAGAAAACACTAAAAAAAGTTATAATATAAACTGGCATTCTACCATTTTCTGGCACATGCCCCAGTAGCCATCTAAGCAGTGAAGCACACAATATTGTTAAAATAGTTTTCTTGTTTTGCCACCAGAGGGAATCAAAGGACACAACAAGCTGCAAAGGTACCTGAAACAGACCATCCCAAGATTAAAGTGACACTATCAAACCATACAGCTTGTTTCCATTTTACTTTAATTGCATTTGATTTCACACAGAATCTTGAGCTTAGAAACCGTTATCCAAAAGTGGATTACGTAGGAAAGGATCTATCAATAACACTAATTAACTGCTGTGAAATATGTGTTATCAGATGGTGGCACTATTGGCTGACACAGCTGGGGGTTCAAATCCCACCTCTGTTCTGTGTTTGTGGAGTTTGCAGGTTTTCCCCTTGCTGTGTGGGTTTCCTCCAGATACACCAGTTACAACATGCAGTCCAGAGACATGCAAACAGACACTATTTCCCAATTGCTTATATAGTGCATTTGTGTGTGTGTGTGTGTGTGTGTGTGTGTGTGTGTGTGTGTGTATGTATGTATGTATCCAGGGTCAGTCCCAGCCTTGTACTCCATGCTGCCTGAGATGGGCTCCAGGCCCCAAAACTGTAACCAGAATAAATGGATGTATTGTATTGTATTGTATTGTATTGTTCACATATTTGTTACTTAGACTAAATTTACGCAGTGGGAGATAATTGTAGCAATGGCACTGAGCTGGGTATACACAGAGGCCTCAACTGATGATTACCAGCTGGCCATGATTGAAATAATTACCTTGTTAAGGGTAAATAGGGTCAGCTGGGTAGGTTGGGACTTGAGTTAGGTTAACGGTTTGCAATGTGTTTCTGTATTCTGTCTTTCATCTATTATGTGATCCAGCTGTTGTCTTTTCATAGGCTATTTAATCATTTTTCTCCTTTTAAATCCAGATACTAGATAAGCAACTAAAATGTCATTTCATATTGCATTTTATATTTAATTTCATATAATTACAAGTCTAGAAAAATGCCCAACATATTTCTCAAATTTCCATCATAGTAAAAATACTGTGGGGAGTACCAAATTTTATGTTACACCATGCACTACTCTCCCACGTTCTTCATTCTAGTAAATTTTATTCCTTTTTTTATTAGGATTTTAATGCAACGGTTAAACACAACCATTTAACAGTAGTTAAGTTTAGTCATTCAGTCTAACAGTTAAACATAACCATTTGGACATTACAGTTGGACATTAAGGTATATTAGTCTAAAAGTACGCTATTTGATAAATAGCTATAGATAAATGGTGTGTGTGAGCTGGATGTGAATGTGGATTGACAGCTTCTCACATGTGCATTTATTAAAGACTTACTGCATAATGTGTTGGTATTAAGGACACACATGTACTGCCCTTATGGGACTGGCTGTGCAATAAAACCTGCATTTAGAGGAACTGTGAGACTTAAATTTTTGATAAATGGCTCCCAAGGTTCTTAAAAGGTTGCAATATGCTGTCTGATCAAAGCAGTTAAGTATTCTATGAGAAGGTTCATCCAGTGTGTAAAGCTTAATGTGTCGTGTGATTTCCAGTTTAAGAGAATGTGTTTCTTGGCAACTGTGAGTGCAACATAATGCCTTCTTATTTTGAGAATGAAGATTAATGGCTGTAAGGTGATCAGTTATGCAGAGTAATAGGGAAAGTGGGATGCTGCACCTTAGGTAAAACGACAAGTGGTCAATGACAGCTTCATGGAAACAGTGAGTGGATGAACGTAGCTAGATGGCAGGAAGGTTCTTTTGTGCTGAGTCAGTTTCAGTTTCTTATTCCTATCTTGCACATGTTCTATTTGGTTAAGTATAATCTGTACTTTACTTTGTACTGAATTAGTTGTAGGCTGTAATAGTATTATTAGTACCAGAAATCAAAAAGTTGGTTCAACAAAGCTGTGAGAAGAAATAATCATTACTTGGCTGCTTAATTGTTTTTTTCCATTTTTCATTTGGATGGAAAATTGTTTTTGATGCATTATACCTTTCTATTTCCAAATAGAGTTTTATTCTCTTGAAAATCCTGGCTGTGCATGAAGGGTGCATATTTATATGGAGTCCATGTTTCCACCAATTTATTTGAATTGCTAAGTTTTTTATTAAACTGGTTAGTCTGCAGAGTGACCGGTTTAATTCTGAGTTTTTAATATTTTTTGAATAATATATAACAATCAAGTCAAGTGAATTAAACCAGTTAGTATTAGGCTGAATGGAAATCATTGGGAAAAGGTAGTTAACAGTGAATAAGACTTACATTTTAACTATTGGTATTCTACCAGTTAAGAAGATGGGGAAGTTTACCTAACATTGCATGTCATATAGTATATTGTTTTAATAATGGATTGAAATTATTCCAAATTTTGTGTCCCACAGATTGTCTACCCAACCCTACAGATGGCTGCCTTTTTCCTGCTGTTTCCCCTTTGTTTGTTTTTATTTTTCTTTTCTGTTTGTGGGAAAGTCCCCAATCCAACCTCCAATTTCTGTGCTGAATGGCTCTGTTGGCTGACCCAGCTACAGAAAATCTTAAAGACCCATCTGCGCAAGTACATCCGTATAGCCATTTCAAAGGCTAATGTCTTCCTGAAGTCTAATCTCATTCTGCATGGTAGTCATCTTTTTGCTGATTTTCACACGTGCAGGCAGGGTTGCCCCGGACACCATGAACGCTGCTCTGTGAGAGGCATCTAAACCCAAGTCAATACCGTCAGCATCAGTACTTCCTGCTACATGTTCCATCGATGATTTGGCACAAAATGCGGAAACGTGGTTATGCAGGGTGGAACCGGGAAGAAGTTTGTTGGTTCACACCCATGTAAACACAGAGCCTTCTGATAGCTAATTAAGGGAAATGTGGTGATGTCTGGTTGCCAGGCAACAGGAGAGCAGTATGTGCAGCATAACTCTTCACTGATAAGCATATGCTATATGGACAAAATATGCAATCTCCAGCAACAGACACTGGTAGCAAAATGGGTCATACTAAAGAGATTACTGAATGTCAATGTGGCACCATCATACGATGCCACTTTCCCAACAAGTCAGTATCAAAGTTCTGCCATGGTTAACTGCAAGTGAAGTGACTGTGATGTGGAAACCTCTATAAACAACAAGAGTTCAGTTGAGATGTCATAGGCCACACAAACAGAAAGGGACCCGATGACCCAACATCAATACCCTAACCTCACTGATGCTGTTACGGCTGAATGGCAGGACTTCCCACCAATGATATTCAGACATCTAGCATAAAGCCTTTCTCAAAGAGTGGGGGCAAAGGAGGACCAACTTCTTATTTATACCCTTGGTTTTGAAATGAGTTATTGCACAGTCAGGTGACCCAATACTTTTGTCCATAGGGTGTACGTTGAATAGAACACCTTTATCCATTGTTGTTTTCATTATCCTCTGAGGACCAGTACATATTCATAACAATTGATTGAACATGTTTGTACTATTTATGTATTACTTTCTGAGGGAAAAAATTGTACAAAAGATGGGAATAAAAATCATTATAATAACTGTAAAAGTTTACTGCATAATATATGATTCAAGGACTGGTTGAAGAACAATTTTTATTAACTTAAAGAACACCTCTTTACACATGCAGTTTGCGAGCTGTAACACAGATCTAAGTGAAGTGGCACCTGTAGACCAGTGCCAGAATATATTTGAAAGTAATGTCATGGTCAGCCTGGCAGAAATCTCAGAATGCACAGGGCAAATCCTTGATGAAATGCCAGTACAAGGTGTGGACACACACTACAGAGAGATGTCAATTTACCTAACAGCATCTTTCTGGACTGCTAGTGGAAATCTGGAACAGAAAACCTGTCAACATCACACACACTGAAAGCTAGAATGAAATCTATACCTCATACACCTCAATCTGTGCAGTTGGAGGCCATAGTACTACTGTCTGAATTACCCTGAATCACGTGACATAATTTGTAAGTAGCAAATTTGAAAGATTTTTGTTTACAGACCACATAATTACTATGACATAGTAAAATTTGTTCTTACTTCAGGAAATGTGGCCTCTTGTTGTCACGCTAAGTGCTTTTTAGATTGAGGAGAAGACATGGGCACTTTGCTTCTTAGGTGCTGTCAGATTTGCGGTGGCACTAATGCTTTCTTGATTCAGTTGAAGCACTAGCAGTTAGAGAGCCCTGAATGGCAATGACAGGAAGCAATCTCTGTTCCCTAATGCTTTGGCAATTAAGAAGATTCATTGGAGATGGAAGCTAATGCCAATTAGTGATCTTTCCCTAGGGCCAGACACTATGTTGACTTCCATCTTTATGAGGCTCAAATTCTCCTCAGGAAGAGTGCCTGCTGCCTTTGGAACCAAATAAGAAAACAGTAAATTACCCTCATGTACCATGAGTTACCATGATCAGTTACCCATAAAGTTGCATAAAGCTTTTTCTACTATTTTCCAGTTTTCAACACATTTGTCCATGACTGCAGTAATCAGTGTTCTATAAATCTCTTGTCCCGAGAGACATTCAAATTTGAAAATAGATGAAGAATTTTCACAGTACATGATGACATATGACTAATAAAGTCCTTTCTCGCACATCAGTTCAGTTCAATTCAATTTTATTTACATAGCGCCTTTAATAAGAAGCATTGTCACAAAGTACTTTACATAGTCCCAGGCCCAGGGTCACTGCAGAGTAAGCCAAAGGCAACAATGGCAAGAAAAACTCCCTCAGGAGGAAGAAACCTTGGTAGGGACCAGACTCAAGAGGAAATCCCATCTTCCTCTGGCTGGCACTGAGCAGGACAATTTCATTAATATAAATATAAAACAAATATGAAACAGCAATGTTGTAGAACAGTCAGGAGGACAGCAGGGTATTGGATGATGCAGTCAGGTGAGCAGGCTTGAAAACCAGGTTTGGTGGCTCAGAAAACAGCTAGCCGGTCAGTGTGGATCGATGAGGGAGGGCACAATAAGCCAGCAGAAGACAGGGGGATCTCTTGAGTTTGAATCTCCAAAAGGAGCACCCGAGAGAGGGGGCAGGGGGAAAGAGAATGTGGTGAGCAGAGCAGCAATTTAAAACAGCAGAATAATTACAATAAAACAGCAAGAGCCCTGGCATAACTATGTATGGCAGTATAACTATGAGGGAGAAACCACTGTTTTATAGATCTCTTGTCTCATGAGACATTCAAGTTTGAAAACAAATAAAGCATTTTCACTTTCATGAAACATTCTTCAAATCATATAGTTCAAATTATATAGGATAGTTATTAGTACACAGACAGCCTAATTCTGTCCAAGAATACCATCTCATTTCTTTACATTTGCTCACACCAGCAAATGACAACCATTTTACAATCAAGAAATATTACAGAGAAAATTAACACTGAATTGTTTATTTTGTTTGAATTTCAAACACTTGGCAAATAAACTTCTATTAATTCATTATTGGCTAATGGGTAATCACAAGAATCTTGAACTGCGTACAATTGTTCAGTATTCATATATGAATAGTCATCGCAGCTACCTGAATGTTGATTATTTCCATGAAGCACATAAGATATTTACTTATGGAGATGAACTTCTTCAGAAGCAAGTACTCATGACTGGGTATGGATTTCTAAAGACTTCACCCATTCTGCTGAGGGGCATTACCTGGAAGATGGCTTCCTCATAACTGGAGGACTGCATCAATATTCATGGTCAACTTTAACTTGGCTGATGCTTATTCCAGAAATATTACCTTTCCAATCCTCACTTGTGGTTGAACTTGGCTCTCTCCACAAGAAACAAGACACCTACAGCATCAGCAAAGTGTAGTCAACCTGATTCCATTTGAAAAATCCCCATTAGCAGTCAATATTATTTCCCTGGGATGAGACCCTGTTTTAATATTTTCAGTTTCCCAGTAAGAAAATTGTCCATCAGTCATATTTAGCATACTCAACTTTTTGATGGGACCTAATGTACACCACACCAAATAAGTAAATTCCAAGAATAACTTATTCCAGGAAGTATGTTGCATGAGGCAAGGTGTTAGTCATTGTATGGCACTCTCAGATGACCACACACTAAGTTTACTTTCCATACAATTCACAGAACCACACATCTCTGGACAGAAACTGGCCTGATTCTAAGAAAGTGCTGCTTTAGAACAAATATTGAGCAAAATGTAACTGTATAGTACATTTCCACTGTATGTTTCCAAGTCCAAAACGGAAACATAACAACATTATGTCAGAGAACAAACTGTAGAACTGGATCAGTCACATTATAATTCAGCATCTGGCCTGTGCTAATTGGAGCTAATCCAGCAAGTACATGGAGAAATGATAACTACAGGGCATATAGAGGAAGAAAGGAACCATACCATGCATTCAGCAGAGGCATCTATTAACATAGCACGAAAAATCTTTATGCAGTTCTTTTCAAGATCATTACTTTGCATTAAATTAGGAAGGCTGAAGCGCACAGGCACGGGGGCCCATAAACTGATTTCACTGGTGATAGATTTTTGAATCCATGATGTAGAAAATTATTACCTGAAATTTTCATGCATGCAAGCTAAAAAAAACTAAAATGTTATGAATGTAGGCTTTATTTTTCAAATAAAAACACAGCTGTTTAAACCTTAAAAATAAAATTAAACTAAAAAGAAAAAAATACTAAAGTGAAGAGCAATTGTCAAAAATCATTGCTATGTGCAGCAGATCATCATTCGCTTTTGGCTGCTCCTGTCAGGGATTGCCACAGCGGGCCAACAGTCTCCATCTCCTCCTGTCCTCCACATCCCGCTCTGTCACACCAATCACCTGCATGTCCTCTCTCACCACATCCATTAACCTCCTCTTTGGCCTTCCTGTTTTCCTTTTGCCTGGCAGCTCCATCCTCAGCATCCTTCTCCCAATATACTTAGCATCTCTCCTCTGCACATATCCAAACCAACGCAATCTTGCCTGTCAGGCTTTGTCTCCAAACCCTCTAACCTGAGCTGACCCTCTAATATACTCATTCCTAATCCTGTCCATTCTCGTCACACCCAATGCAAATCTTAACATCTCTAACTCTGCCACCTCCAGCTCTGCCTCCTGTCTTTTTGTCAGTGCCACCGTTTAAAGCCCATATAACATAGCTGGTCTCACTACCAACTTGTAGACCTTCCTTTTCACTCTTACTAGTACCTGTCTGTCACAAATCACTCCTGACGCTCTTCTCCACCGACTCCACCCTGCCTGCACTCTCTTCTTCACCTCTTTTCCACATTCCCCATTGCTCTGAACTGTTGATCCCAAATATTTAAACTCGCCAACTCTACTCCCTGCATCCTCACCATTCCGCTGTCCTCCCTCTCATTCACACACGTATTCTGTCTTAGTCCTACTGACATTCATTCCTCTTCTTTCTAGAGCATACCTCCACCTTTCCAGGGTCTCCTCAAACTGCTCACTACTCTCACTACAGATCACAATGTCATCTGCAAACATCATCATCCACGGGGGATCCTGTCTGATCTCATCTGTCAGCCTGTCCATCACCATTGCAAATAAAAAAGAGCTCAGAGCTGATCCTTGATGTAATCCCACCTCTACCTTGAATTCATCTGTCACTCCTACCACAGACCTCACCACTGTCACACTGCCCTGGTACATATCCTATACCACTCTTACATACTTCTTTGCCACTCCAGACTTCCTCATACAATACCATAACTCCTCTCTAGGTACCCTGTCATATGCTTTTTCTAAGTCCACAAAGACACAATGCAATTCCATGAAACCACACTGCTGCTCACTAATCATCACCTCCCTTCTTAACCTAGCTTCCATTACTCTTTCCCATAACTTCATGCTGTGGTTAATCAATTTTATCCCTCTGTAGTTACTACAGTTCTGCACATCACCCTTGTTCTTAAAAATCTGTACCAGTACACTTCTTCTCCACTCCTTAGGCATCCTCTCGCATTCCAAGATTGCGTTAAACAATTTGGTTAGAAACTCTACTGCCATCTCTCCTAAGCACCTCCATGCTTCTACAGGTATGTCATCTGGACCAACAGCTTTTGCATTTTTCATCCTCTTCAAAGCTGTCCTTACTTCCTCCTTGCTAATCCGTTGCACTTCCTGATTCACTATCCCCACATCATCCGGCCTTCTCTCTCTCTCATTCTCTTCATTCATCAGCCCCTCAAAGTACTCTTTCCATCTGCTCAATACACTCTCCTCGTTCGTGAGTACGTTCTCATACACGTAGAGAGCAGAGAACATGCAGACTCTACACACAGAAAAGAGAGGACATACAAACTCTACACGTAGAGAGCAAATTTGGGATTTGAACACCCAGCCCTGTTGATATAAGGTAACATTACTACCCACTGAGCCAGTATGCCACCTAATACTGGGCATTGAATAGCATGTACTTCAACACTTCTTTAATTAAGCTTCCTGGTATTTAGAATGCTAAAATAAAAATAAGAGATATTCATGCATGGCCAACTTGAAATCTTATTATGTTTTGCTTTGTGAACCTGACAATGTCTTTTTAAAAATTACGACAGAGTTGATACAGTGTTTAAAAACTCATATAAAGCAGAGTTTTACCATCAATGAAAGAAAGGACCCGGCTAGTCCAACGATATTTTTGCACATAAAGTCCATCCAGCACCACTCCAAATTTTCAATACTGCTTAATAATTCCTTGTTGAATTAAATATAAGCATTTGAACGTTAATATACAAAACTGCTTTCCCTGTCGTCTATGTCGAGAAGCAGTTTTAAAATTAGACTCCTGTTGAAATTTTCTGTCCATTAAGGCAACATTCAAAGTTAGTTAAACAAGATGCATTAGACACAAAATATGTACATGCTCACTTTATGTGTTAATAGTCTGTCCAGCATTTTATTTTTATATTGCATAAATATTCTGGGCTTTCTAGGTAAAACATACAGTCCTTAAATTACATATATTCTTTTACATGTCAAACATGCAAATGTTATTTATGTAATGCATATTTTGGAAAACAGAGACATATTGTATAAGTTGAGTTGGTGCAGCACTGAACACAGATTATGGTCAAATGTAATATTTATGGTTTAAACTGTGGCCAGCGATGGTAAAATGACAGGAAACTTGGCAATGTGAAGAAGTATAACAGACAAACCTGAATAATAATAAAAGTTCATTGATCATTGCGACCATTTAAACAACTTAAACAAGCCCCACATCAATATACTATCGCTGTTTTGAGATGTATGATTTATTAGACGTCTGCTTGCACTGTTACATCACTTTTCGTGTGTCCTTTATTTCGGTTACTTTTGAGCAGAAATCAAACAGTTAAATAAGATCACAAGTTCAGAAATGAAGGTGCATATATACAGTACATAGACATCCAGGTTCAAGTGGGGCATTTAGCAATACCCCCCCCCAAAAAAAAAAAAGAAAAAGAAATAAATGGAATATAGAGGAAAAGGCCTGGAAGATCAAATTCATTGGAGTTAGATGCCTGAGTTCTCTGGAATATTTCAGGGCCAAACCAACAGTTTTTAGGTGAATCCAGGAATAAGAGTGATATAATAAAATAAACTCCTATGCAGAGACTGAATGAAACTGGCGCTGAAGCACCATAATGAATAAACCTGCAATCCCTCAGATAGCATTTGCACATAACTGTTTGGCTACATGTTGCCAAATGAGCACTGGCTAGCTAGCCCATATGCTTATCGGAGAAAAATGAATGCATGAACAATGACATCTGGTTCCTAAGGAGGACCCAGGTAGATGATGACCGTAGCTCTAATTTATTCTAGTAGCCTGATTCGGACACTGTGAACTCTGCTGCACAGTGCAAAATTTTTCTGTTTAGTTTATGCTTAATTATAAATATAAGACATTCATGTTGAATTCATTATACTATCTAAGTACATTGACATAATACATACCTCACATACATATATATCATTACATTTTCATCAGTGTGACTGAAAATACAGAATACATGGATAATTTTGTCATATTTGCCAGATCAGTTGCAGTATCTGAAATATATAATCACTCTTTGAAAAATACTTTGATAGTGAAGATCATAGTGGCTTTAACATGGTGGGACACAGAAATTAGGGAAGGGGAGAATGTTTCAGAGCAAGGCCGAGGTGGGTGAGAGAGAGACAGAGATACAGAGGGAGACAGACAGACAGAAACAGAGAGATAGAGACTAGAAATGGTTTTGTTCCATGAGGTTTTTAGATTTTGTTGGTGCACTTCAGTCTTATCTGGCATGCCTAGCTGTTCATACAAGGAGGCTGCCAAATACAACTTCCCCATTCCACCTCATATTACCGGCATCCCATAATTCTCTTCCTTGAACCCAAAGGTGCAAGTGTTTTACCAACACCAAATTTCAATGAAGATTTCAGAACTAATAAATGCTTATTTTGGATGTCTATTCATTTATTTACGTGGGGCACAGCACAAATCTTCTCTATGCAACACTATAAAGTTTCCCTTAAAAGTGTTTATAAGACTTATAATAATGTTCACAAACACCTCTAATATCGACTATAGGCCTTAATGTGGTGATGGTGTGACGTGATACAATTATGACAAAGAGTAAGCATGCTTCCTCGCAAAGAAGTGTTTCGGTAAAAATTCAGCAAACTTTCAAGTTATTTCTCCCATTAATAATTTTTTGTTATTGTCATCCTTAAGCCAATGCATTTACCATTCAGTAGTCTATGGAGAAATCCTTTTTCACAGAAGTAACAACAATTAATGGTTTAAAACACAAGATTCAAAAAAAGATTATCCAAAACAACAGCATGTAATTAACATCTCAAGAGCAGCTAGCCATGACATGACCTCTGTTTTTTCCAGACTGTAGCAACATCGCCACTTCTCCTGTACTGTGCATGTATCTTTGTTAGCTTACCCTGGCCATCGAACCCCACCTGGAAGGGTCCTGACAAGACTTAATTCCACATTTCAGGCTCTCTTAGACACTGAAAAATACACTGCCTCTTTTGGTATACATCTTCACACTATAGAAGTCATCCAGTGTATACAAAGAGGTTGTCTTCAAACTGTGTGAACAAATTCCCATTTGACATATTTGCTTTTTTCACTTTTTACTCTCTCATATCTTTACTTTTGTCCTCTTTCTCCTGCTTGTCCTCCTCATATTTATTCTTGTGCTCATTTTTCAAATTGTCACATGATGGCAGAGATGTTGTGGAAGCAACCATATGGGATTTGTCTGAAACTAAGTTGTCTTTGAATCTGTGCATGCCAGATCCTTCGCTGTGCTGCTGCCTTCCATCAGCATTAATCTTTCCCTTTATAGTTTTCAGATATCGTCTGACTGCTCTCTGGACGATGACCGCAGACACGTCCTCCTGTTTTCGACGCAGTGTGGAGGTGATAGGCTCGTAAGACACTTTGGAGGGATTGGATGCCATGAAGCGGTCTTCCATCTGGCTCCTGAGTGAGTCCATCTCCCCGCCCTCGCCTAGCACACGCTTTGTGAAGGCGAACAGGATGTCCAGGCAGTGGATGCGCTCACCGCTCACCATGGGCAGGTCCATAACCATCAGTTGGATCACATTGGGCTTGGGTATGCGTAGTGGAGGTTCCAGCACATCAGCAAAGTCAGACAACTGTCTGTACTCCATAAACTGCGTGGCTTTGGGATCAAACTTCTCCCAAACCTCGTAGAACATGTCAAAGTCGTCGGCACTCAGCAGCTCAGCGCTCTCCTCCGTGGCCACGCTGAAGTTCTCCAAGATGACAGCGATGTACATGTTGACCACGATGAGAAAGCAAATGATGATGTAGCTCACAAAAAAACAAATGCCCACTGCGGGGTTGCCACAGTCCCCCCTGACGTTTGTGCTGCCGGGGTTTTTTAAAGTGCTGTTGCAGTCTGGCTCATTTTGATTAAGAATGGGATTGAGCAAGCCATCCCACCCTGCTGATGTGGTGATCTGGAACAAGCAGATCAAGCTATTGCCAAACGTCTCGAAGTTGAACATGTCGTCAATGCCTCCCTCCTTTTTTACGTAGGCGAAGTTCGACATGCCAAAGATGGCATAGATAAACATGACCAAAAACAGGAGAAGGCCAATGTTGAACAGTGCAGGAAGTGACATCATTAAGGCAAACAGAAGAGTTCGGATACCCTTTGCGGCCTTGATGAGCCGCAGGACACGACCGATTCTGGCAAGTCGAATAACTCTGAATAAGGCTGGTGAGACTGAGAAACTTTCAAACAATTTTGAAAGACACATACCTGAAAAGAAAAAGAATTCTTTAGACCTACTTAGATACCATATTCTAAACATCCATCTTCCAAACTGCTTAATCCTATTCACGATTGCCTGAAGCCTACCCCAGGAAGCCTCAGGGCACAAGGAGAGGGGCACCTTGGACGGGGTGCTAATCCGTTGAAGGGCACAGTCATGTACACAATCTCAGTCGCACACTATGGACAATTTAGCCATGCCAATTAGCCTACAATGCATGTCTTTAGACTATGGGAGGAAACTGGAGTACCTGGGGGAAACCTGCAAAGCATGGGGAGAACATGCAAGCTCCACACACACAAGGCCAGGGGCAGGGTCCACAGTTTCAACCCAGGAGGTACAAGGTGATAGTGCTAAACACTGAGCCACAGTGCCTCCCCTATTACAAACATAGTCATTAAATTAGCTCCCGATCCATCCATTCATCCCTCCATCCGTAGGACTCACAAAGTGAAAACATGAAAATTCCACACACCAAGAAGAGGGTGGACATCAGGGAATTTGAAATTTTAGTAAATAGCTCTTGTTGTTTCTTACCAATTATCGATACCATGATGACGAGAAAATCAAACACATTCCATCCAATGGTAAAATAGTGATGACGAAATGAAATCATCTTAAGTATGCATTCTCCACTGAAAAGGGCAATGAATACCAGATTGATCCAGTAAAGGGTGTCTTTCATTGTTCTTGACTCATCATCTGTTTCCACCATCATGGCGATCATATTAAGGCAGATAAGAATCATGATCACAATATCAAAGGCTTGCTTTGTAACTATGTCAAAAAAGAATCCTTGGAACTTGTTCTAGAAGTAAGAAACAACAATATGTTGGATATTTCAAAATGTAAATTATGAATTTTAAAAACAACACAATTATGGTTACATGGTTGGTTTTGTGTCTTTCTTTTTCATGTGAATATAATAATGTCATACTTTTGGTCTAGGAATAGGCTTTTGGGGTTTCTTTGATCCCAGCTTTTTCATTGCATTGTAGTATTTTTTCTGTTCCTCGGTCATGAAGATATCCTGGCCTCCTAAGTAAACAAGAAAAATAAAAATTGTTATAAGACTATGTCTACTCTTCCAGCTAAAATGCCCTTTTATAGAGCCGGTGCATAGATAGCAGTCAGCTCTAAAGTCACTCCTGATGCGGGTGTGTTAAATATATGCACTGGCGATTGCATAGAACGGGACTTCCGTGCCTCTTATCACTGGACACAGTACTGAGCCAAGAGACAGGGGAGACAATGACACAGGCATGAGTACAAAGTGGTTTTAATAACAAAATGAGAGAGCAGAATCACAGGGCTCTGCCCTAAGTATTAGGTACAGAACTCAAGGGAAATGAGAACGCTAACAGGAGATCTGGGGTATGAACAGTGCTCTCATTAAGAACTGATGGTCTTCATGTTCCGTGGTCATTTCTGCCTCCCAGTTTTTGTGTTACAGCCTACATCTCATCTGCTACCTGTGGAAAATTTCACTTCTTCCATTAATAACGAACCAAAATACTTATCTTTTTTTTCTGCTGATTGAAATTGTCGATAATGACGCCGATGAAAAGGTTCAACGTGAAGAAGGACCCGAAAATAATAAATACCACAAAATAGAGGTACATCAAAGTGTGACTTTCATATTCAGGCTGATCTTCTACCTAAAAATGAAAGTAAAGAAAAACCATGACGAAATTCACAAGAGCAAGCTGAAAAGCAGCGATTTCAGCTCAAGAAATACGTGCTGAATACGTACATTCCGTGCGTCTACTGCTGCATACATAATGGGCATCCAGCCTTTAAATGTAGCCTGAGGGAGCAGAAATATTTATAAATTTTTATGCAAGTACTTCAGAAGCCTCATTTTTAGGGACAATTATGAACAATTTAAATGGTTTACCAAGAAACGTGTCAAAGCATCTCAGTATATTCAGCTCATTCTAGTTATTAGTATTTATGAGTTTCGCTGCTTGCTCTAGTCAATTCCACCTCAGAGCAATATCTAATATTACTAATACAATCAGTTTAGCAAAAACAAAACAGAATTCACAAGTTTCAAATATAATGGGAAAGCATTTTATAGACACTGGTAATCCAGTAACAACTAAAAATTATTACAGTATAACATATTCCTCCTTATGACCTTTAGAATTAGCAAATAAAACATTCAAACAAGTCCCAAAGTTAAATCATTTCCAAACTGATAAAGATGCTGTAAATATACATTCACGGTCTGTTTTGCATTACCAGACCTTATCATTTATAGAGAAATATGACATTAACAATGATCAAAAAAAAATCTCCTAATTCCTCTATAAAACTGTTCCTGGTCCTTTATTTATAACCGTTCAGTTCGACCATTAAAATGATCATCACTTTCCCAAACAAATATTTGATTTCTGGTGATTTTTACTATCCTTCCTTATCTGTCTTACCTGATGTTGTAGAATGATAACCAGTATACTGTAGTATGAAGAATTGGAAGGGGTCTAAGGGAAAACTTTCTTACATTTGATGATATGCAAGATCTTCAGGGAATAAGAGTATATTGGTGGAACTATTGTAAACAGATGAACAGCCCCACTATAAAGCCAGCTGTAGAACAGAGTCTGCTCAAAGCCATTGGTTACCTCGTGTGATTTAACCAATCAGTACAGTCAGTGTTGGGTTAATGAAAATGGCTGCTGTTTAGTGAAGTCTAAATAAAGAACATTAGAAATATGCACACAAATCAACACTAGCCTAGACAGAAACCGCTAAAAGCACCACTCACCACTTGTAACAGTGCAAGGTACCCCCATGCCACATTATCGAAGTTTATCTTGACATTCATCCACCGCTTCTCATCAGTTGGCAGGGCCAAGCACTCGGTCTTGTTGTCAACTACGCTTTTGTGGAAGGGTTCATTTGAAGTGGTATTGACGCAGTAGAAGAACTTTCCAGCAAACAGGTTCACGCCCATGATGCTGAAAATGAGCCAGAATATCAGGCAAACCAAGAGGACGTTCATGATGGAAGGGATCGCGCCAAGGAGGGCATAGACGACCACCTGTGCACAGAGAAAAATGACCAATGTTCATTCAGAGAATACTGTCCAACATGTTCAGAGGATACTGTCCAATGGGTTCAGAGGATACTGTCCAACATGTTCAGAGGATACTATCTGGTGTGTTCAGAGGAAACTGTCCAATGGGTTCAGAGGATACTATCTGGTGTGTTCAGAGGAAACTGTCCAATGGATTCAGAGGATACTGTCCAATGGGTTCAGAGAATACTGTCCAATCAGGTCAGGTCATGTCAGGTTGAGGAGCCTGCACAGGTACAGTGCGTTGCCGCACCCACCAGATGACAAAACACCTTGGGATCTCAGTTGGAAACCCCTCAGGCCGACATGCGGTCCAGTCCCACCCTTCGAAAATGCCCGTCTATCTGCAGCAGCCAGGTGTTACATGGGCATCCCCTTGGCCTAGTCCAGCCGATTGGGTCCTCAGCAATGAGGATTCCGCAATCCGGATCACCCTCACCCTCATCGCACCACATGGCTATATTGCCATAACTGATGTGCCCTCACAATGCAGGCAATGTGCCTCATTCGGGACAAAGTTAAACCAGCGGTACCCAAGGACTCTCTGAAGAGACACAGTACCAAAGGAGTCCAGTCTTCATCTCAGGTCACCGGAGAGCGTCCATGTCTCGCAGCCATACAGCAAAACAGGGAGCACCAGGACTCTAACACACACACACACACACACACACACACACACACACACACACACACACACACACAAACATATACACCCACAGACACACACACACACACACACAATTGAATAGACAGTTCTCACCCTCATTCCTTCAAAGCGAGACAGCGCTCTCAGTGGTCGGAAGGCCCGCAGCGTCCTCAGGGATTTTATGGCCCCTAACTCAGAAAATCCCAAACTACTGGCCACCAAACTGACCAGGGACACCTGGTGAGAAGTAGGACTGATGCTTTCATGGAAGTGCAGACAGATTTCAATATAAATACATCCAGCCTGCAGCTTAGCGATTTAAATGGACAGCCAGTTATGATACTCATGCTAACTCCTTATTAAAGCATATGACATACTTTATAATTTACTACAGGTACACATACCCCCATTTACCACTTATCTAGTACAGGACCGTATAGTAAATAGTACCACAAAAATATTTGCCCCTTCATTGATTTTCTTGTTCTGAAGCTGTCCAGCTGTTGTTGAGCATAACTGGCTCACATCAGTTTAGCTCAGGTTTGGTGGTTTAGTTAATTACTGAAACATCTGGCCCTAGTTATCATTCAATTTGGTGTTAGTTAAATATAATTTTTTGTTTTGTATTTAATGATACTCTTACACAACATACAAATGAAAGCAGCATGGAATGTTGCCGTTTTTTTCTTATACACTGCTTCTGTGAAGTATTACAACCCTGAAAAATGTAATTTAGTCTCCAATTTTATGTGAAGATTTAGCAAAAAATCCGGAAAATACAATAAGGGGCACAAATTTGTTTATGCTACCATATGCAGTTATTGTGTAACATACGTTGTTCGCTAAAATTATAACAATCACCCTACTGATATGCCTGCATATCGTCTCTAACAAAAAAAATTTACAATGAAAGACCATTCCAGTTGTAGTCTTTACACACTTTACACACTCCCGGTACGTACATCAACGATTATAAAGTCCAGCCAGCACCAGGCATTGGTGAAATATTTAGCAAATCCGTAAGCCAGCCATTTCAGCAGCATCTCTAGAATAAAGATATAGGTGAAGACTTTATCTGCATACTCCAGCACTTTCTTTATGTTTGGTCTCTCTTCAATGTAGATGTCTTCAAATGCCTGAAAGACAGAATAACACACAGGAATCAGTAAAACCTTTTTAACTAAAGAGATTGATGAATGTACCCCTTTCCTAACTGGGGTCTTCAGGAAAGTGGGTGTGTGGGACATCACAGGGCACACGCTGGTGAGGATACCAGTCTACAGTAGGCTCAGAATCATACACAATGGCCAAGTTAAAGATGCCAGTTAGCCTAACTGCAGGAGGAAACCTGCACGACATGGGGAGACCATGCAGACTGCATAGCCATGTAAAGAGGCAGTGGGATTCAAACCCCAACCCTGGGGATGTATGGTAACATCACTACCCAAAGAGCCAGCATACCACTGCTATAATCAAGCCAATGATATTTAAACTGAATCCACCTTATCAACCTAAAAAATGTCATTTTACATTATGTAATACAATGTGACATTTGACCTTAAACACTCATTACCTTTATTATTAGAAAAAATATCACGAGTGTTTAGGTTTGCCTATTTAATCTTGAATGGAATTTCATCAGAGTGTCCCAGTAACCCTATAGAGGATAAGAGGTATGGAAGATCGACAGATAAATGAATTTTTCTACCATTCTCTACATTTAAACTAATCAAAGCCTGTTTTCTCCCAACCAAATATTATTGTCCCTTGGGCAGATTTTGAGTCAAACCTGAGCAAACTCTTCCTTTTGCCCAGAAAAAGACTGTTAGAGAGCATTGTATTTTTAAATGTTTACTTGTGAAAAATAATCAGCACAATTACTGAGCATTGACTAGAGTTGTTGACCTGTTCTATGTACGTGCTTGCTGTAGTATTTGCATGTACTGACTCACTTTAAGTGAGAACTGTGAAATAAATGCATGGAACATTGAACATGGTATTCTAATGTTTATATCAGCTTTGCATAGTTTTTTTTTTTTTAGAATTTTTCTCACCATGACAGGAAAAAAATATAAATTGGTCATGTAATATTTATATTTCCACATCTTTACTTTATTAATCATTAGTCAATTTGGTGTATAACACTCGACAGGGGTTTGAACCCAAAACTGCTGTTTAACAAAAAAAATTCACTGCTGTCCCAAACTCCCAGAATGCAGTTCCCTTTGGAAGTAAATGTTCCACTCACTAGTGCTGCACTGCTGAGGAGAATTGTGAAAATGATGAAACTCTCAAACCAGTTGTGCTCCACAATCAGGAAGCACCTCTTTCTCAGAGTCCACCATAGTTTCCCCCGGCCTGTTGTCGTGTTAAACCTGAAACATGGGAACCTGTGGACACACCCTGAAATGAAATGGGTAAAAAAAAAACAAAAAAGAGAAAGACAGTTAAGAAAATACATTAATGTAGAACATGTTAGACTGAAACATGCTGCCACTTAACAGTAACTGAACGCTATGATTTTAAATCATGTAACAATTTATATTATTAAATATTCAAAATTTAACTGTCTCCCAACAACAAAGGGAAACAGAGATGATATTATATGCACATTAAATTGTGAAGCAATTCTCCAGCTTGTCTGGATTTTTATAGTTCTAGACTAATAAAATGGAAGTTCTCTTGATATTAGGTTCCACAGCGCTTGTTGCTAGGCTGTCTGATTTGATTTTCAAATGTTCACACTTTTGAACAATCACTCATCTTTCAAACCTATATTAGCCCCCTTGTCTAGACAGCATTTTTTTTTCCATTTCTTTTGCCATATATCACACATCCAACTGCTTCTTAATATGAAGGATGTTGACACCATAATTCATACTTTAATCTCCTCCCATCAAGACTAATTTACAGCCCAGTAAATGGGTCAGCCATTTAAAATTCTCTGTTTAATACTCTGCCATGTACTCACACACAAGAAATGCTCTACTCATATCACTCCCATCTTTTATAATCTGCATTAGATACGTTTTTTTTTTTTTTCTTGCATTCTATTCAAACTGCTTCTCACTAAATTCAAACTTAGATGTACACGTAGGGTCTATCCCGGGACCCGGGTCTATCCAACTCATGGTCCCCAAGTTTACACTTTGCTTATTTGTGTGATGGCTTCTAAAACCAGTTCTAACCTCAGTTCCACAGAGTCTCTGGGATACCCCGTCTATTTCAACCTACACGTTTCTGCTAAAACCCAGTTCTAAACCTAGTTCTAAACTCAGTTCCACAGAGTCTCTGGGAGACCTCATCTACGTATTTCAACTTTCACATTTCTGCTAAAACCCAGTTCTATGCCAAGTTCTAAACCCAATTCTAAACTCAGTTCCACAGAGTCTCTGGGATACTTTATCTGTTTCAACTTTCACGTTTCTCCTAAAACCCAGTTCTAAACGTAGTTCTAAACTCAGTTCCACAGTCTCTGGGATACTTCATCTATTTCAACTTTCACGTTTCTGCTAAGACCCAGTTCTAAACTCAGTTCCAAGCTCAGTTCCACACAGTCTCTGGGATACTTTATCTGTTTAAACTTTCACATTTCTGCTAAAACCCAGTTCTAAACCTAGTTCTAAACTCAGTCCTAAACTCAGTTCCACAGAGTCTCTGGGATACCTCATCTATTTCAGCTTTCATGTTTTTGCTAAAACCACTTATAGCTCTCTCTGATGATTTCACGTTATGCTAATGTTTTCCCCATTTTTCCACATTTGTTTAATGTTTTGATTGTTCATTAATATCAACAATAATTATTATTTTTGTCATGCCTTCATTGACCTTCACTTAACCCTCATGGAATCACCAACGTTCGCCCAGTACTAAATGTACTAATCTCAGGACAGGCATTGCGAAGTCTCGTCCTTCATCTCAAGTTACAACCTGAGCATATGCATTAACTTCAGATTCTCTTATACAATCTACTGCTTGATTTCTCATTGTATGATTACAATTTCCCCAAACACTCAGCAAATGCCTAATCTATCATTTTCTCCATAGCAGTGAGAGTCAGAAACACCTCAACTCTGATCCACTACTGCAATTTAACTTGCCACTTTCTTCTGTCCATGATCTTTATTACTAATGTCCTTGATATTATTATTAGTAGTAGTAGCAGTAGTATTATTATGTTGAAGAACAGAAATTTCTCGCTTTGAACTTTCAAAACCCATGACTTATATAATAATTTTTACCACTTGTCTAGAATGCACACTCAACACAGTCAGTCCAAGACGAGTATAAAGAATAGAGTATCAGCAGCTCTGATAACCTGCATCTTGTGGCTTTACCTTCAGTGAAACAGGCCTCTGGTTCAGCAGATTCCTCACATTCCATCTCTCTCGACATTTCACTGTCCTCCATAATATCAACAGTGCTGCCCTCAGAGGTGCTGAATCTTGGTTCTCTCAGTTCCTGCAAAGGAGGTTCCCCGACACACCACATTTACTGCAGCATGTACTCAGCCTCTTCCGCCCCACTTGCATATTATTTCAGAAGTAGCAAGGTACGTTTAATACAGCAGACCAATTCGAAAAGCAATTAACCTTGACTCCATTTAATTAATTATAATTATTTCTATTTTTGTCATTTCATGCAGTATCAAATCAAAATTACCCACAGATCTTTAAAGGTGGAATGCCTACCTCGATTTTAAAAAAAAAAAAGCTAAACCTTGACTATACTCAGGGCCAGATCATATAATTCATTAAGAAGCTGCAGGTAAAATTGATTATGTTTTTTATGGCATGCAATTATTATTACATATGTATTCTCATTCAAGACTGTCGTGGAACCAATGAAGTATTTTCATGTCTTTTCCGTTATCGATCACTTTTATATTTAAAATCTTCACAGACCACATCAGTTAACTCATAATGAAGTGCTTTTTTTTAAAGAAATTCTTCGTTGACATGAAAACACATACTCCCCTTCTTTTACTAAGGGTACATATTCTAGCTTAAACTGTCGTTAACCAAGGACAAAGCCTGCATTAACAGCAAAAGGCAGCACAGTGTACTTAGTAGGCATTCAGCAGGTCACATCATTTTTTAGTTTACAGTACATGTTGGATAATGTCCAGAAATGATTAGGAGAGACATTAACCATTCAGCATTTCTGGCAAGTAATCCAGGATCCAAATTTCTCTCCCAAATAGATGCAATTATTCTTTTTCATAACTCATTACTCCAATGACTTTGAGTGCCACACTAGAATGCTTTTGACATCTGTTAAAAATGTTTCTACTCTTGCAAAAACCGTGAGTATTTTTGTGTTGTACCTCGTTTATTTCAACATTGGCCCAGCTGTATGCTTGCATTGTGTATTATCAAGAATAATCTGCTTCATTCCTATATTGCCGTTCAGACAAAAGCATCCGATACTTTTGATGATGATGATGTTGTCATCGGAATGACCATTTCTTTCAGATGAGACCTCCCAATAAATGCAATCTCAAAGTACAGCAGAATTGGCTGCCAAAGCTAATAACAAACTGGGAATGATGTAAGCGAGACGCTTTTCCAAATGCATGTCTTTCTTCACTGGACTTTGGCGGACAATATTCATTCATTTCCCCAAACCCTGGAATATCCAATTTGTTACACAATTCATATGTACATTTCTTGTAGTTCATACACAATGTTTTCATTCGAGGGTTTCAAATGAATGTACTTTACTTAGCAAAAGGTAAATCCAAAGCAGAGCTGAATGAATTTGTAGATATGTAGATAATACCTTTGACAAGATAGTTTTGTTGCCAGCAGTCTATCACCATTAAAATTAAAATAACCTGCTTTCATCATTCCATTATGAAGAATGAGCAATGTTAAAAGGAAAAACAAGTCTCAGAAATCACTGGCATAGATTTTGATAAGAATGGTAGGGGCATTTCCCATAGTAAGTGGACAAATTAAGCTTCAAAATCAATTGGTAGTTTGGGATACTCTCACCCACCACAGGATTTGAAGACTCATTTAGCTCCAGCATTGATTGGTAGTTCAGGATATTCCCACCTACCACTGGTTTTGAAGCCTCATTTATCACCAGGTTTGACTGGTTAGTTCTGGATACTCCCACCCACCACAGGTTTTGAAGCCTCATTCTTTCCATCACTAATTTCCCAACCAACAGCAAAATAGGAGATCCCTGCCAACTTACGTAGATGTATAATTGAAGCAATTGTTTGCAATTGTTTTGGTTCCCTACCAATCTTCAAGTCAAACCTACACCCTGTCAAACATAATGAGCAGACCCATTAATAGAAGATGAGGTATTTTCTTTGTACATCATCATTATCAATAAGCATGATGTTAAACAAAAAATACATGGGAAAATAGAAATCAAAGTTCTGCAGCATAAAATGTGAATGAATTTATAACATAATCAAGCATAAATAAAATATACAAGCAATCAGCTTAAAAAAAATGTTTCTTTAAATGATATCTGCAGTCTATGTGGGTAGTGCTATGTACAATAAATTGATCTTACAGGTATCGTCTCAACGAATACCTTGAGAGCATCTGTGACACAGCTGAAATAACAAGTAAGGTTAAGCCAAGTAAGATTTACAGTACAGGAATGACAGCTACGCCTGTATGCTGTCATTCATAACACAAAGCACAACAGCACAGTTTTTGACACCAGATTATAAAAGGAAAAGATAATGCATTGTTCCTTGATGAGATGAGGCCTTTTCAAACTAAACAGCCCGTTAAAAAATACATTTGGTGCAGCATGAAAAAAACCAACACGCATTTGCTATTAATCTGTTTTTGTATGTACACTGTTGTTTTGACAAACTACCCATTTAAGACAAAGTACATGTTATCACTTTAAAATCAACCAGGATCACCTTCGTAAGGTGATAGACACACAGAGAATCAATTAGTGTACTCTGCTTCACACGGAACATAACGGAATCTGTGGGTTCTCCATCTTTCCTTAATAGTGGTCGAGTGCTATGCATCACACAGATGCATTCTGCCATCTCTCAGTGTTTATGCTAACAGATGATAAATGAACAAACAAGATTATCATGTCCTTCTGCTTATCCAAACAACTCAGTTTTTAAAGTGCTTCAGCTAATGTTGGTGTGTTAGGCTATTAAGTCTGATTCATTTCCTTTTTCTAGTTCCACTCTCCTTATATTAAAAACTAAGACTGTGGTCAACAGATGTTTTTCATAAAATACTGGTCGGAAAAAAAAAATCTGAGGACCTACAATAATGCCTTCTTCTTGGCAAGAGCGATGCAGGGAAACTGATTTCTCAAGTACATGAATCCTGCTTGTGTTTTATCCATTGCGTTAACAAAGCTTTGCATAAGCCCAGGTTTGACACTGAGCAGAAGGGAAGAATAAACTTTTTTAAGGTCAACAAGTTATGTGTTTATGCAAAAGCAAAAGTTCAACCACCTTCAGATCTCCAAGGATATTACACTGCTGCACTGACCAGTTTTTCCTACCCTTTACCATTATCTTAAGGGGATTTATGCTTTTAAATGTGAAATATTTTTTATCCCACCATCAGCATTTTATTCACTCCTAGGGGGAAATTTGTAGTTTTTCTCTCCACATTTTCCATTTTTGCTGTCAAAGTTGGGAGTCAAGAGTCAGCTGGTGTGCAACACCCCTGGAGCAACTGAGGTCAAGGGCCCAACAGCAATATAGCTACTCTTCCTGGCTGTGGGACATGAACCTATGCCCTTTGAGTGAGGAGCATAGACAGCTAACCCACAGAGCCACATCATCACCCCATGGCAACAAAGGACAAAAATAACAAGGCGGTGTCACAAGAAAACAGCCTGACAGAAAAATATCTCACTTCATATTTGGATTTAGCATTATAGCATAAGCTTAGAACACCCATCACAGTCCATGTGGCAAAATTGTTATTGACCACCGTAATTATACGAAAGGCTATGTTGCAATATTCTGCAAAATGTGCAATTTTCATTTCATACCAGAAAGCATCAACTATCAGTTAGCAACCACGACTTCTGTATAACTGTTATATAATAACATTTTCTTTTGGTCAAAGCATATTGCTTTAATCATCTTTTGTCTTTTTGTCAGGTATATCTTGTCAAGGACAGACTGTAACATCATTGCAGTGGATTGATCCAGAAGGTTAAAATAACTTCATCTTACGAGCTGAAAGCTTACCTCTATGACGACCTCTGTATACAAGGATTCCCTGCTGTTGTCATCAGGGTTGAGATACTCCAAGTCGGATTCACCCATAACTATGGGTACAGTAATGTTTTCACCAGTGGTGTGGACTACAGACATGTTCTCCTCACCACCAGGTGTCTCCATGGTATTAGTGATCTCTTTACCCCCTTTAAAGCAGTCCAGTTCCTTAGAGTCCTCAACATGATTGGTGATGTGGTTCTCTGTATTGTTATGGAACTCATCCGGCATCCTTGTTCCATCTGAAGCTTCTTTCTGCTTGTTATAACAGCAGAGGTTCTGAATGAACTGCTGCAATCTGGTTGTTACTGAGCTGATGCCACACTGGATGCGGCCAACAGCAATCTGTAGATTGTTCATCTCTCTGTCATCATCTGGTACTGTCAAATTATCGGTACTGAATGAGCTGAGCAACAGTGCCAGAAAAAGATTCAGCACCTGCCAGACGAAGGTAAGAAAATAGTTTTAAGATAAATCTATACAGTTTTGTATGATTTTTCATTTATAAAATATCATAAAAGGATGGTGTCAAAATGTAAATGAATCCTCATTTAGAATGTTTTTTTGTTGTTGTTGTTGGTATTTAATTACTTAAAAATAGAGAATGTTCTTCCAAAGAATGAAATGTATGGCTTATAGACCATATGGAGAAAGTAGAACAGAAGGTGAAGGTCAGGTTAATGCATTTATTGACATGTAATGTAGTCTTAGAGTCTAATTAGGTTAAATGGCATGTTAATGCATTGAAGCACTTAGTAAAATTAATATTAAAATACCACAAGTTTTAAATGATCTTGTCAAATAATCTTTCTTTATAAAAATTTCGTATTCCAAAAACTCAAAAAATATCTGTCGGAAAAGAGGGGGGTCATCTTATAATCAGGGTTGTCTAATATTTGGGCCAATAGGAAATAGTCTCCATACAACATAATGATAAATCAAATTTCCCTGACAAAAATAAACTTTGCAATGAAACAACAGTCAAAATTAATTAATCTAAAACACCAAACCAACAGTAACCATTTGACATTTGATTTTGAACCAGGTGGGGGAGGTAGAAAGCGTACCACCAAATTGCCGACCACCAGGACCATCATGAAGACGACAATGCACATGCCCTGTCCAGCCACCTCCATGCAGTCCCACATGGTCTCGATCCACTCGCCACAGAGCACCCGGAAAACAATGAGAAAAGAGTGAAGGAAGTCGGACATGTGCCAACGTGGGAGCTGGCAGTCCTTGTTGATCTTGCACATGCAATCACGGTAGTTCTTTCCAAACAGCTGCATGCCCACTACAGCGAAGATAAAGACGATGATTCCCAGCACGACTGTCAGGTTGCCCAGCGCACCCACTGAATTGCCAATGATCTTGATTAGAATGTTGAGCGTGGGCCAGGATTTGGCCAACTTGAACACTCTCATCTGCAGACAAATTTGACAGAATTCAACATCAGAATCACCAAAACTCATTTGCTTCTACTTTGAATATGATGTAAAGTATGTAAAAATATGAACTAGCAGTTCACTCACCAATCTGAAAGATCTCAGAACAGACAGACCCTCCACTTTAGCCACACAAGGCTCAACCAAACTCAGAACAACGATAATCGTGTCAAATATATTCCAGCGTTCTTGAAAGTAGTAGTAAGGATGAAAAGCAATTATTTTTAAACACATCTCAGCTGTGAAGATGCCTGTAAAAACCTACGGATAAATGAAATTCACTAAAAATAGGATCTCTACTTTTAAAAACAGCATATTCAGCCACAGCCACCCAACAAACTTAAAATGACAAAGTGAAAAGTGCTTACATAGTTTCCCATGGAGAGAACATCACCAAACATTTTTGTCGTCGGGTAGTGTTCCAAGGCCATAAATATTGTGTTCAGGATTATACAAATGGTAATGACAAGGTCCAGTAATGGGTCCATCACTACCAGACCAACCTTCTGCTTGACCTTTAGCCACATTGGACAGCAATCCCAGATGAGGAAGACTTTTGCAAATTTATACCACCAAGATGGACACTTCTGCCTCGATTCCTCCAGTTCTGAAATCCACCAAAGTCATGTCATCTTTGGTGCCGTACGTTTCAACTGACGGGGAGTGATTTAATTGGTTTAAATTTATATTTATATTACTCAACAATGGATTATGTGCTTATACAAATAAAGAAATCGTTCTTGATCTCACATACCATGTGGAGAAAAATTGACTTTCTAGGTGCAAGTGTGTTTGGAGTAATGGCAAAAATGTTTGAAAGTAATGAATATTGAACAAACTGCGAGGAATCCCACTATACACACCTTCCATTGTATTTGTCAGTATACTGGTCACACTCAGAGCTCTCTGCTTCACGTCAAGGTCTTCTAAGAAATCCATGGATGGCTGATGAGAATTGGACCTCTTCTTCCGTGGAATCTCCATTTCCATAGTGTTACCCTGCAGAATAAATATAGTTCAGGAGATTAATCAACATATCATACCATCTTGTGGCAATGGTTTCCATTAAACTGATTTAATGTATTTTAATGGGCTGGTTGAGAAGAGGATAAAATCAATGTGAATTTTATGGACGCGCCAATCAGAAATTGACCACAGGGAGATCATATGCAACTAAAGATGAGACAATTTGTGATGGGACAAGTGAAGCTTCAAAATCTGCGATGGGTGGGAGTATCCTGAGCTACCAATCAATGCTGGCTCTACCCCCTTCTATCTGGTTGGAGTGTTGCTTCTTACTGAGATGGAGCCTGCATTGATTGGTAGTTTGGGATACTCCCACCCACCACGGGTTTTGAAGCCTCATTTGTCCCATCACTAGACAGAATCACTTAATCAGGCAGAAAAAAAAGAAAACAAGAAACAGAAGCATAGAAGGACACTGCCACTGAACAGTTACTATTCAAATACATTTACACTGAAGGCCCCTTTTAATGGTTTTACATCAGAGGCTATTTCTAGATACATGCAAACACCACAAGACAAAGCAAACAAAAACATATGAAATGTACATAACATTTGTCTGAGCTTGTCATGTGTGATGCTTCCAAGAACCATTCCAAGATTTGATCTGACTGTACATTACAGCATCATGAATGAAATCCAAGTGCATTTTCCACTAAACAATTTACTGGATGTCAAATTCCTGTTGTAGCAGGGTCAGGGTGTACCCCCGCCTTGTGCCTTATAACATCTGAGACAGGGCACAAAACAGGGGTATGCCAGACTCCAGGTCCCCCTGAGACCCTGCTCTGGATAAGTCATTGGAATATGGATGGATGGATGGATGTTGTACTGCCTAGCTTATGTAAAAGGATTTTAAAAAACTATAATAATATATACTGTGGTGAGTTTCTGGTGCACCAACAAAGGTCAACTATTTTTTAGAAGGTATCAAATTATATACAAAAATTTTTGCTCAGTTAGACGGTTGGATTTGCCAGCACACAAAGCAAACAGCAGAAATACAGACACAGTAACTGGAGACAGCAGGCAGCAACCATACCAAAACAACAGTGCTGAATCACACTTTTCTTACACTCTCATTAGTCGAGGGCCTATCTACCACCACCTCTGGCAGAGGAAGGCCAATGGGAAACATGGTTACTGAGGCTCCGCCCACCAGGGAAACGATCCCATTACAGTGCATCTTGGCTTCATCTGGCAATGGGATGTGTGGGTACCCGACATTCTGGCTGACGTCGCTATAACACCGCTTCAGTCCACATGGCGAAAAGAGGGAATCATAACGGCTGTCGTTGTCCTTGAACGTGCTGCACTCATCGTCTGCAAAGCTGTTCTCTGAGCCAAAGTCCTGCCGCTTCCCAGAGAAGTTGAAGAGGCTTCCTTGGCTTTTATGTTGATGTATGAACAGGGACCCCTGGGCACTAAGAAGTGACTGAGAGAAAAACACACCCCTCAGTATGTAGTCGCTCACTGGATGGTGTCTGACTGAGACCCCCAGATGTTTACTTGGGAAAATCCTCAGACTTAATCTTCTCAGTATAACAGGCTTTATTACTTCACTGTTCCACAGGCTGAATTTTTCACTTATATCTGTGCGTCTTCTCAGAATTCTTCACTCCACTTTAAATTAATGACACTGTCTTAAAATCCTCTAGCATTCAAATTTCAATGTGACCCTGCCGGGAGTAACGGATGCAAAAAGACGACAAAGATGACGATACATTCAAAGACGACTGCCAAGTGGTTGATGATGATGATGATCCAGTTATGGGTGACAGCGATGCTGGGCTTAAGGTGGATTTGCTTGAAAATGCAACAATAAAGGCATTCCACTGGAAAATGAGGCCTACGCACCAAACTTACCTTATATTAATTATGAAAAAAAGCTTTTTAAATTCTTTTAAAAACTGAAAATCAAGAGTACAATTTAATATTAGAGACAAGGAGAAATATGTAACAAAAGGTTGGTTGAAGGGTCATGATGGCATTATGTCACAAGTATTAATAAGCATTAAAACATATTACAGATATGATAGACATATGATTTTAAAATTACAAATCATTATGGCAAAGCAATTTTTCCTATACTGAGCCCCACCAACTCAATATAGTGGTATACAAGGAGTGGTACTTGTACACATCGTAAAACATTATCTATAAAAACCCAAAAGGCACTTTTCAAAGTAGAGCACATTATGTTTGAAGGGAAACTGAACCCTTTTTATTTTTGCACCTTTCCTGATCCCAAGCCGATTTTGATTTTTGGCTGAACGCCTGCAGGCCTGTGTGAAAGCTAACAGACGGCACTTTGAAGACCTGCTATAACTGTATAACGTGTTCTGTCAGTGTTTTTGACTTGACCGTTACCTGAGTTTGATGTCTGATTTTGATATTTTGATGTAAGAATCAGCTCAGTTATTGCAAGAATAAGAAGGGTTTAGCTGTTTTCAAAACACAATGTCTGGAGACGGTTTTATTTATTCTTATTAGTATGTTCCTTAAAATCCATGGCGGAGCATTAGCATTCACCTCTTGTGGAGACATCAGCATGTTGCCATCGAAGGAAAAGCGGAACCCCGACCTTCCAATACCATCTTCAGCCTGAAGCTTCTCGCCATTGGCCTTCTCCTCATCCTCCCTCTGCTTGCGGCGCTGGTTGCGCCTCTCTTTGGCACTTTTGGAGCTTAGCTTGGATGTTTCAGAGGAGGTTTCAGTGATGCCTCCATTTTTCCTGCAGAACTCGGAGTCCTCATCGGCTTGTACTGTAACCTACAAGCAAAACAAGCTGTTATCAGAGCAAACGCACCAGAGGGTCTTTGTAATGCATGCTGAAACATATCAGTTGCTACAATCTAGCAAATACCAGGCAACCAGGTAAATACCAGACAAAGGAGATAAAACTAGTGATGGGAAAAATGAGGCTTCAAAACCCATGGTGGACGGGAATATCCCAAACCAACCAATCAATACTGGTGCTAAATGAGGCTAAATGAGTCTTCAAACCAGCCAGCATTGATTGGTAGCTCAGAATACTCCCATACACCACAGGTACTGAAGCCTCCTTTGCCCTAGCACTAGATTAAACTGAAAGGAGAATGTGATGGTTTTACAAATCATAGTGATTGCCCATTTTTCTTTAGCTGGCTATACTGATATTTTGGCAGTAATTTCCAACAAAAAAATTAAAATGAATAACCAGATGGTGGGTTCCATTAGTTACTAAAGTATATAAAGTAATAGATGGCCAAAACAGACATCAGGCATAGGGAGAAAGATAGAAAGTGAAAGAAATATACTGTATGTGTCAGTCAGTTTCAGCCAGACTCAGGGCTTAGATCAGCAAAACTAAAGCCTAAACCTGAGCCTGCTCCTGCTGCCTCTTTAGCTGGTTCAGCATATCCTGGAACTCCTCTTCCTTGCGCTGGGACTCCTCCATGGTAGCCTGGTTCTGCTCTTCGTAAGCCATGGCCACAACTGCCAGGATCAGATTGACCAGGTAGAAGGAGCCCAGGAAGATCACCATCACAAAAAAGAGCATGTAGGGTTTCCCAGCAGCTCTCAAGGTCTGAAATACAAATCAAGCACATCAATGCACTGACAGGCATGAGAAATTAGAAAGTAGATTATGACAGATGAATAAATGAAAATGTAGATGGCAAATACCGCACAGGGAAGGAAATGTAAAATGTCTATGTAAGCATGGAATTAAGAACAGTATTCATACAAAACTGCAATGCTGTTTGAGTTTTGTACTCAAATGCTCTAATCAAATGCTCACGTTGACCTGTATTCAAATGCAAAACTTCAGTTACATGTGCAGGTATCTGCATGGTCATTGTGACAAATCACGTGTCTTGATCATTTCAACAAAACCAAGATTCTTTGAAAATCGCAAAGTCGGCATCACTTTATTAAGAAAAGCAACATGTCCTCTCTGACTCAACAGAATTCTGGTGAGAGCATTGACAATATTAGGAATGATGACTGAAAAATGACCAATAGAATCAACCTGTTCAGTGGTACGTGTCCCAGTACCTTAATGCAGGAATTAGAATCTCCTCCCACATAAGCCCAAATGACCAATCACTGACCTGCTGAAAGAGATTCTCCCATAAGTCCTGAGTCATCAGTCTGAAGAGAGACAGGAATGCCCAGCCGAACGAATCAAAGCTGGTGTATCCATAGTCTGGGTTTTGGCCGACTTTTCTACAAATGTAGCCCTCTGGGCAGTGCCTATAATGTATTTGATAAAAAAAATTCCTTTCAGAAAACTTCAGTAAATGCCATTGAGAGAAAATAAACAATGCAGAGTCACATACTGGCACACTGTTTAATAAAGTTCTCGCTCATAAGTTAAACAAAAAACATGTCAGCTGTTACAGAGACCGTTTTTCTTCAAATGTTGTCAATTGCCTATATAACACTAATCATGGATCAAAGAAAGGTATACAAATTTACCCTGCACCACTGGCGTTTCCACAAATAAGAGCATCTTTAGCATTTTTCAGGAAGTAATTGTGGCCTAAATTAGGAGGTGAGACACAAGACAAGTTACAATGAGTGTGATCCCACACGGAAAGTATTTGTGCAGAAAAACAGTTTCACACCAAAGGTCATCACAACACAGAACTTTACCGAAGAGTAATATATGCTTGGCTACCTGTTCAGAGATCTTATGTTTAATGCTGAGTTTCAGAAATACTCAGTGAACAGGTCCAGAGTGCTGCATGGCTGGTTTTGGGTCAGTGTTGTCTCTCTTAATATTCTTTGGCTTGGTCCATATTGCACATGGCTGTCTCTGTGCATCAGTAGATTAGCAATTACTACTGCTGCCTTTCACCTCTAGTATTGGGGGATCAAATCCTGCCTCTGCTGTGTGTATGGACTTTGCATGTTCTCCCTGCGCTTTGTGGGTTTCTGTCTAAAGACATGCAACTTATACTAACTGGTGCTTCGAAGAAAAATCTGTAGTGTGTAACCATGCCCTCCAATTGGATGACACCCCCTCCAGGGTGCTGGGGATAGGTTCAAGGTGCCCAACATAGGATAAGCAGTTCAGAAGGTGGATGGACCTCTAAAGGATTTTCAGGAAGTCTCACTTCATGTCCACTACAAGCCCTTTGTGAAGTGAGATCAACTCAATTGTTTCTACTGACTACCATGTTTAATATAGATTATAAATTTCAATTACTTCCAATAAAGCCTTTTGAATAATTTTGATGGCATTGAATATGCTTTTTAGGTTGAATTAAACAAATCCTAAGTTTCACTTGAGGATATAAATAGACACTCACAGTATGTTTTCATATTTCCACATAAGCCCTACCGGACAAAGAAAGCACTCACTTTGATTATTTATATACTCGGCCTCGAGCAAGGTGAAAGGAGGTTTTGTCACATTGCTTGTGAAATTCGTGGATTCAAAGCTTTCCTCTGTGAAATTTCTGACACACTTCTGTTTCAGCATCCCCATAAAGAGCTGCAGCCCAATTAGTGCAAAGACACTTAAGCAGAAGACGGTGAGGATCAGAACGTCTGACAGTTTTTTCACTGACTGGAACAAGGCTTTCACGATGGTCTTCAAACCTACATGAAACAGCAGAATACAGAGTCACATTAGTAGCCCTGAAATGAAGCAGCACAATGGAAAAACAATGGAGGCATGTCCAAACATTACTGAAATGTCACTTTGTGAGACCACGAAGGGCCATGTTCCTTTAACTGTGTATGAAGATGCTTTCAGACACTCCTTTCTGTTTGTGTAGCCTTTATTTATTACAGTAAACTCATAATCAGATGCACTTTATAACCCATGTCAAAATTTCTACCATTAACAGGTAACTGGTGGATGTTTCCAGAGACACAGTATAATTGATTATAGCATGTGTCTTTAAGTAAAGATCAGCTCGATTCAGTTCAATTGTATCTGAAAATATTCACCAGTTATATTATGGTGAATATTTTGAATCAGAATTATTTTCCATGAAAAACAGTAATTTTACATCATACTCACAAGGTATAAATATATTTCACTGTATTATAGTTAAACACTAATATGTAGATATTTTTGTAGAATATTTGTGTATAGAATTCACAAACGCTGTTTTGGTTGAGCAAAATAATATACACATTTAGGAGTATATCTTAAGTTAAGTCTTCATAGTTAATATAGGGGCAATAGTGTAATGTAAAGAGATGGAAACCACTGAAAAGCAGTGACCAAATCAAAATTTAACCAAAACAAAAAAAGGCTGATGAAAATCTCAGAAAAAATCTGTCAGGTAAGTGTCATGAGGGAGGTGACACATTGATGGCATTGCAGGGTCTTACTAAAACCCACCTGGGATTACTGAAATAGTCTTCAGTGCTCTAATTACTCTGAAAGTGCGAAGAACTGAAAGGTTGCCAAGCTCTTTAAACTCTGTGACGTACCTGCAGGATTAAATCCATGATTATAGACATTCTGTCACGATGAGACATAGAAACATCATAAACTAACAAGGCCTGTTAAATGTTGACATTAGAAGCATTAAGACAATTTGTCTCCTTCCAGTTAAACACCACAGCATTTTTTGGCATTTCTATATGAATCTGTGGTAATGAATGCAACTGTATTGCCATGGATTAATACTTTGGAGGAAAGAAAGACAAAAGCAAAAATACTTACGCCATCACAACAACAATGAAATCCAACCAGTTCCAGGGGTCATGAAGGAAGGTAAAGTTCCCTATACAAAATCCCCTCGCAAGAATTTTTATGAAACACTCAAAAGTATAAATGCCAGTGAACGTGTACCTGTTGAAAACAGGACAACACATTCTACAATTATCTACTGCATTGTTATGTCAATGTCCACGTTTGGTCATGAAAGAAATCTGTCTATGCAAAAGTTGGTGACCTACTCCACGTTCTTCGCCCAATCCGGTGGGTTATTCTGTGTCATGAAGACACAGTTGGCCAGGATGGTGAACATGATGAACTTGATAAAGAGCGTTCAGGGATCCATCAAGGACAAAAAGCTTCAAGGCACTGGCTGAATTATCACCAATGATATAAAATGCAACACTGTGGTCAAGTACTCTGACATACAAAATGGTGATTACACGACTCATTATATTACATTCATTATATTCCAAGTGTATTACATTAAATATGAAAGCATGGCCTGTGTAAAAGGATATGAATGCACCAAAACCTTTATCGACAGCCTCCTTATTGGGTTGAAAGGGCTCAAGATATACAAGGCAGGGTCGGCATTGAAGCGGAAAATTGTCTTCCCACGGTTAAGTACCATGAAGGTCTGGAAGTTAGAATAGTGCCGAAAAATTAGGTAACAGAAAGGATGTGATGTCATTGTTACGCCCATCACTTGTACTTAGGAGTCTTGTTACTTCATTACCTCAGAAAAAGCACCACGGGAGATGAACTCAACAACAAAATAATGAAGACCTTCAGCTTTTTGACAAGTATAACCCTGAGAAAACCAAATGTCAGTTTTAAATAACTGCATTCAAATTTAGAGGACTAGAAGCAGCAAATATTCAATTTCAAAAATGTGAAGTTTAGCATCAACTCTTTAAGTAATAAGGTATAAGTTTTCTACATGTCTCCAACTTGTACATCTGGTTTGTCACATACATATTTCAGCAAAGCAAAACTGATACCAGTTTATGCATGGAAACAGTAAAAAGACTAGCTTAAGTTACTTTGGCAAACCATTGATTAGGCAACAATTTATGTAATAATCCATCCATCCATCTTCTATACACTTTTACTGGTCAGGGTCTTGGTGGGGGGGCTGGAGCCTATCCCATACAGCATATGATACAAAGCTGCATGGATTACAGCGCAGAGAAAAACTGAACAACATGTGGAGAGCACACAACCTCCACACACACAGAGCAAAGATGGGATGTGAACCCCCCCAATTCAGGAACTAAGACAATAGTGGCGGACAACTGGCACTCCATCCAGAGTGTACATCTGCCTTGTGGCAAAGCTGCCTGAAATAAACTCCAGGACCCTGAGACACTGAACAGGATATGCAACTGGAAGAGGAATGACTGAATGATAATAATAATAACAATAATAATAATCATCATCATCTTCGCCATCATCATTATCACCATCATCAAGCAGTATCATTATCGTCACCACCATCGTCATCATCATCATTCACCATCAACATCATTATTATCTTCATCACCATCATCAAGCATTATTTCCAGGTAATTAGACAAGGAGACAAAATAGCAGAAATACCCAGTCAGTTGTCATTTCACAGACCAGCCTCCAAGTCCCACTTCCTCCTGAAGACCACTCACCTTCTTATTACTGTAATATGGGTCCAGATCCTCCAGGGGGGTGGATATCATCCTGGGCGGTATGTCTCCATAAATGAATGGCAGTGTTTTCCACACCTCCAGATCCTTGTTAGGTTCAGGGGGACTTTTTTCATCAGGGTCATCAGGCCACTCTCCCTTGGCCTTCCAGGTGTCCTCCTTGGTGATCTGCTTCTCGATGTTACGGAGAGACTCGCAGGTAAACGGCCGGAAGCTGTCTATTCCATACAGTATAGGGAGTCTCATTTTTTCATCCTGCACCTTCAGAACATGAGACTCTGCCTATAAAAACACTGGAATGAGAGTAAGCGGTAGAAAATAACAACATGGAGTGTGAGCAAATTGGAGTAAAGTCAATCAGTTCACTGAAAAATGTGTATATATCCTCTACAAGAACAGCATGTATAAAATGCATACAGATCAAAATGAATACATGTTGTGAAGCTGTATCATATTTTAGGATTGCCCTGATTAATGGTGGCAGTAGTCATGTTCTTTTCAACTGTCCATGGTGTAACTGTTTACCACCTCAGAACAGATCAGTGCACAGTTTCTCCAGCAAAGCACAGCCCAAAAGGTGATGCATAAGAAACCCAGTCTTTGTATATTGAAACATTACCCAGAATTAAAGTCTGGATGAGATGGATGAGGTCCTAAACAACAGAAGCTTCTTGAACAAGTAGTAAGCAAATGAACCAGCTTGCTAATAATGTCATCACCTCATTAATGATTTGCTACTAATTTGGTCCAGCAGTTAACAATCGCTTGTGAATAGCTAAAGATCGAAACAGGATATGTTGCTTCAATCATATGCCTATGGTTTATATTTTCTGATAAAAGTAAGATTAAGCTAAGCTAACATCAAGCTGGAGTCATTCCTTGTCCCCAAGGAGGTGACCACTCGATTACTGCCGCTTTCTTCCTCCTTCTTAGCTTAGAACTACTCTACTAGACCACCAAGGATTGATCCAGCTGCATAGCAAAAACACTCGTGAATTTCGCTTCCATTGGCAGCAGTACATGAGCTGTAATACTTATTTAATGAAACGGTTCGAGGAGCTGGTGTTTGACTGCATCCAGCTGCAGTTACACTCATGTTAGCTAATACAGATAGCAGTGCCACACAGATAACACAGAACTGCAGTGGCAGGAGAAACCATAAGAGAGAACTCCACTCTACTACAAGTTCCAAGTGTGACAAAACACTAGAATAAGATCAGGACATTAATTACAAATTTGTTATTCCTTTAGTCCACAGATGTAATTAAGGCAGACAAATATTTGATGGCAAACTAAATAACTAAGGGATGGTGTGTGGCTCTGCGCATTAGGTGACTGTGAGTGTGAGTGGAAGGTTGTCAGTTTATACCCTATGTCTGGCAAAAGTGTTGACATCTCTATTGAATCCTTGAGCACTGCCCTCAACCCCACACTATTCCATGTACTGTATCTGCCTCGCTCTATGCTTTTTTGGGCAAAACCTTCTGTTAAACAAAGTACTCCTAAGATGATTAATGTTAATGATTTCAGGAGCTTGTGACTAAACTATTTCGAAATAAATCATGCTCAATGTTCCTATTATGCTTGTGCTCTATGGCAGGGCTTCACAACCTTTTGAGCCTCAAGTAATATCTATCATTACAGCCTCTCCCGAGTACAGACCTCCAGCCCACCAGAGGGCAGTCACGGCCTACCAGTGGAAGTGAGAAATCAGTAGAGAAACTTTGCTCTGTTGTACACTGGTGTTATCAGGTGGACCGGACGCCAATAAAGGGTAACGCAGACTTTTATTTTCCATTTGGGTCCAGGAACAGGCACACTGGGGCAACATCAATGACCAGCAAAACCAACAGGCCAAGGAAGCTCTCTTAAAGAAAGCTAACGAAGGGGAAAATGCAAAACAGGTGTGTCCCGTTTAGGACACACCAAGGAAACAGAGGGTTAGGGAGGCGGGATGTAACAACTGGATTAAAGTCAACGGATTACCTGTTATTGACCTATTTTGAAAGCACATAAATCATGAATGCTCCAGAACTCCTGTTCCTATAAAAAAATGTATCATATGTGAGGTTGCTGATGATATTTTCTGTCCAAAGCTGTATTCATCTTATCTCACATGTGAGTTAGGCACCACATTTATTTTTATCATCCTTACAAGTGAAGCTAAACATTCACAGAAGGAAAATGCAGCTATCCCACCTTCAGCAAAGATGCCTCTGATACTTAGTACTTACTGATGCTGATTGTGACTTACAACATCTGTAAATGTTACTATGATATGAACATCTATATTTATGACCAAGACAGTACTGAACCGTGGAGATCATTAAGTAAATCATAGAAAAAAATCATCATTAGGGGTTTGCTTAGCAACATGCAAACTGATCTGTTTTTAAAACATTGAAGATCACATGATGCCAGGTATTACCCTATTATATTGTGTCCCTTTAGTTCAATACAGCGTCAAATATAGCTTGTCCCTTGTACAAGATGCTAATCTTACACAAACCTATATGAAATTAATATCTGTGTATAGTCTGCATAGCATTACAATGTCAAGGGAGCCCTAAACTTCTGTCACGCCCACACCTAGTCAGCCATACCCGACTGCAGCATACAACCAGCCACGCCCCACATACCATTGTTCCTCATCATTAGAATATTAACAACAGCTTTTGCCAGTCAAGCCACTCATTTTAATTACCTCCAGTTCCCTTGCTTCAATGTGAGGTATTGTGTTTCCAAACCTGTACTGATTGTTTTGTTATCACTATGAAGTCTGCCTGTGTACAATCCCTGCAAGTTATCTGTTTTTGAATTTCAGTTTGGATTTGTTTGTTGTGCTGATTGCCTTGTTCTGGATTTTGACTGCTTGCCTGTGACCACAACTACGTTTTGTATGTTCCTCTGCTTTCTGGAAATCTTGTCTGTTCTACCTTTGGCCACTTAGATCTAGTCCACATATTCATTACATCTACCAATGATTCCATCCATCCATCAATCCATCCATCCATCAGTCCTCCTATACCAGAAAGCACAGGGCACACAGCACAGATGTAAATTTATCACAGAGAAAATGCACAGCCCCACACTATAAAGGCAATATAGACACAAATTGGTCTAACAGTTACATTTCTGAACTGCTGAGAAAACCAGTGTAACCTGAGGAAGGACGCTCAATGTGGGATGAACAGACAGACTCAACACACAGAAAACAGGGATGAGATTCCACCCCAGAGATGGGAGGAAACAGCACTTTCCACTGAGACACCACACAAACCCCACCACTTATTCCTCTGGGAGAAAGTCATGCTCAGATTTTAGACAAAGATTATTTTTGATGCTACCCTCCATATTTCCAATATCCACTTTGTCAGGCCTCTTCATTACGAATGAAGCCAGACAGTTTGAAGCCTCTTTTGGAACCACAACGGGAAGGACATAAAGCCAACACCCCAAAGACCAAATAGGTTAGAGGAAAATGCCGGCCCAATCTACATGCAATTTTTCAAAATGTATTAACTCCAGACCCTGTAAACACAAAAAAAAATAAATACCACAGTCTTTTAGTAAGTGTTTTTGCATTGTGACAATTATTATTTTCATTTCTTTCGAACGTAAGTTTAATATTAAATGACGTTTGTGTTATATGATACTTTTGCAAATATGTTGACAAAAAGTTAATCATATTCAAAATTCCTCAAATTAAAAAATCAATGCTAGTTTTCCAAAACATCAACAAAAGATTATAGGCTGAAGATAATATATACGAAGTTGCATATATATGTATGTATATAAAGAATATTACCATGGTCTCCAGGTAGAAGGAGTGATCTGCACGCTCGCACAGTGCAAATGATCAAGGCATAGCCGTGGGCTGCTGTCCAGGGTACTGAATAGCTAAGTTATTTCCATAGATCACAGTGCATGCAGTCAAATGTGTACATTAAAGTTGTTAAAAAAAAACTCCAAGAGAGGCCTAAGAGTTAGTGCAACAGTATGCAATTGCATAAATGTTAATTAAAAAAGAAATAAAGATCAAATCATACAATAACGTCGGGCGTAAACGAAACGGCTATATGATGAGACTGATTTCTCTTGTTTTTGAGGCCGTAAAACTGAAACTGCGAAAACGTATAGTAATATTGTACTCAAATCCTTAGACTTGATCGTGATATAAACCATACTTAGACTTCAAGTATGCATTTTTAGGAAATAAAAACACTAATTTTCTCTCGCTGGTACTGAGGGAAACATGAAATCCGAATATAACAGTAAAACGCCAAATTCTGTATATTCTTTCAGTCACATGTAAACGTCATATAAAGAGTTGTTTAAAACATTTGTCCATTTGTCCGTAAAGCATCGGCACCAAATGCGAATCATATAAATCGACAAGAAACAAACGACAAACCAAAGCAATACTCAAACTGTTCATATTGCGCACAGCACAGCGGCGTACCTTAAATTTGCAGGCTGACCGACGCAGAATTGCTATGACGAATAGTGTTAAAAAGTTAAAACTGTACCTTGGGGTTATTGCAGATTTTTAACTAGGAGACGGAGAAACAAGCTATGTTTCATTTGGTTATACTGAGAAGCCTCATAAAGCCTACCAGCGTCACAGCCCTGCCCAGAGAATAGAAACTACTCACATAGATATTACCAAACTGCCCTGCCCATTCATACTTAAGAAAACGACTATGGTCACATCGGGCTTCTTTGTGGGTAATATAATACAAATAAGCCAACAGTGTTTTCATGAAAACGCACCATAATTCTGAGATCATTTGTTTTTCCACTCAAGTGGTTATATATAAAAACTATTTATTGACTAAATGTACTGCAAGGATAAGATTATAATATCCTCTTAAAAAGCACATTTTATTCTCCTTTTTTAGGATCGAAAATAATAACTGAGAAAATTGTGTCCTTATAAAAGTGATATTAATTATTAAAGTTTCCGAAAATAGTGACTAGGAGAAAACGGGGCAGCGCTAAATTTCACTATAGACATCATTTCTTCTATTAATATGCGAAGAATGTAGCATTTGGTGATTTAACGCACCGAAGACAAGCAGGGTATTGATTGTCCTTACAGAAAACTTACTTCCCAAGGTGTGTGCACCACTCGTGAATTCTGACCTCAGGTAGTATTACCTTCCTGAACAAAGTCATAATGTCCAGCAAGGTAGTAGATTCAACTTTTGACTGGCTACGCACATTAGAGTAGAACACACAATTGAACTGCCCGGTTATTTTATTTAAAATATTATTATGTTGTTATACATGTTGTCAGTAAAAACTGAATCCACGTTTCTAGTCCCTCTTGACCAAACAACTAAACTAGTAACATATACAATAACCACCTAAGGGCCAAGGCATAGATGAAAGGGGGAAATGGTTTTATCCTCAAGGGGTTCTGTTTATCATTGTTGTTGAACTATTCAATGTGCGTCTCATTAGTGAAAAAGGAGATTTTTTTAAAAAGTATTTCCCAGGGTGGATAATCAATGAGAGAGAAGGAATGTCTGCTTCCGATCATCTACTGCACACGCATGACGCCAGCTCATCTGAATTGTGAGGATTCTGCTGAAGCAGTGCAAGATTTTAATAATCTCCATGTGCAGACGACAATCATTTCTTTGGCATATTCGTGCGCTGCTCATGACTTGCCGTACTGCTATATTCTGTCCAAAAACACACACAGATGACGGTCTAGCCATACTCTGTCAGCCAGTCCATTGCAGGAACTCTGAAGTCCGAAACGTATTAACATTCAGAAGTATGGAGGTCGACAACAGTTTAAATTTTCGTTGGTCTTATACGTCGTTATTATTCTGCCCTTACATAATTTTACTGCGTCTCGCCTCTCCGACGTCTTTTGTTGTTCGCGTAACCTGCGATTAACGTTATTAATTTTCTTTATCTCCATTGTATACGGGACAATTTTTTATATCTAAACATTTAACTCACGCCACTCCACCCTGCCATAAACAATATATTATGCAGTCTGAAAATATATATACAAGTGCTATGTGATAACTTTATTTCCAAATAAAACTACAAAACAGAAAATAGATATTGCTTGGATTTGCCTGCGCAGAAAGACCCTTTGCCACACCTCAAATCAGAAGTACAGGCGCCCCAAATGTCATCGTTAGCCAACGTTAGCATGTGCGTTGGTGGCATCTGGTGGTTAACAGAAGTTATTTCACAGCCGCGCATGATTTGGCTTAACATCCTCTATATAATATACGGTATACAGTATATAATACACAACATACGGTATATTCCTCGTCTAGAATGAAGGTTTTCTTAATTTGGGTCCTGGCCAGCCACCGGATATGCGGCGTCGAAGCTGACCTTAATTATCCTCGACTGAGCAGTAATTTGTTTCAATGGCCCGATTTAAAACACGTTTAAATCGAAAATGTCCTGTTATAGAGGGTCTATTCATTTACAGTCGTTTTACACCGAGCTTATTTTAGTTATTCAGAAAATGTAATCCTAAAGAAAATTAGTGTTCTTATAATGAATAACTTACCAAGGGTAATTAAGACATTTAATATCTGAACTGGATGAAAAGCATCCAGAATGTTCTCCATCCTCAATCTTCCACCTGCCTGTCATGCAGAGGCCCGGAGCCTCTCTCAGGAAGTATTGGTATATGGCATGATTACACCCTGCGTGAGGTGCCAGTCCATCACGGGGCAAATTAACACACACAATGGGCAAATTAGGAATACCTGTTAATTTAACTGCATTTTTTGGTTCACAGGTGGAATCCTGGAGAATATGTTATGTAAACTCCATACAGCAAGCAAATGCAGGATTTAAAACCCAAGACCTGGGGGAGTTAGGCAACAGTGCTGCCTTTTGAGCTACGATGCCATCTGCTGAGGAAGGTAATTACATGTAATATTTATTAAATATATACATGTAATATTAATATTTATTAAATCATATTATACATATAATATTGATAAAGTATATATCCCTATCTATTTAGTAAAATAGACAGAAAATATGTGACATTTAACTTGTATATTATGGTGTGTCTGCCATGGGTTGGCATCCTGTCCAGGGTGTGCCTCGCCTTATGCCTCAAGACTGCCTGGGATATGTTCCACCCCCCGCTACCCTGAATAAGATTAAGTGGCCTGGAAAACTGATGGATCATGGTGTGTGTATAATGTTTACAAAAATGTACTGCTGGAAAAATAATTTAGTTCAATGGCTTTGCAGTGAAACAAAATTCTAACATAATACTAACATAATACAATGATTCATTGATGCTTAAAAGAAAAGAAAGGTTTTTTTTTCGGTGTTAGGTATCCTCTGTCTTAACTTTCATGATGATTGGAGGACATCATGCTACCAAAGAATGTGGGATTTTGGTTTAACTGATTGCTTTCCATTGTTTCTTCATGTTATTTTTGGGAGTGGACTCCACAAAATAATGAATATACATCTTTGTTACTGTTCATCTTTTCGGGTAAAACAACACACCATCAATGTACAATATAGCTATTCATTTTATAGTACCTGGTCTAATACTAACACTTGTCCCACAAGGATCTGCATTCTCTTTTCCCCATTGTTTTCCCAAAAACAAGTCCATAAATAAATTTAAGATCCTTTTCTTGTTAAATAATATATCAGCATTTTCTCTCTTCATTTGCAAGCCTCTTTGTTGTCTATGGAAAAACAAGACAGCATCTTCTCTGTCTGAAACACATTGCTCCAGGGGTCCCCAAACTGCTGTGTATCATCTGACTGGTCACAAGGTCAGATTCATACGTTATTAATTACGCCACATGTATGTGAAAGACACACCGATAGCGTATACACATTAACATGCCAGCCAGCATTCGGGTCACTAGGGTGTTGCCCCCAGTCTTGTACCACATGCACCCAGAAATCGGTTCTGGGATTAGCAGTTGGAATATGGATATTACAATTCTAATGAACACCGATTATACTGCAAATTTTAGATTTATTACATTGACTATTTTAAAATTAATTTCCATTGGTGAAATCAAAGCGACAGGCTTAATTAACTGCGTTCATTTTTTCATACTTGGTATTATAGCCTACCAGTATGACGAATTCAAACGTTTTAAGTAATTGAGATGCATACATGTACACACTCCGTTTATTGTGAGTCAAAGGCAACTTAAAGCTTTTATCTGAAATGTAAATGTTGCGCTTATTCGATTATTCATAAACTAATTTTAAATTCTTAGGAATACATATGGCAAAATTGTTCCAATTCACTTCATAGTTTTTGAATACTACTTATTACGCATTTGTACAGTTTGCACATTTAACCATTGTATAACAGATTACTTTACTATTGACTTATTTTTAAATTTTCACTTGTATTATTGTAGTGCGTTGTAATATGTATGCTTCAGTTTGCACAGTCAGTCGTTGTGTTCCTGCACTGCTTATGGCACAGATGACTGTTCCATACTTTCATTCTTGCACTGATATGGACTCATTACTGTTATACAGGACTGTGACTTGTGATGTACAGTTCTTTATCCCTTACCTTCTGTTTTGTTAAGTGTTGTGTTGTTATTGTCTGTGTGTGTGTAATATTGTTACTTTGCTGCTGTAGCGCCTGAATTTTCCTTCGGGGTTTTCTATCTCTCTCATTGTATAAGCCCATCCATAATATGATTATAAGGTACAGTGCAATAACCTTACTCTATAAGTTGTTTACTTCCAAACAGATTAGCTAAATTTATTTAAAAGCCTGTCCATATTCAAAACAAGGTGTACGGAACGGAAACCTCAAACAAAACAGAATTAGATTTAAGTTTAGCAATACCAAAATAATATCTTTAAAACCATGTTTTTCGAGACCTCAACAATAGTTACGCTAATAACAAGGGGGGAAAACAAGGGCAATAACGAAAATGTTACGACACGACGCACAGCTCCTACGGAACAGTACCTACTTGTCGAATCTCAGCCAGAATGATTATTTGCTTTTACTAATGAGTACCATTAATAGTTTATTAGTGTACAACAATTTTCCGCTGATACAAAGAACTCTTTTACCCAGTACTTCGCAAGCGGTGACCCTACAAGAAGCTGATTCAGTAATCAGTAGGCGGGCTGAACAATTCGACCGTATTAAATTCCGATTGATTTGCACAGCTAATGGCAGAGAAGACAGAAGTGAAAGAAGGTTTTTAATTTTAGTCAGCTACCAGTTTCAACTTTAGCTGAACTCCCAGGCAGACTAGAAAGTATCTGAACCGCAGGCACATAGGATGAGCAGTCAGGTGGGTAATCTTCGTTGTATTTGTCCTTCATTTGTAAATCGCATTTGTTGAAACATTTAAAATCACTTGCAATGAGCCAGTAGTCGTTTCTTTATGATTAGTATACCCTCACTTCATTTCAGGATGAAAGAAATGATAGAGAATCTTTGGTTTCACTGCAAAAATTCACGGACATGAGAGGGACGAGTTCTGTGACATCGGCTTGCTTAAACTTCATCAATTCCATCATCGGTTCAGGAATAATAGGTACAAAAATACGGAGCGCTGTTTCACCTAAAATAATTGAACAAGTCCATTTATTGAAATACATAACGATCTGATGCTGGTGTTGTTCAATGTAAATCTTCAATTTCTCAGTCAGTGATCATGTGATTCATCCCATGACTGATTCAAGAATAAAATTTAGGCACTGCCTGGCCTTGTATTTAAGTTAATGGCTTGAGTTTAATCACATCTCTGTGTATAAAGTTCCGACTAAATGCTAGAACTGTTGAATTTCACTTTCGTCCATAGCGTTCTGTCATGATTTAATGTCGTGCAACGGTGCATTTTACGTCTCGTCTATGAAAATAATCCGGTACTGCTACAGCACCTAAAGGATGTCCTGTAAATGAATTATAATAAATATTTGTATGATTTCGACAGCATCGAAGTCATCTGGGTAAATATAAGACGGTGTGCTATGTTCAATGTTTTGCCCCAGGTCTGCCCTACTCAATGAACCAGGCAGGCCTGCCTCTAGGGATTTCGCTCCTGATTGTTGTTGGGTTTATTACCGGTACGGTATAATCTTAATTTTATAATGCTAACGATGATTTAGATGCAGAAAAGTATATTAAACGTAAATTATTTTGATTAGGCTACACCATGAATGATGAAACTAAAGATAACAGAATAGCGACAACAGTAATTTGTTAGTTCAGACAATTGTTTGAAATGTGTATGACCGATGACTCCCTACCTTGTTGTAAAATCGTCTCTTTATTGCAGATTACTCGATTATCCTGATGATTAAATGTGGCAATCTTTCAGGAGCCTTGAGTTACCAGTCATTAGTACAAAACACCTTTGGCTTTACTGGATATTTGATTTTGTCTGTTTTACAGTTTTTATACCCTTTTATTGGTAAGACATCAAAGATGCAATGTTTATGTGCATATGCATTTAAGAAATGTTTTTAAATGTCACTGGTTTCATTGCCATGTCTGAAATAGATAGATACTTTATTAATCCCCAAATGGAGATATGAGTTAAATAACATCTGGCTGATGTAGAAGTGTGTTGTTTTGAAAATGCCTTAATGATGATTTGTCATAAAACTCATACAGATACATGGGAATAGTGGTGTTTTTTTTTTTTTTTTTTTTTTGCATGCTGTATATTTTGTGAAATACCAGTTATTACACTTCCTTTTAGTGCTATTTGAAAAGGAAGCTATATACTTACTGGCAGTATTAGTTAAGTTAAGAAATGACTGATAGAAATCAGGTTCTAAGGATTATCTGTGAACATATAGTAATATTAAATGAAAATAAGTTCAATTTATCACACTGTTTCATGGCTGTGGGTGAAGTCTGTCAAGTCTGCTCATGTGAGCATGGGCACTGTTTGGGTATACTGGAATATGACATGCAGATCAGCCAGACTGGAAATTATGGGAATGAACTCATTGACCCTTTTGTGTGCAACCATGCAAGTTGCCTATGGACTGGTCCATGTAATGTACACCCTGCCGCCTTTTAATTCAGTCAGGATCACTGCAGTTTAGGCTGGATGAACTGTTATTGGTAATTGTACATTTTTATGCTTCTAGGTACATCTCAAATCTGGAAACACTAAAACCATGTGTGCTGTTTTTGCTGATCCTTTTGCATGTGCCGTTAATTCTAAATCCTTCTGCTAATGGAATATATTTTTATTATATTATATATGCTGTATATATTATATATATATATATATACTGTAAGGAATATTTTACAAACATAGTCCTTCAAAAATTTATGTGCCAAATCTTTTAAATTTATTTTGAATAAATAGATTATCACAAATCATAGACAGAATGACATTATTATGTGTGAGAAGTCCTAATATGAATTTAATTTTCTTAGCTATGATCAGCTACAACATAATTACTGGTGACACACTGACAAAAGTATTTCAGAGAATACCTGGAGGTAGGTGATTTTTCATCTTTAATTCATAACCCAATGATATGTTATACATTTTTGTTAATCCAAAGTTCACAAATGAAAGCAAAATGTAATTAATATACACCAGTCTATAACTGAGTGTGTGTTTATGTGGTGAGATTTAAAAAAAAAAAAAATTCATGAAAATATTTGTAAAATGTATTTTCTCTGCATTTATTTGCAGTTGGCCCAGATCACCTTTTCGCTGAGAGAAATTTTGTCATCTTTCTGACGACCGTACTTTTCACCCTGCCTTTGTCTCTGTATCGTGACATATCAAAGCTTGGAAAGGTGAGCTTCCCTGTTCATCTGAGCATTTTTAAAGCAGCCTGTGGGAGCGTCATTCTCTGGTGATTGTTCTTTCGTTCTCATTCACAGGTGTCTTTGCTTTCCGTGGTCTTAACCCTTGCGATCCTGAGCACTGTCGTCATCAGGGTTGCCACGTTTGGCCCCAAGATGTTTGTTCCGATTCCTTCAAGTGTTTAATTTCAGACCTTATTTCTCACTTCTTGTTTTCTGTAACTTATGTTGTATATGTTTTAAGTTCTGATTTAGGTGATTTTACATATCAGATTATATTTCAATTGAATTCAATTTATTTTCTAAATCAACCTGCCCAACATGCTTGCCTTGGAGTGCTGCACATATAAATGCATAGCAAACCATATAAGCAGAAAAAGGCAGAAGACCACTGAGGAGAGGAACAAAAATTCCATAGATTGGGCTTATAGGGGAATGAAAATTACTGGACATCCAATGCCAACTGGCTGGCCTCTGGACAGCCAAAGTTGACTGACTGGCTGGTCCTCCTGAGCAAGTTCATCATGTCTCAAGCAGAATTTGGAAGAACTCAAACAGAATTCTAGAAATATGTCGTTTTTTTCATGCAATTCAATTCTAGGGCAAATTACTTGTACATGAATGAAAGCACCGGCAACACAATGAATCTCTAATGAAATATTTATTTTAACATTAATATGTGTAGTTGAACTTCTGTGTGTTCCCAGACCTCCAGTGGAGAATGCATGGTCTTTTGCCCATTGGAATGTAATTCAGGCAATTGGTGTAATGTCCTTTGGTGAGTCCTTGGTTTGCACTGTTGTACTCGTGCTCTGTTATACTTGGAAACAGTGTTCATAACACATTTACATATTTTCATCCCATATGGTAACCTATAGGTGTAATAACTCTGTGTTAGTGCTGTGTTCCCTTCCCTCCAGAATCCTGAGTTGGACATTTGATTCCTCTCCCAACAATGTGTGTGACATTTGTGGAGGTTTCCTCTATGTGCATAGATTTTTCTAACAGTGCAAAAGCATGCAGGTGATGAATTGGTTTTTCTCAGTTGTGAGCATCTGTGTGAATCTGTGCTACACAGCATGTCCCTTCCTTGAACCCTCCACTTCCTAAGCTCATCATTACCCTGTTTTGGCTAAGCAGTTATGGAAGATACATACATAGATGAATGTTAGGAAGAGTGAAACTTTATAAGCGATACCTCGGGTGGTTGGACTGGCTCAACATAATGAAGGATTTGTATTTTGAAATGGCACAATTAGTACACACATCTATGTTCCTTCGTTTCTTGCAGCTTTTATTTGTCATCATAACAGCTTCATGATCTACAGTTCTTTGAAGGAGCCGACTCTCAGCACCTGGTCACGAGTCACACACATATCCGTCGGCTCCGCCATGCTCATCAGTTTACTGTTCGCCACAACGGGTTATGCCACCTTCACTGGACACACACAAGGTAAATGCAACGAAGACGCATGCACCACTAGAGGGCGCTGCTGTTTTTCATGATTAGCGGTGGTTAATTTTCCTCTTCAATTTTAGGTGATATATTTGAAAACTACTGCAGAAGCGATGACTTAGCCACATTCGGTCGCTTCTGTTTTGGAATAAGTATAATAACAACCTTTCCTCTTGAATGTTTCGTAACCCGACAGGTATGATATTGAAACATGTATGCTTCTTAAACAAACCATCTGTGGAACCTTTGAATCTTATATAATCCTTAATTATCAGTCATTAAAAATACTATTTGACTTTTAATAATAGTTCTTTGGGTCATGTGTTGCAGGTGGTGTCAAATGTATTTTTTAATGGAGTGCTCAGCAATACATCCCATGTTACTGTTACCGTGGTGATAATAGTGGTCTCCACAGTAATCTCCCTTGCCTACGACTGTCTTGGCGTTGTTCTTGAATTAAATGTAAGTTGAAAAGGCTTTCACCCTCAGCCAATTGCCTGGTAACACTGATATTCAGTTACAGTCAGTATTTGAGCAGTTTATCCTGAGGCTATGTAGATCATGCATCCACAGATTAGCTTTGAATATGGTGTTGAAGACATAACTTTACATTTTATAAGCAGTTGGAGGTGAATTTCTGAATCAAAATGAGGAAGTTATGTCTCATTTAGATAACAAAAAATCATTATCCCCCCACACGTCCACACACACACACACACACACACACACACTTACAAAGTCTTTATATATTCATTTTATTTCCCTGCTTTGAAGAGTTAAAATTGAAATAAGACACTGCCTTATAGATTAATTTTTTAAGCGAATATTAGTGAGCAATGATATATGTTTAATCATGTGTTCTCCAGGGTGTGCTGTGTGCCATACCACTGATCTTCATCATTCCGTCAGCCTGTTATCTGAAGCTTTCCAGCGAGCCATGGTTTCAAGGAGATAAGGTCATCTCCTGCATCATTCTGCTGGTGGGAGTGTGTGTCATGGTCATTGATTTAATCATGACCATCATGTACCCCCAGGACTGTTCCCACGGAGTAGAGATGTTCTACTGCTTTTCAAACTTCTCTGTCCTCAATGCAACACTGTCCACCACGGTTTCAGTGCCAGAGTTGCTCCGTGCCACTCACACCAAAGCCATTTTCTGAGATTTTGCTTCATTTAAAAGATCCTAATGTTAAACTATTTTATTTCCCTTTATGATGTAATTGAAACAATCAAGTGAACTCACATGATCCTGTGTTGGTTCGTTTAAGATTTAAAGTTGATTATCGCCAGTATCTTTTTCTGTAAAAAGTTACACGAACTTACAGTAGCCCTGAAATGCAACTTTGAGAGAACTCGAAGCAGTTGTTTTAGTCATTTTTGGTTTGAGTATTCTCCATATCCTTAACGTTTTGTTTTGATAACATCACTTGTGTGTGCATGACAGTCACTTGACAGTAAACTAATGTTAAATTTTCTTTGTGTGTCAAAGTAAATGCATCGGTTTAAACCACTGCCACCATAGTGGCAGCAAACAATATTAGGCTATAGTTAAAACTGCCATAGATTGGTTCACAAAGACTACATATACGGTACAGTCTTAGGCAGTCTGAGAAAACATTTAATGCCATTTATCTGGGCATTAACTGAAAATCTGCTCATAAAAAAAAAACACATTTTAACATTAGAATATATATTGATAAACAGCAATGCAACGTGAAGTCAAAGTAATTTATTCTGTTCTGCCAAATATTACTGATATCTGGTTGGCTGGCTCGAACAGCATAACTTTGCTTCCCAAACCTCACCTGGAAAGCACCTCAGCCATTCTATGTAATTTTTTATTTTCACCATCAGCTCAATTAACTCGTGCACTTAAGTATTTAATTCACTTTATGAGGTGTTGATTAGCAGAACAAGGTTCACTCCTAGTTGAGCTCCACAAGTACATGGGTATGTTGAATGGTAACTACATTCTGGGGTGACATGAAGAGATGTTTTGAAATATGTAAAGTGACACATTTGCCCAACATGAGGTCAGTTTTACACCAACATGAACATGATTTACATGTAGTCTTTGTTGTCTGCCTAAGACTTTTGCACAGTACTGTACCTGTCTACAGCGGAGAAAGTATAAGTGCTTAAACTTTTGTTTTTAGAAACAAAAAGATTGTCTGCTGATTTAATTTTTGATGAGAAATGATCAGTTATTTTAATATACGTATGTTTGTCGATGTCTTGTATATTAGATTGACATTATTCAGATCTCAGATGGGTGAATTCTGGTGATCCTATTTGTGAATTTCTCTGCAGCCTTTGTTTATATTTTGTTAAAGTACAGTTAAGCAGGTAGTTCCAAATTGCTAAGGACAAATCTTTATATATTCCACTAGTGTTCAGTAATAAGACATACAACCCTGGTGTTTATATCTTTGTACCACACATATCATATGATAACTCCTCTGGAATAGCATGTATAAGGGTCGTCACAAAAGTCATTTTTACTTTTGTGTAAGTATTTAACTGGAGAACCCTAAAATCTTACTCACGATGGATGGGTATCCAGTACAAAACCGTTAGCTTCTGAACTGTGGCTTTCAATCGCTCTGCCTGTCTGTTGTCTGTACCAGTCAAAACTGATACTGGTCAAAAATGGATAACTGTTAGTGTTTGTTTATTGTCACTACATGCTTGTCAAATGTTTTTCACTATCTGGCCATTAGCCTGGCTATACCTGATAGAAAAACAGCTATAAGCATATACCCTTACATTTCTTACAAGGAATATCGCCCCGTCGCCTGGAGTGCTTGTGTTTTCAAAAAGTCAGTGAAGTGCAACATGCAATACATCCCAAAAACACAAAACTTTAAGGAAATGTTAAATGATTAAGAGAACTGTTTTGTGTTTTCTTGTATTAAATGTTATCTTTATGTGTGTTCTTAATGTGCCCTTGTGCAAGGTAATACATTAAGACTATGGGTAGGCTGGCACTGGATTATGAATGTATGTTAAAAAACAGCCACGTGAAGGCGCTATACAATATATTAGGTATTTCTATTTGGTATTTCAGTCACAGCTACAGCTTCCTGAAAGGTTTTTTTATTCAACGGAGGTTAACGCTAGTGAAAGTTACTAAATGCCAGCAAATAAAATAAACATTACGGAGATAAGCATGCAAAACCTCAAATGTTTCAGGCTAAATATTTACAGGTTTCAATATTCTCCCGTGGACATAGAATGACTTTATATAAGTACAGAGCAAAGCCATTAGTAAACTTTTTTTTTCAAATACAAAGCATTGCGTTTAATAGATAATGATTTTAAAAATCACCAAAATTGTGAGCGTTCTCTGCTGCAACTTTTTGGAATGTAAATCACACCACGTGCCCCCAGCAAACGGGGAACGTTCTGACGTCGTCCAATAACGTTCTCATTACGTTCTTAACGTTCCTGTAACGTTCCCTGTTTGCTCGGTACAATATTGGGACGATACATTTAGTACTGTTGTACCACAGCATGCAGCCAGAATTTATAACGTAGTAAGGTCTAATAATTTCAGTCATTTCTTCCAGGGGTGCTGGCATGTTTGAGCTATTACTGAATGCGCCCGGAATGTTTCAGTAAATGAACTGCTATCTGTGAAAATGAGGACGTAATTGGGTTGTGAAACCCAGTTGTCATGACTTGAAAACAAAGCTTTCTGGCTAAGCGAACTGGGTCGCAACGAGAATTTTGGGCTGACGGGAATCATTGCAAAAGTTATTTGGGAGATAGGGAATCATTGATAAAACGAATCTTTACAACTCTTAATAAATACATAAATAACCATACAGCTGAAGCACTTTTGGCGACACTATAGCTCCGTGTCATGCGTTTGCCCTCAAGGAACAGTATATGAAACCAATAGAATATCTAACCCAGGGATGGGGGGTACACCTTTCCCCTTAAGAGATGTGCAGTTATTTGTTGCACCAATGGAGACACCTAAATCAAGTTGCCAAATCATATAAAATTCGTAATGCTTATGCTTAAACAGTTTAAATTCGCTGAGGAGAGCCGTCCTATACAAAAAAAAAAAGTTTCTGCTTGAAGCTATGACGTAATCTCCATCCTCCCTCCCACTTCAGTAACTTAGAAGTCATTTATCTCGCTGGGAAAACATTAAACATGTCTTTAGACACTGAATATGTTAGACTGTGCATTTGTGTACGTTTTCGTAATTAAAGAAATTTAATTAAACCAGGTAGGAATGGACGACCATGGTCCTCACGGTACTCTGCATCGTCTACCTCCTATTTCCAGGTATGTACATTAGTATCACATCTCCAAAAACCGTTATAATTGTTTCCGGCTGATAAGATAACGGGGAAACGCTGTAATAAACTATGGGACGCGAAAATCTTCCATACAGGAAGCCGTACACCTTCTACGCCCGTAGTAATAGTCTTTAGTTAGTCTTTAGCTAATTGCATTGCGTGTACTTTCAAGGCCAGGTCCGAATAGATCGATGGTTCTTTTCTGGTTTTTGCTCTCGCAGACTTTTTGATTGAGGTGATGATTGACAGAAGTATCAAGACAGGTAACATTGAAGCAAGACTTAGCCGTTCTTGGTTTATACTAATAAGATGAATGGTCTTTAATTTGAATATGAGCTTCATGTGTGCTCTACATCAGTCTTGTTATAGTCTGGAGTAGTACAATCTCCCAGGACAACAGCTGCAAGAATTACTAATACTGAAGGTTTATTATTGGCTATGCCATACTATATTTCCAATGTAAAAATATGCAACACAACTATTTTCTTAACTGACCTTAATTCTTAACCTATTTTGTAAGAATTATGGAAATATTTACTGAAAGACCAATGTTAAATGAATATTATCATTTTATTATTATTATTATTATTATTATTATTATTATTATTATCGTGCTTTTAGGAACTGGGCACATTCTGAGATTTTTTTTTATGTAAAGTGATACTTAGGTCTCTGGTTGAGACATGGTTACTTTGTAAAGACCGGCTTAAGGGCCGTGAATTGAAAATAAAATAATAATAATAATAATGTCGACCAGCAGGATTCTCTCTGGTCTTTGACAGTTAGTCAGTAAAGGAAATCATGAAAGTGTAATTCACTGATTTTCTGTTAAGGATGCTCATATTAGTCCAGAGGTGGCTCTTCACATCCACAGGTTTATGTGAAGAGCCACACCAATGCCAAACTACGAGAACAGGTGAAGAGAATGTCACTAATCTAATTACTACCTTGGCATATGTATGGAATTTCAGTAAACAGCCATTATGTGTGTGCATATCTGAAGTTACGTAATTAAAAGTCCATAATAGATAGGTTCCTCCACTCATTAAATGTTCCAACAGATGACACGTATTAGTCTTAACTGGAAGCTGACACCTCTGGAGCAATGAAATGGATATTCGAAGATTGTCTTTACAGTCACTTCAATGGCTGAAATGGTCCTGAATATATGGAATAAAACCAGCAAAGTCACTGATATTTAGTTCAAATCAACAAACCATGTTTCTATCAGCGACATCAGAGGAGTACCATAAACTCAGGGTTTTATTTCTAATTGAGACTAGACATGTAGCTGTATGAATCGAATTATATGAACTTCATGATATAATCTGTTTTATTTTTTTTTTTAGTTTTCCAGTTGGTCTGTTTCTGCAATAGGGATGTAGTCATGGAATATAATTTTGTCAAATGTGTTTAAACATTTAGTCTTGAAACGTAATGTCTGTTGGTTGAAAAATAAAGGCTATTTTTGCATCTGTCTGGAAATTATGCTGCTGCAATTTAAACTATTTCAATAACCTCTGAACCTTTGCTCATTTCCTGCCTTTGAGGGTGCAGTGGGAAACATGCTTAACCATCTGTATGAATCCTGGGAAATACATTGAACACAGGACACCCTCATTCAAATTTTGTGTATTTATTTGTGTTGTTGTTTTTATTATTATTAATAATAATAATAATAATAATAATAATAATATAGGAACACTATTCATATTGCATTGGTCTTACAGTATGTATATATGTGCATAATGCTTAACACACTTGTTAAGTACTATTTTATTGGTGAACAAGTACAGGTACAACAAAAACTACTATAATAATAATAATAATATTGGAAGAGTGATAGTACTCATTACATATGTCCTACACTAAAATGTGCATAATGCTGTTAGTAAAAACAGCTTGTTAGTAATTAAGTTCTTTTTTATTGGCCAGAAAGTATTATTACAAAATTTCTGTCAGTTTGTGATGTCAGCATGCATATTCATGACTTTTTTTACAGTACATTGCATAAGAAAGAATTTTTCTAATGAGGAAGTGGTTTTTTGATATTATACAAAGAAAATGCTAGTTATTCATTCTTCTTCACATCATAGAAACCATGATGGATAAATAAGGGAATTCTAGTGGTTAAGTTTGCTATCAACTTCCTGGTGCACAAAGGGTTACAGGGGAATGGTGTCATCTTACATTCTTCCAGAGGTTGGGAATTTTGCTTCTAGGCTGTGGGATGGATTGTCTATGTACTTTATGGGTTTTTAAACAGCCTCTCCTCTGTCCTCTAGCCTACCGCCTCATTGTGATTTTAATTAGAAGCCTGCTGTAGAATTTAAACTGCTGATAAGAGTTAAGGTCTAATCGTCTTCAGTAAAGCTCACCTTCTAATATGGCTTAGTGTTGCATTTATTTTATTGTGCAACATGTCCTGATACGTTCAGTCCCACCAAGTACTAAATGTCTGTCTGAGATTTGGAGGCCATGTTCCTGTCTTGATTGGTTTGTCTTACCAAAATAACATTTTACCTGTTTTGATAGGAGACAATTGGAGTTAGTTGACAGTGCTTTACAGCTGATGCTGAGAGGAAGCTAACCTCAGGCTTCAGCTGAGTGAAAATACGCATTTCTTTACTTACTTCAATTAGCACTGCTTCTCATATTCATTTATTAATAGGTTGTTAAACTAGGTCTGTTAATCCAGCCATTCACGGTTCTGGCTTCCTTGGTGCCCTGGGTGAAACCAGTCTGAAGTGCCCCCCGCAGTGGAGAAAAAAAACAGCAAGTGACGAAAAATTAATAAGACCATAGCAAGGAGGGTGCGAGGGCTGTCTCACGTGGCCATAATGTGAACTGCCCAAAGCGCCTCTGGAGCGATTCTGCCCTGGGTGGTTACCCCTCTCACCCATGCCTAGATCCGCCCTTGAACAGGGGGTATGCTCAGCAGTGCACATGGTGAAAATGCTGTCCAGTGCTGCTTCAAATCATGGGTGTATGAGTACTAAACAGTATTGTATGCAGTTAAATATAAGAGTTTGGTCTGCTGACTGTTTTTTTATGACATAATAGATGAAGGTGACTGTGTTTAAAGGTTGTTCTTTCAAACAGAGGATAACTGATTCGTTTTTGTCATGGGAACTTTCCTCTTGCGTCTGCAGCTGTTCTATTGTTTCAGATAACATCTGGCCTGCTGCTGGACTGCTCTAAAGGGTTCACGGCTGCTGTATGAAGGAATGCAGCAGTGAGGGCGTGTGGGGGAGGTTTGTGGACATGCTCCAAATGCGAGACCTTATCAGTAGATCTGTTCTACTCATCCTTGTCCGAGCCTGAAATAAACCCCAGGTTGGTGTTAAGACCCCAGGTCCAAGTGGGTAGGTACTAACTCCACTGTGACATTATAGGTCAAGGATGGGGGTCAGGACGTGTTCTGAAGTTACTGTTTCGTTTGATTCTTTCCGTTATTTAAACGAATGGACGGCTAACACAATTTGCCTCCGTACACTGAGACTTTATTAAAGAATGAAACGAAAAGCTACATGCAGTCACATTTCTGTCTCTCTCTGTAAATGATTACTCTCTGTGTCACACCGAAATAGATCCATGGTGCAACACATAACAACACTTTTGTTACAGTTATGGTGGTTCCAGCATTTAGACAGGCATAAAAATATGGAACCGTATGTTCTGTACATCTTTAGTGTCAGGGAAGACACACTGAAAGCAGATTTTAATTTTAAAGTCACAATGCAAATGATCATTTGCATAAAATTTCTTTCTCTGGCTGGATACAAGGGAGTGTAAAGTGTGTGTGTGTGTGTGTGTGTGTGTGTGTGTGTGTGTGTGTGCGCAGGAGTGTACGTGTTTGTGTGGGTTTGCTATTTCTGCAGATACTGGGCTCCTCAGGAAAAGCTTAAAAAACATCTTCATTGTTTCATATAGTGATAAAATATAAATAAATGCAATTCTAAATCTAAAACATTTATTGTGCATATTGTTTTTATAGTGTATTGTGTACATAGAGTAAATATGAGTGTCATTACATGACACAGAGCTAATTTTTACCGAATCAGTAATGTATTGGAAATGTAAAATATGTATACCAAGTTATGGGCCTCTAGATATTTATTTATTTATTTATTTATGCTAAATGATGGAGTCTGATGAAAATTTGGTAAAGAAAGGGGCATTTTGTGAAGTCTGGAAGAAAATAAAACTCCACAAGAGACATCATTGATACTTTGGGAAAGACCTTGGAAAGGTTTCCTTTGTGGAAGTCTGGGGAATAGTGGACCTTTTATGTTTTATGGAAAATATGCTCTAGGAGGGCAAAAGGCAGACTGAAGCTGTCCAGAAAAACAAGAAATGATATAGTATATACTATGTTAGATACCCAGCTGAAAATTCAAATTGTGGCATTGTCTAACTCTCTGACTTAACACATTTTGTTGCATTTTTTCAAGCTGTTTTTTCCTTAATAAGACTTTTGGGGGATATATACAAAGGAGAGTTTACCAAGGCCATTGACAAGACAGACTTTTTGCTGTTGATTTCAACAGGTGTATGATTTGATAGGTTGCCTTTATTTTACTCACACAATAAGTATTTTTCAGTATTATGTAACTTTCCATCCATTTTAAACCACTTCTCCCTTTTGGTGTGAGCTGTAGTTCATCCATCTTCTTGGTGATGGAGAACATATATCTACTTATCCTCACTAGGGTTGTAGGGACCTGGGGCCTATTCCAGGCAGTGTAGGGTCCAAGACTGGGGTACATCCTGGACAGAATGCCACTCCATCACAGGCACACCATATGGGCTATTTAGAGATGCCAGGCAGATTAAGTCACATTTGTGGACCATGGTAGGAAAGCAGACTACCTGCATAGCACAGGGAGAATGTGCAAACTCCATGCACACAGAGCAGAGGCATGATTCAAACCCCAGACCCTGGAGGTGGGAGGCAACAGTGCTAACCACCGACCCACTATGCCCACCAGCTGCAGTTCATAAGTTTACAATATGAGGGAAGTTGTGGATGTTTTGGGGACGGTGCTGGGTTGGGGGCTACACTACTGACAGATTATTTCAGGTGTAAAGTGAATGTATACTCTGTGTTGGAAAGGAGGAGAGATCATGACCAATGGTCTGGTGCTTGTGGCTTTGCAAGGTTACCTCTGTATGTCATATCAAATCACCCTGTTTAACCTTCCAGTCTGCCTGTCTTGGGAGTCAGTCATCCTTCTGAAGAACCAGGTTCACATAATCATCTGCATGAATTTGGGGGGTGGAGGAAGGAATGGATTTTATACCATAAAGAGGAGTACATGGATGAAAACAAAGGGGAACCATACAAGGAACATACAAGGAACCATACAAGGCTGGCCTTGGGCTCACGGTTTTGGGTTTGTTGAACTCCCATAGTGAATTTCCCCTCTCGTCAGCAAGAGGGATCTGGAGGACTTTGTGATTTTCAGATCTGATTACAAGTGAAAAGGAGCTTGTTACTGGATTTCACCCGAACCCTATTGATCCACACCTTTCCCTACCATACAGGTGTTTAAAGTAGTTACCAGGTATACCTAGTCATATCATAATGAAGAAGAAATAGCTTTGGCAGTATATGCTTATCCAGAACAGAAGGAAACTGAAAGGAGAACACTTTGTTTAACCTTGAACAATGAATAATTGGCAGGTTTATTAATCTCAATCTGGAAAACCAGCAGCCTGATGCAAAGGAGTAACAGTAGGGCTCTGAAAAGCAGACTGATGCTGGATGGAGGTGTTTACGTATCCTGCACTTCAGCCTGATTGGCTGTGCTTGGTAATAACACCCAGTATGGGATTTAAAGCCTACTCGTAATTTCTCATGTCCCTGGATACAATTATAAATTAGAAGTAGGTGGCAGTAGTACTTGGATTACAAAAAAGTATTTGAGAACATTTTCATTCATCCCCCCAATTTTTTGTTCTTGCTATTTCACTTTAATACAGCAATTTGTTTACAATATGGATATATATTAGATATTGTACTTCCAGTTTTGTGTTGTCATTAATAATGTTGTCTTTGGGTTTGGAAAAACAACAGTAATCCTTCCATCTTTCATAACAAAGTATCCAGTACAGGACAGTGGTTTCCTAGGAGACAGGGCAGAGTCAAAACTGGATGAGATGCCTCTCTGGGCAATTTGGAGTCACCAGTTCGTCTGAACCATACGTCTTTAGAAGGAAACACACACAAATGAGGGAGATCATGCAAAACCTGTACAAGGACAGCCCAGAACAGGAATCCAGCGACCAACCGTTAATGTATGGGTTTACAGTGCCATTGAGCCTTGCTACGCAGTAATCCGTTATGAAAATGCCCCTTGATTAGGACCTAACAACTGCTTTCTGCTTCGTAAAGATGACAGATCTGCATGTTAAGTGGGAGGGAGCACAGGCGCTAATCTGTGTACGTCATAGGCTGGCGGCCGTGGGGGAAAATACCAGCCAGCATCACTCCGCCAAACGGCTCGGCATGGACAATGTGCCATTGTCTCACAAGGAGTAATGGGGGTCACTTGGTAAAAACTCCCTCTGTCTCTCTTCAGCTATATTTATGTGCAGTTACGGTTTTCATGTTCTGATCCTTCAGGTACGCAAAACTGTAATGAAGCCGCAATACCACATTTTATTATGGTACTAGGAGTTTATGAGGCCTGCCCCTGACTGATTTAGTAGCATGAGTTACCTAAGTTGTATAACAATTATGGCCTCTTCTCCATCATCCACCCTGTTTCAAACAGCTATTCGCAATACCAACATATCAAACTACACACATAGGTTTTTCCCAGAGTAAGGCTGTGCAATTTCACTGATTGGCACTGGGAAATCTGGATAATCGTGTCAGAAACGGGGATCAGTGTGACAGCAGCTTGGGTAAAATCCATGTGAAATGGTTGGAGGACTCAGGTTTGCTTCCAGGAATTTTCCAGCAAGTAAATAATTGTTCTGGTGCCTCTTGTACCTTGTATACAGTTTACTGTGATTGTGTTATTTACACAATCACAGTAAACTGACCAAAAAAAAAAAAAGTCACCATTTCAATTTAAATAAGCAAAAACTTAAGAGCCAACAGTCTGGTCTAGGCTCAGCAACGTTATGCAGGAATAAAATGAAATCAACTGAGTACCTGAATCTACTGAATTACCAGGTTATCCCATCAATGGATTTTTTCTTCCCTGACAGTATGGGCGTATTCCAGGACAAAAATGCCAAGATTCTTCTGGCTTAAATTGTGAAAGAGAGGTTCAGGGAGCATGAAGAATCATTTTCACACATGAACTGGCCACCACAGAGTCCTGACCTTAACCCCATTGAATGTCTTTAGGATGTGGTAGAGAAGACTTAATGGAGTGGTTCGACTCTCCTGTTATCAATACAAGATCCACTGAAAAATTTATGCAAATCTAGGATGAAAAAAATGTTGAGACATTGCATAAGCTCATCCAAACAATGCCACGACGAATCCTCCTTAATCAAAGCTAAAGATGGTCAAATGAAAGACTGAAGTGTGCAACTTTTTTTTGGCCAGGCAGTGTATTTATAGCTGATAGTCTTAGAATTTTTTAAAAAGGGGGATTTTTCCTAATTCTAAGGAGTCAGCTCTCTGGTCATCTGGATAACAGGTTGTCCACATGCAGGTGGAACATTTGCTGTGTGGGAATATTTGTTTTGTTATCCTTCTATAAGTGGACAGGAAACAGGCAATTCTCACACAGTGAGTGGCCATGAAATTTAGTTTTTCCCAGAATTTTCTCCCATCCAGCATAACTTCTGGAATAATGACCCTTCCAGACCCTCTCCAAACAACTTTTTACTGTGTTTACTGTGAACGACCTCTCTCACCAAATTCTGTGGCCCTGACTCTGTATTATGTCTACCCACTGGGACTGCTCCCCGCCCTCTGCCCCTCCAAATGAAACCCGAAACCCCATTTCAGCAACCTCCAATCACAATTTGCCATTCTATCACCTGATACAGTTAGTTCCAGCTAGTGGGTGGATACTACATACTAATATTCTGGTTTTCTTTGGTGACTTCTGAAGAGCAACAATGCAGACAAGCTGCACCTCAGTATGCCAAGCAGTTTGTGACTTTCTGTTCACATTAATAAAAACAGCAACGTTAATCTTTAGGGGCCAGGAGATATTGGGAGAGCTCTCTGCTGGTCTTGAAGCTGTTCGCTCTCATTGTAGGGAAACATCCGTGACTCTGTTGTACACCCACATCCCAAGGTCATGCTTTTGGCATTCAGTCAACAATATTCAGCTCTTTAAAACCTTAATATAAAAACAGAGTCCAAGACACAGAACAACAAAGGAAAATCAGCCAGTTCCAAGCCAGGCTTCCGTTTTATTGTATCTGGCTAGAAAGAAGCTTGGCAAATAAGTGGCAAGGGAGCTGCAAGATGTGTAGGTTCTGGTCTTTTTGGAACCCGCCTGACTTATGGAGGGTTGGCGACTAGTGTTATTGTCCATGCATGGGACTTAACAGATCACATACTGTATATCCTTCCCTTCCTTATGGTTCATTTCACTCTCATGTGAACCCAAATTTGTTCTCTCTGCAGGCAAGGAACCTTTAAGCAAGTTTCTTACCCTGGTAAGAGTCAGGGAGGACCCTGGAGCTTATCCCAGGGCGCATAAGGCACCAGGCTGGGGGACACTCTGGGCAGGATGCCAGTTATTGAAGATGACAGTTATCCTAATTCACTTCAACTTCTTAATTACAGAGGAAATGTATTTTTAATGGAGATTTGCATATGATATTTATTCAAATATTCAGTATTTTTCTTTGTGAGGTGTACACCAGTAGAAAAAGCAAGATTGGAATAAAGAAAGGCATGTCTAGAAATGTCAATGTTTGATAAAATATCATGCAGTTCAATCTGACTAAGAAAAATGACAAACTCCCCTTAATTTAAATACACGTGTCCTGTGATGGACTTGCATCTGATCCAAGGTATCCCCTGCCTTCCCTTGCCTTGTGGGCTGTGATTCCTGCATTAGAGTCTGGGCTCAGCATGACTGTGTACCAGAGAAGTGATTGGAAGATGGATGGAATATTAATTAACATGAAGAGGCACTGGATTGTTGCAAAAACAACTAATACAGAAAATGGATGGATGTACTGTACATAATCAACAGTTTATAAGTATAAACACTTCTTTGCAAATAAGGCACTGAACTATTCTCTGTAAATAGTGATAAGCATGTTGATTCTGTTTGAAATGCCTCCTCGGTATTTAGTCGTTCCTGTTGTATCAGCCAACTGATGCATTGTTACAAGTTGTATATTAACTTTGTGGTCAGTGTTTTTTATGATAATTGAGGTTTAACACTGATGTGAAAGTTGATCGGTTTCCAAAGCACACAATTGAGCCTAATTTTTGACCTGATACAGAGATATCCCGATATCCGGTGTGTAATGGATCTCCAAGCTGCTGACATTACCAAGCTAATTTTATCAGCACACTGGGAATGATTCTGCTCTACTGACCGCTTGTCCAAGGGTTTATATTTTGGGGAATTTCCATGTGTTTCCAAAGCTAAAGCAAGGCAAAGCTGAAGTGAGACTCTTCTCGTATCCACATTGGCCACTTTATGTCAATTACTGTCTTTTATATTACATTACACTATTTTGGGCATTTTCAGGTCGGCAAGATGAAGGTCATGTTTATGACCTGATCACTACCATTTCACAAACATTTGTGTTTATTTGCTGATATTTTGCACAAGTGCACAACTGTATGATCTGCTGGAGTAAGGGTACTTTAACCAGGCCATTCCAGGGACATGAGCTGGAACCTTTAGGTTGTAGGAGTCCTTAACCTGCAAATTGTCTCCTCATTACCTTAAGTATCTCTGTGTTTTCACTTCTTGCTATATGACAAGTTATTGAATGTTAAATGGGATTGTTTGCATGGGTGGAAATTTAGGTGTACAGCTTTAAGGATTTTGTACCCAAAATCCCCAATAATAGGAATAGACAGTTAAATGACAAGATACTTAGAATGAAACCTTTGCTTGCTTCCTTGTAATATATCCCAATCTGAATATCGTTCCTGATGTATTCACTTTCTTTAATTGAGTTGAATCCCCATTAAATGATATTAATTTGAGTTACCTGGCAGGTCATTTGTTAAAAGTTACTGCCTCACCCCTGGCTAAATTTACTTAGCCTTGCATTGCCCTGATATACTTATGTTAATAAATGGTCTGGTGTAATAGCTGTAGATGGCCACTGTGAAAGTATTCCATTCAGTGTTGTTAACTGGTGCTTATTTTTCTAAGCTGCCTCTCAGAATGTGTAGTGAGCTAACACCCTGATCCTAGGAGAACATTGCTGTGTTCCATCATACCTCTTCCATGCTAAACAGCTCTATTTTTAAACCATCGAACAAACTGAAGCAAGATAAATACAGTTATCATATGTAATAAACCTCTCCTTATCTCCAACATCTTTCTTTCGGAACGGTTTGGACCACTTGGTAGTGGAAAATGGAGGGACTCCATGAAAAATGCCTGTAGTTTCTGAAAGCTTAACGCAATACCTTTGTTAAATCCCTTAAATTGAAGCTGAAGGACTGTACTTTGGTCACATTTTGATTGCTTAATTTCAAGTCCATTGTGGTGGTATACAGGGAGAAAGTTACAAAAATTTAATCAATGTCCAAATACTTATGGACCTGACTGTATATGCTCATCAAACCAGTTGGATATTACAACGTAATAAGTCATGTTTAAACCAAATGATACCCATCCACAGACAGATGTATTTTAAGAATCAAGATGATTGTTGTAAGTCTTCGCTTACTGTAGAAGGCCCTAACCTGGTGTTAACTGACACAGACCTATTTATTCCTTGAATTATGTCCAAAAAGGCTATCTGCCTAACCCCCTGTGCTAACCCCGGCATCAACTCCTGTAAAACTGATTGCATGAACAGTTGTTTGAAATGAATTAGTGGACAGCTAGTAAGGCAGCCAGTAGTAGTTTCTCATTTCCTAGAGAACATTTGGCTGTGTTCAGTGATGGCCATCTTTATGGAGAGAGGAAACAGGCCCTACATTTTGGAGACCTAAGTAGACTCGTTTTCTATGCCTCCATTGTTCTGGAGTCCTTTTGTCATCACCATCCCTGCTGTGCTGGTCTCTTTGGTCCCATCTGTGGCTCTGTATTACAGCCAGGGCACTTTTGGCAATGGTGGTCTTTTGTTGATGAAACCAAATTCACACTGGTTGCGATGATGCACTCAGTCTTTTAGGGAGACTTGCTGCAGTTAACAGGAACTGTCAGGTGTCTCTTCAGTTACTATAGTAATAACAGTTCAGCCATACATCATAAATCTTTCTGCCACGTATCCTGTACAGGGTCATAGATGGAGACCCGGGAGCCTATCCCGGCGCAGCACAGGGAACGAGGCAGGGGTACATCCTGGACGGGATGCCAGTCCATTGTGGGGAACCCACACATTCACACACTATTGGTATTTTAGAGACACTCATTCAACTGTCTGCATGTCTTCGGACTGCACAATGGAACCAGAGTACCTGGGGGAAACCTAAGTGACACGGAAGGAGAACACGCAACTACACATGAATGGAATGGGGGCATACACCACACCCCTGACCCAGAAGGTGTATATACTATTTACAGTATCATCAGTATGGTCTTCCCATCACAATTTATCGCCCTAAACCTTCCCTTCAATAAAACCACAAAGGGTATTCTTCCCTCTGTCGTTCCCTGCTGCTGAAGTCACCCTAGAAATGGATTGGATACACAGTCAGATCCTCTATTCCAATATCTTCAACATGTAGGAAAAACAGATTGTTTTTTTCTTTGAAATTTTTGTTTCGTGTAGGTAAAGCAGGATCAAATTTTCCAAGGCTTGAAGTGACAGTATTATTCTATTCGTATTGAATTACAATCTGACCAAACTGCAGCAACAGCCACCTTGTAGGACCCTATGCATGGTGGCCCAGACGGGTCAACACAATGCAAAAGCCTCGTACCTCTGCCTCTCCTTCCAGGTACAAAATGATACAGATCTATTGTACTTAAAAGCAGGATGGAATCCTTAAAGACCATTGGCAAATACTGCAAAGGTACTCATTCTTGCAGGTGCACCTTACTAAAATCTGGTGTACCCCTTAAACGCGCAGGGCTTTTCTAAGCGGGGCAAAGTAACATTATAACCTTTTACTGCTAATGCATTTTGCATGATTGGATAGGGGCTGGCGATCTGTAAAAAAACCGGAGTGGAGAGTTTATGGAAGACATCATTCAGTGTGTTCTAAATCGCGTCATTTATCTATAACATGATGTACATTCATAGGTTTGCACTCATACATATATAGCACTAGAAATGCTGCCCAGATCAACTAGTTTGGTCCTATGTATCAGCTTTTGGTGGTTTCCTTGAGTTTAATTTGGATAGTAAGTAAGCACACCTGGTGTTTCAGACGTTACAAAGTAATTGAACAGCATTCTTTAAAACTCATTTTTAGAGCAGGATTAGGTCTGAATGTGACTTTCGTTGGGCTGTCCTACTAATGTTACTTTATGTATACTGGGTTTTTATTATTTAAAGGAATTTAAATTTTGAGTAATCTGCTAAATTTTAAAAGTTGGTTTTAATATTTCGGAACACGTTGTCGCAACTCCTACCATCAAAAATTCAGGGTTTAATGTTCTTCTGATTGACGGTAGTGTTAAGTTGCAAATGCCGCCTTATCAAAAATCAGTGATTCAACACACGACCGTGTGAGGCAAAAACGAATGATCCGTGGCTATTGGCGTGTTGATAAACATTAATTTTTGACAAATTTTCGGTGCTTTAACACAACCTATCGACGACGGACCGCAGATGCTTTCTGCTGAAAGGAAACTTCTGATTTCAAAGCGAGACGCGGAGGAAACGCAACGATTTCATGTGAGTGGCGAATTGTAATATAGATTGATTAAAACAGCAGAATGTTATTTGGGTTTCTAGTAAACCCAAAGTATTACTTTTCAAATAGCCTTATTAATTCAGTAAAAGAGGAATTCAGCGTTGTAAAAAAAAAAAGTAGCCTACAGGAGCCTAATAAGCGTATTTAATTAAATTGTACTCGATCCCCATGGGCGACAAATCGTTAATTGTATATTAGATTACTTAAAAGTTGTATAGGTGGATGCAAATATTGTGTTAACTGATTTTATAAAATATGCTTTTTATTAGGGTAATGTTGTTTAGTGGTTCCACGTTGACCATAAATTTTAAATATCATCGCTGCTGCTTTGCCAAATATGGCACATCTCTGAGCATAAACGTGTGGTGTGTAAAGTGTCACTTTCGTGACTTGATGGATATGAACTCCATCACCTTGCATTTGAAAACGCACTATAAATCTGGCAGCGTTGATCAATGTGAGTGTTGCTCATCACACATTTCAAAAACTTTGAGGCCATATTGTGCACCAAAGAATGGTCGGGGAGGGGTTTAATTTTTCTGGTATAGGTATTCCATACACTTCAAGAATGTGCCTGCGTGTCCAATCCGCTGCAGATGTGTCCAGTTATTGGCTTTTTTGACTAATACGCAGCGGCAACGCCGCTTGCTTTTTGATCTCTTGCATTCGTCTCTGAAACAGAATGCACTGAAAAGCCTTATACATACACATCTTTCTGAAAAGTTTCCCCTATTGCTGGCAGGCCTACACTATTTTTTTTAATAACTGTAAAAATGTGTAAGAGCTCGCCCTGGTTTTTTTTTTTTTTTTTTCCCCCACCATCATGGACCCGGCATTTCTGAAGATTAATTCGTTGATTTTTGAAACACTTTTGTACTGCCGTGTGTGTGAGCACACCTGTTACAAACACTGTCATAAGCGTTATTTTATTATTTTATTTATTTTTTTCCCCCAAGTCCTGCAGTCATAACCCTGGACCAGGACGACTTTGTTCTTGTGTTACCAGCGGACTGTGGCACTAGGATAGAAGAAATGGAGGCATTTTTAAAAGAAACTGGATCGGTTCTTGTTCAATAACTGAGTTAGAAGTACCCTGAGCTCAGCGGTGGGCTACAGTATATCAGCATGACAGAAGTATGAAGAGGCATGGCAGCTGGTCATAGAGATGTTAAACTGACTGATAGATATGCTTATCTTAACTGAGAGGAGTTTAAGTCCTTCTTTCCCATCATGATCATAATGGGATTAGTATAATCAACAAATGCAGCTGTTTACCACATCTTTTTCTTTATTTCTTGGATGATGCTTGTCCTGGTGACTGGTGTTGATAAATCACTACTTAATGGGTATGAATTAAGTAGGTCCCAGATAAGTATCCTCTTCAATTCAGCTCTCGTTTCCTTAGACAAACATAACATCCCTTTAGTTGAATTACCTGCTTTGTGTGCATGCTTGTAGGCCCACATAAGCTTGGTTATATAAATGTGCATTGTTTACAGAATTGAGGGAGAAAATGTTGGGTAGCTTTTTTTTTTAAAATAAAAGCATATAAAGAATTGTCTAAAATATTGTCTCCCTTGCATGTTAAATCTCCACCTTTTCACATTAGCCTGATATCTGATGAGATTTTATCTTCAAAACTGCAGACAAAATCCTGGAGTGCTCTTTTTGCGTTAACAAATGGTGTATCTTAAACTGGACTTCACATTCACTTTTGAAGAATGGCATGCCCTGTGTGTTTTGTGCAGATGGGTAACAATTAGATTTCAGAGTAAAATGTACAATAAATGAAGGGTCTAATCAATTCAGTGCAGTCATTGTTTGCTATGAGTTGGGAAATTAGGCAGATGACCCTGACATTTTGCCTTAAGAATATTCTTCTCTTCTAATAATTTGGGCATGATTAGTACATCCCTGTTAAAGTGGTTAGCAACTATTTAATCTAGTTGGGTTTTCTTTCCATCTGGCAGATTTCCAAAGGTTTCAAAATGCAACAAGTCTGGAACCACAGTAGTCCAGGGACACAAATTAGGTGCTGGTAGATGCTGAATTCTGTATCTATCTACATGTAAAATTTGGCCTTAAAGGTTAAATCACCAATTTTTGCCTCTCCACCCTCAGTCACATCTGCCAAACTGTACTGATGCCAAAATTGAAAAACCTTGACGGTGTTAAAAATGGTGGTTCAAATCCTGCTTCTGCTCTGTGTATGGAGTTTGCATGTTCTCCCCGGGCTTCCTGGGTTTCCCCCAGGTACTCACTGTGCTTCGCTGGTTTCCCTTCATAGTCCAAAAACACATGATTAAGCTTACTGGTATCTCTAAGGGTGCTTTCACCCTTGGTACAGTTCCTGAGAATTGAACCCAAGTTTAACTGCTGCCATCCTCCTCTCCCCGGTCTGAAGTTTGCTGTATTTTATCTTGAACTCCTGTACATTGGTGTCCTCATTCTGCCTCCTGGAAGCTGCGATTCTTTCAAAGTCTGTCACGGTCTGTTTCCAGAGTGTACAGCATTCACATCAACAGCAAACCATGCAAGTCATACCCTGGAGCCGTTTTGTTTGGATGATGATGTTCACACTTGCTGAGCACACTGTGTCGGGGGTAAAACCAGAGGCAAATGGACCTGCAATCAGACCAAAAGGGCCGGTGTGAAAGTGCCTTAAATTGTCCATAGTGAATGTGTGTGTGCTTCTGCCCTGCAATGTACCAGCACCCCAACCAGGGCGTACTCCAGCTTTGTGCCCAGTGTTACTTGGGATAGGCTCAAGGCCCCCTGTGACCTTGACCAGGATAAGCAGTTTGAAAATGGGTGCCTGGATTATCAGAGCACATAACAATGACATTAATTGTTGAAATGGTCAGATGTGTAATGTAGTACACGGAATGCAATAAAACCCTGCTCGTATCCTGACTGCCCGTATAAGTAGACTTGTCTGGATTGTGTTTGCCTCCATGTGAGACAGCTTTTTGACTTAGTACGGTGGCTAAATTAGAGGTAATGTTTCCTAGAATGTTGCAAAACACTAACAGCCCATTACCATTAACTGAATGCCATTTAATTTACATGCAGCTGTAAGCTATAGGTGACCTTTTTTAAAATATTGTAGTAATAATGGTGAGTCTTAAGTAGGTGTTTAGTTGTCCTCTGTACGCCTACAATGCTTTTGCGCTTGAGTTGTGTGTAGCAGCATGTTTTGGTTCATAAACATCTCCAGGTTATCATTTGGAAAGGTCACTTTGGAAGCTCGACACACACCTTGAAAGACAACTTCTCGACCAGTTTAAATACTGTGGTGCTAGGTTTTATATTTGAGACTTGTGTGAGGAAAAAGTACATCAGGGCTTTAAATGAAAGCATTTTTCAAACTCTGCTGCAGCCTGCTAGCTGTTGTCATATTTCTGTGAACCTCCGATGTGTCCTGTATATTTGAAATGCTGTATTTTTCTTGCCTATGCAGCTGTTATGAACGGATGTTTTTCTGTCATACTTCTAAAAGTAACCATTGTTCTGGATTGAGTTTAGGATCCGTATTTGGCATGCTAACTGACAGGATGCCATTGCACTCCCTTCTGGAGGCTGTACCCAGGCCAAATGTTTGAGTAGCTAATGTTTGTTTAGGCTCAACAAAATCAGCAGCTAGTCATGTTAAAAAAAAATGTGTGGGTTAAAGTCTAAAACTTCCCTGGTTGAGGTCTCCTCTGTTTAGCCTACTTTAAAATTTTGATTATAAAATCTCCTCCTCCTCAAAATCCTGTTCTTTCGTTTTCATCAGTGACATTCTGTGGAACTCATCTTGAGAGCAGAGGTTTGTGACCAAATAATATTGATTTTTATAATTATGGGTTGAATCTGCCCCCCCATTAATTTTCCTATTCATCCTTTTTCCACTGAAAAGTGACATTCAGGATTTTCTCAGATAGCTGCTGTATACCGGAAGCACCAGTAATCATAACTGAGTATTATTACAGTATGTATTAGGAGTTTTCCAGTAGAGTGTCTTTGTTACATCTCTTTGTAGTATAAATAGAATGACCTGGCATCTAGAGCATCAACCAAAAATTGTCCTGGGAGTGTTCTGACTATTGTGGGAAGTATTTGGAGGAGGGGGCGTTAATTTGGAGTTACTTATGTAATGTTACACTTCCTCCATCCAGCAGTATAAGTCAATACGGCAGTCAGATTTGCCAGAGCCCAAAGGATTGGCCTCCTGTTATCTTTTGCAGGCTAAGACTGTAGTGTGTGTTGTATCTGCTTGGGTATTTCTTTCTGGAGCAGAGCAGGTGTCTGTTCCCCTTGAGTATATTGTGATTTGCTTAAGTGGTTTCAGGCTGTTTTAAAGTGAAAGCTTGTCATGTCAACTTGTTTACTGGAGATATTTTCCATGGTAACAGGAATTCTGCAAGTTTTGGTCCATAGTTGCCTACTATTTTTCTTGACAACTTTTTTTTTTTTTCCCCAGTTGATCTGCCATAGCTTTTTTTTTTAATTGATGCAGTAATGTAAGCTGAGTAATACTCTGCAGTACTTAATTTTCTCCAAAGAGATGAGAAATGGTTCTGCTGCAGACTTGACTTTGCAAATCAAGCATGCGATTAAATTTCAAGTGAACCTGTATCTAAGCTAATCATTGACACCATATGAAAGGTCACAAGCCAGGCAATGAATTTCAGATTAGAAAATAATTTCTTGCTGCCATACCATTAAGAGAACTTTGTCATTGTAGTTATACAACAAAACTTGTTTGGTAGCTCTGAGAGACCAGCAGCAATAAGAAATGTAAATAACTACAAGAAAGTGTAAACAGGTATTACTCCCATAATTTGCGGTAGTCAGGATTGTAAACTGGTTAGAACATCCCAACCATACTGCTGTTACACAATGCATCTCCCCTGTTCTATGAATGACAAAATTTTGTCTTGGTTGGTTGGCTTATCTTAAGGGTGATAAGCCAGGTGTCTAGAGCACTGTGTTATCTTTGGATAGGAAAGTGGCACAGGCTACTTTGTCACCTGTGGCGCATGAATGAATTTTGGTATATATCATGACCATGGTGTTAGGCAACAGTTTGCCATTGGCTAAATTAGTACTGCAAGTTTCTTGTTTTGGATCTCCCAAACATGCAGGTGCTGACGTACTCGTACCCTAGACTTTCATCACACTTGCGGGGGGGCTTGGCACTTTCATTAAATAATGGAGAACATCTGCTGTATGCTTTTACATGCTGCAGCACATTCTCCATGTTTCTTCTTGGTGAACAGTTTTGGTAGCACATCACATCCTTAATGCTGTATGTTTTGGATTTAGTCAGATGAATTTTCATCTTATCCCTGGGCAGACAGAGGATTTGTGAAAGTGTATATATTGTCACTGTATACAATTAAATGAGATGGTATTTGTAACACACTATATACCAAGTCCATTATGTCTTAATATTATGTATTAATGCTCAAGTTTGATTTTTAATTAGCCAGGTTGGTAATGTTGAGTAGGAGATGAGCTTAATCTTTTCTCGTAAATTTGTTCCAGTCCTCAGTGGCTCTGACAGAAAAAGCAGACTGGCCAAAACTGCTATGTCATCTAGGAATAATTCTCCATGATTGGAAGTTCTGGTAGTGTGGCTCAAATTAAGGAGTGATGGAATGGGGCTATACCATTTCAAGTATTAAACTGTGAACAATCTGCTAAATCATGCTCTCCTAAGTTTTTTTTCAAATAGCATTTTATTGGCCTGTCTCCAGCTTGTTAAACAATAATATTGGGAAGAATCATTGCGTTCATAAACATTTTTGGCCGTTTCAGTGAACATAGAACTCCTTACAAATGTAAAATTAGCTCCATAGAATCTTGCTGTTTGTGACCAGTTTGACATGTGAAGTGAAAGCCAAATGTGACTCAGGGATAATGTCTAGACATTTAAACTGTTGTAGGTTTTTCACCAGGTATCCTGATGAAAGCATCAGGTGTTGGGCTCAGTCTCTTAGTGGAAGCCCAAATGTCGTGTAACTGGTGTCATAGCATCCAACCGTTTAGAAGCAACTTCATCTTTGTTCTTGCCATGGACATAATGCTCAGATGAATGCTGATATGGTTAACGTCCATGCAAGCAGATGGTAGGTCATCTATATACACACATTAAGCGTGGCCCAAGGATGGGGCCTTGAGGAACACAATCAACTATTTAGCTGTAGTTGAATGTGTCTGGCCTTTGTGTTATTGTCAAATTATTCAATAAATGTGAGATGGTAAGGTAAACTTTGAGCTGTATTTTTAGGTTTACAAAAAAGCTTTAGATACCGATTCTTAACTCAAATTCCCCCACCCCTATTTAACATAGATTTAACACAAAATAGCAGTTGACTGACTCTGAGAAATGTTTAGGTCAAAAATCAAACTGCATTGAATGTAGGGAAAGTGTTTATTTGGTAAAGCAAGCTCCTCCAATTGGCTGAAAATGGGTATCTTTGAAATGGCAGACAGGATACTGATAAGCGTAAAGTTAAGAGATTGGTCACAGCCTTGAAAATGGGTATCATAGCTGCTTTCCAGGCCAATGGAAATATCTTCTCTCTATCTTCCCCCCACCCACCCCCCCCTTCAGAAGATCCACCAAGAGCAAAGCTCCACCTCCCCCAGCCTCTGTGCAGTCTTTGGATGATCCAAAGGCTCTTCAGCGCCTGCCAGGGCTTCCACCGACCACCATGGACCAACCGGATGACATTATTGATAGAGACTTGACTCTGACTGTGGTCCTTCCAAGCGGTACTGAGAGGACCACTGTTGTACATGGCAGGTGAGCTTGGTGGTTATGATAACTTCTTAATCATTTTCTCTATTTAGCTGATGCTTTCACCACCTTGCTCTGTTGGGCAATAACCACCATGAAATACTGAAATTGCCTTGATCATGTATGCAACTGAAAGCAAACTACCAGAACATGTGCTTTTAGTGAATTGTCACCTTGGAATGTGAAGTCCTGAACTGAGAGCAGACCTACGATGAAAGAGCTGTTTGTCTCTTCTACAAACCCACTAAACGTTGCACCCCTGGTAATGATGTTGTTGCTGAAAGTTGACATTTTTTGCTATTATGGTGATATCCTGTAACACCCCCCCACCCCCAATTATAGACCAGTTCTGTAAGCATTCTTTAATAAAATGTTTTGCTGCTCTTAGCCTTCTGTGTCACCTGGGTTTAAAATATAAAGGTCTCTTCGAGAACTGGAGTACAGTGCACTTGTTATGATGTGGATTAAGCGGGTGTTTCATTGGCCAGTCTCCTCAAATGCTGATATGGGACAGTGTTGTACAAATTTAGATTAAATGGATTTCCATGCAGCTAATGGGGTTTTTTTTTTTTTTTCCATTTTTGAAGCCAAAGTTGTAAGATTATTATGGCACCTTTTTAATTTTGCCTTGCATTTTGGTTATTGTATTCCTGGTGTGTATCTAAAGCTATCAAAAAATTTAATAACTAAACAGAGCTGTTTGTGATGAAAGGAACATGCATCCTAAATGCATTTTCAGTAGTTTTTGTTTGGTGTCTTTGCCCGCGGTTTCTTCAGAATTCAGATTTGGTGTGGAATCCCCAGAGAGGTGGGACATCATTCATTGGTTTTTATAATGGCTGATTGCTTTGCTTAACAGATCTTAAGCAGAGGAAGTGAGTAACTAGGATTTGGTCAGGATAGTGACCGAATTAGTATTTGTTGGGACATTGCCCGTCAGTAGTGTGTGAAGACATCACCAAACTTTCCCGCACCAGCCTCGTCACCCTGCAGGAAGTTACCCTTTATATGCAAATGCATTCAACACATTTACACAGAAGCTTGGTGGGAAGGGTCTCAGTAAATGGGAATAAAGATCGGTCCTTATTCTGTATTTGAGCTGCCTTTCCATACCCCGGGTGAGTCCACGCTGGTTCACACCAATCGAATCTGCCAAATCCATGTTGATGAGACTCCACTAGTGGATTCTGTACACCAGAGATTCAAACTGAAGCTATGGCCACTCATATAGCGCCTATGAATTACCCAAAACACTTCCTCTGTAATTATAATTCACTCCTACTGTCCTAGTGTCACCCCTCCTCCTACCCCCAGGAAAGCTCAATCAAATCTTTCCTCTAATCCCTTGAAGCTATTGGTTAAATGTGGCTTTTTCCACGAGTAACAAACTAAAGTTTGTTCTCTTTCAGCAAGCCCATGATGGATCTCTTGGTCATGCTTTGTGCGAAGTACCGCCTGAATCCCTCCAGCCATACTGTCGAGCTGATCTCAACCAACCAGAATCACATCAAGTTCAAGCCCAACACACTCATAGGAGCTCTGGAAGCAGAGAAGGTCTTGCTGAAGCCCAAAGGAGCTGACAAGAACAAGATGATGGGTCCTGCAATTCCTGAGGTTAATCAGGGCTTTCACAAGCCTTCCCTTTTTGTTTAAAAATGTATTGTTCCGTCTTGTATATTCCCCATGCCTTAACTGTGACATTCATGTGGGTTTCTGGAAAGATGGTCAGAGTTTGAGTTTCTTTTATGGAATTTATAAATCTGTATGCGAGTTTCAAAAAGTGTGGCACCACAAATGTTTGCCGGCACTGCAGACCAGCCAGTACTATACCTTCTCTGTTGCATTTTTATTTCTGGAAGGAATGGGTGCCCTTCATATCCCCTGTTACTTTACTTTTGTGCCAGCTGTTTTCTTTTTAAAAAAAAAAAAAAAAACTAAAAATGCTGCAGGCATTAGGAAATGTTTTCATGGAATTGATAAACGAAGCCTTGCGTTGTAACACCCTGCCCCTCCTCCCCCTGCAACTCAGGCTACAGTTCGGCTAATTATAAACTACAAGAAGACACAGAAGACCATTCTGAGGGTGAACCCTCAAGTCCCCTTACTGGAACTCCTGCCGGCAGTTTGTGAGAAATGTGAATTTGAGCACAAGACGACAGTCCTGTTAAGAGATGTGCGGTCAGTGGAACAGCTGGACTTGACGAAATCCCTCAACGACTTTGGCCTGAGGGAGGTGTACGCGAAGGAGTTAAAAGGTGCGAGCTGATTGTCTTAAGGGCTTGCCTTTGTGTCCCGTTTAACAAGTATAAAATCTGTCATTTTGAAAACTGCAAGTTTGATTCCTTCATGTTCCTGCCTGATGTAGGCTTTGCTGGATTACAGTTCCTTCTACTTTCTCAATTTTAAGGGGTTAATTTGTTCATCAGTGATGGCATGATGTCTTAGTGGGTACCACCATTGCCGCTCACCTCCAGACTTGCAGACTACAGCATGTCCCCAATGTTTTACGTGGGGGGGTTTCCTTAGTCAACATGTGATTGTCCCATGTGATGAACTGGCACCCTGTGCAGGATCTTCAGTATTTTTCACCTGGACCCACATGATCCTGCACATCCGTTGGTTGGATGGATGGAAATGTATCTTCATTTAATGTGACTTGAAGGGTGCCAGAATGTTTGGAATTTTCTTTGTCGGGGGGGATTATGGCTGCTAGAGTATTAGAACCTTTCCAAATGTGGTGAGCTAGTTAATCCCCAGCTAATTCATTGTATTTAGGCTGAATGTTTGCATAAGATGCTTTGCAAGCTTCTGAGATTTAAACAGTCCTGTTATGGGCGTTTATATGGCTTTCTGGCTACTACATTTTGCATTAACTTAATATTCCATCAGGTCAGTTTAAAGTTTTAATGTTTAAATAGTGTCCTGTTCAGAGCTTGTGTGGTTTTCTAATACAGGAATTGGTTGTTAATTATACTTGTGCCGTGGCTCATAGTGCAGAACTATCAAGGTATGACCCCTGTTCAGTCTTAAATGGGTACAAGCCTATGAGTAAACTACCCAGGAAAAAGTTGACATATTGCCTTAACACTGCATAAACTGTGTAGTGTATACTTAATATGTATAGGGGAGATTTTAATGTGACACTTTGCCTTTCCGTAGAGCACAGTCATGGTCTTCCAGAGGAGTGAGTAGTTTTAAAAGGCTTACATGCCTTGTGCACTGAATGAATTCCTTCTGCTTCTAGTCTCCTCAGGTTCTATGCTTAATTAAATTCTTTGCTGAACACATTTGTCAAGTGCTACCACATTTTTGACGTCGATCAAGCACCGCATCTCTTATAGTGGTGTCTCCTTCCCAGGATTAGATGAAACGGACTCTGTCTGAATTCCTCAAGCTATGCTTAAATGCAGTCTCTTCGTTTAGTTCATCCCCCCCCCCCGGTACACTCAGAATACCACATTGCTCGGTAGGATAACTTGGTAAATGTACCTACTACTTTAGGCAATGCATATTTGCTTCCTAAGCCAAAATAATATTAATGTTCTTTTTTTTTTTTTTTCATGTGGCTCTTGTAGATGGTGCAAAATTTTTTTTAATGGATATGAAGTTTGTTTTTGGATGGTTGACCACAATGGTGTATTGAGGTGTAACAGTGATCTGGGCTTGGACAATAGCTGGCATCAATCCACCAGGCTGGAATCAGCCGGATCATGCGTCAACTATAAAGTAGCCTGATGACTGTACTCTTCCTTACGTGTGCTCTTCTGTGTTGCTGGTTTTTGTTCCTGCTGTCCCATTACTAAAACCAACTTTGTAACCCTTTGAAAATTGAGGTTTAGCAAAAAATATTTGCATTTACTTTTGCTTTTCATGTGTAATCCTTGCAAACAGGCAATGATGCAAGTAAAGAATTTCCAGGCTCTTCAGTACTTCAAGGTAATTTTACTAATGTATTTCAGCAGCTGTTTGCCTGCTGGGCATTTTTACACAAACTAAAGGTAGCATTGTATAATCCTGCTGCCTTTTATACAAACTTGTATAGGCTGCACTTAAATCCAAGTTACTCCCCCATTCTTGTGGTCTCTGACTGAACATGTGATGTATTTCCTTGTTTTAGAGAGAATAAATAGTCCACACAGCAAAACTATAAGAGAGAAGGATAAAGGGTTATTCAGCATGTTTAGAAGAAGCAAGAAGGGACTGGACCGGGTGGGTAGCCTGGAACTGCTTCATGGGTTTGTTCCAGTTTGTGACACTGAAGGGAGGGGACTTTAAACATTCTGCATTTCCTGTACTCTGAAGACCACTGCAGCCAGTGCGCCAGCCTCACCGCTGCTGAGCAAGCAGGCCTCTGCTGTGGCAAGCGTCAGTGCTTCGATGTACAGCTCCAACACCATGCCCTCTGATGTGCCAAAGAAAAGACGGGCCCCGCTGCCCCCCATGATGCTGTCACAGAGCGTCCCGTCCGACCTGGACGCTCACCGAGCACGGTGTCAGCCCACGGCCCTGTCCACAGACTCCCAGGTGACTCTTCTGAGCTTCTGTCTGCCATCTTGCTTTGCCAGTGATTGACAGGAATATTGGTCAATGGTGACTGACCCATCACACTCCCACTCGAATCCCCTCCCTGTTGTGATTGTGTGTGAAAGTAGGCTCAGCATGAAATGTTGTATTTCAATGGTTCCCTCCCCCCTTGCATAGATACAGGGTGGGCCCAGTCGTGCAGGCTCTTCTGAAACTTCCCTAAAGAGGATCAAGAGGAGAGCACCGCCGCCACCTTGTGCTGCCCCACAGTGCAGCACATGGCAGGATGGCACCGTAAACGGTTTGTACTAATTGGTCTCCCATCTGCCTCTACGTGTACACCTGTACTCTTGTGATGCCGTTTCTATGCTTTTACAGAACATGTCCTTATAGATGTGCATTTTTAATATGGAATACAGGAAATCTCTCCGGCAAAGTTCCAACACTGACATACTGGTTCCCTGTCTGAAAAGGGATGAATGTGGTGTGCTTTTGCCCCCTAGTGGCAATTCTAAAAATTGAGTTGTGGCTTCATTTATCCAGACCATTTTTGTTTTCTGTTCCAATCTTAAACAAAGCAGAATAGTCAGATTGACCTCAGAGACATTACTGTCTTTCATTTTTTATGCATAATTAGCCTAGTCTGTTATGAATGACTATATGCGAATTGTAGGTTGACTTGTATATTAACTGCAGTAGGAATATAACTGCAGGATTTGAGCTCGATCCACTTTTATTCTGCGCCAATGCTCTACAGAAGGTCTTCAGCCAACATCAAGTGGCTCTCTTGCATGATTACATAATAATTGCACTGGATTCAGATTAAAGCTGGCCTTTGTTGCTGGCTAATTATTGCAGGGGTGTGTTTGGAAGTTGCTGGCATGGTCCCACCAGACTAGTATCACTTGGATTGTCCGCAAGATATAAAGCGGCCTGATGGACTCCCTTTTGTCTTTCCTCACAAGTGCACTTAAACACTGCACAATGAGGTCTGCATCATTTAGATTTCATCTTGAAAGGCAACAGTTCAACGAAAGGCACCAGGGAATGGCATGATGGCTTTGTTTGTATATTCCCCCCTTCTCCTGGTCTCCTCCCACATGATGGACTGGTATCTCATCCAGGACTTTATCCAGCCTTTTGCTCATTGGGATAGGCTGCAGATCCCCTGTTGACCCTGGTACGTGGGTGTTCAGTATTTAAGGGTTTAATTAGGCCTTTCTGGCCACAATTCTACTTGCCTGTGTAGAATGACTGAGGCTCATACATGACTACTGAGCTAAATAGTTGTAGGTCCTGTGCTGCTTGTTCTTAATCTGCACACTTTTTTTTTTTTTTTTTTTTTTTTCTCAACTTGATTTCCAAAAGGATTTTTTTTTTTTTTTCTGTCAATTCCTGTCTCCCAAATCACAGGTGGAAGGTCAAAAGGAGGACACCTGTGACCATCTTGGGGCTCTCCACTTCCTGTACCCTTCGCTGCTGCCATTCTCATCTCTCCAAGCATCTCCTCTTCCTCACATGGCTCTTTTCTTGTCCTTCCTCGTTAAATTCCAAACTTTCATACTGCTGCAAATCACATCTTAACAGTCTAATCATACTACCGGTGGTAAATGCCATAATTGTTTCTAATCTTGTTCTTTTGCATCACACTATAATGACAGAGCTGCTCGTTAAGGTTTAATAACTGTTGCCATGCCACTTTTTTAGGGAGGGGTGGTGCCCGCCCCCCTGATTTGCTTCAAGAACTGAATAAAATTCCCATTAGATTTTGCTTGTTTTCTACACCAAAGGACCAGTTGCATAAATTTCAAAGCAGGAATCTTCAAACAGGTTTGGTCCTGGTAAGATTGCTCTTGGTTAAAGAGACGTATAATCAGCTTTACTGAAATGTTGAATGTAGACGAATCTGCAAATCATCTTTCTGCATTTGCATGCAGTGAGGTGTGCAGAATACAAGAACGCTAAGGCGGGTTGCCGTCCGTCCTGCTGTTTTCCAAGTGCAGTGATTGAACAGTAATTTGGAAATAATCCAGACCTTTCAAGTGAACAGCACAGTGGGTCTGATCTCACTAATATGATCATAACTGTGCTTTATTGGGAGGAGAGGATGCATGTGGGCAGCCAAGTCTGATAGGGGGAAAATTGCTGTGAAATCCTTAAATGTCATGGAAGGTAGCCCTTTTTAATTTGCGTTTTCTCATTCTTCAGAAATGCATGTCACTTGCATGTGTCTCTCTGGTCATGCCCCTAAATGTAAATTTTTATAAATACTTACTGTTATATTAATAAATTGCAAGACTTAAGTTTCTCTGTCGTGTGTTTGTTTACAGCATGTTTTCTATTCTTAAAGCTGTTTGCCAAAATCAAGTATTTTTAAGGTTGTTTGACTTTAATAAATTTTAATATCCCCCCCCCCCCCAAAAAGGTTATTTTTCCTTTGCTTGCTGTGCTGCCACCTTGTTTTGAGTATTCTGCAACACTGTTCCATGTTTGGACAAATAAAAAAAAAAAAAATGCACTCATGCTCAGCAATGCCACGACTGTCACTATGCATTATAAAGTCCCCCTCTTATTTAAATGACATCTGTTAAAAGTAGATGTAACTGCAGGAGACAGGCTTAAAATGGCATTCATGATTCACCAATAAGTGTAAGCCACTCTTCGGTTTTGGCACTTTCCATTTAAGGAGCTGGGTCTCCATAAGCATATTTTAAGTAAAAAGGCTGAGAATCCCCCCCCCCCCCGTGCTGTATTATATAATGTTCTCAGGAGAGTGTGTCCCTTGGATGTGAAAACTCATTCCCGTACTGACAATGTGGGTGTGCTGGCCTGTGGCGAGAAGGCTTGCTAGTAGAGAAAAGGTTGCTGGTAACAGTAGTTGACCGTACTTTTAAAGGAATAGTCTGACTCATCTTCGCTTCTCGAAGTGGCATTTTAAAATTCACTAATGGTTTCCTTGTGATGACCAGGTTATTTTTGCCTTTTGTCTAGTTGCATGTGTGTTTAAGATTTCAAATTTTTCCATACCTGTTTTGATCCATCATAGCAACAGCGCCTCAGAGTACTCTGGAGGGAATCCACGAGCAGGACGAGATGCTATTCTCTTCAGTCCTGGGCTTCAGTGCTATGCTTCCTAGTGATGAAGATGACAGCAGTGCCAACCTGTCCACTCTCTCTGTGAATTGTGGGAAAGCTGGCCTCACCTCTGATCCAGAAGTCTTTGAGATACCGAGCTCCCTGGTGTCAGAGGCCAAGGAGGAAAGTCTGCCCAGTGATCTGTCCTCAGATGGCAAGTACGAACTCCTGATAAAAACACTTGAAATAGGGACTAGCTGTAGTAGATGGCAGTCCCGTTCTTTACTAGTTCTGTGTTATGGTAAATTGTACCTTTTGTGATTGTTTTTTAACATCTTCAGGAATGGATGGATTTACACCCATATTAGAGATTGATGGTCCTGTTTTGGATATCCCTTTAATTCACTTTTGACAGACCTGCTGGGGATTCTGGGAGCAGTCTGCATTGTGCTGAACAGATGTTGAATGTTGAAGAGGTTAATATTTCCCAGATGGCGCACACAGGTGAGAAAATGAGAAAAGACTGTCCAAATTAATTCATTCCCGACTTTTTATCCCCACAGATATCAAACAAACATATTCCTTTACATGTCTCACCGAACTGACAGCACTTTGAAAGCATCCACATAATCACAGCTAATTTATAGTTTTTTCATTTGTTTGAAGTAAATTGTTTCCTGCCTCTATTTGGTCATGTAGTGTCCTCGTCTACTGAGACCAAGGCAAGCCTGATTGGACAAGGGGATGAACATGTAAGGCAGTCTTCTGAGAATGGACCGGTTCTAAATGAGGATGCAGAGCATAGCCAGGCCAGAACACTTGACGATCAGCAGCCCCTTCCACACAGACCTTCTCCCCCAAGACCCACGTTCCAGGAACAATGGCCTCAGGATTCAAGGGTGCTTGCTTCTGACCATCAGTCCATCTTCTGGGACCAACCTGTGAAAGCAGATACAAATGTGGATGCTCACAGAGACCCTGCTTTTGTTGGGAATGGTCAAGTTCATCATGAGGAGCCTCTGTTTTGTTCTACTTCCCAACTTCCTATAGCTGAAGTGGCTGGGTTTAAAGAGGAGGCCTCCACATCAATGGAGGGGCTCTTCTCAGACCTTCAGGCTGACTCAGCTCAGCTGCTGGAAGTAGAGGCCAAGTGCCCAAGGTCACCCGGATCACCTGCCATGCCCAGTTCTCCGGTTTATGTAAAGGAATTTATGCCCAAACCAAAGATGGCAAGTGAGCTTGGGGGTTACATGCCAAAGGTGGGCCTGACCACCTTCGCCGTCGTGCCTCAGAAGACCTTCAAGAAGCTAAGGCAGTTTGAGGCGGAGGTAACGCTTGAGGCTCTGAGTGTAGTGGAGAAGCAGGAACTGGCTGCCAGGGTCATGACGGCTGGAAACTGTCAAATGGAAACAGGGCAGCCGCAGCTAGAAGAGCTGTGTGCTTCTGCACCAAGCAATGACTGCCGTGAACACAACAGGAGTATCATCGACAGTGGTGACCATAGCAACATAGCTCTGACTCGGTCAGACTTTGCGCCTCCTGTAGTTCCACCAGCAGATGGCAAGGGCTGTGAACCTTCACCCGCTTTTGATGGAGTCATCAAGACAGGCCCAGCACTGGAGATCAAAGGCAAGAAAATTCCACCTGCGACAAAGCCCAAGCCATCCTCTTTTTGCTTGCCACAGCACAAACGAGCACCTGGGAATTGCGTTACCCCGGCGACTGCAAGTAATTTGAGTGCTGGCTGTGGCGGCAGCCCAGACACGGAGCTTGGGCAACAGGGAAAAAAGCCGCCCCAGGAGCCGTCGCCTGAGACTGGTTTCTCTCATTTGCCTCTTCCCTCTCGACATTCTGCGGAGCTTTGGAAGGGGGAAGCCGGAGGAAGCTCTTGGGAGGGGCGGGAAACTGAACGAGAATGCTCACCTAAAATCCCCAGGCAAGCAGAAGCCCCTGCTCACCAGTTGCCCACCGGACTGAACCTGGAGAAACTGAGGCGCTTCACAACTCCCAAACCATACACGCCTGCCAGCCCCTCCCGTTTCGCCTTGGCCGTGTCCTTGGCTGTAGAGAGGACTCAGTCCCTCACCCGAGGTCCTGGCTTGTGTGCTGGCAGTTCAGAGCCCAGCCACACCCTCGCTGCGCAAGATGTTAAAGTACCACCCAGAAGTTGGGTAAGTTTCTGGTGTGTCTGCAAAGTTTCTTCAAAGCATAAGACCTAAAAATCTTCATTGTCTTGTACACCTAAATAATAGCAAATAACTTCAACTTGATGTTGGATATAGTAGGTGTCGTGAGGGTATTACAAATGAAGTGAGTGGATTCTTGGGGCCAGGTTGTCTAACTGTACTTTAGCAAGTATATACAGGTGATATATCATGTATGTACCACCTAACACACATGAGCCACAATCTACTGTAGGCTAGGCCTTGTGGGTATGGCAGTGTGAAACTTTTTCATCAGTTGGAAAAAATCTATATGATCAATATGGCAAATAATAAAGACCCTGATTTTAACACGCACCTTGCAGTGCAACCTAGACATGTCATCAGGTGTTTCCCTTAAATTGCTCTAAAAAAATTAACTGGTCCTATTTAAGTCATATGTAGGCCTAATTCCAAAATGTATCTATTGACCATTAAGCATCGTGTGTTCTCCATGAATTTTGCTAATCTGACAGCAGTGTCATTTAATTGTTGTTTGAATTAAAGTTTAACTGTTTAATTGCCTACATAACAAGCCATAACTGAAAACGTGACACCCCCCCCCCACCCATTTGAATTGACATGTTTTGTCATATCTAAACTAAAATAAACATAATAAAACCTGAATCTTATCCTTTTTTGGCAATTTTTGTTTTAAAATAGAGAGAAACTTCACACAATTAGTAACAGCGAAAACATGAAGTAGAGTATCCACTATAAGATGACTCCAAAATGATGTCCTTATCAGATCTTTCTGGCTTGTATAAACCTCCCTCCCACTAAAAGATGATGGTGTTTTGGTTGGCAGTAAAAAATTAACTAGAACTTCATATCTAGGAGACCTTAAGCTGTAAGAAGCTGACTGTTGACCTGCTGAAATGTTCCTGCATCCACCAGGTTTCTCCTTTTCCAGTCATGGTTTATGGCGACATTGTTTTACTAACAGGGAACTGGTGTATGTATGTTCTGACATTTTGTTTCGTTTTGATCTGGAGGGTTTGAGCAAATCATTAGAGACATGTTTGCACAGAAAAAATATGGTAAACGAGTTCTCTCTTGACTGAATTACACCCGCAAAAAGCACGTCCATGAAGCCCCCATCTGTTTAAATCTGCTTTGGTTCCACCTGGCATGTCAGTTGGCAAACAGCCACTGATCTTGCAGTGCTCCCATTGGTGGTATTTGTGTATGTGATGAGGGAACATCCTTCCATGACACAGCACTGGGGGCCTGGGGCCTACCTCTGGAAGGATAGGGCACAAGGCAGGGGAACACCCTGGACAGTGTTCCAGAATATCGAAGACTACACACATTGCGAGTTAGTGTAACTGCATGTCTGTGGGCAAAACATGCAAACCACACACAGACAGAGGAGGCCAGATTCGAACCTTCAGCCCTTGGGGGAAGCAACTGTGCTACCTGCCAAGCTTGTACACTGCCCCAGAATGACACACTTTTCCCAGCTTTCCCTCGGTTTTGCCAGACTACCCACTCACTTGTAAGTACCTGTTAATGCAAGTTATTGTTCTCCTTTCTAAAGGAGATGGAGAGCGGAGACTCTGAGGTGGACACCGAGACTGTTCTACGAGCAAAAGTGGTTCCCGGTAGTCATGGAACGGGGAGCGCCTTGCCTGCGGCTCTGACGCATGCGAATGGACGTGACCCTCCCTTCACGGACACGGCAGCTTGCTCAATGGTGAGCGGGCCGTTGAAGGCATGGATAGTTCTGCAGCACCTGCTCAATAATGCGTGAAGCGTTTGCGTATAAGTGTTCTAGAAAATCGCACACAAGTCTCCTAATCCAACTATAATATGCTGAAATATAAAAATCCACCAGGTATTCTCCTCAGCTGTGTCGTAAACACTGGGGTGGGGATTATGCAACCCTATCCTGGAATGTAGCACCATAATAATAACAGCATAACCAGTGTGGAACAATGTGAGGGTGCCTTTGGATAAATGCTTTCTTTAGGCATTCTAGTACTATTGCATCACATGTGAAATCACATTACATGATAAGAGCGTGAAAGTGAATCCTGCCTAATAAGCTGAAGTTGTGTGTCTGGAGGTAAGGGAAAACCTGAAGGAGCAGTGAAGTTTAAATGACATTTACATGTGTCAAATCGGTGTCATCTGGACAATTAGCTATTGCAGCTGGTTGTCTAGTACAAGGTTATAGGAAACCTAGAGCCTGTCCCAAGTGGAAGAGGGGGGTACATACTAGGGCGGGAGGCTAGTCCATCACAGGGCACACTCACACAGACAGACATACCAGTCCATCGCAGGGCATGCACATACACGGACAGACAAACAGATGTGGGGAAAATTAGAAATATTTTTGTGTACTTCGGTGTCTGTACTAATCATCGAGGCGTGTTGCTGCTGCTTTCAAATTATTTTAAAAACACATGAATAGCAGTGATTTTGTTTCATGGTGTTAAACAATGCATGGACTATACTAGTTCTGATCCTCATTAAGATTATGTAATTATGCCATGATACCAAAACTCTAATATTCTTGTCTGCCTTCATAACTGTGTAACCCCCAAAGTGATGCGTTTCAGTTATTGGTGGCTTTTTATTTAAAAGAAAAAAATAAAATGATACTTCACAGACCAACTAAAGAATTTAGAACGTGTATATTTTTTTAAATCCCCATAGGAGCCTAATGGGCCAGAGACTGACTGACTGAATGGATGTTCTAGACACCTCACAAGTGTAAGGAAGAATGCATTGCTGTCATGTGGAAGACCATCTTCAGAAGGCTACTGACCAGGCTGTACAAATGGCAGAGGAAATGAGTGTAATTGAAAGCCCAGAAATCTGTGGGGTAGCCCTGCTGAAAAGCTAACCTAGCCACTTTAAAAGATGCCATTATATATGAATATCATGTAATGCTAATGTTTTCCATATTCACGTACCGTATAGTGTTTAATATCAGCTATATAAAATGGTTAGTTTTAAATTGTGTGTGTGTGATTACTACTTGGTTTAAATTATTAAAATTAAGGGAATAAAATGGAGATTTATTAATATGGTACTTCATTAGTAAGACATACTCATTAGCCCATTGGTTATTTTTTGTATATTATATTTTCTAAAAATATATTTTAAAAATCCAATTGTTTGAAATACGCCTTTTCCTTCAAGACAAAGCGGTAATTAATATATTGCCATGTATTACCACGGGGGGAAACTTCAAATAAAATATCCAACAGAATAAACTTCGAGTTCGAAGTGTTCTTTGAGAATTGTACCCGTAAAGCGCAAATACAGTCGCGGCTATCATGATCTCTCCTTATGATTTAAATCTGTACAGCAAAGACCGAACATTATGACTTGCGTATATTGGAGCTGGCATCTGCCCTTTGTTTTTGTCCTGTTCACACCCGGAAAGAAGAAGACAGCAGACTTCAAGAAAGAAACCAGGCGAAACGAGGTAGAACCAGTTTAACCGCAAAGTTCTTTTGGCAGAGTTACTAACTACAACGTTAAATAGTCTGTCTGTTCAATTAAAATGCCAAGGTAAGTTTATAAACTTAAAATTTTTGCATTTAATCGTACGGGCGCTTAGAACTAACTAGCCATTAGCCTTAAAATAACACCGGTTTTAATCTAATGTGGAATTTTACCAAAGATGATTATAAACAGGTCACGGTTGGCAACAGGTGACACTTGGCCGCCGTTTAATGACATATGGTCTGCGTGAATTCATGCAGCTTTAAGCAAAGCGTGAAACTGACACTTCGCGCCCAGTGGCGTGCAATTATGGGATGCGGAACGAGGAAATTCCGCACCTGCCGCTTTAATTCCTGACACGTCGTGGGTGCTGAACTACGCAGACGCATTTGACGGATAGACCAATGCCTTTTTGAAAATTAGTCTTCTGGAGTTTCTGGCAGTTTTACAGCCGAAAGCTGTATAGAAAATACGAAGGGGAGGCTGACCTCTCTATCATGTAAACGTGGCGACGGGGGGGTCATGAGGCAAAAGTCAGGGCCGTGAGTATGAGGGAATTGCCGTGCTCGCTGGCTTGTAGCCTACATAGTAACCAATATCCCACTTAATCCTCCTCTTTATATTGTGAAAATGTATGCGTTAATGAGTAATTAAATTTACTTTTCTGGTTCTCCTGTTTTAAGCTCCGCTTGACTGACATAGACCACCTGTTTTCATCAGTTATATCACAGACAATATTCAATGGACTCTGCGATGGGTTGGCACCCCATCCAGTGTTTTTCCCAGCCAAGTGCCCTAATTTGCCTGGGATGGGCTCTGGACTCTGCATTGGAAAAAGTGGCTTGGAAAATGGATGGATAGAATATGTAATGGAGGTTTCTTTCTTTTGTGGTGAAGTTTGATTATGACCCACATGGTATGCATTGGAAATGCCTCTTCACATGTTCAGTAATATTTTGTACTACTACCATCTGTTACAGTCCATGCATGCTGGCATTCTACATTAACCCTGATTGTAGAATTGCATAAAGGGGTATTATACCAGGAGTCACAAGATAATATGAAGACATTGACAGGCTAACTTGGCTATGACCTGCATGCAGAGTGATAGACATTTATTTACAAAACCTCTACTCACACATTAATGCCGACTCACCAAAAAGCATAAACACGGGAGAAGTGGGGAGAGTTACTCCACCACACAGCCAGGGTGGGCACATAATGCACACAAAAAAAGGTTTACTATATAGCCCAGATTATATAACGACATCATGACGCAGGACAAGTACATTTACACAGAATATGATTATAATGATGATAACACACACTACAAATATTTCAACCCCAGTGCATGCTGGGAGCTTAACTCGGGCTAGTGCCAGTCTGGGCCACTACAATACATTTACAAAAATGTTGCACAACATTTATAACAAAACAATACCTATCTAGGATCATGGGGTTTATTACTTTTTGAACCTAATACGTATTGTGTGTCCAGTGTGCATTGGGGTAAACTTACATTACCTTTTACACCAAGAGTTCATAAATTGCCAAACAGTATCTTTGTTTCTTTTAAGTTTCTGGGGAGCTAGTGACTTTTGATAAAAAAGACCCACGCAGGTCCCATGTCTTAGATTCTCATTGTGGTGAGAGAGCATGTTGTTGTGGAAGGATTCTGTGTGCATCCATCCAGTTTCAAACTGCTCTTCCTGATGAGGGTCACGGATGCAGCTCTCTGAGCAGGTCAAGGCCAAGCCTTCCTTTCTAAGGCCACAGTCTCTATCACTTTCTGAGTGATTCACAGGAATTTTCCCAAACTAGATGCAATATATAATCCTCCAGGGTCGACCCTGGGGCCACCTCTCAGTGGACTGTGTCCAGAACAGGTACCTGGGAGCTGACAGGATGGATATTTCTGACATGCTGGTAGAGACTACAGAATCTGGTAAATGTGTTAAGAATGGATAATGAGAACAGTCCGCATGCAAGTCCACCGACGCCAAGGATGGATGACGAATGTGTAAGACAAAGTGAGAGCCACAAATCCGCCCTTGAAGACGCGCACATCTTGTTGTAGTAAAACATGCATTTTATTGCATGACTTACAGCATCATCTCGTGTAATGTGTGACTAAAGACGCAGCTGACCTTCCAGCTTCTTTTATCTGGATGAACAGACGGTCTCCGTGTGCCATTCCTTATCAGTGATTGTGGGGAACATGCAGTTATATTCTGCACATGTTTTTTGTGTCTTTTTTGTAATTAATATATGGTTGAACCATGTGCTGAATGGAAAGGTCACAGACACCAGTAGGCATGCTAAGTGTGGTGCAGGCTGGCTTTGACCCACTAATGCTGTGTTTCTACGTCTGAATCACTGAATGTTTGCCAATATGCTGTTTGTTGCACCTCAAGGTATCTGAGGCGGTGCTTGAAAGTCACAAAATCTGGTCTTTCTAATACCTGAAAATTAAGCAGAATGATGAACCTGCTCGCAAGCGATAGGCGTGACTTGCATTGCCACCCAGGATGGCCTCCTCAGTGGCTCCTCTGCTCCACCTTTACTTCTCTTTTCTAAATGACCTTGTTAATACCCTGTTTAGCCTTGGCCTCCCCACAACCCACCGTTCTGTCATAGTACTTCCTGTACCTGTCCCATCTCGAGTTTCCCTTGCGCCTGCCTGTTGTTCCCTATCTTTGAGCATCATGTCCGTTTCTTCGGTCTTGCATCTCCGTAATCGGATCCCTCTGCTTTGTCCTTGCATGACACTGACTGTGAATATATATTGGTCATATCTCTCCCTGCTCCGTATAATGCTAGCATGCCCAAGGAGGTGGTAGCCAATTGACCTTGGACCCCCCAAGGTTTATTTCTCCTTGCTGAGGAATTTTTGGTTCCTCTTCTCCGTCATCTTCTGGCCTTTTTCAACAGTGTAGAATGAAGAATAGCTGATAATTCTATATAATTTGTAGCATATGAGTCAGTAGAAATGTTGTTTATAACATAAAAAGTTTGACACTGAAAATTTAGTGCAAACTGATCAGTACTCCCTCATATCAGTCCCATTTTCGGATTGACATAGTGTTTGTCAATGAGCTCAAAGCCTTGGAACAGTAGTTTTTGAGACCCATGCAGATTGTGATGGAGCTATGAAAGGCAAGTGAGCTGCTAACAGTGTTGTTGGCATTACTGTGACGTTTGTAACTGTTGACAATGAGCAGTTTGGCTCTTTTGGTTTTACACACCCTTCGGTCTTCCATCAGCTGTCATTTAGGTGAATTGATTATGGTATACATGCCCATTGTCGACTGGCAGATGCTTAATGCCATTGATTAATCAGTACAAACGGCACTTGATATTCATGTGCTAAATATGTGCAAAATGTTTGAAGGAATTAAGTGACATTTTGCCTACAATATTGATGCTAAGAGGAACTGTAATGTAACATAAAACCATTCTGTCACAAAGTCCTGTCCATTATGATTCTGTACAGTTTGAGATGTTTAGTCATAAATCCATACACCTATTATAACGGCGTACCCAGTAACGGGTACATTTTTGAGCCTTTAACCTATCTTGGGAAGGAGACTTGAAGGAGAGGACATGCTGGGTGGGATGACAGTCCAACCCAAGACACACACAAACACACACAATATGGCTAATTCAGATTCACCCAACTGCATATTTTTGGACTATGGGAGAAAAATGGATACCAAGACTAAACACAGAGAGAAAATGCAAAACCCACATGTAAAGAGTCAAAAGTAAGCCACAACAGTTCCCTGAGGCTGGTTGTGTATGGGTGGATGTGGAGGAGCGGGGGTTAGGCCAGGCTTAAATAAGGTCTCATCAGTTGGGATTAGTTGCTTTCTAAAGTATGTTCCCAATTGTAGACACAAAGCATTTAGACTCTGCTGGTCTATGTCTACTTGGCCACCTGCCTTCTCTTTTAGAGTCTGTATGGTTTCCATGGTGGGGAAACTAGTGATGTCATGTTGGTGTTGGGGGCCTGGGAGCACAGACGGACGGCCTGTTCATTTTAGACGCTCCGAATGGAGCGAATGGTTGAGGTGTTGTGAGACATACGCTGTGCCTCTGAGGTTCAATTATGTTTCCACATGACACTCTAAGAATAACCATTTCTGGATCGTCCGTAAGTAGACAGCTGCTCGAATGGGCGCGTCTGAAAATAGACCTTAAGTGACTTGCTACGTGAATCACTCATCAATGTAGTGATTAATGCTGTTTATGATAACCTCTGATAATCTCATTTCTGTTTTAAATGTTGACTCAGCCAGCAATAAATAAAGTTTTGGTCGATATCAGTCAACAATGAGTCCTGTTTCTGAGCGTAATTATCTGTTGTGTTAGCATATAACTTGTAGCTATGCAATAAAATCATGTCTTAAAGTAGCAAGGATAGTTTGTCTTTTTTTTCTTTTCCTTCAGCTAAACATACTCTCTTTCCCTGTGGAAACCAACGGTGACTTACTGTAAATAAGCTGCTACCTGAAGGTCATCCAGCCAGATTTTGTCGATCCTGATTATGGACAGTGAGGTTGTGTGCTGCACCCATTAGGTCTGCAAAAAGCTAATGTTAACCAGAGGATTTTGATGAAAAAATTCCTGTTCATGTGGAAGGTCAGCTAAAATCACATGCAAAGATACATGGATGATCCAACATCTACAGTCTAAATGAGTTAATCCATCCAGCTTCCATCACCATATATCCATTACAGCATGAAATTAGAAAACCCAACGTATGGGATGCCCTGGATGGAATGCTAATCACTCGCAGGGCAGTTTGCAGCCAGTAACACCAGTCTATAATGTTGGGTTTTTTTTCAGCGGGTCAAGAATGGTGTGGATGTCAGGGAACTGGGAGTGAATCCTAGAGCTGGAAGCATTCTTGGAGAATAAAAAAATACAGTGTGACCTTGCAACGGAAAGACCTGCACCCTCTTGCGCATATGAATCGGTTGAGCCTGTGTTGGAAGAATCGGATCTGTGGTTCTCAAACTGGGGAGCATCGTTAGGATTGAACGCAGGTGCCATGACTGGGATAATGCAGGTTTCTAACTGTGATGAGAGGTTTATACCTAAAGGAAAGGCTTTTTTTAGGCAGTTTTCTTTAATAAGCAACTTTCAGATTGAAAGAAAGTGTAAGACCAAGAGTTAATGGTTTTTCTTTTTTGTCATACATCTAAAGTGGATTCCTGAAAGGCTGAGCCAACAAAGGAGTGGACTGCTTCATGTTTAACATACTGACCGGATCACAAAGATTGTTCATTCATCATCCAAGTGGGGGCAATTTCTCACAAGGAACTGCACTGTTAACTTAAGTAAATTAAACGATCCACATGGGTAACATAGCACAGATGCTGTGACTTTAACATGATGGACTTCTCCATGGTAAGAGCAGTGAAGTGGTCAGTTTAAAAATAACTTTATTGTGGTGGATCATGTTTTGGTAGGAGGGCTAGCTCACCCCCCCTACACCAACAGAGCAGCCTCGAGGGCCAGTGCTGCCCGGAGTGGACTGAGAGCCACACTTGCGTGAGACCCAGACAGTTGCTACCCAACATTACTGCCTCCACAGCACGCCTGCTCCCCAAGCCCAGATGACACCTTGCTCGTGAGCTGGCCCCGACCAGCACCATGAGCGACGCCCTGGAGGAGCTGTGTGCCAGCGAAGCCGCTGTTTTCCGCCGGCCGATAGGAAGGAATAACGCTTCCGTCTTCTCTGGCCTGTCGTTCATCCCACTGGAGCTCCGCCTGTTGTCACCCAGCACCCTGAGCAGCTCTGGAACTGTCAAGGGACAGAGGTATGTCCCACTCTCTGCTTCAAAAATCCTGGTGATCTTGCAACAGCACAACCAAATTAAAAAGCCTTTAAAATAAAATGTACCTGAAACAAATCTGCTGCATGTCAATAAATGTAACTCAAGTGTTTCTTTTAGCATATACAATCTTCTTATAGTCCACAGCAAGACAAACACTTTTTCTACTTAGGCATTAATCTGGTAGGCACTTCGAGTTCTGTCTGGGTGTTGAACAACTTAACGTGTTCCGGATATCAGCATGTGTTGGGCAAACTGGTATGGACTCTGAGCCTGGAAAATACTCCCAGTGAGCGCAAGAGGAACTGAGACTTGGAGACTTGTGGAGGAGGGGGGAGAATCATCTTGGGCGCCTGTTGCTTAGCTGGAGCTAATGGATAGCTGAGTGATGGCAGCGTTTAAAGAGCTAATGTGGCCACTCCAGGCCTTTGCAAGCAAGTGGTGGAACCCAACACTGGAGGAAAACTCTGTTTGTTTAACTCCTTACGTTTGCACATACTGGATTGTTTTGGCTACATTTAGGTTAAAAATAGACCAGACGGACTCCTTGCATCTTTAGAGTAAATGAAAACCATTTTGACTGGCAATTGATATTACACAAACTCTAGAGCAAAAAATGTAGGGGATTATGGGTAATTTCTAGGAATAATTATGATGAGAGTTTGGTGTACATTTAAATACATCTGGTTGAGACCACCTGGTCAGTTGTTGGCTACGCTCTGTTTACTGAACCCCTGCAGCCAAGGTGGGAAATGCTAGTCATGTGCGTGTGTCTTTATTTATCATGCTATCGGGTGTCTGTCTGTCTGTCTGTCTCTCTCTCTCTGGGGCTGTGCATTTCACTGGCTGATGGTAAACAACTTCAGTGGGAAGGTGCTGCACCTCTCCTGAACTTTTCCAACATGGGGTGAAAATTTGTGTCCGTGACCATGGCAACCAGGTCCACGTGACCCAGGGGTCAAAAGGATATTGTGGCCAAGCAACACAAACTCACCAATAAAACTCTCTTTCTCCCTAAGAAATATGGAAAGTCTGTTTAATATCATTCACACATCTCAAGTGGTCACATGGAAACCATTAGCTGATTAACAGTATGTTACCGTTTATGGGTATGTAACATGTGCCCAGACTTTGCCCTCTCCTAGGACATCATCACCCTCCCACTTCTTGCATTCAGCTATCACCCTGTAAAGTTATAGGGACCTGACAGGTATATCATTCGCAACTTTCCAGAACTGAAATGTTTCACAGGGTTCAAGCAGAATGGGCAGAACCCCAGGGAAGTTAAATCTTCTAGCAGAGTCTTGCAAAATCTTCATTGTTTGTAAGCAGTGCCACCAACTGCACTCAGCATGACTTGCGTGTGAAATGCAACGAGGCACAGATCCCTCGTAATGCAGGGAACTCCTGCGGCCAAAAGAACAGCCCTCGCGTCGCCTCTGTTGTCGACACGGTATCACAGAGGCATGCTTCCAAAGAACACATAATAAAAGGATAGCTCGAGGCTTGGCTGGTTAATGGTTTTTTTTTTTTTTCTGCACTGTTTCTGCTATCACAAAGTTTGTCATATCTTTTCTCTCACTGTAGGAAGAACGACGAGGGGGAGGAGATTTTGGCTGCCTCTATACCAAACTCTTTTCCAGAGTTACTCTCCTCTGCAGTCTCCTCTCTATTCTCAGGGTGCTTACTGCCATGGACCAAAAGTTGTGCCACTCAGGTGAGGAGTCATCTTATTCGAATGTATAATTGCCCTAAGCCATGCCTGTGACTTAATATACAACAGCTTCATTCTTCATTCTAGCAGATTAAAAAAATTCTGCAATAGATAAAAGCTGTCCTATTATAATCCTAATAAAACCGTATTTTCCATGTCATTGACATTCTCCATCCCATCCAGTGTGTACCCCTTACTGGTGCCCTATTCTGCCTGGGATCGGCTCCTAGTGCCCTAATGCGCCTGCCCAGGATAAGTGGCTGGAAGACAGCTGGATGGATGGATTTTTCAGGCTTAATTTTACAATCCTCTATGTGGAGGACATAAAGGTTCAAAGGTTACTTTTGAAGAAAAAAATTGGTTGTCATTCATCCCGGTATAAAGTGAACTGAGGCCGGGTACACTGTTAATTCTCCATTAGCAGGATTTCTGAGAGATGTGTGATGCTAAGGTCCTGCCTCTGCACTGGGGGTGGGGTCACCCTGTCAGTTAAAGAATAGAAAATTATGTGTGGGATATGAAGGGCAGCTCTCAAACTACCTCATTGTCAGATAGTGCATGAAAAAGGCCCTCTGTCCAACTAAAACATCTACCTATCTTTATTGTTCTAGGATCAAATCTGTTTTGGGTTCACATGTCTGCTATTTAATGTCTACAATGAGAAACCACAGGGAACTGAGGCTGTTGACCAGGAAGGACAGGGAGTTATGGAACGTGAGGTAGCACTGATTTTAGATCGGATGTTTAGTCTCTTCTACTCCAAGTCCTCCAACACCCCCAAGCTGTCATTAAAATTTGTAGTAGTTGTGCCATTCTGTTCTTAGGTTTCTGGAATGGTTTGAGCTTTCTTGCACTGAACTGTAACAGTTATTTTCGAGGCTATCTGCAGTCTCTCGAAGACAGATGCTCAATCTGGCTCATGCTGATGCTAAAACTGACTTAGCGGCATCCATTGGGAATCTTTCCCAGCTGGAATCGTTCTGTCTGAATAGTGCGCAATGGGTAAACTGAGTCACTGCCCTCTCATGTTAGCTGTTAAAGAAAGGGAGGCTGGGATATGCAGAATGTTGGGCAATTTTGTTGCTAATGGGATGTCTGTCTTGGGTTGCTTTAAACTGAAGGTGCACATTGACTACACATAGAGTTAAAAGCAGCTATATTTAACTGTGTAAAGCAATAATAGTAATTATCATCCATACAGCCATCCATTTTCCTTAAACACTTATTCAACACAGAGTCTTACGGAGTCTACAGCCTAACCCAGGAAGCACAGTGGACAGTGTAGAGTTCATCACAGAGCCACACTCACGCGCTCCCACAGAGCTACCCACTGAGTCACCTTAACTGTCTAAGATTGCAATGGCATCTTTAAATAGCGCTTTAGCCCTGACGTTCATTGCATTTTACCTGACCTGAGTATAGATGACTTTTTACTATAATACAAGCAATGCTTCCCCAATTCAACAACCATCAAGTTGAAGATTTAAAATATATCTGTAGTTTAATGCTGTTTTTTTCCACATGAACTATCTTGCCTTGATAAGTCTTTGCACATGATTCTTTTTGCTTAATCATTTATAATTCTGTTTTTATTATTTTCTAAGCTTTGTCAATGCTAAGTCACTATTTAGTAAAAAAGTAAAATTCTGCCAGTATCTAAATACAACACCAGAAGAAATGACACATCCACAATAGAATGTCGAATTTATACAAGCCACTAAAATCAGCAGATTATGTGGACAGTTCAATACAGAACTGCAGTCACGCAACTGCTAAATTGGGAACCAAAGCAGTGTATTTGCGGTCAGTAATTACAGCCGTGCAGATAAAACAAATGAAGGCGCAGATGAAAACCTCACCGCACGGCTCCCTGGTCTGTTGAGTCAGAACGCGGCTATCCCCCGAGGTGTCTGTCTCCAGGCAGGTGCTAATTACAATCTCTGCCTGTAGCTGAGAGGGCTAGCTCAGGGATCTGAGTCACGTTAAAGCCTGAAATTACACAGCTGAACGCCAGGAGAGCGAAATAAAGAGGAAAAAAAAAAGAAAAACACGTCCGCAACATCGCGCTTTGTGGAAGTTTTAATGATTCATTTAGAGAGTCTGCCTGCACATTCGCGGTCATGATTTTAGAAGTGGAGTAATCTGATTTGTATATCTTGTTAGGTATGTCTATGTACGTGTATATTTCGGGGGAAGGGCGAGGTCGAAGGGACAAGCCCCTCACTTGTAGTTGATTTCTTTAAGAGTATAAAACGAATTTACAGCATGTCTTTTGGGAAAATGTGTCCAGGTGCATCTTTCTGGTGGATTTGGAGTGCTATGCTTGTATTTCATATAAAGGGTAAAGCTGTAATTTGGTTGAATTGGTTTGCCTTCCTAAAATATCCTTGGGGCTTTTATTTAGATGTCCCGTTCCATCCTCCAGGCCCCATGTCCCATAGATCTGGGTGTCATCACAAAGTTCCAGGTGTTTCACAGAGTTCTTTCAATGTGTGATTATCACTTTGTGGCGGTAAAATTACAATCATAGTGAACAAGGTAACAAGGTCACCTTACCCAAATGTCTTCATACTTGACTCGGACATAGTGTTTGAGAATCTGGAGAGCAGGCAAATTCAAAATTGCCATCCATAAGATTATGAATTATGAATTTGTCATATTCTAGTGCTCAGAGAGACAGATATCCTTAAGTTTCTTGATGGGGAATTTGAAAGTCACCTTTGGCCCCTGGGCTCTCATTAACAGCACAGTCATTACGTAACGTGCCAATGGAAGCTGAATTGATGGTCGAGGCCATGGACGGTTCCAAGGCCATTGAGAGGACAACAGTGTTGCTATCCGCCTGATGCAATCCCAGAGTCTGGGGGCAAGGTCACGACCAATGCTGAAACTGCTATAGAAAATAGCATGGCCTGCATTCTCATCAGACATATCACTCATTGAGCATCTTTGGGATGCTCTAGATTAAAGTGTTCCAGTTCCAACTAATATCTGACAGCTTTGCACAGCTGTAGCAGAAGAGTGGGTCAACATTCCACAGGCCACAATCTACAACCTGATCAACTCTATTTGAAGTAGATGTATCGCACTGCTACAGGTAAATGGCAGACATGATAGATGGTAAGGTGAGAGTTCTGTTCCTTGACCCACCTTGAGTTTGGTGTATACAGGTATGTAAGAGGTTCCAGTAAATCAATTTCAGTTTAGTTTCCAGTTTTGACCCACATTGACTTGTTTTTTTTTTCAGTTTTGCATCCTTGATGAACAAATCTGCCTTCTAGATTCACCAGAATGGTTCCTCCCAAGGTTTCTTCCTCCTGAGGGAGTTTTTCCTTGCCACTGTCGCCTTTGGCTTACTCTCTGGGGACTGTGGGCCCAGGACTATGTAAAGCGCTTTGTGACAATGCTTCATGTTAAAAGCGCTATATAAATAAAATTGAATTGAATTGAATTGAACTTAACGAGAAGTCTGTGAGATGTGGTGCTGACGCTGTGATGACATATGGTCACTCGTCTATGTGTTGAAGCTTATTATTGAGACTAGAATGGGTCAATTCACACTCTGCACCACAGCGTCTTGAGAAATCCTCATTGTTCTGGGAAATCCTTCAGTTCCTGGAAATCTTGTTTTCCAGTTACAATTGTTTAAAAATAAAAGCTGAAATGTCACATTAAATGTTGGTAACATATAAATGTGCTTTATTGAGAATCATATTAGTAATTGAAGAATGTTTATGATAACCTGTAACCATTCCATTTTAGCGGTCGGCCATTTTTTTTTGTCACTAAGCTGATTGATGATGATCCTTGATGACTGTTTACTGAGAGTGGTTGGGATACTGACTACAGAACAGTCCTAAAAACCACAGTCGGTTTGTTAGTGTGTTCTTGTTTGAACAGCTATATACACCGTTTCAGCTACGAGAAAGCTTTGGTTCCCTCCCAGCAGTATGTGTGACAATGCCACCAGGTCGCAGCCACACGTACGTGCACACACACACCAGCCCCTTCCCTCCAGTGAATGGGTCTTTTGGACCCCTCGACTCTTTGCCGACACTCCTTTATGTTCACTAGTGTTTAGCCAAAAATTTTCCTGCACTACACAGAAGCAGAATTTTTGGGCCATGGTCACTTACAATGATGTAGTCCTCTGTGTGTGGGCTTTGAGGCACTTAAATAATCAGCTTCATTAGTACAATGGGCCCTGCATGTATGAACCTTTCCAAGTGTGAGCAATGGAAAGGTAATTATTTATCTATAGCACCTATCCGGTAAATTAAATTAGTTGCCTTGAAGGCAGCTTCAGATCAGATGTTTTTTTTTTTGTGATTGCATTTTTGCTTCACCTTTGAAGAGACAATGGGAAAATGTGCTTAATATGTGTCAGTTTTATAACTTAATGTGGGAAGACAATATTGACTCTGACAGAATGATTTCCTTTCTAGGGTGGAATTTAGGCTTTCCGTCTCTTTTTCATTGAGTTTGTTCTTTGTGATACAGTATAAAGGAAGACGGACCCCAGAGAGTATTTTTTATGAATAAAACTCTATACAAGTATTTGAGTTTGGACGTGGGCATCTCATTTAAATATGCATTACAATATTGAAAGCCTACGTCTTGTGAAATCTGAGCCTCTGTTTCTTTTTGCTGGCATAATATTCCTCAGTTTTAGGGAAATTTTAGTTATAACTTTAACGATAGTCCAGCTGAAGGAGGGGTTAATAGGTCAACGGCAGAACAGACGAGTTATACGTCTTCTTCTACCTGCTATTTTGTAGCTTGCCTACAGCAGAATTCTTTTTGTTTGTTGTTGAGGTATCAGATTTTAGTTTTTTTTTTTTTCAAATACAAAACATGGACTCAAAAATGGGTTTTATATAAGATCCTCTATTATAGGTAAAATTTATTGTACTCCAAACTTTTGAGAAAAATTAAATCGTTAGAATATTATGCCTTTAAAAATAATGTGCTTATTTGTGTTTAGCCAAAGATGTTTAACTTTCCAGAAAACTTCAGTGTGACTCGAATTGTAATTTCACTTTGTTCTTCTTGGATTTGATCTTAAATTCAAAATATTACTCTTACAATACTGAGTCCTTTTAATGGGAATCGTACAATGCAAGGGGTTTAAAACTTTTTAATCTGAGGACCCAAAAATACCAACTTGGTGCCATCCTGCAACCCTAGAAGATGACTAGCCCGATGACCACAGATACAAGTGATAACCCCTCATAAACACATTCCCCACCCAAAGTTTAATTAGCACTAGTATAAAGTATGGAATAGCTGTATGTGTATATTAAACAACATTTGTAATGAGATGTTGCTTTTTCCAGTTTAGCATTAATAATTTCCTTATAAGGAGATTTAAATGATTTGATGGTGTAACTGGCAGACTTTAGTTGTACATGCAGGGCCTTTTGGTTGGCCGTATTGTGTGCCTCTGCACGGGTGTGCGTGCATGCGAGTGTGTGAACATTGGTGGATGTGTGTGCACTACACTAACCCTGCTTCAATAGCCAGGCAATATTGTTAGCACTTAGACATTGAACAGGAATACCTCTCTAGTTGACCTTGAGTCAAGGTATCTTCTTAGCACAAAAAGAAAGCTTTTGCTACATTACTCCCTACTCTCAGGCTAGAGTCATGTGCTTCAGAACCACGGGGCATGATTAATAGATTGAAGGCAACGCATAATATTTATATACCACGTTTTACCAGAACTACTTTCCAGTATAGGTTGACAGAGAGTCTAGAGCCTATCCTTGGAAACACAGGGATAGCAGGCAGGAGGCACTCTGGATTGGATGTCTGTGTGTATTATTGAGAGACTGCAATTCAATGTCCGTTGAAGGATAATCCCGTTTTCGGGATATTGTGCCTAGTGACATGTTAGCGTTTTGGTATGGAGCGTTTCTCTCAGCCTAAAGGGTAGGAGAACGAGTACCTGCTGGCCTCCCTTCTCCCAGCCAGCCCGGATCCCTGACTCACTGGGAACATTGAGTCAAGGGCTATCTTGAGCTGTTTCTTTCTGGAAATACACCTCATGCACACTTGTCTGTGTGGATAATTAATTGAGCCATGAATGAGGCCTGTGTACTCTATTGGAATTACAGTTTTTCACCTGCGTATCTGCTCCATGGAAACTGTGCACTTTTAAAAATATGATTATTTTACATGTTACCATTAACAGTGCTTTCAAGGTTTCTCTCAAGTAGAGGTGAAGAGACATGATTTTCGAAAGGAACTATTGTCACTGCTCTACTGCTGTAGTAGTATTTTGGTCTGCAAGAAGGTAAGAATTTATCAGAATTAAGGAAAAGCAGAATTAAAGCATGCTGATAATTTATTGGAGGCCATGCTGTTTGTGACAGAACACAGTAACATAAAACATTCACTTTTCGTGTTACAGATTGGTTTCTTTACAATGTGCAGAAAATGCCTTCGTGAAACAGTGAGCATTTTGGGCAGAGGGAGAAAAATGCTGTCTGTGTGATTTTTGTAGACAGGAAACTCCCATGCCTAGTCGACTAAACCCCCTGGTCAAGGACGGCTCATCTTGGGCCTGTTTTGTTTTGAGAGTCGCAGAGCCTCCCTTATCGAACTGGCTCCATTAATTCGGTTTAATTTGTGTGCTCCCCGATAACTATCAGCGTCAGCCAGTCTGCGTTCTCACAAAAAAAGCGAGAGTGAAAAAGATATGCTTTCATTCAAGGAAAACTTTTTGTTCCCCCTCATCCCAGAGAAAATACTTTCACGGGAATTCCAGAAAAATTATGAGACCTGAGCAGACTGCCATACCTCCATTGAGATGAGCTGACCAGTATAACTCTGTGTTGAGGCACAATTTTATACTTTTAACAGTGACAAGTAGACTTTGGAGGTTTTTGGTCAATCTAAAAAGCTTTTTCTACTGTGACTGGATGTTGACTGTAGAGAACTGGAGATGATGTTTCCAGATTGGCCATCAGATAACTGCAGATGAGTGGGAATCAAGTAGATTATGATTAGTGTGCATTGTTTATCATGCAGCAAAATTTGGGTTTTGAATAAAGAGCATGATTAAAAGTAGTGCTTCTGTTTCTTTAATTAGAAATGTTAGTTTCACATCCCATGCATTATTTAAATGTATGCATCGGGCATATAGCTATTTCTGTATGATAGAGCAGAATGTGTTTGGATGTGAAAGAAAATGATCAATATAAAATATTGTGCAAAACTTTGCTTTTCCAGACCTCCTCCATCTAAAAGCTAAGTTAGAGAGATAAGTAAGAAATGAGGTCTCATTTTTTTTAAATTTTCTTACTATAGGAAGTCATGGATGCAGCATGTTTTTTGGACTTTAGAAAAAGGTCCATTTTTATGCATCTACCATGAGATGCTGTATAATTTATTTCTGAGAAGAGTCCCCCTTGAAAACAGCTTGTTAAATTTAAAGGTGTCTGGCACCTTATCCATCTGGATCAGAAGAAATCGACCTATCAGAAGAGATGATATGAGCGCCGCTTCAGTTCCGGCTCTTTGACCATCGATCGCGGCATTTTCTTCAGTCACCAGGCTCACCTCTGTTCTGCCTCATAAAGAGGCAGATGTGAATAATGAGGTGCAGTCACAGCTTTGGGAGCGAGTCACTGCAGGGCTATTTTGAAGTTCTCGGCATATCTGCAGAAACGCACTCCCTCCCCTTACCACCCCCCACTGCCATATCCCAGCCGGCTCTTTACAATAACCTTGGATAGCAGAATTACTCCTCTTTACCATTTTTCACATAATTCTGGCTTTCATATTGCTCCTGATCTGTAGTCTGCACGTTAATCATTATTGCTTTTCCTTCCTTATTTCGATTAATAATTACCTCTTTAAGTATACAGTAGGTACTTCATAACTGGAATTTAATAAGGCTATCTATTTGACCAATCTTATGTCAATAAGTATATTGTTTACTTTTACTAACTTTATAGAATGACAACTATTGTGTTTGTAATGTTTTTTACATGCAGTTGAATTCTTAGTAAGACTTATGAATTCCTAGTAATTCACAAGACATTAAAATGAGAAATAAAAAAAAAACTGTCATAGCGGCAATGTAACTGGGGTTTTGTCCAAATATTTAGACAAAATATTTTGAATTTAATGAATCTGCTTTTATCTGTGGACTTAACCTTTTTTTCCGCTATAAACATTTGCATCTTTTCCACTGTACCCATACTTGGAGGACCTATTTTTTTTATCAATGGTTTTTATTAGAGCATTGAAGTGACTGCAGAAAAACATTTCATCTTTCCAAGGACAAAGGAGGAGTTTGTCTTCAGCAGAGAGGGCCTCTCTCTGTGTGACTTTGTTTCAGTCGCACGGCGCGTAGGAAGCTACGCGGTTGTGTCGGTCCTCTTGCATGCTTCATCTCACAAGACCTCAACTTGCACATGCAGCATCTAAAAACACGGTTTTACAGTTGTGAGGTGGCTTGCCGAAGACATCATTGAAGCAACACCAGCAGTGACGACCTACTTTTATGGATGTTCTTTGTCCTGCTGTGGCACTTTGAAGAAAGCAGCATGAATTTTCATGCAAGAAGAGTCACCTTGCCTACTATCACACCCCTTTTTCTACAGAAGAGGGTAGGGGTATTTCACTACCTTTATCAGCTTGGTTGTACTGTTTATTTTTAAGGTCTCCTGGATGGGCTTATGGCAGACTGCTGAAAGAATGAAAGATTTATGGGAAAATCTAGCTGAAATTTATTTACTGCTTAAAATCGAACATTCCTGTTGCACATTCAGGTTTCATCTGTTTCATCTAACATATTTTCTTATATTTTATTTAAAAGGACTATAACAGTGAGGGAAAAGGGTTTGTTGTGCGTATGACATTCATACATTTCTAATATGAATGGATGAATTCTCATCATGTTACGTGACATGGAGTCATCTTACAGGCTTATCTGATCTCTATAAGTTTAAGCATGTAGAATTAATATACAAGTCTGGGATTATGTCAGCGACTGAAATTTTATCACATGAATTATGTAACTTGTGTATAGAAAACAACAAACAGCAGCCAACAGTCGATAAAGTTGTACTTGAGTGAGTGCTGTCCAGAGCCAGGAACAGAGCATCAATGCAGTTATTTATCAGTTTCACTAAATGTTTATGATGTTGCATATCAGAATTTTACATAATTCAATGGGAATAATCTTGTTTTCAGACTTGCTCTTTCAGGATTTCGCTCTTGCAATGATCTATTGTGTATCCTGTAGACTTCATATGGGCCTAACATTGTGCATGAGACTCAGATGAAGCTTATCAAAGCGGTGAAACTGGGTCTCAGTCATGCGTATGCACTGCGGGGGGGCCACCCTGTTCTTGTGACTACGTACCAGAGATTCCCTCTCAACTGTCGATGGCTGTTGCAGGGCCTTCCTGTTGCCAGGGTCGACAGGGTTTCACTCTCCGTGATCACTCCTGTAGGAAGAAGAGGACTGTCTACTCAGAGGAGAGCCTTCTAGACCCTGCGGAGCAGGAAGGGTGTGGCTGTGATTCACATACATACCAAAATGAGCTTTATTAGAAGTTAGTGCAACCTCCTAGGTTCCAGACCATCGTAGGGCATTTAAAAAGAGAAACCTATCTATGTAGCTTCTAATTTCTACAGTATCTGTGTTTTTAATTGTGTTTTATTACGAATGGGACTTCAGAAAACTTATAACTTAGACCACTTATGGTGACAATAGAGCACAGATTTCATCCTGAAGGCAAATTTTCAGTGCGGCCTCATAGCAGCCAAGCTGTATAGCAACCACATGTTCAGCATTCAGCCTCTTCTCCTGTCAGCAAATTTGATCTCATCCTCACTCCTAAAGCCTTGCCAAATAGTACAATCTGAACTCAGAACAGGACACTTTAATAACCCAGCAATTATCACCCCAAACAATACAGCAACTGTAGAGGCTCGTTCATAATGAAAACTGTTGGACAGGATGTGGTTAGGAGAAAGAGCGAGATGTGACTTTTCTATTGTTGGGTGTCAGTGTCTATATGGGTTATAAAGACCTAACACAACAGATTTACAACAAAAAAGTGGCTTCCTTTAATGTGTAGGTCACCATTACTTCACAAAAATGCTGAGAAAAGAATGAATAATGACTAAGAAAGAGTACTCAGGCACAGCAGGAGGACATCGCAGATTACTGAAGAATGTTTTATGAAAACACATTGCTATCTCACCTCATGTTTCAGACGTGGGTGAAAACTTGCGGTGCTGTGGAGAGGCAGGTTTTATTGCTGTGGTTTGAAGCTGACAGCCCATTTTAACCGCTCATGGTGCTGCGATGAATCGTTTTTCACTAGAGGCTCTGGACTCTGAAGATCTGTGGAGGTCATGTGCTGTGGCACGTTGCATTTAGAGAGAGTGCAGCTGTGGTAGTCAAGTTCAAGGCTGAGCCATCATGGTGTAACCGGTATAATGGTCCCTGCATGTCTGTCCTTGAGATAAAGAGTCTTAAAGAACAGTCTGTGCCAAACAAGCTATACATAGATCGCTGTGTATGTTGAACTGTTTCCATTATCTATATAATGGGAAAGGGTGCTGAAATGTTTTCAAATTAGACCAGATGTTAATATTTCCTTAATGTGTTTTTTGATCTAGTTGTCCCATAAACAAATCCATAACACCCCGCCGCCCGCATTTGCTTGCTTACATTGCATCTCCTCTCAGAAGTGTATCAGTTTCCCCACTTACATCATTGTCCAATGCTGGTTTAACTTCTTCAGCTTCCACGGTGTAGACCCGATGTATTCAGACCTCAGAGAGTCACAGTTAATTTCATTGCTGTCATCAATCAAGAACAACCTTTTTTTCAGCAGAGAAGCACCCTTACTTGTGTTTCTGACAGTTTTTCTTGCTTGTTCCTTTAGTATAAGTTGTGCTTTGAAGAATGTTACTCTTTTAGGAATTCTGTCATTTAACACAGGTTGCTGTTGAAGGGTGACACCATAATTTTTCCATGTTTTTGTGGGTGTCACTGGCATAATCCTCAGTACTTTAGGTGGTACTGCAGTGCTACAGATTCTATGCTTGACTCGCCTTTGAGAGCGAGACCTTGGCACCCCCGTGGGGTGATAATGCTTGAAAGGTCTGCATTGGTGTTTTGCACAACTGCATGGCGGGGCCATGCGGCGTCAGCAAGCTGCAGTCATCAGAAATGGCTTACAAAGGCTTTTTTATCATACAATTGAAAAATGTCAGTAATGTCTTGCCTGACATTTTACACAATAATGCTGTGCGGTCACCACTTCCCAGACCAGGATGAAGATGATTGTGTGTATGGGTGGATGGATGGGTGTTGATTAATGAATCTAATTATAGAACAGAATTATTATTATGTAGGAGTGGCCTTTACTGGTGGTGCTTTTACATTTATGTTTACATAACAAGCTATAAATCTACATCATGTCGTGCCTATATATCTACATTTCTATACAATATCTATGTATGTATCTATGTGAGTTGTTTGTTAGCCATCTGCTAGTTCAATTCGGCCTGAGCTATGCGCAATGTTCGTCTTTCCTTAAACAATCCATTGGATTTTCTGCCCTTCTCCAAGTTGCTGTGCAGGAAAAGAGGGCGGGATTTTTATGACCGTTGCCGAATGTATTCATAAGTACCTCGTCAAATATTTGCCAGAGCTTATTGGAGCGTGCCTTCTCAGAAATTATTCCATACATGGAAAAGTGAAAAAAAAAAAGAAAAATAAAGGTCAGTTTGGTTCAAGTTAAGATATTTGCTGTTGTGTTCAAAAACTTACTGAAGTTCAGTTTTTTTCTCCTTTTATAACTGCAGAGACTGACTGTAACAGAACTGTACCATAGCAACAGGCCCTAGAAACAGCCATTCATATATAATTTTCTAAAAAAAACCTTTGTTAATAATGAAATGAATAGTACGCTGGGTGATCTCTTTTTAGAAAGAGGGAAAACATTTTACACTTGAGATTCCATAATTTAATCAATGTGCATAATTATCTTATTTATTGTAAGTTATGGTTGCCTGGTTGTGAGGTCCCTACATAATATGATCTTAATCACCAGTCCATCTTCCAACCGCTTATCCTGGTCAGGGTGGCAGTCGGGGGAGGAGTCTGGAACCTATCCCTGGCAGCACATGGCACATGATCTAATCTAGTGGTTCCCAGTTTGGGAGTTCAATGTGAGGGGAATTGTGTGTGTGCAGTTGTGCTAATCTAATGTGTGTAGATGTTGAGAGGTGGTGTAGAGGGTCAGCTTTTAAAAGTTCTTGTATGCAGAAGGGGGAGCAGACAGAAACAAATCGAGAACCACCAACCTAATGAGTTTTCCTAAAACACAAGTTAAGGATATGCCTGGAAACCAAACCGAAACAGGTATCAATCTTGCTAACTGTTTGATCATGAAGCTGGTCTTATCTCATCCATATATGACCCTGTCTGGGCTCCGTGCCTATGTCACTTGCATAGATAGATGACCACCAAGCTGGGGGCTGGCATGTGTGGTGCGCCTATCCCAGTTTAAGCATCTTGACATGTTGTACAGTCCTTGAAAGACCACCATTCAGACTACAAACAAACAAATTATAGGTAGGAACACAACTGGTAGCCTGCCTGGATGTAATTCCCATATAGACCATTTTTTTGGGGTGGGAGGGATTTCTCTTTTTGAGGTTCTGTAATTCTCTCAGGGCTGCAGATTATGCTGTTAGAAGCAACAGTTAAATCTTGCATTCAGCAGAACACCTACCCCCTCCATAAGTTTTATTTTTGCAGTCCTCAGGTATTATGACAGCAGTGCACCAAAACAAAAAAATGGCATTTGACAACAACGTTATTAGTGTCTTTTCAGCAGGTACAGGTTGTTCACATAGTAAAACTGCCTGTAAAATGCCTTTCAGTAAACCAGGCTCTTGGCTTTTGTTAGATACTTGCAAAGGGAGATTCACTTTTTTGTGTTGTAAATCTGTACTCTGACTGATTAAATAGCAGATCGTTTACCTCATTTAAGGATGATGTCATGGCCAGAGGCTCTCATTCGCTGCCGGCTCCTGAAGGGTGCTAACCCTGGCCCTGTTGGAGCACCATGACCTCCTTTCCTCTACAAAAGGGGGACTGGCTTGTCCTGCCCTGCCGATCCGCCTTAAACTGTGATTGAAGCACAAAGAGCGTGACAGACAGTTGATCTTTCACTGTGTCTCCCTCCCCTCCCCCCTTCCCATCTCCATTGGTTCTGGACTGAGTTGACCCAACTGGCGTAGCTTTTATCTAGCACCTCTCTAAGTGCCTGAGGACCCATGCAGGGCTTTAAGAGATTCTCGCTGGCGCTGTGCGAATGGGGAGGTGGAGCGACAGTGTGACTTTCCCCTCCCCCTTCTCCTACCGGCGTGTGCGGAGTAGCCCATCCCGTGTTGTTTTTTTGCTCCGAAGGAGGTGGCAGGTGATTGGGCAGAGCCCCGGTGACATGCATCTGTGGAGTCGGGGGGTGGCGGTGGAAAAAAAACGCTCCGCTGAGAGGCAGCTCATTCTAATTACCTCATTTTTAGCTCGGCTGCAGCGAAGAGAGCAAGCTAAGCTGCTGTGCCGGCTGACACCGGGGCGTGCTGTCTGATGCACGCGTCTATGTTTCGCGTACAAAGCCTGGTTTATAATGCTGTGCGCTCAGCCTTATGTGAGCTGCAGAGCTAGCCCAAATTCACAAGTCTGCTTGTCTCCGGACAGATGGGTAAGTGCCATGAAGAGATGCCGCTATATTCTTTCCAGTAGTGCTTTACGTGCAAACTGCGAGGTAGTCATGATGGTGTGTTTTTTCTTAAAGTGGAATTTTGTGCTATTCCTGAACTGCATCACTTGCTGGCACATGAAGAACTACAAAGGGATTCTTAACGTCTATGCAAAAATCAGTTTGTTTTTTTTTTTTTTTAAAAAAAAAAAAAACTAGTGGTGGCTTGGGGGGGGGCGTCTTTTGCCTGAACTGGGAACGCTACGCCAAGGCAGTGAGAAGCCGGTGGTTTGAATTGTGACATGAAGCTGTAATGTAACTGAATGCACCAAGTTTGACAGGGAAAAACCAGTAACCCCAACATGGGGGTTGATGGAAGTTGAAGTTTTTGGAATCTCGAAAGCATGTGAATTTCATACCAGCCCCAGCTTGTTGCGTTTGCTCGACTGCCGGCGTTTAAATAGACTTTGAGGCGTAGGAAATGTTCGGGCGAAGTGTGACCCAGGTGGCCTGGACCCTTATGGAAGGTGTCTTTCGTTGCAGGTGATCAAAGTGTTCAGTGAGGACAACACGAGTAGAGCAATAGAGGTCCCCATAGACATCACGGCGCGAGACATTTGCCAGCTGTTCATTCTGAAGAACCACTGCATCGACGACCACAGCTGGACGCTGTTTGAGCAGCTGTCACACCTGGGCATAGGTAAAATAAACAAGTACAACTGTTGTCATGCTAGTCCCTCAAAACTGGCGAGGAATAATTCTTCAGGTTACCAATGCTGCTCTTGAAGCCTAATTTAAATGTGTAAGATTTTAACCCCATCTGCAATATAACCCTAATCCGTTGCTGCTGCACAGACATGCATTTGATCTGAAGTGATATTAGAGGCTGCTTATATTCTTCATTTTGCATTATGATATGAAAACTGTATTAGTGGGAGTTGTACCGTTAATATTAGTTGGGCAGCTAACTTTTACATGTGAACGATGCCTAGGTTTTTTAACATCCCCTTGAAATAACCGATAATTTTATTTATATAGCATTTACATGCATAGGCCATGCTTTGCAGCTAAGGTCTAGTTTGTATTTAACTTTTTTTATTTTGAGTATGCAAATTTATAATAGACTTGTGTGCGTGACAAGCATGATTCAGTAACATTGCATGCTTTCGTTATATGACGGGAGAATACTGTGCATTTTTGTGGTGTAATAACTGAAACTAAAAAAATGCTGCTGGAAGTGGAGTCAGTAAAGGGTTAAATGAGCCTTCAATCCATTTTTTTTTTTTCCCTCTCTGCTGGTGCAGCCTTCTTCACACAGTGCAATATTTCTCGGCAGCATTCTTCCCGGCATTGCATAATTCACCCATCTGTTCTGTTCTTCGTCTCATTCAGTCTTTTTTTTTTTCTTGCTGAAATATGGCCTCAGTTAACCCCAAGTGCAGTGCAGTGTAATTTCACATCCCTCATGTCATTCAAATGTCTGAAAAGTGTTTCCATGCAAATAATGTATAGCTTGTATGAATAATATGTAACATACAGTATATAGGCCAAAGCCTCTGTGAATGCAGTGGTGTACATTTTTATTATTTAAAATGCTATTTTAGTTATGCATTTCTAGCACGTCGTTTTATATGTTTAATGACACAATGAGCATGTGTTTTAGATTATCATAGCTCTGAGACAAATTTGTTTTAATAGCAGGAGATTTGCATTCAGTCTGTGACAGATTCTTCTTGTTGAATCCTATTGAATTTAGTGAACAGTTTTCCTTTCTGGAATATATATATATATATATATATATATATTTTTTTTTTTTTTTTTTTTTGAG
>JAACJT020000001.1:32722038-32752990 GCA_009936485.2 Gymnarchus niloticus | reverse complement strand
TTTTTGAGGTGAGTTCGATATTGAAAATCAGCGCTGGTAATTTTTCTCATTTGTTTGCCGAAGACTGCTGGAAGTTCTCCCCGGAATATTAAGGAGTAGCCCTAAATGTTTCTCAAATGTTTCAAGACAGTACAAAAAAGTGATTTTCCTAATGTTTTGAAAAATGTTCTTGGGTCTGGATCAAATACATTGGATATACCAGCAACCTCAGACTATGGGTTTTAGCAATTTAACCAAAACTATGGTACACATTTTTTTTTCTATGAAAAACACTGAAAAGGTTAGTTTTTTTTTTTTTTTTTTTTTTAATAATTAAAATATGCATGATTGCAACTAATATTAAATAGTATTGCCTTATGAAGTAACTCAGAGTGTTCATAAAATTATTCCTGGTCAATAACTATTGCCTTTAAAAAACAGGATAATAATGAATGGTTGTTGCTTATTATCCTGATGTTTTAGGCCTGTTACGTGGGATTTGTACAACCCTATATAAACGCCAGTTTTTGAGTTTCTGCTCATGGTCCGGCGGTCAGTTTCCATACATTGTGTAACTGTTCCAAGCAAGGCTCTGATTTAACCCCTCTCCAACCCTTCCCCTGGAGATATATATGCAGAACCAGTGGTTATATTTTGTTTTCTGCGATGACTGGTTAATTTCTCCAAATGCATCTTAGCCAAGCAAGAATGGGCTTTAATTAGCTAGTGTCACTTTTTAATCGGTTTTACAAAAATGATGTTGCGGTACATAAAAAAGGCTTATTAATACTCAGCTGACCAGCAGTGGGGCTTTAACTCTGCATGAAGTTGAGTGAAATCATTATGGCATGCTGCTAGTTACTTAAATCTGCCTATATTCTAGGTAACTTTTACTTTAATGTCTGTGGTTGACTAAAACATATGGTTCAACCTAAACAATGCCTGGAGATTATCCTTCTTAGTTCTAGGATGTATTTCACAGCTCTGTAATGTGTGGATGGATGGATCATGTATGTATAAAGTATTAAAGATAATTGCCGGTCATTTTCTCTGTCCAGTCAACATAAACATATTATGTCTTTTAGGAAATGTGAAAAGAGATCAGATGGATGTGATTGCTTTATTGTTATGCTTTTGGGTAAAAATGCAAGCTCATTATGAGCAAGAGCTACATTTTAAAGCCGGAGAACAATTATATCATTTCATTCAGATGTGGGGAAAACTACAGTAGTTGTTCTGCTGGCTTTGAAAGTATGACACGTTGTCCATGACCTGTTTGGGGAATTAAACAAACAGTGTGGAGAATAACACGCTTTTTGCTTCAGATTGTTTAATGGGCCTTGTGGAATGTATTCTGATGAACAGTGAGGCCTAACTCTTGTTATGCTATGGGAATTAATTAGCTTCAAATAACCGTGCACTGTTCCAGATGGCTGGATACAAGCAGCTGCTTCCAGAGATTCATAAAATATTCATCTTGTGTTCTGAGAAATGGATAATGCCATATAATAACGTGAGACTATGACCACAAACTGGCCTTTTGTTGCACAAATGACACCTGACTGTGTATTGAAGGTTAAGGAATCATTTTTAAAAGAGGTGTTAATAATTAATTTGAGGTACTAGATGCTTAAGGGAAGCGGAGTTGTGACGATGAAAACACAGCCAGTCAGAAAGTCACATACCATAATAACACGGGGCTGTCATTGCGCTGGGTGCTTGATGGATTTCACACACTTTCTAGGACTCTAATGCTCTTTAATTATATAATTGTTTGACATATGGTCTTTGAAATGCTGTTGCTTGCTTTATAAATCACTTTTTTTGGATCACGAGCTGTTTCTTTGGACTTGGGATTGATGAACAGAGTCCTGTATTGGAATTTCATGCAAGCTGAAACGAAAAGGATTGATCTGAGCAACCATCTCTTCTCCACCCCCCCCCCACATCATGATCTTATCTTTTCACTTTATTGTGTAGAGAGAACCATTGAAGACCATGAATCTGTTATCGAAGTTCAGTCTAGCTGGGGTATGGATGCCGACAGCAGACTGTATTTCAGGAAGAATTATGCCAAATATGAATTCTTCAAAAAGCCCTTGGTAAGTACAGCATACTGAATTTGTCACCCCTAAGTTTGATTAAGTGTTTTACTGCTTCATTTAATTACCTGCTTGTCTTAATATTAAAAGTCTGATTTGTGAGGCATATTTTATGTCATTTACATCATTTTCTGCTACGCATTCATTGATGTGACTCATAATGTAAGGAATAGTTTACCACTTAAATGCCACTGTAACCTGCAGTTCAATGCGTGACTCGTGGTATGTGTGTGTCTGGCTGGGGGGGGCATCACTTAGTTATCTACTGGACTAAAAAAAAAAAAACTGTTTACATGAGCTGGAATATATTATATCATGTCATTGGTGTTCTGGTTTTAGAATGCAGTGCTAATCTTAGCTTGCTTGGTTTGTGGTGGTTGCATGACGTCATTTTTATATAGACTTGCTTAAAAGATACCTTTTTAAAAGGAGATGAAGTGGTGATGTGAATTGATGGTATGTTTACACGTCTTTTATATGAACAGGACTTTTTCCCCGAGCACATGGTATCCATATCAACTGAAACTACCGGGATAATGAACCATTCGCCACTAATAGAGGTACTCATTTTAATGATAATATGTTTATGAAAAATAACTATTGCCCCATAATGAGTTGGAGTATATTCTGCTGTTCCTGCATATGGAACTCTTGCATGAATTCTGCTTGACTGAAGTTAGTCCTCCCTTCACGCCCGTTTTGAATGTTGCGTCATTTCTGAACCTGGCCATAATCCTGGTGCTGTTCCAGTGCCCCTAAAGCACAGCTGCAGCAAGTGTAACTCGAGCCACCTTCCCGTCAACAGACGTTTCTCAACTCTAGCACGTGTCCCGAAATCCATGGGTATCTTCATGCTAAAGAACAGGGGAAGAAGTCTTGGAAGAAGTTTTATTTTGTTCTGAGGAGGTCTGGGCTCTACTTTTCCAATAAAGGGACGTCAAAGGTCAGTAATGCAGTGTTCACAACGAGTTAATGCGGGCGTACACCAAAAATGTGTATAACCACTAGTGACGAGACAGATGAGGCTTCAGAACTCACCCGCATTGATTGGTCGTTCAGGACACTCCTGGCCACTACAGGTTTTGAAGCCTCATTTGTCTCATCACTACTAACCAAATGCATCTCTTTTGGAGGCCAAAACAACCTGAAGAGTATTGCCAGGACCACCTCCACTCCTGGGGAAATAGATGGAAATTTCTGGTGATCAGTATGTTAGGAGCTGAAGCCTGCACAGGCTCACATGCCCCCATTTTAACATTTTTTGCATACTTGAAGTGAAGAGCTTCTCCACGGTTACTGTTGCTGTGTTATAAGGCGGGACATTCTCTGCCCAGTTTGTTGCTCCTGCTGATTTGGAGAAATGTTCCTTCCCATTTTGTATAAAGGATTTATTTAGAACAGCAAAAAAATGTTTTAGGTTAAGAATATTTTTACCTGCAATAAGATGCTAATGTGTATACTTTTGCAAATACTTGTATGACCAGAATAGTTTCTACCCCGCCAAATCCTAACCTAGGTAATTAGTTGGAAGATGGATAAATGGCCAGTAGGGAGGCCCTGTTTTGTTGTTGTTTTGCAAGATACATATGACCCTAATGCAAATGATATTAGGGCAAGCACACAAAAAGTGTGTTTGTTAATAACCGGCTAAAGCTGAAATTGAAATGGTTTTAACCACCGAAAAGCCCCGTCCCCAGAGGTTATGTGTCCAATAGGACCCACCCCTTTGTCGTAAACAGTGCCAAGACACTGTCTATTTGAATATGTCAGTAACTGTTGCTTTTTTAAAACCATGGCAACAGCCCTGAGATGCCCTGTGACCTTTAGGGTGATCGGCCGGTTTGGCCCAGTCTGTGACGTGGGTAGCACATAGCCGTGAAGCCAGTCGGGTTGGTTTTCTGCGCAGGTCAGCCGTGATGCCAAGGACGCAGCCGTTGTGCCGTGAGCCTCGCCAAGGCGTATACCTGCGAGTCCGCCAACCGGTTCTGCCTCTGTTTTCCTCTGCAACAGAGGAGCTGTTGTTTGCATCTGAGTCTTGCAGAGAAGCGTGACGAGGCTCCGGATTCGCTTACCCATATGTGTAACTCTATACGGGGATAGTTAGCCTTGACTCAGCTATTTCAGTCCTTACGAATGATTCTGTTTTTCACTTGAGCTGTTCAGCTTTCCTCATGTGCTTATTGCAGTTCCGTTGTCTTACGACACAGCTCGCCTGCCGGTTGCTCCGGCACACGGAAATGGAAACTTTTGCCCCGTATTTGGCCAGAAGCTAACAGTCACTGGCTTCGTTCCCACATGCTTGGTTAACAGATATGTGTCTGGTAACATATGGCAGAGTTCGTGTCGTGCACCTAAACCTGAAGGCTTTCTTTCGTAAGTAGTGCTTTGACAAGCACCACCTGTAGGGAGACCGTTGTTCGTAATGAGTTTTGATCACTTTTGAATTTGAATTTTGGCATCAGCCCCCCCCCCCCCCAGTACAACAATGTACACACTAAGCAAAGTTGGCCTCAGGAGTAGAAATTACATGGATATAGAATTGAGCCTGCCAGATTAGCAGTCATCAGCTCAGCATATATAATTTATGAACATTTCACATTCTGTCTGCTACTTCCGTCATTGATGTTTTTGCAAATCTGATGTAAAGTACTTTGCATTATATGCGTAACCGTGATACTGGCCAACGCTGGGGAATGCGTGTGGTAGAATCTGCCCAACACTGATGATTTACCGTCGTTCCGTTAGCATTAAATGGCGTGATGCATGTGTTGGCATAAACTCAAAAAAAGTTTCCTTTTATACTTGAAATGTTTTATTAGTAGTATTTTGCCAGGGTTATGTGTTTTTACATCATCTGAACCTCTTTAAACAATTAGTGATTTGCCGTTTTTGTATTTAGTCTGACATTTTCCATTGCTGTAATGTCGCTTATATTGTACATATTCTGGTTGCCATTCTATACCTACATGATTTCTATGATCTCTACACATTCCTTCTGCTCTCCATAGCTGAAGTAGTATAATAAGTCTAATTTGTGATGCCAGACTTAACCACACCAACTATGAATGCAGATAAAACCCCAGTGAGGCGTGTGACTTGGAGCATAGCAGCAAAACGAGCACCCCACACCTATCCATAACCCTCAGACTCCAAAGTCCTTAGTGTCCACCAGCCTCCCCCAGCATATGGGTCATGCTGACTCAGTCCCCATGGCTGGGGGACTGGGGGACCCCTTCACCATGACAATCAAAATGTGACCAATGTGTTTCAGATGGTTTTGTCACAAGGCTTGAGTTGTGTGTGTGTGTGTGTGTGTGTGTGTGTGTGTGTGTGTGTGTGTGTGTGTGTGTGTGTGTGGTCCCCCCCCCCCTTCACACCTGTGCTGTGTTACTGATTCAAGATGGCAATAAAGTGAGAAAGGTTGTTGCATTGTCAGATGAGTATGAGCTGGAAAGGGATCTTGGAGAAGTGAGAGGGACTCAGAAGCAGCCATATTTACTGTTTGTTTGTTCCTGTCTTCTAAGGAACCAAGACACCTGCAGTTCGTTGCTGAGTTTGGTGACAGTGACGTCTACACCTTACTTTCAGCTCGGAAGATGCACGGCGCTCCCACCGACTATGGATTTTGCATTAAGGTTTATGACTTTAATTGCTGAATTGTGCTGGATAAAGAACCTTTAAAAAAACCTACAATGACCAAAATGCCCTCATGGTAAACTTATTATTTTCAGTCACTCTTTTTTTTTTGCGCTTTACTTGTTGTGCGTAAGTAGGTGCTTAGTGTAGATTGCTGAGTGGCAGCTCTCAGGAGGATAGTACTTATTGGACTTATCCCTGTAAGCACATGGTACGCTAGCCTATTGCAGGGAATACACCCACTGTCGGCAGTTTAGGGATGCCAAGTCACCTAATTCCATAAGATGAACATGCAAAGTCACACATACAGAGCCAGGATTGGGATTTGAACCAACAAACCCTGAAGCTGGTAGTGCTACGCACTGGTTTGTTGAAAAAGAAAAAAAATGTCTAAAATAGACTGTGGGAACAGTACCAGTGATAGAAGTCTGGGGAGGCGAGATGTTGTGTTGGTATTGAACCCAGTTAATGATCCTCATCTTAAGTAAGACGTTTAGTGTATGCCATAAAAGTCTCTATGGCAAGACTGTCGATTTGGGATGCTTTCTGTAGTGAAGTTCATAGCGCTTGGGTTCGAGAAATAGAATAAACAACAACAAAAAAAAATAGTATCACTGTCACATGTTGGGGAAAATTAATTTTTATATTTCAAAAGCAAGGTTTAGTTTTGGGAATGGTTTAACAGCACTCAGTGACCATCAGATCCACACAGTATAGGCATGACCCAGCAGTAGCCATGCACTGACCCTGTGATCTGGTCTCTCAGCCAAACAAGTCAAGCTCTCTCCGAGACCTGAAGCTACTCTGTGCCGACGACGAGCACATCAGGACCTGCTGGGTAACCGCCATGCGCCTTTTCAAGGTAACGCTTGCTCGGGTCATAGCATGAGTGTCAGACGCTCACCTTTCATGAGACCCAGCCCCCTGTACTGTTTCACTGACTACATCAGTGGCCTCCCAGCCCACTACATCTGACTGTGGTGCAGGTTTTGAACCTTCAAACCTCATGCACAGACATTTTCCCCTATCTTTGTTGGCCACTTGCATCTGACCAACCATATTTAAATGAACACGTGGCTGTTTGTTTTTCGGCAAGGTTTTTTGAATTTGAAGTCTGCACGAGCTGAAGTGATTGGTTGTTTTACTTTGCAGTTTGGCATGCAACTGTACCAGAACTTCATCCATCCACATCAAAAACAAAAGTCTTCACCCATGGTAAGTGTTTTCCAAGTTTCTCTTCCCCCTCCTTCGTCTATACAACAAACAAACAAACTAAAACTACACAGCAATTTATTAAAGATGACTTTGATTCTGCTTTGCTGATGCTGAGCATGGGTTTATAGACCATCTCCTATAATTAATGACACACAAGTCCCAGTACTTTCCTCTTCATTTTTGCAGTGCATTTATTGGTATTGTTTATGGTAAATATAACATTGTTTGGTCTGCTAGAAATATCCCTCATTCCTTTTTGGCTCAAAAAGTAGATGTTTAAACAGAAAGCACGCCCTGCCAGGTTTGGTGAAAGATTTTCTCAGCTACTTTCTTGGAGTGCCCTAGACTAATATCCCATCCAGGGTGTCGTCTGCTTCATGCCCAATGCTTTCTGGGATAGGCTCCAGTTTTCCCTCAGTTATGGAAGAGGGTAGGTACTTTCTTACTCATTGAATAAACCTGAGCATTGTAAGGGCCTACTTTCTAGTCATGGGACAAATGAGGCTTCAAAACCTGTCCACTGATTGTTTGTTTAGTTCAGGATACTCCTGCCCACCACAGGCTTTGAAGCCTCATTTAGCACATGGATTAATTGTTTGTTTAGTTCAGGATACTCCATACTATTTTCGACATGGCATATGAAGCTATGGCTCTCTAAATATAGTCCTGCAGTCAGTTGCTCCTAGACCTAACAGCTCAGCACCTCTGGGTTGTTGTTGTTGTTGTTGTTGTTTGAAGACCAAGAAGTGATGTCCAGCACAGGCGAGACACAGATCAGGATGGTGAAAATGCTTTTGAGTGCTTGAACGCCACAGCTGGTCTGTTTTAGGCCGGGAATCATTACAGTCACGGGGGTCTTAACCCCGTCGTTTGTTACGTTGTAGTCATGATGATGAAGTCATTTGCACATTGTCTCATTAATCTGCTCATCTTATAAAATAAGGACAATTGGCAGACAGCTGAAAAGCCCAGGAATGTTCTTCTAAACTGTATTCAAATGAATAACCCAAAATTAATGAGATTTACAAACATTCTGTTACAGTATTAATCAATCAATCCATCCATCTGTCTGCCAGCATTTCTCCAGTACTGGGTTATAAGGAACAGTGATAACAATCTTGGATATTATAAACTAAAATGTAAGAAGGGGTACACTCTAGGTATCACCTTAAGTTATCAGTTTCCAATGCTATCTAATTATTGCTGTCTAATGTATGTTGGTAGTTGTAGATATTAAGCTCAAATGTTGACTTCAGCTGCCGACTCTGACTCTGCCTGTAATATTATAATGTAATGTATCCTTGAAACACTAGATGGCAGCATATAACCACAATGTGAGATTACCGTGCCACTAACGAAGCCCTAAGTTGGCGCAATACTTTGTGTGTGGTCTTTCCAGAGGAGCATTTCAGAAAACTCCCTAGTGGCGATGGACTTCTCAGGACACAAGAGTCGGGTGATAGAGAACCCCTCGGAGGCGCTGTCCGTGGCCGTTGAGGAAGGGCTCTCCTGGAGGGTGTGTTCCACGTGTACTTCTTTCACTGTTTATCTCTTTGGCATGTGCCCCTTTCCTCCTGTGTCACGATATTTTTGGTGGGAGGGTTTTAAAGGAGGGTTCTCAGCCAGACTCGGTACTCTGACACCTAAATTCGCTCTCTCTCCGTCTCAGAGGAAGAGTTGCCACCGTCTGAGTTGCCATGGAAGCCCCTCCACCTCCCAGAGTCCTGTAGCCAGCTTAGGTCAGTGGAACAAAGTGCTGACTCACAGCCGGGTCACACCTGAGCTCACCGTTGGGATGAAGCCACCAGCACCGGCTCTGGAGGGCCTCCCAAACATCCACTGAAACTAACTGGCTTTTCTTTCTCATTAGCCCTCCACAGAGCTCAGCCCTGGTTTCACAGCAAACTGTCCAGAGATGAAGCTCATCGACTGATTACCCAGAAAGGTCTTATTGACGGGTACGCTGAGTATTTTGATTAAAAATTAAAATGCTCTCCACTGCCACGAGCAGGTCACGCTTACTATGTAAAGTTTGCTAAAGACTCCTGTGTCCCCATTTTGTACGTCTCCTGCTATGTTGAAAGTGGAGCAAAGCAATTGAGCCGACTACAGAACTGAGGTATGCCCTCAAATCCTGGTATGCACAGAATCATTAATCACCGTGGTCACATTCCCTTGGCAAAGACAGAGAATTCAACTGAAAGTTTTTACTCTGGGCCTGTTGGGTTGTTCCTTTAATGTCAGTTGACTGGCTTTAAATGTTTCCGTCTCAGGGTTTTTCTTTTAAGAGACAGCCAAAGTAACCCCAAGACGTTTGTCCTGTCACTGTGCCACATGCAGAGAATCAAACACTTTCCGATCTTACCTGTAAGTACACCTTAGTCTGTCTAACGTATGCTCTTTTCGAACCCCCAGCATGCCTTTGGGCTCCTACCATTGATGTGCATGTGCTTAGCATTTACTGCTATCCCACCCCCCCAACCCATGTGTTCCCTGTGTGTCCGTATGCAGGTGGAGGACGAAGGAGAGCTGTTCTTTAGCTTGGACGACGGCCAGACGCGGTTCTCCGATCTCATCCAGCTGGTTGAGTTCTACCAGCTCAACAAGGGCATGCTGCCCTGCAGGCTGAAGCACCACTGCTCCAGGGTGGCCCTCTGAGCCGGGTGCTCGAGAGAGGGCCACCAGCTCAGGGCTCGAATGCACCTTAACCACAGAGGGTCCTAGGGGAACCATGTGTACCGCGCCTTGGACAGAACCCCTTGAAGCGAAAGCTGCCAGAATCTGACAGGTCGCCGATTCCCACAGGCTGATACACACCTGACCTACGCCAACACCCTCCCCCCCCCTCCCCAAATGACATGCTGTGACTCCTTCCACATCCGTTTGTCCACTGAATGAAAGAGAACACGGGATCCATTTTAGAAGAATATATGTGATGTGAGGTATCAGAATATTATGATATGGCTTGTTCTGGAAATATTGAAACTTCAGGGGAGAGAACAGACATAATGAGCACAGGAGACAAAAAATAGCTATTTAATGCCAGTTCTTGTACTGTATATAGTGTAGCGCTGAATGTGTTTCTATAATGTATCAGCATGTGGGGTTATTCCTGTTTTGGGACTGAGGATGCATTTTGAGGGAAGCTCGTAATAGTTTGCCACTAGCTTGTGTTCAGAAATTCTAAACTGACTATTGTTGCATTTTTTTTTTTATATCTGTTTTAGTAGGGTGAATGTTTAGCCATATGGATCATATACAATTTGGTACTGTGGCAGTGAACCTGTGGGCATAAGGTTCACCTGGAAGGGGCATTCACCAATCAGGTTGGACAGGGGTCGCCAATGGCGGTCATCCGTCCTCTTCACTTAGCTTGCGACTGTTGAATTTCGCTCATTCGCTCGCAGATCGACTCCACGAGCTCCTGAGTAAACCAAGCTTCACCCATGATGTTTAACATCTTGAGGTATCCAGGTATTCTTCTAAACGTGAATGTGACCGTTTGCCGTTTAACAAGCGTTGCACGGCTGAAGGTGGGATATGCGTGTGGACATTTAGGAATGCCACACAAGCTGGGAGTGGCCTGCTTTAATGGTCGGACACGCTCACCGTAAACGGGAACGTCACATTAGCCTGTACTGTATACTTAAGTAGAATGTATTGATTATGCCCGAAACGATGTCATCATCCGTTTCCTTGACATTTTCGGGATTCGATTTAATGGTTTAAACCAGTAAGAAGATATGCAAATAAAACCATGCTCTTTTAAAACTAATAACGTAGAAGGTTAACCCAGGGCCACAAAACGCCTTTGACTGGTCAAGTATCCATTTCATGAAGAAAGTCTTTTAAGAGTATTGCAAAAAAAGATTAATATAAATTTTGAAATTAATCTTGGAAAAACTGTACAGTTCAAACAAGTGAAATTACACGAACAGTCCACATTAAACGGGTTGCCAACTTTTTGAAAAATATTTTACAACATGCACAAATCATTGCACTTCTAACACATGAAAGAACAACAAAATCTTGATGCAATGCACTTTTACTACATAGGTACAAGGATATGTCATTTTTTTCATAACCTAAGAGCAAATGTGTTGAAAACAAATGAATGTCTCAGACTGCAATGTTTTGTACAAGTCAATGTGTGTTTGCACTGTATGCATTCTGTTTTGTAATTTCTGTGTATCTGTGGTTAGATGTATGGTAAACACCAGTTTTTAAAACAATTGTACACCCACAAAGAATTAATTTCAAGTCCCATTTAGTGTTCAAGACTGAATTCCTTGCACTGTAGTTGCCACACTGAGCATTTCATTTCTGATACTAAAAATAAATCGACTGCTTAGGACAGTGCTCATGTTTAGGTGATTTAGAAAAAAGTATATGTTTTTCCTTTGTCTGATTAGGTGGACTTACATTTTATATGGACCTAAACACATAGCTTTGAATGTAAGTTAAATGACTGTATATAATTTAACGTCCTCTGTAATGTTTCCTGGGCTACATTTTCTACACTTGCTTTTTGTTATTGTCCCGTCTTCAGTTTCTCCAAAGCCAGTGACTTTGTATTTGATGTTTTAGGAGATGCCAACTCTCATTTTTGTGTCATACTATGAAGTGGCTGGAACAGAGTGTCAGCAATTAAGATGATAATGTTTGGCGGTGTTAAGTTGAAACTGAGTGATATTTTGTAGAAATGTTTAAACTACCTGCTTAATGTTTACAGGGCCATTTACAATTAAAATAATGCAGTTAAAATATTTTACTACTTTGCGTTTTGTAGTGATACAGAAAAGTATATTTAATATCAGGGTATGGTCATTAAACATTGGACATACAAAAAAAACTGAGCATTTATCCCTTAGTCAAAAATTTTTTTTTATAAACCAGATGAAGGGATTTAATACAGTGCAGAGTCTGTCTAGTCAAGTGAAATAGTGTGTTTGTTAGTTAAGGCAGTAGATGGCAGAATAAGGCAGGAAAAATTGGTACATTCCCCATAAATGTTTTAATTTTATAGCACTAGTTTGTTCTGTTAATTAGAAATGACACCCTGGGTTTGATAAAATAATTCTAATTTTATTAGCATTAATCGTTAAAATAGAATTTGCTATTTTTGCACAGATACATTTCTGATAGCTTGCTTAATGTGTCCATTATACCTCTAGAGCCTCCAGCATTCATTTAAATATTATCAATAAGCATTACTTGTTATATATTAATTTACATATCTTCGCACAAACTTGCTGTGATTTTATTCTATCAAAAATGTTTCAATATATGTGGAGGTTGTAAACTGATAAGATGTGAAATTACCTATGGTGTGTATGTCAGTGAGGGGGTTGGTATCATACAATGGCCTGACCTTCCATCCAGGCTGTTTCTCTGGCCTGTGCCCTGTGCTTCCTGGGATAGGGTCCAGGCTCACCATCACCCTGTTCTTGATAAGTGGTCATGAGCGATAGATGCATGGGTTATATGGTTATATAACTATATGATGAAAATGTTCAACCCATGCAGACTGAAAAAACTCCAGGCTGTAACTGGTGGAATGTAGGGCTTATGATTTGCAGTAAGGGGACAATCATCTCCTAACAGGTAAAACATAATGGTGTCTCATTCCCTGTATCTTGTTCCATTCATCCCATCTCTGTACAAACTGTTGCCTTTTCCTCCTGTGGTTTTTTTTTTTGGGGAAAATGTTCACACTGAAGTCTTAAATACACTCCTGCTTCCAGGTCCAGCGCTTAAAAAGCCCCTCCCATGTATTTCAGCCATTGATCGGCTCCTGACTGCAGGGAGACATGGCAGCCATTTGAGAAGATTTTATTTTCGCCCCCCCCAATGAATTTCTTCAGCCAAAAGTGCCTGTGGACCATTTTTTCAGGCTAAGGATCACCATCTGGGTCCTCATCCCTACACCTCGACCGGCCGCTGGGCAACTAAATGGAGGACTTTGTCCACCTGGTGATGTGGTGTCTAGCCAAGCCTATGGTGTCCAGCCAGGTCGTTGGCAAGGAATGGAATTGCTGGGTGTATATGGACCCCCCCACACACACACACAACCCCCGAACCACTGGAACAGTTGTGACCCATGTTCTGAGCTGTTGGTATGGAAACTGATAATATATCTTAAAGGTATGTAAGAGTTGCCGAATGGAACCGGTTGTTGCCTTGCTAGTCTATAAACTGGTTTAAACCAGGCACGAACCCTTAAGTCCAATTATGTATATACAAAGAACTTCATTGTATACCTGCAGTCTAACTGGGACACACTTAAATACAAATATATTTACTAGAGCTGGTAGTTCAATAACTGACACCTCATTCTACATTTCTAGCCAGGCTTTAAAGTATCTGTTGATTTATAAACGGCCCAACTTTATCTGTTTAGATGGAGCCATAATAGGTACAATATATTCACATGATGAATTGAAGCATCGCTTGAAAACAGCAGGAACTACCAGGGGTAATCTATTAAAAGGCATGTGTTTACAGGAGGCCTCATTAAAGTGATGTCACTGTAAAGTAATACCGCCGCACGCAGAGGGAAAACCATTCATGTCACAGAGCACCAAACTCTTGGAATAGCACCCGGCTGTCTTACTTCATAGTCAAGTGTTCACCAAAACAACAGGCTGGAAATGAATGCTAAATGTTATAGGAGAAAGTTTAGAACACTATGGCTAGAATAGGTGTGCTGCATGGTGGGGTTGTTTTAACTATGCACAGTATATCTGTCTTATTTAGATATGAGTACATCCCTGCATGATATTTACTGTGCGAATGAATGTCCTTCATTCATTTATTTTTATCATCCTTCCATCCTGTTACCTTGCACCTCCAGGGCTAGGGGTTCGAGCCCTAGCTCTGTGTATGTGGCATTTGCATGTTCTCCCCATGCTTTGCGGGTTTCCTTCTGCAATCCAAAGACGTGCTGTAGGCTAATTGACATGGCTAAATTGTCCATAGTGTGTGAGTGTGTGCGTGACTGTGCCCTGTGATGGGTTGGCACCCCATCCAGTGTGTTCCCCTGCCTTGTACCCTAAGGCTGCCTCTTCTCCACTGTAAAAGATTTACAATTGCAATTTTATTTGCCCATCCCATGGGTAGTGCCTTGGCTCAGTGGATAGTACTGTAGCCTCACATGGCCAGGGTTGGGTGTTTGATTCCTGTGCCTGACTCCATGTTTCTGGAGTGTCTTTGCACAGCTTTACTCCCACAGTCCAAACATGTGCAGTTTGGAAAAGAAACATTTTTGAATTGCACGTTTGTGATTTTATGTTTGACTTTGTGGACTGGAATCTCACCCAGGGTGTCGCATCCCTACAGCATGGAATTGGGTCCCAGCTTAAGATAACTGTGTCATGCACAGAACATCAGTCAATGCTCTACTGACATCTAAAAACTTCCAAATTTTACAGATGTTAGTTCGCCCTTTTAACTATACTGCTTGTATGCATGCTTTATTGTTAGTTTATCATTGTATCAGCTGATGGCTGATGTTTGTATGTTTTGAATTTGTTGCTGCCCTGCGATGGGTTGGCACCCCATTCAAGGAGTCCCCCGCCTTCTGCCCTAGGCAGCATGGGATAGGGTCTAGCCCATGACCCTGAATAGGATACAGCGGTTTGAAAAATGGATGGATGGATGGATCAATTTGTTGCTGCCTTATATCATTTAATATCCTTGTATCTAGCTTGGTGTAAAGTTGAATTGTAAATGTGTAGTTCTACATGTACTGTCATGTAATAATAATGCATTGCGAATCATTTAAAGTTCCAAAAGATGAAAGGCAGTCTGCTGCTTGCAGGCAAATGTTGCCCCTTAAAAAATGATAAAAAATCAATATGAATAACCTCTTCCTACACTATCAAGCCTCTTATGGAGACAATAATGTATGATTTGCGAAGACGGGTACCAGTGAAAGGGAAGGTCTACAAGTTGGTAGTGAGGCCAGCTATGTTATATGAGCTTTAGACGGTGGCACTGACGAAAAGACAGGAGGCAGAGCTGGAGGTGACAGAGTTAAAGATGTTAAGATTTGCATTGGGTGTGACGAGGATGGACAGGATTTGGAATGAGTATATTAGAGGGTCAGCTCAGGTTGGATGGTTTGGAGACAAAGCCAGAGAGGTGAGATTGCGTTGGTTTGGACATATACAGAGGAGAGATGTTGGGTATATTGGGAGAAGGATGCTGAGGATGTCACTGCCAGACAAGAGGAAAAGAGGAAGGCCAAAAAGGAGGTTTGTGGATGTGGTGAGAGAGGATATGCAGGTGGTTGGTGTGACAGAGCAGGATGCAGAGGACAGGAGGAGATGGCGAAAGTTGATTCGCTGTGGCGACCCCTGACGGGCGCAGCCGAAAGACGATGATGATGATGACGGAGATAATAATGTTAAACCACAAACATGCTTGTCTGAAGAAGCTTGGACTATTTTGTGGAATGATCACTATAGAAATGATGTAGGTCTAAAGTTTTCAAAGGCAACACATCTCTAATGGCAGATGGGAAGATTAAATGCAATCCAAGTGCTTGTTACAATTTAGCACCATGCTTCTTTGAAGTGGAATATCAGCAAAATGCTTTGATTGTTTGAGATTTGTCTCTCTTAATTGCATAGTCTCATTGTGAAAGTCTTGTCTGTTCTGTAAACCTATCGTATTTTTATTTTTTGATCACCCATTTAGAGCACAGTGAATCTCGTAGTTAATTACAAGGGCAAAGTATTCAGCTATCTAAGAGTGGCTATGGTATGCCATTTTTTAGTTTTAATAATCAGTTACTTAAAGCTATTCTCCATAACGTCAAAAAAGAGCCATTAAATCTCAAAGTGGAGGAGCGGTATAGCCAAATCAGGGGCCCGTTTGTTAATGTTCACAAGGTGACAAATTTTGTTCAGTTTTGAACATTTTGAGGATTTAAATTACAAAAACTAATATGTGGAAACAAAATCATATGCTTGTGTCAGATATCAGAAATAAGAAGGAACTATTCTTTCTCCTCAAAGAATTTAACGTAAAAAAAAAAAACTTTTTCAAAGATGGCCAATTTTGGCAACATATTTGCACTTATTTTATTCCTAAAAAGGTGCCAAAATCATCTCCTGCATGCAATAATTAAACAGTTAAAGCATTTAAGCGTGCAAGTCCCCCCCCCCCCCATATCCTTGTAAATGCCACGGCTGACTGCCCGCCTGGTCTTTGTAATGCAGCGAATGTGTTTTTCTCCTAACACGTCATATTGTTCCTTTCAGCCGACAGCAGGAAAGCTGCCATTGTCTTCTCAGCACATCTTCAAAGCACGGCATGGTGAAGGGGGATTTTTGACCTTGAGAAATTAACATGGAGAGAGTGTCTCAGTGTCATAAGAGCCCGTTGAGAGGCCAATTTTCCTCCAAAACACCCGTCGAAAAAGAGGAACTTTGCTCAAAGAAATGGAGTGGACAAGCAAAGTAACTCAGTGACATGAACTGGGATGTTTAAATACTGATTATAGATACAATGGAAAGCAGTGTGATAAACATTCATTGGGTTATTTATGCACGCAGGCTCAGTACTCAGTTCTCTTGTACCTTTTGGGTAAGAAGAAGTGATACTTCCAAGGTTGCATTTATTGTATGTCGTGTATTTCAAGTTCATAAAATGCATCCTTTGAGCAACTGATGAGGGTTGTGCTGTTGACAAAAATGATCACCATGTGGTACGTGTTTGTATTCGTCTGCTGATTCTCTGGGATGTCAGCAGTGGCATGCAGCAAACTTGAAACTAGACATTCGTATGAATAGTTTTTTGCAATTTGGGTGTGCACGCGTATTCTGTCCCTAAGGATGACCAAATATTACAAATCGGTTTTTGTTATTAAGAACGATGGGAAGACAAATCAGAATACCGTACATACTTATACTCAAAAAATCAAAAGGACAAAAACGACAGTTTACAAAAAGAAGTGCAATCTGCCAAGGACCGAGGATGCTGGGAATGTTGTCAAAAATCTGAACGTCTCATTATGATGGACCCTGGGAGACTGGGGCTCAAAAGTTTAAAACCTGCCCAGAACATCCCAGTATAGTGGGTTGGTCCAGTTTGGCTGTGGACTCACTGAGAGGTTGGGAGTAACAGAACAGCAGGGGGTGGAAAAAACAGACAACTTATACAACTGACAAGCTGTGGTTTGAAGTAGTCAAAGGAAGAGGTGGTAAAAAAGTGACAGGAATGAATCGAGAGAGGGAGAGCAAGACGGAATTCAGTGGCAAGTGTAATTTGCTGTTTCTTCCGAAAAACCGGGAACAACAATATCTAGCAGTAAATGTCAGTAATATAGAACAATAAGACAAAGTAAGGCATGGGTGCATCTACTGTTTTTGCAACTGGCTCTTAATTTTATTTCTTTTCTTTAGTTCCAGTATTCTTTAATCATGAAGGTGTATTAAAATGGCAATTTATTTATACAGCACATTTAAAACAGCAAGCATAGTGCTGTAGCCAACGTGCTTCACAATAAGCACAGAGATAGATGATTAGAACACAACAGAAGACAAATAAGATACAATAAAACACAATTTAAAAAAACAGCAGCATATTAAAAAGCAAGTACAAAAAAAACCATCATCACTGAAAGTCATAAAAGGCTATAGAATAAAAAGGAATCTTTAGTCTAGTTTTGAACTGTTCAGTTGAAGATGATTCCTTGATATAATTAGGTTGTGAATTCCACGACCGAGGTGCAGTCAATTGAAAAGAAAACTGAATATGTTACTCATAACAAACAGCTTAATAGAACTGAATTGAGAATAAGTAAATAAAACTAAATAAAAGAATGACAATCAGAGAAGGGGGCAAGCTGTGATGCATGCATATATTACACTGTACTACACTGTACACCAACACATAATTGCCAGCAAAATCACGCTACTCTGCTTTTATAACAAATACATAACCTTTCAATTGTATAGAGCATTCTAAAGAACAAGCATGTTTTTTCATGATAGAACATTTGTCTCATGTATTTCTTATAAAGTTACCTAGAATGATACCTGATTCTCAATTTTACATATTTGCATAAACTGCATTCATTTAACATTTTAGTATATAAATCTCAGTTGGATCTTTTACACAATGACAGTTACAGTTGATTAAGTTTTTTTCAGTGGTCATATTTCCTTAACTATGACTAAACTGTCCTTTTACAAATTTCTAAGAAAGATTTAGTACACATCACAAGCATAGTGTCCCTTGTTTCTTTCTGTGCTTGTTGATAGGCATACTGAGTTGAATATTTTTACCATGTAATGCCATGGGAAAGTTAAGAAATCCTCTAGAAAGAAAATTTAGATTCAGTGAAAAGATATCCATATTAACACGAAGAGCTACATTTGATATATTATTACAATTTTGAATGACTCATACTGTTACATTTACAAAGTTATGGCTGTTGAGGTTCTATTAAGAATTTGACAAGTTTTAAGAGGCCTTAAATTTGCACAGGAAACCAAGAAAATCAAAACTTAACTGTTAGCTGGTTTGATATCAGATTTTGCAGCGTTTCCATGGGGTTATCACACAGCCATCACACATTTCTTGATCTGTGGTCAGATACTCAGGCACATGATCATCTCAGTCACATTCCCAGTAGTGCTGTTCATGGGTTACTATTCTGGTATATAAAGTTGAAGGTATGCAAACTGCAAAATAGTGTACAACTCAAACATAGTTTTCGCTAAATCAATGTTGTCTCTATTATCTTTCAAAACAATGTATTTTGCTGAAGTGGTGTTGACGCCCGTCCATTATAGAGCACAGACATGCAGTAAACACTGTATGTCATTAATTTTATCCAACCCTGAGAGGACACTTCAGATTCAAAACAGAGGACCAGATACAAATGAGTTAATCAAGGAACTGGAGGTGAACACACACACACACACACACACACACACACACACACACTGCAGATAGGAAGCACGGTGCGGTCTGGTTCACGAGCCCGCTGTCGGGAGACGGGAACGGTACTGCAGCCCACACACCACATGTGCGTTGGATCAATTTACATTTCCATCGTCTTATTAAATTTACATTGTGTGCGAGTGACTCCGGTGCCGGGCTCGGAAACCTCTCGGAAGGGGCGGGAGATGGGCCGGTTCCGTGAGCGGGATGGAGGGGAAAGGAAGGCGAAGCAGCATATGCTGGGATTTAAATAGCCAATCGATGAATAACCCAGAGCGGTGTTTTTCTGGACGGGCTAGCAGAACCGTGGACTGCGCAGGGAGGGCCAGGCATCCCCACAGCGAGAGACAGTAGTCAAAAATATTTGCAATGCCAGGAGGTATTTTTGAGAAATCGTCGGGAAAAAAAAAAAAAAATTCGATACGCAGCTGACCTTTCGCTGGGCATACGCTACCTCTCGCGCTTCCTCTCTCGAGCTCCCAAAGCATGGGAAATCGTGGAGTAGGTGCCACAGTATCAAACTCCTCCATAATCCGACTACATGTGGGTTTACCTCTCCGAGACTGATTGCACATGAACGTACCATCCATTTTATACAAGTAAACAAGCTACTGTAATACTGTATTTTGCAAGAAATACTGCTGAACTGAAAGAATTAATGAATAGCCGGTCAAGTTAACCTGCAGGATATGAATAAAATATTAGATAAGTGCAAGCGTATGCATTGTAATACACTATAAATGATCATGGAAGGTTTCTTTTTAACGATCAGAGTAACGCCCGAAATAGCTTAAATAAGTAAATAAAAAGTAATATTCCAAACAGCTGAATTTGATATATCACATTTCGCATTGTAATTGCAGTATACATAGTAAATACAATTTTCCATGCATGCATTACATGGCTGAGTGTCCCAAGTTTCTGCTAAAATAACCGTAGAGTATTAGCATGTGCTTTATTGAACGTAATTACCGTAATTATATCTGTCAAATGTTACTTCTGAAAGTATTTCGTCTCCTCGTGTGTGTGTCCGCGTACGTGTGTTTTATTCACCAACGTGAGAAACCTCAGAGGTCCGCACCTCGGAAATACAGAATTACGTCAGAAATATGACGGCTGGCAAAATAAGAAGCAGATCAAATCAAATTCCTCATTGCAGGTTTACGGAATACATTGCAAACGATAGCTGACAGTTAACACTATCATAGGGGGATGCTACATATTTGGAGCGACGGTAATATGTTTAGTGTCACGTGATCCTGGAGAAATACACATACATTTTGATTGGTAACCATTTCCGTCTTGGCTGTACAATGATTCGGGATAACCTATTTCCCAGAATCATTTTTCTTCATTTTCTTAGTCTCAGAGATCGCAGCCATATGACATACATTCGTTATGTACCCTATGTTTCTACTTGCATAGAGGATTTGACAGTAGTGTTTAAATGTTTTTCCTTTTAACATTTTTTATGCAAAAAATTAATCGTCATGATAATGGTAGGCTAAATTTTAACTATTGTTGTAAGATTTCTACATTTTAGAACTACATATACCCAGAGTGGTGTATTTTCGTAAGTCATCAAGTTTAAAAGGTGTCTTTACTTCTTTGTTGTGATGTCTACCACTAGGGGGCAGGAGAACTATAACAAGAAAATTGCTCCAGCAAAAATGATCCTGTTTCTACTTTTTACATATGACATATTTAATAAGTAATCAGACTTGTTACTGACAACATGTTTGTAGAATTCGCAGTACAATGAGTACAAAATTAGGTTAATTTCACTTCTTCATTCTGGGTAATTTGCATAGTATATGATGCAAGCACATAATATTAAAAAGTGAAAAAAATGCAAATTAAAGGAATATTAAAGAGGATGGGTAATTACTAACTGTTGAAAGTGTTCATCATTGTAGAGATACTAAGTTTTTTGACAGATGTGATCCAAGTTCAATGAGAGTTATTAATAAAATAAACGGCACACACGCAATGGTATTCCATCAACTAAAAACAGAAAGGGACATTATTTTAACAAGTTACCTGTATCTCTGCACCCGTTACTTATGTTGTGAAAACTGGATGTGGCTATGGGTAGCATTCTTGATTTTTAGTCTGTAATCTACACTTGGTATCACTCAATCATAAGAGGCTTTTTTCAACATAGACAGTTTCAACATAGAATGACCGTGTGACGCAATTTGTTGCTACGTGACCGCTCCCCGCTTCCACCTGGAAGTACGTACATCACGACTTCGTCAAGAGTGACTTTTACTGACCCTTTCAGCCCAATTTGTTGACTTTAACAATTCTCTGAAGAGATGTCCCCTGTAGCAGGTGGCCAAAGAGAAAAAGAGTGATGGTTATCATGCAATGAGTGGTAGCATTGGTGGTTTCTGCAACAGGTTTTGGAGGGAATGGGTGAGTATGAAAATGACTGAAACTATGAAGCAGCCTGTTGCCTCAAGAACAACATGATAATAGCAATGAATGCAGCACAAAACATGACGATACAGTCTGTGGAACACGCATACAAATGCATAATGGATAACTGCTTGAGACTTTTCTAAGCAATGCCATTTACAAATACTGCTTTGTTTTCAAATTTTCAACAACATTTTAGTGAAACAGACTTCACAAGTTATGAGACGCATTTATAGGCAAAATAATGTATATCATTGTAGGATGGAGTATGCATCCATCTGTCTGTTCTTCCATCTGTCTTCAGCCGCTTATACAGTAAAGGGTTACTTTGAGCTTGAGACCTATGCCTGGAAGCACAAGGTACAAGCCAGGGGACATTCTGGATAGGATGACTGAACATGCATATATACACATGTAGTCAGATATTGATTATAGTTGTCATTTTATATTATATAGCAAAATGGACCAATATAATCAAAGGAGTTTCCAGCTCTGACTTTCTTCCCCTCGGTCCCCTCTGCTCGGACCTTCCTCTCTTCTATGGTGTGGAATCACCACATGAGTGGGGAGGCGGGGCCCCCGTCGCCGCTGACAGTACTGTGGCCCCGCTGACTGATCACTCCCAATAGCGATCGATGGTTGGAACAGTGGCTACAGGCCCCCAGGCGAGGCAAGAAAATGGGATGATGAAGGGCAACAAACTCATACATTACACTTCCCCATTGATTAGCTATTATTTTCCCCGATTGACGAAAATGCCCATTCAGAATCAACTGAATGCCATGGCTTGTTGGCTAAATGTAAAGTTCAGACAGCAGTACTCATCAATATGGTCTCACTGCTATATTGTTGACAGTGGTGGTTGATGTCACCATACCGTTATTAAACGTGCATGCAAAGTACTAGAATGTATTACATAACTTGTTTCATGGCAGTGTCAGTACAATACTTGGTTTACCTTCACAATAAATATAATGCATATAATCCGTTTTGCTATCTTGAGTGCCCGCGTTTATTCATGCAAGATGGGAACTGAATGAGGAATAATAGAAGTCTCATGGTATATACACACACACGCTCACACACATAATGATACACTAGGAGCAACTTATAGACACTAATTAGCCTAACTGCATGTTTTTGGACTGCAAAAGAAAACAGAAGTAACCAGAGAAAACCCACAAAGCACAGGGAGAACATGCAAACTCCATGCATACAAAGTGGAGGCGAGAGTTGAACCCCCAGCCCTGGTGGCGTGGGTCTTTGAGCCCTCAAATATTATTATTTTTATTATTATTAAACAAATAGTAATACTACAAACTTTCATAAACTACTTCTTCAGTACAAGGTTACAGTACAGGGTCCTTGGGATAGAGTGGGTTTGAGAATTGGGCCCTGGAGAGAAACTCAGGGGCTTCTGGGTCGGTTCTGACTCTGACTCATTCTGTAGCCGGTGGCCTGAAGTCCCATCTGTCACCAAGACTCTCCACAACTTCCTTCCCACCCCCATTAAACTGGGAGCATTGTGTGCACCGAATAGCCAGTCAGCGGACTCACAATCGAAAGTCAGTTGAAGAAGTAAAGCTCTGTTAAACGGCACGGTTTTGTGGCTCACAGTTAAGAAGAAAAGAGACCAGGCTTTTAACGTATCTTCATAAGCAACCCCATTATACATCACTGCTGCCTGTTGACACTGATCCTTTCGCTCTACTCCACTCCATCTTTCATAATTCCTTCCTTTTAGATTTTCCTTTTCACTGGACCCTGTGGCGCTGAGCAAAGGCCTCGCTATCCTTGGCAGAGATTTAGCGCGTAACGTGGTGACTTAATTACGTGCGAAGCACAATGCGTGTCCATCTCAGTGCCGATCTGCTTGCATGCTGCCTCCTGAAAGGCACCATTAATCACATTTTGTTCTTGGGAGAGCAAGCGGTGGGACATATTGTGGTGTCATTGCCTCGGCTTTGAATTCTGGGGGAATCTGGATTGGCACAATATCAGTAATTGGTTTCCTTAAAAAGAGAGAAAGGAAGGAAAAAAACTTTGTTTACAGTGCTCCTTTCAGTCGCTTTTTCATTTTTTTTTATCAAGGCTACATGTGACTGTACCTTTGGACTCTGTTGTGATTTAATCCTTTACAACAGAATCTCTCAGTCTGCCCCTTGTTATAAAATGTTAATTGCATCTGGGTCCAGTCCATCTTCCCAGATATTTTATAGGAAAAGGTATGGAGCAGGTGTAACAGTATCACAGCGAAAATAGAACCTTCCACTTAGGCCCATTAAAGACTGGTTTGCTCTGGTCAGGAGGTTGGACTGTTGGCATATCCGATATATTTTTCATTTTTTTTTTTTTTTCTTACCACCGGATAATATTCCTATCGTCGTCCGTTTCAAAAGATTACACTCTGACCCGTGTGCATATCAATCTATTGATACATCTGAGGGATGCCTCGGCTGAATCTATTATCAGTTACTGACTGTAGCTAGCACAGCCTTGATGGAGTGTATAAACAGGAATGTTTCTTGCTCTCATGACGTGGTTCTGGGCAAAATGCCCGTGACCTCAAAGAAACAACACATTTTACTTCCCTCAACCCATATCAAACCCCATTTTGAGGTGAATCACAATAGTTCCTTTGCTTTCAAACTGGAACTAATGCCATCATTTGGCAGCGGCAGTAAGACACACTCAGTTCTCATTAGGCCCTCGATACATAATACAAACAATAAATGAGGCCAACTGAAACATAGAATAGATGTTTACAAATGTAATATCGTATTCGAGATAGATGAAGGGCTTTACCTGAGAGTTAATAGGGCAGTTGCTGGTGTCACTTGTTATGGCTTGCTTTGATGAATAGCCTTTAAGTACAGCTCACGCAAGGCGGCCAATGTTACATCATTAAACATGCATTCCTGTCGCACTAAACTGACATATGAGTGTTTGACTCACCAAACTCTAATGTTAATACAGCTTTTAGTATAACTATATTTGGAACACATATTTCTTAATGCCTCAGTGTTTGAAATAAGATAACTGAGATACACAGCAGATACGGTGAGAACTGTAAAGGTTATTTTTGTCCTTCCTGCTGTTTCACTTGTTGCTACCGCACAATTACAAGATGAGTGAGTAATATATTCAGTGACAGTCAGTGACTGTTTGAGATGGGGTGGGTCTGACAAGCTGGCTCCGGAGTGAAACACGAGAGTTTTCAGGGACATTCTGATAACCATTGGCCCAAACTCCCATCCGTCACCAAAACTTCATAACGGCTTGCTTTGATGAATAGCCTTTAACTATAGCTGATGCGATGTGGACAATGTAGTGTCATTAACAGGCATTCCTATACTAACGCCTGAGTGTCAGTCTCATGCAACACTAACCAGTGTATTTTTACTCTTTACTTGACAATGTATGTGATGTATACTAATATTAGCTGTGCCCTTGCTGTGGGTAAGTGAGAATTTCTCAATGCCTGTGTGTACGATATCAGATAATTGAGAAACATCATAAAGAGATACAGGGTCAGTGCAAAGATATAGGCCAAATATGCCTGCATTTTCTGTCCATGTCTGGCAACTCATTTGCTGGTTAAATGCTCAGTCTATCCTGTTTTGGTAATGGAAACTTCATGACACGCTCAAGACAAACAGGTTTTGGTCAGCTATCTAAAGAATTGGTGAAGCTAGTATCCTTGCATGGCAAACAGTGTATTGCTGTTGTGGGGTATGTTAGGCTGAGAAGATATTTGAGGCTATATGAATTGTTATCAAATTTCTTTGATCTGTGCAATCTACAGTTGGGAAAAAAAGAAGATTCTGATCTGATTTCCCATTTTATTCTAATCACCACATTTTAATTGCAAGCATGACATTTTTCTTTCACATTCATGCTAAATGAACAACACAAAACAATTAAGATGAAAAGGAATGAAAATGGCTGAAATGTGGATAGGAGTGGGGATTTTCATTTTGAAAAACAGAGATTGTGCTGCCTTGCGTTTTGTCATGATTAAATTTACCAAGGACATAACTTGACAACTACATTGCAATCACTTCCTGTTTTTCAGTAACTTTCAACCAACAGACACAATCTACTGGAGTGTGTGTGTGTTTTTTTGTGGCGATTGATCCAAAATCCTCTATGGAACAGAATATATTACAAGCCTCTCTATGAATGAGTTAAAGTTTAAGTTTTGCTAAAAGGTTCTGCGATGACGGCATCAGGATTTGCTATCCTCAGTTCCTCTGACTTCCATTGCTTCTTTACCCTATCCCAGCTTTAGCAAAAATCTCTCAAAGTCAGCCAATCTGCACAGAGCCACATGCCTTGTGGTATGGATTCAAAAGTGCTCCACTTATATCATTAGTGCTCATATTTCCTGAAGATTGTTAAATCTATATTTTTAGTAATCTTTTCGAAACAATTATGAAGGATGCTCTCCTGATAGTTAGTATTAACCCCCAGGAGTATAGGGTGTTCTGAGACACTTTGGGCATGCCTGGACATGCACTGACTTTTCTATATATTTCAGCAACATGTTTAATATATGTATCTAAACCTTTTTCTTGCATTTATCTTAGCAGTTGCTCTTAATCAACTTTGCTCCCTCTTTTAAAGGTAAGTAACCTGACTTACTCAGTTCATAAATACACTTTTAAATATATCTATGAAGCTCTTTCTGAATTGCCATGAGCATACTTTCATTTGGGTCTTCTGAACTCCTTGTGTCTACTGAGATTGTCCAGAGGACATAACATCCACGCTTTTGTTCTGACTTATTCCCTCTCTAATGCCATTCGGCCCTCTTCTTGACTTCAAACTGTGCGCCTCGCGGCTCAGGAAAACGACAAATGTGCCACGGCCATTCTGGTAAAAAAAAATTAATTAGCGCTCCCCATGACACAAACATGTGACACTTAAAATCCCTGCAGAAAAATGAATGTGAATACTCATTATTTCCTGAATAAATATTTCAAGCCATTGTTGTAAACACCTTCTTTGGAACACCGGCGATATCTACCAGGAAAGTTGATTAGGATTTGGGCTGGTTAGCTCTGAGAGATGAACGTGGTGCCTCTTAATTAGCAACAAACCAACGGAAGCTAAGATGATTTTATTGACCAATCTTTGATCCAGAAGATTAGAGAAAGCCCTGCGGTGGCTGTAGAACGGGGAACACTGGGGTTAATGGGCTTTATGTGACTACAGTTAGAAAGCGGACGGCTCCTCTAAGATGTTCTTAGGCCTTACATTCTTCTAGTGATCCTCTACTTTACCCATTCATTCTACCTTGTTATCCTTTTTTATTGTTTACCACATTCTCCATAACAAGGTTGCCTCAAGGACAGTGTTAATGGATTAGATTTATCTTTCTGAATTGTGCATTCTAATAAAATGACTTAATTTGCAAAAATAGTAATAATAATAATAATCTCATTCAATCACAAAGTAATGCACCCCCTCCCAAATAGAATTCCGTAAGCATTCATCCTCTGGCACAGTAGTACAGACCTTCCACACTACTGGGCCTAATCCTTGTCTGGTTCTGTACAAAACTTAGCAACCGCCTTATCGTTTTTGTTATTTCTCTTTGTGGATCTGAGATTGTTATGTTCAAAGACCTTTTTTTCTTTATTTTTCTCTGAGCTGCTCAAGGGCCTTGTTATTGGGATCAAAACAGCCAAACATGAATATTATCTGTATGGAGCTGGTCATTCCTGTAAGGTGTAAAGCACTACTCCAGACAAGGATAGCATTTCAGGGTTGTCGGCGGAAAACCATTAACTCCTGAAGTGTATGCGCACACTTCATTCCTCAATGACATTCTATGCATAAGGGCTACATTGATTCACAGCTCTTCAGTCGCCTTTTACACTGTTGATTTGCTCAAAGGTTCGTCATTGTCTTTGACTGTTCCCTGGCACATTGAATCATGGGAGCTACCTCACTCTGAAACAGGGTGAGATATACTGCAAGCAAGCTCTCAGCTTCCAGAAATGGCATGAGTGCAAATTCGCAGCCTCCAAGACGGTCTCTCTTTGGAGATTTCAGACACAGCTACAGATTACCAGACAGGCGGACTGGGAGAGCAGACCGTAGTGATATATACGAATGTACAGAAACAACACAGCTCACCAAACGCCTCAGCCAGAGGAGGGGTGGGGAAATGAGGCGCCAGCTTGGCGTGCCTCACGCACCCTCGCGACCTGTTTCCACACAGATTCAATTCCATTTCAAAATTAACTGGTCAGAGGGTCCGTGGGTAGGAGCAAATAAAAGGATAATGTAAAGTAATCCAGGATATCTATACAAACACAGAAATTCTGTGCAGGCTGGCTGGGTGTCTGCATTATGTGCCATAACCACCCTGGACCTATTTTCCTCTCTCTTTCCTAATGGCGTTTTGAATCAACCGCAGCAAACCCTGCACTTTCAAACATTATAAAACCGGTGAACAACACACATCGTCACCACAAATACTAAAAGACAAATTGGTTCAATTTCCCTCTCTCGGCTTTCCACAAACCTCCCGTTTGGCGGTGCCCGATTCAACATCCTCCTCTTGCGACATACCCTTGACTCCTCGAGAATTGAATTATAAGAGATACAAAATCAAAAGTGTGAGACTCGAGTTATTATAATTCAGCACTATGCGGCAACTGAGTAATAACATTAACAGAAATTTTACAGGATCCACTTCATGTTGCACACCCATGACTCTGAAAGAACTGAGGTACAAGAAAGAAATTGAAAAGTGAATTATTATACTTCAGTGCTACTGAATGCACCATAACATCACTTTTTGTATTAGGTAACTTTTCAGCCTATGGGGAAGTAGATGAATATTTATGTACGTGTTCCACTAGTTATCGAGTAAACGTATTTTCCAAACAATGACTTTCTTGTCCTTTATTGGGGCTCACTAAATATTTTTATAAACCTTTCAAAAACATAAAATCCTTTTTTTTAAAAAAAAAAAAAAAATTGCATTCATTTGTTTAGGTGCTTATTCCCATAAAGACTTTTAAAGTTCATTTTGAAAAAAGACTTTATTTTGACGAATGCCAAGCACAATGACTCTTCATATGTACACTAACCTTAAAATATTAATGGTCCAAACATAATCTTGCTTCCGTGCAAACAATTATAGGGCAGGAGTTAACTGGAACATTTTGTGTGTTTTTTACATCTTGGTACCCTCATGCCTGTTAATTTCTAGATGCTACCAGGTTTTGTTGGGCATTGAAAAGATATTCTGCACAAGACCATTCACCTACAGGGAAAATTGCACCAGGACATGATGTACAGCTGTTGACTTGCACCGTGTGCGAATATAAAGTAATTTAGAATCAACTTTCCATCGTAAATGTCACATTAGTGATTCACTTATCTGCTGCTTGAAAGTGGTTACAAGATTAACACTGTTAGTGCAATGTTGCACCAATGGTGAAATGGAAAATTTAAGATGTAAATATGGTTGAATGAACTTTGTGCTGCATTATATCTGCTAGGGGTACATATTATCTGTTTTTTTATGGAGTTGATGCTGGTATTGGACTGTGAAGCAGGCACTGAAGTGTGGGGCGTTTAGGATGGACGATATGTACATTACTCACATAATAAGTGTGTGTAGTATTTGAACTGGCTAGAAAAGTAGCCTGCTAATCTTCGTGATGCTGCCCCAGTCTTATACGACAGCCACGGAGGTTACATACGGAGCGCGTTTAACGAGAGACGCGACCGTCAGGGTTTGCGTCTTCCTTTTGTTTGTACGGATAAGATATCGCCTTACAAAGTAAATGTTCAGATTGATAGGGGAAGTATAAGTGGAAATATTTTTTTCTTTCCATTTTTGTCAGCTGTAATATATAGAGATAGTTCTTAAAAAGAAAAAACAAGAACTATCGACTCGTTATGCCTTGCAGTGAAATGTAAGCTTCGTAGCGGAAGTCCGTTTATCTTCCCAGCTGAGGGGGGAAAAAAAAAATACTTCGTTCCAAAATTGCAGTACAATGGGCAAAAGACTCAAAGGCATTAGTGCCAAAGCTAATCCGAATTCATGAACGTCTGCCTGCGACGAAACCAAGGGGTGAATGGCTGTTAATAGAAAGAAGACAAACACTCCCTATCTCACATTACATGATCTATAAACCTCTAAAAATCCCATCATGTTTTATATTGATAACTGCGACTGCAATAAATGATGCGATACTTTGTATTCTCTCAAAGGAGGAAACCTATTGGTTTTTTCACCCTGTCCTTTAGATACTGCGCAGTTCTCCAGACGACAAGTTCCTTGACTGATCAACTGTACCACCCGCTACTGAAACCTCCCAGTATTATTCTCTGGAATGGTTTCATTCCCCTTTTGCGCCTTTGAGTACTGGAGCTCAACCCCAGCCATCCCCTGTGTGTTTAAATCAGCTTAGCGGATCATATACCGTGCTGATTTCCTTGTAGGCCTTTGCGTCCTCGGAAAGTGATCACCTTTCGCCAATGCCCCCAGGATTAAACAGGGCACAGCGGCCCACTCTCTCTCGCTCTCTCCCTCTGCAACGCCCGTACCTTTGTAGTCAATAAAAGACTAACTAGAAAAGAATGAGGCGATAGGAGAATCAATCTACTGGAAGTCTCCCCACAGTTTTCTCATCACTCCTTGTGTCTTGTGTCATCTTGGATTGTAAAAATGAAAACCAGAACTCAGTATGTGGGATGGCTCTGTAGTGCTCCATGTTAAGGAAAGCGAGTAAGCCAAAAGGGGTTTGATCCTGCGAGGAAATGGATAAGTTGTAATTTCAAAGGCATAGCAGCACAGTGGGACATGTTTTTATCCACTGCACTATTTCCAGCTCACTTGGTCGTCGTGTGTATACAGAAGCAAAAAACAATGGCAGTCTATTAGCAGTTAAAATAACAAACACACATATTAAAGGTTTTCAATAACCACATTTTTCTACTGAACAGTTGAGAGATGTGTGCGAAAATATCAGCTGAGTTCTCCCAGAATTGCACCTTTTGGGGGGGGGGGGCATTTGTTTGGTTTTATTAAGAAGCATCGCTCCTTCAAGCTCACGGCGCTTGACTCCCCGATTAAGATTCAAATAGCGACCCGTCAGACAAACACATTAGTTTTGTCCCCAAGTTGCCTAATTTGGAATGTGCTGATGGAGAGAGAGTGGAGCGAAAGGGACCAGGACACGCTCAGCATTATTGTATTGGAATCGATAATTGCGCTTAGTGCTGACACACAAATGCACGGTGGGCAGGTTGCCAGTCACATTCCATAAAATTAACCTAGCTTTTCTCTTTAGCCCCAAAGCTGCTTGGGAAGAGTCTGCCTTAGCGCTTACCAGGTTGGAAAAATGGCAGCTTTGAGTCGTTGGGTTGAATCGACATGCTTTTTGGGAAACTGGAAGGCGAAACCTTGGGTCTTAAGTGACTGGGACTAAAAAGTGTTTGGTGTGATAGCAGGAAGCCTGCTGACTGGCATGTGCCATCACGGGTGAATGGAACAGACAGTCTGTTATGCCTACAACTGGGGGGGGGGGGGGGGGGGGGTAGTGAGAAGTGAGAGACCTTTTTGAAACCTTTTTCATAAAATTAAATGATTTAAAATCCAAAAATATGGGCCGCGC
>JAACJT020000001.1:32671698-32722028 GCA_009936485.2 Gymnarchus niloticus | reverse complement strand
GGGGGGAGGGGGGGAGGCGGCGGGGGGGGGGGCGGGGGGGGGGGGGGGGGGCGGGGGCATAGAGGAAAGAGAACAGTTTTCTAACACATCTTCAAACCAATGTAGATGTTCTATCACACAGTACAAGGACGGCTGGCATGCAGTTAGGCATGAGGCACGTATCTGCGCCCCCTTATGTGGGGGAGGTGCACTTGCATAGTGAGGTGGACATATAAAATACGTTTGAATCTGTGTAACCAAATTAATTATTTTAAGGGCTGGAGAAACCATCCATGCAGCCTGCTAATCTTGCAGTTAATTTATTGATTACCAGAATGTTTGTATATTAAAAAAGAAAGATATTAAATGAATGGATGGAATGTAATGTACAGTATTTATTTTCAAGAATAACACAGTTTAAAGCTGGTACCAGTGCATGTTTTAATTAAAGAATCATGTTATGAATAGAGGCAGTCCATTTACTGTGGTTATTGCCTCGATGATTTAAATTATAATAATTGGATGTTTAAACCTGAGGTTGTGTGAATATTCACAGCCTCACCTTGTATTCATTACGGAAATATCTTGGTAGGCAGAGCTCATAGAGTATCGGCTGTGTTGACAGAACATTGACTTTTATTTTAATTAAATCCACCGTGCATAAACGGTCCTGTGTATGCGGCGTGCTCACTGAAAGCCACAGTTTGTGATAATAGACGCACACGCACACACATGGAATGTATGCTTAAGTATCTTGAAACATACATTTTTATTTGGATTAATTCCACTGCAAAATATGAAAGCACCGCCTCTGTGATTTTTATAAAAAAGACCTCCATCCTTTAAGCCTTCTGTTCCCTTGTTCATGTACAAGAGTGTGCTCTTCAATTATTAACAGGTTTACAGCTATATCCTCATGGTCCCATAACACTTGCATACTGACAAGATTCTGACTTTCTGAGGACCAGTGGTTTGTTCCAAGGCTACTTCCAAAAGTCTAGACATAGAAGCTTTTAGTCGGTGTATAAACAATTTTTTTTTCTAAAATTCCAGCACACCGAAAGTTCTCAGAAACTATGTGGTTACACTTCTTCACTTTCTTTTTTAAAAATATATATTTTTGTTTTATTTCAGTGCAATGAATGGGGAAGAGTTCATTCTTTTGTTTTGATTACTTCTCATGAGGTAAAGTTAGCATCAGTATATCACATGAAATTCTTGTTGCTCGTCAAATCTTCTCGCCTCTGAGAAAAGCAGTACGATTGATACACTTTGAGATGGACAGACTACTTTCAGGGCAAAGTAAATTTTGACAATGTATTCTTCTTTTAATTTCTTCTTGAATGCTGCAGATTCTTTTGAAGTTTCCATTCAAGATGCCAGCGCCACCATGTGAAGTCATCCAGTAAAATGTGCGGAAGGAAAAGATGAAAGTTTACCAGATGGTCATTCATCTGTAAAAGAAAAAAAAAATCTCATACTTGTAAAATTTTCCGTTCTTGGACTACACTGTACGTGTGGGACCCACGAGCTTGAATGAAAGGGAAGCCTGTCTTTGAAATGCCTCCTTTTGCAGATTTATTTTAATTCTTCTCTTTTCAATTGTTATGTGGACAGACTGGAGATGAATAAGACATTATTTTAAGCTCCCGTGGAATTAAAGAGCCTTTTTATTCTTTTATTTGGTGTTTTAACACTCGAGAGCTCAGTCTGCTTGGCTCCTCATGTATGATTATTTCATATCAGGGGATGAAGCTGTCTGTTCCAGTGATTGACACAAGCCCACATTAAGAGGTGGTTTTGGAAATGAGTCCACGGGGACCCCTCCGGAGGAGCGACGGAGAAGGAGTGTCGGTCTCTAGGCGGAGCCTTTTTAACCCCACTCATTGGTATTCCAGTGTGCGAGCGACAAGCCGTTCCTTAAACGGCCGACGTATCCGGGTCCGGTTGCCCCCTCGACGCGCCAGCCGCGCAGACGGAACCTCTCAGAGGACAACTGACAATACGCGGCACAGAATACAGAAATTAAAATGGGCCCAATTAATAATCACACAGTTCATATTTTATATACGCAGTAGCAGCACCCGGGTGGCTAAAGTTTGTATGACTAAGTTGAGTTGAAAGGAATGACACTTTTGTTCTGTGATGCCGGAGTCATTATCTTACCTTCAGCTGAGTATTTTTCCCTTTCCTTGCATGTTTGAGCTCGACTTCCATTAATGATGTGATGGCTACCCCACCCCTGACTTTTTTAGACAATCTTTAAAAAACAAATTAAAATGTAACCATATAAGGTCATAACAAAGTGAAAGGCAAGTCAAACTGAATGAAATATCAACCCTTCAGTAAAAAATAAATCAAGTAATTCTGATGCTTACTGATGCTGGTCAACTGTATTTTTTTTTCTTCAAAATAAGTAATTATGTAATATACATGACTAGTTTTCAGTCTGCCTCATTTAACATAATGCTCATTCACTGTTCTGGATAAAGTATTTCGTGTAGCTGTGCTGTACTGAAATTGATACCTGGATGTTCCTCTAAAAGTTAATAGGTGATCTTACACTTCTCAATTGACTGAAACTGGAATGAAACCTGAAGAAACCGTCTTTCATAAGGTAAAGGTATTTTGAAAATGTAAACCTTTATGATTATTTTGTAATTAAATGGTTGCCTTATGTTTATATTTTGCCCTGATGGTCCACCTAGCTAGCGAAGTTTCATGTGTGTCACTATTTTTAAAAACTGCATTGCATTGTTGCCATCTTTGCAACACAAAGTTGCGTTAATCACTAATAAGATGAGAGGCATGGTGCTCCTAAAGGAGCGAACGTTTTACTCATTTTGACACATCCATTTAAAGTTGCTAATCGTGTGTAAATATGCAAAGCTCAGTCCCATGGGCTTCCTTTGAAATGCTGATATAGAGAACAAACAAAGATCTGATATAGTTTATATCATGTTTCAGATGTAAAAAGACAGCTTGTATGATCTGACAGCCGTTGATTAAAATATTTACTTTTACTTTTGTGCTTTGATACCATTTCATTGTATGTACTAGATGCATTTGAAGCAAATGAAAGTGTGTGTAGGACAAACATTACAGGATGACAGTCAGCCTGACAGATTTTACCATATCAGCTTGTACTGCATGAATTTGATAGACAAAGGTCAGTATATTCTACCAGCAAAATACCAAATCCACAAACTACCAGCGGCAAATAGATAGAACTTAATGAACTGCTATGGCATGTAGCATGGTTTTGGTCCACCTGTCTCTGCCCTCTGGGCTACGGGAATGCAAAGGGAGGATCAGCGTTTCCATAAACACATTAAGTATGGATCTCAGAACATTATCCTGATATTACTGTTAAATTTTGACAGAAGCACAATCAGTATTTGCTGAGCACTGGCCTTTCTGAGTCACGGAGGTCACCCCGAGGATGAGGAAATATTATCAGTGTAAACATAGGTGATTTCTTTTTCCTACTGATAAAACACCGGGCGGTATGTCACCGGACATATCCCATGGGCCACAGGACAAGGAGACGGGAAGATTTGCATTCGCCAGCCGCACTTCAAAGGCTCGGCTAGCCAGACTGAGTCTGCGGCCGTGCACCAAAGCATGCTTACCCCTGCCTTTGCATGTATTAATGTTGTCTCAGCGCAAAAACAAACAAACAAAAAAAAACAAAACGCCTTTTTATATAAAAATAAGATGGAGGTATTTTGTGTAAAATATAGGCGCTTCTATCAAAAGCAATAGAAAGCTGTCACATGCACCCTCCTCCCCCCATTTTTAAGACAAAGTCTGTTAAGTAAGGATTATTCTGTATAGAAATGGAAAAACAAAACATTAAAATAAGTACATCTGACAGAAGCGTGATATTTTCTATGATGAAATTGGTCAATTGAAATTAGCTGTTTGTTTTTCTTACAAAAAAATATTTTTTGTTTTGTGATCATCTTTGTCGATCAATGTATTTCAAAATAAAGAGCCAAACTATGTATCTGCCGATGGTGGTAAGACTGACTGGTCGAAAAACCTTTTTACTCTTCAATTTCTGCATATCAGCTTTGATCCTGAAAATAATGTTTTGATGTGACTGGGGTATTTTTTTACATTGGCATATTGATTTGCTGGATAATGGTGTTTTTTATATAACCAACTAGACTTGCACACAGGTCAGTGGGAGTGAACCCACTTACTGCACATAACTAACATAGATTCAGCATATAAATCCATGTACAAATTGATTGAAACCAATAAATAAGTAGCACCAAACAAGTGTTATGGATGTCTAACAGCATCTATGAAACTACTGTAAGAGTAATAAAAAAATGACAAGGGAAATAGCCACTCATATTAAGTGTAAGATGGAAGTTTAATTACCCATGTTGGTAGGACACAAATGTTGCCTTCCACCACCTCAAGCAGTAACTTTTGTGGTTTCCGTATAATGAAGAACAGGAGGGGGAGCCGAACTCCCTCGAAGAGGAGGTGGGACACATGCCAAGGAGCTGCAAAGGCCATGAAGACCACTGCCAAGCAGATATGTTAAAGGGGCAGTTTAAGAAAAATAACAAACAACAAGAAATGTGTACAGAATAAAACTACAATTCAACAGCGTCTTCTGCCGATATGCATTCCAACAAACACCCCCCCCCACCCACCCCCCATTTAACGTGCCAGTCGGTTCGGATGCCTGAGCTTGTTCCGAGTCTCATCCCTGAAGCGCATTTCCAACGCTGTGCTCTGCTGTGGACGGCGCGCGTGATGGAACCACGCCGACGATAATGAAAGCGCCAGAATCGTGCCTCGGGGGGGTGGGGAAGTGATGGTGAGGCTCTTAGGTGACCTCGGATGCTGAAATACCGAAAACATACTCACGGGCAGACCATATGTGTATTGATTCACCATCGATCATGCTCCTCGAACAGGTAGGCTGTTTAGCCACAGGAGCACATTCAAAACATTTCATGTCTGCGGTATGCTACTCAACTCCTCGATTAACATAACATAGTGTTTAAGAAATGTTTAGGTTTTCAGGGTCTTCAGTGCTAACTTGATGCTTAGATAACATGATGTTAAAACATGAACTGTAAATCAAGATTCTTGTATTTATTCTTTATCTGAATTTTAGCTGTAGAAAACATCTCTCACTAAATGACACAGGAAGTACACCCGTACATAATACTCTTCATATGATTTTCCTCTGTAAGTCGCTCAGTGATAATGTAGGGTCCGTAATCCATCATGATCTGAATTGTCTACCTCTTAGTTTTTGCTTGTCATCTCTGCAAGAAAAACATTTAACTCGGAAATTGGCACAGGTACCATTTGTCATTGGACCTGGAGGCGGTACAACGTTTTAGCTTCAGGAACGGAAAACGGGTGTCTAAAGCTTGGAAATGTCTTTTCCCATAAATAGTCGTGACTTTTGTTTGTAAGATGAGTTAAGACTAGAGTCCTAAAGGCAATATATTCCCTCTGGTCAGCCATGTCCCTCAGTGTGGGGAAGCTGGCTTTATTGACATGAAGCTGTCAATGAAAGTGGTGACAGCAGATTTCCAATTTCAGCGGGCAGATTGTGATTTCTGACTGCACACACAAGTGCCTGAAGCACCATTTTCTGAATCTATGGAGTGGAAAACGTGATTCAATTCCCGTTCAGCGCCTTTTCATTAACTAACGGCAAAACGCCATCCCAAAGAAACGTTCATATCACTCTGCACGGGAAGGCATAATTATACTGTATATCATTGTTCTTCACATGAAGCATTGTTGTGTTTTTTTTTTTTCTTTTGCAGAGCTTGAAAAATATAATTAGCATCTGCAATTAAACAGAATACAGAGGTAGGGCTCCTTCACGGCAGGAGTGGCTAGCTTATCGAGCCAGTACTGGAATCTCAGCTGTTTTGGGAGCAGTGAAGCCCAACGGAGAGGCATCCGAACACATTGTAGGTGCTGCTGCTTAACCAGATTCGGGGACATGGGCCTTCTCTAGGCTCTGCTGCCGATCCACACGCGCCCGACATCCGCTGCTCTCCCTATTAAAATTTTACAGGTCAAAAAAAAAGGCAGTTAAAGAAATGTTCTCTTTCATTGCAAGTGACAAAAAAGAACAGGTCAATCTACGGTATAACGGCACTGTAATTAAAGCCTTTGTACTTGATAAAGTGCGACTGTAAATCAATGTTTGGCTAATTAATCAATATTTTAATCATTAGACCCTTTAATGAGCATCTCATCTAATTCCCTCCGATCCCTCTGTCATGTCAACCTCCTCTGCCATCATTATCTAGCGTAGCGAGGTTTTCACCATAGTCTCACTCCAGAATTGATGAAATTCAACCGCATCTAAAACTCGGTCTTCTACCTTATCTCAACTTCAAAGAGCAGACATTATTAAGTACACTTCACTGGGACCAGGCTGACTACCTGTCTTCTTTTTTGTATAAAACATGAAGTTGTCTTCAGATATAAATTGCCTTGTGGAAGATGGTCAGGCCACACCTACTGGATGTGCACCCTCCTACTATAGAAACAGTTCCAGGTAGGAACATGTTAACAAGAAGCGGTAATGTTCCGCAAAATGATAATAATCTTAATCCTCATTACCGTGGGTAAGTTGTAGATTTGTTTCTGACCTTATCTGTCAGTCTGAATGGAGTTTGTAGGTTCTCCCTGTGTTTGCATGAGTATCTTCTGGATTCTCTGATTTTCTGTAAAAGAACATTGGAGAACTTTACAATGAGTCTCCTCCTAAATACAAAGCAATCTGAGATCCAGCTGTGAACCTTCACTGAATTGTACTGGCATTTGTCCTAGCATGTAGCATGCTAACTGATTGCAATTCATCTGACTGATGTTTATTCAACACGAAAAAGCAAAGGTAAATATAGCGATAGCTAATTTTAATCTCCAGATCATTTTTTTTGTACAGATCATGTGCTTTATGAGTTGGCAGAATTACTTGTGTTTTATTAAGTGATGGAATCTTACACCGAGTTCTCACCTCCAGCCACAGCAGTGCAGGCCTGCAAAATGATTATCAAACATGAAATCTATATTTATAGCTGTGATTGTTCACAGAAATGTCAGCCTCAATGTAGCCCCTGCAATTTATATTAAAACAATTCCCCCATTTATCATGCTGTGTTTCACATCGTATCAATTCAGTCTTGTAGTAGAACAAATAGACAGGTGGACCCTGGTCATCAAAACTGATTAGCCTGCCAAGTTAAAGAGACACAAAATACAAATTTTCCACAAAATAATTCTGTAATTTACCTGCAACATTTATATTTCATTCATGATCTAAAATTATAAAGTAGAAGACTGTTGTTTGGATGTGAAGAACGATTATTCTAATCATTTTTGTGTAAAATGAATGATTATTATAACTCTTTTAAAAGCACTTTTATAATAGTTTGAATGCTGTAAATAATGCCAAACTGTACAGGAGTTAAGGACAGTTGACTTGAAAAAATGTACAGATACATGTTATCATTCACTGTCATTTCAAATCTACAGTGGTGATGAACATTATAACTTTGTCATGTACATAATTTGTAAAGGCCCAACAACACTGTTTGATGGAGATAGGCACTGGGATGCTTGATGTCCTATTATAAATGAGACGATGTGAAAACTGTACATAGGTTCCAGGCTTGACACAACATTGTACTGGGATGGATGGGTGGATGGATGGATATGGTTATGGTTAATATTAAAAACTTACAGAGTGAAAAAAGGGTGTGTCTATTCTTCATTTGCAGAAAAAATACCTTATATCATCTTCATCTGAGTGTATTAATTTTCTAGTTGTTAGAGGCATTGCACCAAGAAATCAATAAAACATGTAACCTGTGGAATCACGGAACATTAGCTGTACATTTTAGGTCAGACAAGGCATGATATATTTAGCTACTAAAAAAATGAATAGTTGCTGGCTATTAAAATTCTTAATAAAGTTACTAATGTAACAGAATAAATCTGACGTAGTTATTAATGAAATTGCATTGGCTGCTTTTTTCCGGAAAAGCCAAGAAATCCTTGCCCAAACAGAATCTGGAAATGGGGAATCACAGGGATGTATGTGCAGCCTGTCTCTGCGTGTAATAAGTAACTGTGTGCGTATGTGTGTACATCTATGTGCATCCAGTAAACCGTTGACCTACGGCACAGAGCACAATGACTGTATCTTAGGCAAATGCCTCTGCTACATAGAATTATCGTAAGTAACTATGCTCAGTTGGCCAAGGAAAGCTAAGGCCAACTAGACTGAAGACGGGGATAACCAGAAGGTCTGAGAACTTGTAACCTGCCCCTTTTGAAGTGGCTCTGTATATGGCAATACATTCAACCTGTAGCGCAAAAATAGTGGGCCTTTCTTCGTTTTTCCCTACATTTTGTTTTTTTGGCTCACCAAAATATTGTCAGTTTTTGACCTAACCTCCCTCATTTCAGTGGCGACATTTTGGCACTAGTTCAACGTTGTCAGATTGTGTGCAGAACATTGTCGGGACTATAGTGAAAGATTGATCTTGTGTACTTGAAATCTTTCTGTTTCTAATTTCTGCATTTTTGTGAAGTGGTTCATTCTCACAGACGCAGAGCAAAATGGGCTTAAAATCGAACAGCTCCATCCAATTCACCCATAACGGTGTTGATCCAAGCAGCAAATCAGACATCGCTTTTTATTAATTCCATGACATTTTCCTTTACCGTGACAGCTTTTTGTCAAGCCTCTCTTCAGAATGAGTTCAATGCCTCCTTTCCGGCTGAGTTTGCTGGTTAACTGGGAAAGGCTGAGATTTCCCCCTTGCAACCTGGGTTGAATATGAACCGATAGGTGGTTGGGGGGGTGCGGGGGTAGGAGTGAGCCAGTTGTGCTCTCTGCTGTAGGTCTGGCAGCAGGGGTGGTTCTTGGAGTAGTGTTCTGGGCCAAAGGAACTCATTAAGCTGTACTCTTGTCTCGTACATTCACTCAGAACTAATGTGCATCTCTCTCTCTCTCCTAATTATGGACATTCCACTATTTAAAAAAACACACACACACAGGCATTTTTTCTGCTAGGTTCTGTGTATTTATTCACTTATTACTAAGTAACAGTGTAAACGAATTTCTAAGACTAAACAAAGCTTAAACCAGCTAAGCATTTTCGTATTTTGCATCTGTTGACTTAATCATTCCGTGATCAGAAATGTGTTTGTGCTCCAAATGAGAATATTTAAAGCATTGTTTGAAATGCTTGGAAATATAATAGTAAGAGAATGTCCTGTTTAGCAGGATCTTCTGATGTTACATTTCGTATACTTGCCATTTTACATAATCATTTATTATTTAAAGCCTATTTAAAACAACATTAACAAACAAATTTAGAGAAAGTTTTTACTGTAATGAACTGAGGCTGCATAATCCAAAGATTTTATTAAAATATGGGGCTATAGAATTTGAAAGATGTTTCAATCTCAAGACAAACTCTGAGTCAAGGAAGTTCTATTTTGTCATTTTTTTTCAAGTGTCAAGAATGTGCTTTGAAAACTGTGCTTTCAGTCAAGATTTCTACCTTTGAATTCATTCCACATAACCAGCTAAAGGCAATATTCAAATTTTTCATTCAGTTTCAATTCATTTTCAGTTTCAATTCATTGTAGAAACCTTACAAATTTAGTCTGAAGCAGAGTACTGTGGATTACAAATGTCTAGATTTTGACCCACAAGAACTATTTTTCAACACATATAATTTATTGGCATTGTATTTTTATACATTGTCTATCTTGTTTCTTTGGATAAAGTATATATTAGAAGGTGGTGTACACACTGAAAATCTGCCATTCTGAATATCTGAAAATGATCTGTCAGATAAAAAAAAATTATGTAGGATGAAAGAAATTCCTCCTAAAGAGATGTAAAATGTTTAAATTGATCCCAAATATGTTTTTCAAAGCCTTGAGGTGAAGGTCCCCACTTTCCCTCACTGCCTTTATATAGGTTATATAGACTATCTTAAAAGAGAAAAGACAATCTGAAAAAGGTTAATTATAGCGACAGCACCCTAGTGATGCCAAATTGTTACTATAGTAACAAACTGATGAGGTAATCACAGAAGCTGACAAAGATCTAGTAATTTCCCAGTGAAGACATTTTTGTTAACAGAAAATCCCCTACTGAGCAAGTATTAATTTTTTAAGATTTTTTTTTCTTGACCCCATAACAGTCTGCCAGGGTTTCATTCAGATGTATTATGGAGAATATGTATGTAGGTGAGCAGACACAATGCTCAAAGAACGAGATTATCCTGTAGCCTCTTAGTATCCACTCTGCATCTGGAATGGTGTTCAAATCAATATTAGTCAGAGTATCTTTGTGTGAAAGTGAAATGAGAAGCCATTTTACAGTAATTACCAAACAGTGGGTAATCAAACAAAATAATGTATTTATTGTGTTTATGCAATAATGATAAGATTAATGACACAAGCAGGAACATCTGCATTTTAATTGGTTTCCAGAATTTTTAATGAATAAAATAATCATGTATTGATTCAGTCAATGAATTGTAAAGAGCATAATGCATTAAATACACTATTATTATCCTATTTCAGCCATGTTGCAAAGGGTAAATTGCAATTATCTATGTTGAAATATATATATATACCGACAAATATAATAATCTTTTACATTATAGATCTTGCTCTTCTAGTGTTTTTATGTTGTCCTTCATGACTCCTTACAAGGTTTATAGAGATTCCTTCAAACAGCTGTGAGAGGACAGAGTGCTGCATAAATCACTGTTCTAACTTGAAACATGTACTGTATGTTCTCCGCTGCTACCTTTTAAACTGTTGTTGAAGTCAGAGCTCAAGAGGACTGTGAATTAAGTGAGAAGTGTGTATGTTTTTCCCTCCATTCCTCCAGAGAAAACATGGGAGGAAACATTAGTTATCAAGCATAATGTTTTATTTGAAAAGCATTACGGCATTTCGCTAGAGGGATATCTGACCTTTCGAACAACCAAAAAATGTCATTGTAGGTTTAAGGCAAAGGAGCCCAGTCATATTTAACCAAGCCTTCAAAATCTTTGACATTTCCACTGTTGCCACCACTGGATGCTTCTCGCTGGTCCCTTACTGCTGCCTGTGAGGTTGCGTGACTGTCACTTGTATCTTCTCGCTTCAAGTTGTGTCAAGTTGCCATTTAGGACACTAGAAATGCAGGAACAGACAGAGTTCTGCAAAAAAAAAAAAACAACTTCAAATGTCACTTTGTCCATCGGAAGACCACGCATCTGCTCGTACTTAACATCGATGTAGCGCTACGCTAACGATGTTCGTCGTCGGCCTGTCAGTCAAACATGGCGGTGGCTACTTGGAGGAAATTTCCCAGCCGAAAATATTGCTGCTGCAGCAGTGAAGGTAATTGAAAATACTTTCAGTCCAAAAGTATATTGTTGACTAAGTTCTTCATTCCCTACAGGCCTTTCAAGTGAGCTTTGGAGTGCTACATGAGAAGGGTTTGAATTACACTCTGTGTCTTAAGAAGGACATGAAGTATAAGAACAAAGAAGATTAATGAGCAAATTTAGAAAGAGCAATATGAGCATTAGTGAGAATAATTCAGAAGGCCAAGGAATCAAAAGATAAGACAGATTGATCTTTTGATTGCTTTAGGTTACTTTGGCTTCGAAATGTATCATATTCCTTTTTATGCCACGTTGCATTGTTTATTCAAAAAGTCCATGAGAATTTCCATTTCTCAGGGATAAAATGTGGCAACTTGATGCATCTACTTTTTTTTTTATATAAAGATATACTAGCGGGAATGAAAAATGGCAGAGCATAAAATGCAGAGGCAGCAAGTGTCTGGCTGTATTGATCTCAGCAAACACGTGCGTCCAACAAAGGTTCCTTTCAAAGATCCATGCAGTGACAAAAAGTTAATTCAGTGTTACGTAGCCCCCTGAGGTACCCTTTTCTTTAGGGAGCCCACGTACAATTATTACGATGCTCCACTTCTTAATAAATGCAGGTCCTGGTTTCTGTCAAATGCAAATAGCCTCTGTAAATCTCACGTAACACAATAATGACAATAATGGCATGGGCCAGTAGTACCTGAGAAACATCAATGTGTCTAAATAGCTCTAAATATGTGTTTAATTTGATAGCTGGCAAGTTGTGGCACAATGCATTTGCTGGCACACTTGTGTATTTTTTTCCACCCTTAAACAAAAAGTGTTAATGACATTTTTAAGTGGTATTGTTTCCATGTGAATCTGTGGCTCAGATGAGCTGTTTTCAGTTTTTGGGATTAGTATTGGTTTTGGATATGTTATTGTGAAAGTTTAATGATGTAAGAAAGGAAAATGATCTTTTACTAAGTTGCATCCAGTATATACGTGGTTAAATGGTGCTTCATGGTTTAAAAAGTGTTTCTGACCAGCGTTCTGAAGTTTCTCTCACCCTTCACTTTGCAAAGCATCTAATTATTCTGCAGCGCCGGTGCCAGATGTAGCTTCCCTTTAGTTTTCGGCGCGATCAGGAGCCGCATCAGAGGGCCGGCGGTGTGTCAAACTGCATCTTAACCACGACCGGCTAAAGTGCCTGCAGCCCATCGCCACTGAAGCGGAACTAAAATCTGGAAGTAATCAGCTAGCGAGGAACATGAGAAATTCTCCAGAACACACTTTGACGCTGCTGGAGACCCAGACTCCTCAAGATTGGATTCGGGTACGTAATCCCTCTCGGCAGCTAACCCCCTCCATACTGCCCCCGCCTCCCCACCGCACTTCACTTGTACAGAGTGGTGGGGGGGCCCCAGGGTGGCAATGGGAGTGCAGAGGCTGTGGTGTCTGACACCCGCGGGGCGCTATAAATACAAAAAATCCTCAGCTGCCGTGGCTATTCTACGATTCTGCTCGCGTTGTGGCTCCCACTTTCTGTGTCTGCCATGATTCTGGCCAGAACCTGCAGCTGCGGCTGTGCTTGTTAGCCAGGTCTCTCATCTAAATAACTTAAGCACCGTTTTCCACAGAGCAGGGGCCATCGTCGCTGCCACAGCCGCTGAGATTTCACGTGACCGTTTAGCGTCATCTGCAAGCGATGGTCCAGAAGCGACGGCAGCCAGGTACCTGTGAAAACAAGACTGGGTTCCTCTGGTCTCAAACAATTATGGGGTGTAGAGGAAAGCAAGGATTTCAACTATGGCTGACAGGCTTTAATTAACTAGGCCATGGGTTGAAATGGAAAGGAAAATGGGAACATTCATAGATATTAACTGACTGTCATAACGTCTACTTTTAAAGGCTCGGTGTGCATAATGACTAAAAGCTCAGTGAGATCCTTTCTTAATTAGTGAGTTTTAAATAAATAAGATCTCAGGTTACCGTGGGCTCCACAGAAACCTCAGAGTAGTCAAACAGGCGCTACACAGGCGAAGTAAATACAGAACGTTAATCCGTATTCCCTGTCAATCTGACCTGGTCAAATTCCTTGAATCAATTAGATTTACACCATGTGTTCCGATAAGCTCTAAGGAGTTCTGGCAAAACTCAATATCCCAGGGGGGGAAGGTCTCTAAGATCGGAGGTTTTTGTCCGAAAGCCCCTTCAGATGCAAGACACACTTTCCAGACACAACACCAGACGACACAAGTATTTCGGCATGACAGAAAGCATTTCTTCGAAAACTAGACAAAGCAGGAAAAAATCAAACGTATTGCAGACAGAACTTAAATCTAAGATCCGAGGTGATTTATGTACATTTTTCACAATATGAGCACTATTTAAATGGTTGTTTTCATTTAAAGTTATGGATAGCAAAATGATCCTTTTGGGCTGAGGATAACGAAAGGTATTGTTTTTTTTTTTTTTGCCTTAATTGATAAGCCTCAGTGGTCAGGTACACTGCTGTTCTCATGTCCCCCCTGCTTCCAGGCCGGGATAACGCCTCCTTTCTCCCCGTCCACGGTGATTAAAAGCTCTTGGAGTGTTCTGCTCGCTGTTGGCGGACTCGTTCTTTACAGATGATCTCCCCTGTGTTTCCAATTTGCAGAGCGATGACTGTAGCAGGCAGTAGCATCGCTCAAAGGGGGGCATCAGAGCCATACCGGCCTGCGTGCCGTCGGCAGCGTGACACCTCCATTCCCTACTCTTGTCAGTCTCCAGGCGGGAAAAAAAGAGGATTGCTGTCAGTTTGGGGGTGGGCGTGAGGTGGGCATTCAGTATGTGTGTGGGTCTCTGAACCAAAACTGCTATTTCTTCTATCTGCTGTTTCATATCTGTGGTTGCTGAAGGTGGGACTGGGGGCATCCCTGCTTGACCCGGACGTTCGACCACCCATCCGGGCGACTGACCAGCCACTGACGTGCCCTCCCCTCGGGAGAGGAGCGTAAGAGGCAGCGCCTAACCCCTCAGAGCCAACGCCAGGGCGCCAGCTTCACTTTGCATCTGTGGATTGCAGCGATTGTACGGTCTTGGCGGAAGCATCACCCCACCCCCCCAAAAACCATCCTGGCCCAGTAAGGCCCTCCATCGTCAGACTTCCCCCAAGAGCTTTCCAGTTGGGAAAGCAACAGGGCAGGAGAAAGATGGAAGAAGCAGCACCCTGCCTTGCAGTACTGCCTCCCATATCTGTCTGGCTTGGGTTAAATAATAATAATAATAATAATAATAATAATAATAAAGATGGGTACAATACATAATAATAATAATAATAATAATAATAATAATAATAAATATGGGTACGCTTTAATGGTCAGCCCAGTTCAGGAGTCCATTACACTGGGGCATTATTAATTCACATTTGCTAGGTATCTGTATGGTCACTGAGTTTTGGTGTTTTTTTAACAATATAAAATATAAATTTCTAATGTGAAAATGTGTAAAAGTCCCACCAGAATTGTTTGCTACGTAACAATTATAATTGTTTTCCTCTTAGAGGGACCTATTCATTTCAGAGCTAGTGGACTGTTTATGACGTTCAAGAAAGAGAAAAACTGTGTTTTTTTGTTCATAGACACAGATACTGCCTTTTCATTAATAATATCTGGCCTGCTGTCTGTTATTTTCTTATGAGCAGTCATTGTGTTTTATTTACTTCTTTTGAGAATATCACAAGTCACTTGTTTGAGAGTAACCCCCTAGCAAAGTTTTTGTTTGATATGCAGCAGGTATAGATATATATGTATAATATACAGTATATGTTACAAATACAGACGATATATTCATATTATAGTTATATATATTCCTATACCAGTATATTCATATTTGTATAATCTTCCCAACTGTTTGCTTCCAAATACAATATTTTTTCATATTCTTGTGCTACTTCCAAATATGTACAAATGGATAAAAAGCAATTATCCTATGTTGTGCTGATTTTGGTAAGACTTTGTGTTCCCCCATCCTCATCCTCACTGCTGGCACTTGCCGCGGTGAACTGTGGCCCTCGAACGGCGCAGCACCAGTCTCCGAGCGTTAAGTGGCACCTGGGTTGCGGAGGTGTGCTCTTTTGCCAAGGAAAACTGAAATATTAATAATATATGCTAAGCCCATGCTGCCTGTGTAAATTGTTCATTGAAATTCAAGAGACACAATCTAATCCGGGACAAGTAGTTAAGTAATTGAAACTGCATTGCAGTATGTTAAACCTTTTTTTGTTCCGTCTCCACGAAGAATAAAAATGAACCAAGGTCTGCTAATAGTGTTTACCAAGAAAAAAGTGTAATTATTTGAAATATTTCTAAAATAACATGCATCATATTGGTACCAAATTATGAAACCCACAGTGCCTAATAATTACAATACTCATTTAGACACACAGCAATGGTAACTGAAATAAGGCAAACTGAAAAATTGCTGTTTTGACATGCAAATGTCGGGTAATACATAATTTATATATTACAACAAATAATATTTTTTGTGTGAAAAACAATAGCTGACTCCGGTGTTGAACACATAGGAATATTATTTTCAAATGTCATTATGCAGTCTGATTTTTCACAAACTGTTAATTTGCATGAATAATTTGTGCTCATTCATGCCATCTCTGAATTGGCATCTTACGAGAAACTACTTCTGTCTGCCTTTGGACCTAGGCCAGGCCTCATTCAAAATCAGTGTCAAAGCCAAATTTATTATCCCTGGTTATTAGCGTAAGAAGGCTGTTTTTTGTTTACTAAGCCTAATTCACTTCTAATTACAGGCACTATGGAATAATTACAATCCATGGGACAAGAGGAGCGGCGGAATGACACATAATGGATCAGTAGGGGTTGGGAAGGGGCTATGTTTTGTGTCACTGAAAAACAGCTTGCCATTTTCTGCTGAGCAAATTAAATGTTTCAGCCAAAGGGAGCAGTGAAAACAAAACCAAAGGAAAAAGAACAAAGGAATTATGATAAGGAAATGACTTAAGCATCTTTTTGTTGTTGTTGTCGGTGTCGTTGTTGCACATGGTAAAGCAGAATGGCATAATCATATTGTGCATTCTGTCCACAAGTGAGGCTTAACATTCCTGTGGATGTGAAATTGCCATTTAATGCCTAGGTTTGCTGTCAGCAGGATTGGAGGTGAGCTCTGCCAATAAAGGTGTACTAAGCTTTAAAGCCCGGTTCTCTAATGGGTCATGTGTGCACTTGTCTTGAGTCCCTCTCCTTGACAGTGTGCTGCATAAAGGTGTCCTATTTATAGGTGACACTGTCACCTTAGTCAAATCAGTAACAGCTATAAAAAGATGAGGATTAATCTCTAATTGATTATCTAGCCATTCAGAAACAAAAATACTTACACATATATTTTTTCATGTTTGTTTTTTTCGTCGACCACATGGTGCTAGTAATAAAAATTTTTATATATATACCATATGGATATCAGTTTTCACTAATCACATACAATAATAATGGGAAAATATCATTGATCTTAGTGTGTATACATTATTATTTATCTGTGCATTTCTGTTTATGTTAATCTATGTATCTATAGATCTTTTTGTTCTGGTATAGCACATATATATTAAACATACATGCATGCATATCTTGTTTTTTTTTTGTCTTGTACGTCAGTTATGTATCGACGTTCTGTTCTGTAGTACAGAGATTAACATTTATTTTAATATACTGTATACTGGCCATCTTAATTTAAGTGGTCACCTAAAAAAACAATATTAGGGATAAAAATGAAGGATGGTTGAGCAGAGATAAGTCGCTGAGTTTCCTGCGGACAGCCAGAGCCTCTTTCAAAAGCATGGTCTGCACCATTTGTTCTCAACGCGCCTCTGACAATCGCAATTTGTAAATGCACGTGTGATTGATCCTTCCCCCTTACAAGCTGAAGTGTCCTCGTTCCCTTGACATCAAGGCTGCCCCACGCACCCTCTCCCGACTCCCCCAGTCATTAAAACGGCCTGGGTTTTCTCCTGCACGGGGACAGGGGCGCCTTTTGCGGGGGAAAAAAAACGCATTTCTCCATCCGTCGCATTTTCTCCGCGCCCCTTCCTAGGCGCTGCCGTTCAGAGCTGCATCGGACGTCCTCTGCTGACGAGATGCGATATTTATCATTACAGGATAAGGAAGCATCAGGAGGGCCGGGTGTGAAGCTGCGACGGTTCAAGGGAATGCTGACAGTCGGCGTATTCAGAACGGGGCTGCGGCAAGGTCAGCGCGCCGAGCCCTCACCGCGGCGGCGCAACAAGGCTGCCAAGGATGCCCTGCATTTAATTTGAGGCTGCGGGGGGAGACAATGTGACGCTGCAACTGGTCCTGACTCCCGCCGGCCGTCCTTAGAAAATCGGCACAATATCAGGTACAATATAAAAAAATATAATAAATAAATCTGAGTTGCAGACAGGGTGCTGAATGAAAGGGGAAGGCTGATCCTCAGTCTGGCTAAGAGCCAGCTTCATCTGGGCTTTAATACATACGATTATATACATTGAGAGATAATATTGGCTTTGGCCTCCACGAGACTATACATTGCTGATTGCCCCGCATTCTGGAGTCAGCCCCCTCTCCCTGGCTGCACCTGGGGCCCTGGCTGGCTTGCGGCTGTCACTCGCGGTAGCCATGGCATGGGATTGATGACAGCCATTCACTGATGAAGCTGTATACATCATTTCTGTCCAGGGCTGCACTGGCCAGATGGACCCTGACCATTCATCCACTGTCAGGGACACATCTGTTCCCCCCGCTGCCGAGAGTACTAACAAGTTATTCGCTCCCCGAAAGGACGATGTCAGGCTCGGGTGGGCCAAGGGATGGGAGGGGTGGGGGTGGGACATTGACGTGCCGCTTTCTGTTAAAGACGTAGCGTTGCTTTATAGGGAAATTTACAGGGGAATCGTTTACAGGGAAAACCGTACTTGAACAACCCTCCCCATGTCGTGCTGATTGCCTCAGGATGCCACTTTGGTCACCTTGTCTTCAGGGAAGCTTGCTTTTCAGTTTTTCTGATTGTTTGTTTGTTTTAAAGCATTCCATTGTTCCCATAGTGTTTTATCTTTTCCCACTTTGTAATCATCATCTCACGATGGGAATTCTGGCCTTTCTCAGTGTCAGACTAGGACACGTAAAAGTACTGGAAGAAGTAACCCGGCATTTTATTCTCCTCACTGACAGCTGGAGAAAGAGATGAGGCAAAAAAAGCCCTCTAATCTTTCTGTCATTCTCACATTCTGCAACTGGTTGGGAGGACCGTAATATAATGCAGTGGTCAATGATGGTTTCAGATGGCTGTTACGTTGAAATTGATACACATCGTAATTTAACTCGCTAAGACCAAACTTTACTGTACGGCTATACCGATTTTAAAATAACCTCAATTAAAAATGCTGCACCAGTCTGCCTTCACCTGAAATATTGCTCTTTTTTTTGTATGTGTACATTTCGCTTCCATAATTTGTTAAAAGATTTTTTTCTAATTATGAAAGAATATTTACCATCGTTTCATCATGACACTATGATGTAACACATATAAATTACATTTTACATTTCATACCGCTTAGTTTACAATTTGATTGCATCAGGGAGCAGATCTCGCAATCATAGAATTACTGGTAAACGAACCTTGATTATTTCGTATGCAAACAATTATTTTTTCTATCAGCTCAGTCGGTAAACATTAACATGCATCTTGAATTTAAATATTTCCTCCAAGTTGTTTTTCTGGTACGCTGCCACATACAGGTTTGGATGTCACCACTTTACCTGGTTCACTAAGAGCCGAATAATTAAGAGAGAAACTGCAAGATGCACAGTTTAGGCCCAGAAATATATTCATAGTCATGTTTGTGATTCATTATATTTCATTCATGTGGCTCAGTGTTATTTAATAAAGGTACAATCTAAAGAGAAAACACAGCCAAGAGAACCTTTCTCCGGGAAATAATTGGCCCACAGCTAGTTCTCCACATTCTCACTCCGGGGAGAGGGATGTACAAAAAAGGAGGCTCTGTGAGTCTCTGAAGGGAGCCCCCACTGTTAGTTGTTAATCTTGTTGTGTTGTATAATGGAAGGTTGTACAACAGCCACTCTCGGCCCATGCTGCAGGTGAGGGGCGGGCCCTTCTTCGTCCTCCACGTCGTGCCGGGCCACTTAGCGGAGCCGAGTTCATTAGGCTCCCTGCGAGGTGCCCGGGAGCGCTGGAGGAAGCGCCGTGAAGTCATTCATTGTCTGGCGACTCAATTCTAATCACCTCACTCAGCATGACTGACAGGGGAGCTTTCCGCCGTGATTGAGGGTATCGATTTCCCCGAGCCCTTCTCCGGGCTCGACGGAGATGCACAATCAGAGCCTTCACTCTCAAAAAAACCTCTTCATCTGCCTTAATCATCTGATCAATAATTAGCGTCAGGATAGTGGATCTTTGACAAAGCTATCACTGACAGCTATTTTTTTAAACCCCCCCATTCTTATTTGGGAAAGAATCTGCTGAGTCAAGGTGGTGTGATCAGAGACGCAGGGTGGAGCCCTCTACGCGTTGACTTTAGACCCCTGGGCTCCTCCCCTATACTCAGTAACCCTTCGCTCCCCTGATGTCCCTCCCACTGCTGTCACACAAGACCAATGTATCCGCTGTCACCTTCACAGATGGCACGGACCCAAAAATCCAAAGTCACTGAATTTTATTCGCACAGCCATCAGTAGCACCATAGAGTGTAACATAGGGTAACACTGCCTCAAATGACGATATCACTGATTATGACTGTATTAGGAGCAGATGGTCATGATTTATTAACACCAAGCTTTTAGAGGCTACAATGGAAAAAGGCACCCACGTACACTTCTCCTTAGATTGTTATGTCTCAATGACAATACAGAAATGAAAGGTAATTTATTTGCCATTTGTACAATTGCATAGGAATTCTTCAGTTTCAACAGACCGATCTTACTGTCCATGAGTGGCGTATGAACAAGTGAGGGTAGGTTTTGTGGTCAGAGCACTGGGTCAGCCAACATCCAGTGCCCCTGGTACAGTTGGTGTTAAGGGCCTAGCTCAAGGGCCCAAAAGTCATACAACTAATCTACCAGTTAAAAGATTCAAACCCACATCCTTCTGGAAATGAGAACAGATCCCTAACCTGCTGAGCCACACACCACCTTGAATAGTGAATATAGTTGGTTTTTGACTTTGTTTCCAGAATTTATTAGCAAAGAACATTATGATGTTTTGAAGCCCTGTTAATAGGGCTGCATTTGTTTCCTCTAATTTGAGAATGACAATTTTTTTGTTGGGTAAATTGTTCTCTCACTGCTTCCATATCCATGACTCATCCCTGATATTCCAGCTAGATGTACCACTGACATCAATACTCATGCAGACTCTTTAGCGTGCACAGAAACACCACAAAACTTTAATTTATCCGTATATGAGATTCACACAGTAAAAACTGTATTTTAACTGTAAGACTACACTGAGCATCTTTCCTTCTGACCGACTGCCTAACATCAGAGGACACAAGCTGTGTACCTCTCTGCCCCTTTCTAAAAATGGAGACCAGTCAGGTAAGTGCTATATAGGGCTTACCTTCTCCACTGCAACGGAAATCTGTGGCTAGCTGTGACATTGCTGAGGCTGCCTTCCTACTAGTGCTGCTGCCAAACATTTGAATTAGTCTCTTCAGGTAGCCAGACCATTTCAAACATTGTGTTTTTACAGGAACCTTTATCTTTTGATAACAAACATGACCTCTTCTGGAGGTATCACATATACTCACTGCAAATTAACCTCTCCTTCATTATGCTTGTTACAAGCGTGATGTCATCTCCATAAACCTTGCCTCCTCATTATAAATGTTATTTCTTCAGAAAACTCATCCCCTTGTTACAAGCATGACATCATCTTTAGAAAGCTTGCCTCCTCATTATAAATGTTACCTCTGCTTCAGAAAATGCTTCCCCTCATTACAACCGTGAAGTTGTAATGTAAACAATTTGAAGTGAATTTCAAAAACCTTGTCTCCTCATTATAAATGTTATCCCGTTTTAAGAAAACTCATCCCCTCATTGCAAGTGTGACGCCATCTTCAGAAACCTTTTCTCCACATTTTAAAGGTCATCTCTTCTTCACAAACTTCGTCTCCTCATTACAAACATAATCTCTAGCATAAAAAATGAAAAATCAGACCAGTGGGGGAGCAAGAAAGCTTGTTGTTTTATGTCCCGCCTCCTTCTCTGCCTTAGGGCCTTAGCATCTGTGGGGGGAATTCTGTGTCTGGATGAATGGACTAATTCTTCAGTAGAAAGACAAAAGGTCCTCAAAGTTGGAGGCAGGGAACGCAGCATCAGGCCTGAGCTTAGTGCATGTGGAGCTCAGCTTCAGCAATATAAGAGCTCTCAAAAGAACAATACCTCTGGACAAGTCGGAAGAGAAACACAGCCACCATTATTTGCTTTGGAAACCATAGAGGACACATCAGCAAGACCATTTTCTGAGTGATATTGAAAAGCGATACCTTTCCACAGTAAATAATACAACGAAGTATGGTTAGAAGAAGGAATTGCTTTCAAACCTCTGTCCTGCCTGTCACAGTCACAAGGACAAATCTGGCACATTCTGTGACTTGCTCCGGCAGCCTCCCTTGTAACTGGAGCCATGAGTAGAAAGCATCTCACTGTAGAGCACGGTGGCAATGTCCCATCTGGAATTCTCACACACATCCCTCGGGCAAACCATTCCGGGCCGTGACTAGCGTTGCATGCCCCCACTGGACTGCTTCGACTCATAAGACTAAAAGCAAACCCTATTTAAGAAAAATCTCATCTGCTGGGGCATTGCTCTTTGAGAAATAAATAAATAAGTGACAAACTGCTGTCCCCTTATGTGCGTGGCTTTCAATCTCATTGCTAGCACGCGCTTGACTTCAAGGGACACATTTGCCTCATCTGAAAAACAAAAGAGAAACAAAATTCTGCTATCATAATTAATTGAACACGCCAAAATGAGCGTTTTCGAAATTCCGTGGCTCCACTTGCGCGTAGCCTTCGAGTGATTTCACTGATCCTGGCTCTATGCCGCTGACCTGCTGCATAACTAAGCCCATAAGCTAATTGGTGCGGGTATGTGTCCAGGTCGTTGAACAATTAAGCTTAATTAAACTCCCTATTGGCTGTGATGTGATAAAAAAAAAGATCTGATAAATTCTACCACAACATTTCCCCATGTTCAAGCTGTGGAAAGATAATTATGTTTTAAAAGTGAGGGGGAAATTTAAAATACAGAAAGTGTTGTTAAATGAGCAATGCTAATATTCCATTGCATACGTTACCCCTGTTTTGGGGGCACCTCAAATTCTGCTTGGATGTCCTGGAGCTCCTAGTTACAGAACAAAGTCTGGGTTATGCCAGGGAGGTGGGATAAGCATGGGCCATTTTTATCATCCAGCATGAGAAAACACACAGAGGGACCAATGACAGCACTTCTCTCCTGAACGATAGATAATGCATTAGTGTTGGTTTGGTTTTATCCTATTTTTTTTTTTTACATCTGCCCATCTGTGTTTTAAAATCCTTGTCACTTTGAGAAGAGAATAAAGGACAACATTCACCTTCTGATAAAGGTATTCAACAGCTTTTTAGCAATGCATAGATTGAAATTCATGGGCCAGTAAGTGCATATGAAGAAAGGGGTCTTTTCAACAATAATTCCAGTAAGGAAATGTGTCTGCAAGGTTAATGTTAGTCCTTTCACTGCTATCTTTTCAAATGACTGTGGATATTTTCTGTTAAAACGAGTCTATTTAATCTGTAAATTCCTGAGAGGTAAAATAGCTTCTCTTCCTGAGGAAAATAAAGAGGGGACACACACTATTTCAATTAAGTTATTAATTAACTTAAGACATCTTCATACATTACAATATTGTCCCTCCCTTTCAATTGTTAACCTTGCATTTTGGTTTTCTAAATGTACCGGACTTTCTCTTTCCTTAACACCCAAAGCCACAACACCTTTCTGGGGACAATCTCTATACACAACAGCGACTAATGGTGCTTCAAATCTGTCACTCGTTTACCAACTTTCCGGTAACACCACATGTCACTTTTTTTCTCCATTTTATTTATCCTGTGTCATTCTATGTCACCACTTTCCTCGAAGTTCAAGGACGATTAATTTAAATTCAGGGGAAAAAAATAAAATTTACCACAAGTATTGCAATGTTTTCTAATTTTCCATTAGAGGAAGTCTAGCACATGATTACAGAGACTCTTCACGTATATCGAGAACACCAACCAAATGCTCAAAAGTGCCCATTTTCAATTACTTTCAATTAGAAATACCAATATCAACTCCTGCCTTCAAGCGGCATGTTCTCCCAGGCCCTATTCACACTCAATAAAGCATTTCAATTCCGTAAGAGCCTTTTGGAGTAAAAAATATCTGCCATTGAAACAATTGGTTATATAACACTGGAGTGTATCAAGTAGCTCATCTTCAGCTCTTATCCACTGCTCTGAGGGGACACAACTTCATGCACTTTCTGTGTGTGTGTGTTTGTGTGTGTGTGTGTGCCCAAAGAAAGTAATCAACCCTTTTTATTTTGTTTCCTGTCCTTTGAAGGTACAGCCAATCTCCAGCGATGGTGAATGCTGGGCACTAGAAGGACGATGACATCGCATGAGGAGAAGGGGGGCTTGCTTAGTGCTCAAAATGGCCATCAAAAACAGAGGTGTTTCTGAGAATGGTTTGTCACTTAACCACGCACGGGGCTGCACTGCCATATCTCTGTTTTCAATGACTCGAAGGAGGACAGAGATTTACTCTGCCAAAAGTGTTTGCCAAGTAATTAAAAAAGACACAAGAGTCCTTCTCTAGGCAGCCAAAAGGGGCTGCTGTGAAACCCTAAGCAGATTAATGTAATGTTTTTCTACCTCTGACCCCCCCCACAGCATAGAGTCCCAGCTCTGAAGTCACTCGACACAGTGTGGTAATAGAGCTGAGGTCTAACTAATAGTGTATGCGATTCTGACTGTCATGCTCTATCACTGTAACTTACCGGAGCCGCTGTAGACACAGCAAGTCGGGGCAGGAGTTTTAAAAAAAAAAAAAAAAAATCCAAGCAGCATAGAAACCTTATGTTGAGAAACAATCGTTTCTTGTAAGACATAAAATTCTGTTCTTTCAAATTATGAGCGTCAAAGATCACTTTACAGCTGCATAGGTGCATACTGGGCAGATGAGTGTAAGCAAAGGCCAATAGATGCCACTGCTTTTAATGGCAGGCAGAAGGGCCGTGGATTTCTGGGTGCAATGGCAGGACTGCTCATTCTGGAATTTTGGACTGGCAGTTCCAATCAGGTACTTACAGAGCTCTGTGGATGACAAACAATAGGCAAGGGAACCAATTAGTTTAGATCGTTCTTAAAATTCCTCTCAGCCCTTAAGGAGTAAGTATGATTGTCCTCAAGGAAGCATTTAACTGGATATTTCTTTGTTTGCCAATGGCTTAATTATGGACCTGCTGTAAATCTGTCTGTCCCCTAGGTATAGCTTGTTGGAGACGCGCCAGATTTTTCCACCTTCTTTTTTGCATGATTCAATCTGTGATTTATAATTTATTCAGTCCATGAATTTCATGTATGTGTATTAGAAGTGGGGGGGGGGCAAAATAAACAGCATGGCTGATGAGAGGGGGTCCCAAAAGGTGAGGGATCAAAAGAGATCCTGGACTAAGGAACTGCTGGATGTAATACAAAGTGAAAAAGCCTGCAGGCTTATTATTGGTGAGTCTCGGCGATACGGTGCTACCGTAACTGTAGTCCAGCACTTGTCTTATCAAAGTTATCGTTATTGGCTGCCTGGTTTCACTGATTGGCGTGCACGTCACTGCGGTGAGAGCTTAATTAGTTCCATCTGTGGGACATAGTTCTAGTCCTTCTCTTATTCTTTTGCCCCAAATATAATTTAATCTCATTTTATCGTGTGCCTTTAATTATATCCTTCCAGAAGCCCACACTGCAAGAATGAATTTAAGAAATAAGGTAATGTGTGGAAGCAACCATACATCACATGCTTTTCTATGCTTTTAAGCAGGCTTCAGACAGTTTGTGTAATTCTTGTGTAAGTTTGTGTTTAAAACCTGTCAAACTGTATAGAGCACAAGCATGCAGGTAACACATTAATTGCCCTAGGTTTACCAGTGGTGCATCTCATGCTTACGACATAAGTAATAAGCAGTGATGTATCAGCCTCCCGGTTACGAAGTAAGAGGTCACCTCATAACCTCTTGACCTTTAAATCCTCTACATAAAGAATCTTTAGCAGACCAGCTTACTACCTTTGAGGAAGTGCCCTGGGCAAAAAAAGTGGCACGTTTCATATCTGGTTCGACCACGTGGTAGTGAATCCTCCTCATTTTTTTTTTAAGACTTATTACTACTATCCTGCTCTGAGCCCACGCAGGCTATGTCTTCTTGACTCTGCATGGTGGAAAAATGTCGAGCTTGAAGGCTGTGCCTCCAGGGCCCCCCAGGCGCTGGAATATCAGAGCAGGCTAGCACACATTCCTGCCTTATGAAGAGTCACCAGCATACTGTGTTATTTGAAACCCCCTTCGACCGAAGAGCTTTTCCTCCACCACTCCATGTGACCATTGGGGACCGTTGCCGATGCAGCATGTTGGGGAGCGTGGATCGCATTCTTTCCCGTAGATTGAGAAGTTCCCAGGAATCATCTTGTCATTTGGATATTCTGGAAAGGTGTGAAACCAATGCATACCAACAATGGCTAGGAGACAGTAACAGGATGAAATTGGCCACTGTATTGAAATTACGATGGCTTTTGCTATAATCAAGTCAGCTTTGATAGCTGGGTTGACTGTTAGGCCTACATGATTGTCATAACTTATTTTTCAGTCTAGTGATTGTTGCATAACAATGGGTAGGGCGGAGATAGAAAAATTACAGCTTGACATAAACATTCACATTAGCATTCACGAGTTTATGTGCATGATATCTTCATCATGAATATAAGTGTAGTCAATCAGTTAATCCTCATTTTTGTATTGATGTTGATATGAATTTGGCTGTTTGAATAGTCCTCTCTTTCCACATCAACAGAATTGGTAACACTGCCTGAATATGAATGTCACTTTTCGCAATTAAATGGCATTTTTCGGCTTTGCTCTCCACAACTCATTTCCTCGGCTATTTTCAGCAGCATGAAATTATCCCTCCGCTTTCTCATTTTATAGGAAGCATTAAACCTTAAAAATGTCATCAGAAAGGAAAGGGAATCTCAGATGGACAGCCCAAAATCAAGGAATCTCGGTTGTGGCCTTCTATTTTATCTCAGTCTTTCTGCCTAATAATACGAAAATTCAGAGATCTCTGTCACCAGTAGTACGAATTTTGGGCGATGCATATCTCGGCCTGGATACGCTTGCGTGGATCGATGCACTTGATTGCCCCTCATAATGAATAGCTGGGGTGGTGGAAAATCCTGACTCGTCCACGTGGAAGTGCCAGGATGGGAAGGAACGCACATCCTCTCTTAAGTATGCACAGGCACTCCAGAAGTAAGCTCGAGTAATGGGGGCCGTGCCTGTTGTGGCCGTATTGATTGCCAGGTCCTACCGTTTATTGTTCTGCCGAGTGACCAACAGCAACCCGCCAAGGTGCGGCTCTGCTAGCCAACAGGAATGTGGACAGTTTACTCAGGAAAAGCAACATTTTTAATTGTTTCCAGTGTTGGCTAGCCTCGCTGCAGGAAACCCAGTGGGAATCGCTCTGGTAGAGGCCCTGACCTTTTCCTCAGTAAAGTGGCTCAAGCAGAGATTGGCTCAGGTGCGTATCAATGTGTCTTGCTTCAACATGTTCTCCAATTAACAGCCACAAAAAAAAATGTACCCTTATACTTTGGAGTGATAGCTCAATACCTGGTAATGGTGGAACCGTGTTACCCTGATTGGCTGTAAGGTCATGTTTTAGAGTCGGTTGTGGCAAAAATGTTAAAGACGGTTTAATGCTCATAATCATCCTTATCCTCCACAATGGAAATTCAGCTTCCAATATTGAATGCTATGCCGTCAAATAAACCCTCCAATAAAGACGAAAACTCACTTGTTAGCATACAGATCATAAGCATATGAGAGATTTATGTTTTCCTGCAAGTGGTGATTAGCGAACTGTAATCGCTGAAGGTAAACATTGGCTTATTTTGTGAGTGTAACAGCTGAATGCGCACATTTCCAGTTTCCAGTACACCTGTAGATAATGAGCACCAAGTCGGCGAGGTCTTAGATTGCAGCAACCATTGCCGTGATGCTCAGCCGGCACCCGTGTTTTGAGCAGCATGTGGAATTAATGCTTCTCTTCTGCATTATAATTCTGTCATAAAATCCCTTTAAAGCAAAGGAATCAAAGAGGTAGCTAGTAGCAGGCTGTTATGCCAGCACTCAGCTGTCCTCTGCTCCTAAAGTTGTTATCAGCCATGCTCTAAATCATTACTCTCCAAATAGGAAGTTTATTACTTGATCCAGATATCATCTGTGGCTTCTGCACAATAATAAATGCTTCTGTCTGTCGCTGGAAAGTCCTGTCTGTCAGGAAGGAGGAGCGCCTCATGAAATTCAGACTGGGACATCTGCTTGACAGCGCTCTGTTGATAGTTATGGCACCCCCACCATGGCTGGCTGCCCCCACGCAGTCACAGTCAGCGGTGAGATCATCCGCTGTTGCCTTTATCTGGAAGCCGCATACAAATACCACAAACAAGCTCGCTTGAGTGCTTTCGTACTCACACACGCTCGCAAGAGCTGACTCTCTAATACGGTGGGGTCAGAAAATATTTTTTAAGTCGAGTCATACAAGTAAATTAATATCCCCATAGAAATCTTTGTTTTCACGGCTTGTGTGAAACGCCGTGATTCTTTTGAAGATTATGCCATTTCACTGAAGTTGTTGGTGTTTTGCAAATAAACCATTTCAATATTCTCTGGACGGGGAGGTTTGTTCGGGTGGAAATCGCTGCTTTATAATCAATATAATTCAGTTCAATATAGTTACAGTATTTTTGTCCAAGCATTTTAGCGTGCACTCAACCGGTCAAAAAAAAAGGGGGGGGGATAGAAATGTGATGCAGCATTGCCATAAAAAAAAAAAAAAAACACGTTCAGGGAAATTGCACATAATGGAATTGAGTGCTGTCTGCTGGACAATACATCTTTAGTTCCTTTCCAGCCCTTTCCCAGGGGGCTTTTGAATAGCTGAGGAGTCTGGCTCAACACAAACACTGTGAGCGACTCAACTCTGTTTGGGCAATTGGTAAAGTATACAGCAGATAGGCTTGGAACCCAGAGTGTCCAGGCCAATTCTATGTTACATCCAAAGCCATTTCCTTGAGATTTGGTTCAGGCTGGGTAAACAGAGATTCTGTCTCTCAGTCAGATGTGTTTGACAAGGGTGGGGTTTTTGCCACTCATCAAGGGGGACCTGTAGTTCATCTGGAAATGCTGCAATGTGCTCGCACAAGACAGGTAGGGTTTGAAGTGGTTTTGTGTCAAAAGTTCTTGTGAATCTTCTTGGTTTTCATGGTGTGGCTATAGGATTAGTTCTTCTCCTTATCCCCAGCATTTCCTGAAGACCCATGTAAAACACAGCAGGTATGCCATTTTTATGATTGTCATGAGTCTATTTGACAGAACCTTATCAAATCAAAATACTAATTATATAGTGTTAACAATTATATAATGTTTTCAAGCGTGTGTTTGGCTGGGTTCATAGGCCTAGTGACCTGCATGAACTCCTGACTTTCAGAGTATCAGAGAAGGTTCTCCTGGTTTCGTTGACCAGATAAACAATATGCTTAACATTTTAGATAAAGGGTTTCACCGAAGACCATACGGTAATGATCTCATATTGATGGACAATGCTTATGTCACAAGCAATGCAGACTTGACCCACTAGGTGACAATAATGGGTCTCACTTAAAGGGCCTACACCTTGATACACTCTTATGCAGTGCATAATGACAATATCTGATGCATCACTCAGACAAATACTGTATATTGCTGGGAACATTAAGAAGTGTTTGCATATGACAATAAACTATAAACAGTTTTATATGCCTGATTCCCAGCTCTTGTTTCTGTTACTATAATCACCAAAAGTACCATTGCTTATTTACTCAACTGATCGCAGGTCTGTACCGGATCAGTAGGTGGAAGATGGGATGATGGATTAACTAAATGCTGGGAACAGAAATAACAATATATTTGTGATGATTTGTAAATTTCTTACTAAAGACCAAGGAGTGCATATTAAGCCCCTTAGAATAAATCAAAATAAGTGAATTTTGGAGTTATACTCAATTATGTATTATCAGGTACTAAATGGTTTTATTTTCACAACATGTATAAAAGACAAGCTAAAGTCAGCTCATTAACCTGTAGAAGTAATTTTTTTTTTATTATTTTTTGTGTTAAAAATTCACGATACAGCCTCAGGACATCTCAAGCTGTTTTCAAAACACTTCAGGGTGTTTCCTTAGGAAAAACTTGGCTACTGGGAAAAATGATTTTAAAATTAATTTTACATGTGTATGTTTAAAAGAAACTGGTTTGTGATTTTTGTTTCACTAAATAAAAATTTCACCCTCAAGGAGTATCTTGTCAAACTGATAAATTTCAGTTATGATACACCCTTGTCTTTACTTCTATCTTCTATCTATCATGTTTGTTTCACGAGATGAGGAAATTCATACGACGTGTGTTTGGAAGATGTGTCTGACTCCGTTTGAAAATGTCGCAGTTGCTATGGAAGTCATACTGTGATTCACTTTGCTACTTAATGTTCCCATTTAAATGTTCTGTGAGAAGCAAAACATTTGAGTAACAAGCATGAATATTATCATGCGGAGGCTGCAAAGTGGAGTCTATTAGAATATATCACCGTTATATCAAGGGACCACTCTGTAAGTTGGTCTAAATACTTCATTTAATTACGATTGAGATATTATTTCACATTTCCAGCAAGAGAAGTATTAGTACGATTTATGAAATTTTCATAGTACGATGGGCTATTACTTTGGGATGTAAGGAGAGGTTTAGCAAAGCACAGACTGGAAGGTTGATTGAGTAATGAAGACCTTTTTCAAAACTGAGCAATTGCCAGATGGAAAACTAGAACTGGTGATTGGCTTTCTTTAAGGTTACGCCTCTTTTCCCTCTTCAGTTCTTACCAATCAGAGTGCATGAAAGCAAATTATGGAAATTGACCTTAGAAAAGATTTAGTTAAATAGCTTTTTAGTTCTCTCATTTTTGGATTGTTGATGTTTAATTGCTTCTGTGCTCTTGTCTGGCTTTGTATTTGTATTGTATTTACAGAAGACATTTGTGAGCTTATGTATATTTTGCGGGTATATTTACCCATAGGTATCAGGTTCCCTTTTACATTTGACATTTACAGTAGATAAAGAATTTGAATTTCCTGAAGAATTTTTATTTTCAATGCACAAAAATGGAAGTCCCTTCAACCCAATTAGAATGCCTGTTTTTCAAAAGTCTGCCAATGCTAAAAGAGAAAAAAATGGCACTGTGTGTGTGGTATGAGCTGTTGTGGATGAAAAAAATGTTTAAGGCATGGCACTGTGTGTGGTATGAACTGTTATGGAGAAAAAATGTTTATGGCATGGGACTGTGTGTGTGGTATGAACTGTTATGGAGAAAAAATGTTTATGGCATGGGACTGTGTGTGTGGTATGAGCTGTTATGAAGAAAAAATGTTTACGGCATGGGACTGTGTGTGTGATATGAGCTGTTATGGAGAAAAAAATGTTTAAGGCATTGGCACTGTGTGTGCGGTATGAGCTGTTGTGGAGGAAAAAAATGTTTAAGGCATGGCACTGTGTGTGCGGTATGAGCTGTTGTGGAGGAAAAAAATGTTTAAGGCATGGCACGGTGTGTGTGGTATGAGCTGTTGTGGATGAAAAAAATGTTTAAGGCATTGGCACTGTGTGTGCGGTATGAGCTATTGAGGAGAAAAAATGTTTAAAGCATGGCACTATGTGTGGTATGAACTGTTATGGAGAAAAAATGTTTATGGCATGGGAATGTGTGTGTGGTATGAGCTGTTGTGGAGGAAAAATGTTTAAGACATGGGACTGTGTGTGTGGTATGAGCTGTTATGGAGAAAAAATGTTTACGGCATGGCACTCTGTGTGTGGTATGTGAAGTTGTGGAAAGCACAATATGAAAATGCAAGAATTAAAACTCATTAACAATTAAATGAACTCTTAATGACTATAAACTCATTTAGGCTCAGAAGTGTGAGACTCTAGTAGGTAAATATGCATTTTGGGGTATTAAAAAAATCCAAATTTAGCTCAATAAATGATGATTGCAGCTCCTTAGAAGGGCACTGTATTGTTCACTTTGATGACTCCTGTTTCTTTGGAGTCTGCGATAAATCCACTGTAATGAGTAGGTTCAGAGTCCACAAATGGCACGGCAGTAAGCCTTTTATGACTGCAAAGTGTCATATTTTCAGCACCAACAAACAGGATGAGTTGATTTTAAATGGTGAACAAAAATGATTGGAAAAACATTTATGACATACAAACACACCTCAGTTCATAGTTTGCAGTGGTTTATTTTCTATTTTGCAGAAGAACATAAAATTCATGTTTAAGTGCCCATCAGAACATGTACTTGTGAAACATTGTAAAAATCTTCACAAAAATTATATTTTGAGAACAGTGCTTCAGCTGAGAGGCAGGAAAAAATAGAATACTCCAGGAGAAATATTGACATTGATGGATTAACTACAGTGAATCTACTCACTGGTAGGTATTAATATGAATCTGAACCCTTTATTCAACATATTGTTTTCAGTATGTATAAAGAGAGATTGTCTGGTGATAGATTCCTATCCCTTAAATAGATACTTTAGACAAATTTTTAACCTGGTCAATGTGGCTTTGAAGCACTGTGGGATACCAGATGGTGAACCAGCATTTATGCCTGCAAGCAGAGATGGAGTTGATAAAAACTGACAATTTATTTGAGTATAAATAAGATGTAGGAGACTTCACACTGACTGTAAATTTGTTGTGTGTGTGTATATATACATCTTACATCTTAATCCTTTCTCTCTATTTCATTTCCTTTATAAATATAACCACATGCTTTGAGCCTCTGATTTGCTTTCTTTGGTTTATTTTATTTCTGATTTTGTCTCATTTGCTCTTCCAATGCACCTGTGTTTGGTTACTGAAATAACATACAGCACTATTTAACCTTGTACCTTACCTAGGAAATCAATTTGTAAACTAATATCAGCTATTTGAAAACAAAGAAAAATATACACGTCAAATTAATTGACAAACAAATAGGAACAGAGAATGTCGTTATTAATAAATATATTTTGATTTCTTTAAGAATAGGAGAATTTTGTAACAGAAGTAGAGGGAGAAAGTGTGTTTTCCTTCTATAAAATATCTCATATACAAACCTAAGATCATGTTCACAATATAAATTCATATGAGCTTTGGTGACTGCAGGTCTGACCACAAATTATGGATGAATGATATATCTGTGAATCTACACACAATGTTTTTGTGGAATAAAATTCAATCATCTCTCTGGGGGTTTATTTTAACTCTTTCCAACCTGGAGATGTGTGGAGATATTGCTATTATTAAGCCACAGCCCTCCTTTGTCTCCAGAGATAAAGATTCTCTAAAATGCCACACTCAGATCAGACTATAGACTCTGCAGCACAGCCTCCATGTTTACACCAGCAGAATTTGGATCTTCTCCTTCCTCTAGTAGTGATTGACTGAGACGAGAGACCCATTAGACTGGCAAGGATCTGACTAGGCTGGTTTGGCCAGGCTGAGGCCCTCTGAGTAGAACCAGGAGCTGAGATGATCTCAGATGTCGTTGTCCATGGAGACGTGAGAATGAACTCAGAGAAGCTCGCTGGCACCCAGCCAAAGGGAGAATGCGCTGATGTCCTTCACCCCTTCACCTTCAGCATGTGCTGGACCTTGCATTTCAATTAGAACACCTTAAAAACGATTTCTGGATCGACCGTCACACTGTGGTATTTCCTGCACATAAGACAAAGCAGCGGGAATTTTAAATTGTTAAAATGTTGCATCTCACATGCAAAAAGCACACATTAATTATTTACAAATAAAATATTTCAAGATCTGTGTCCTCTGTCATCCTTCACATAGCAGAATTGTGACTGGGAGCAGGAGGTATGGGTCCATCTAAAAGCACGCAGCAGAGCATGTAGTACAACATCAGGAATATTATACAATAGCATTAATAATCGCACCATCATCTAACATCTCGCTGGATGTCTTACGGAGAGTGCCGACTGTCAGGCACGTGACATTTTTTGAAGCCTTCACCGTGCTCTTTAACTCCACTGAAGAACGTTTGTTTTTTTTTTTTTCATTATTATTTCATTCACAAATATTTCGACTCTGCCAGTATTCCCTAACCCAAACAGATGGAGCAGGTCTGCTGCAGCTTCTATGCAAATCACAGATCATTCACTTGGGATTAAACGTCTATAATTTCTCCAAGTGGGAGTCTCTCTGGTTCTTAATCTAAATTTGAAGACTGACAACCATGCTGATATTACATTTGTGTCTTTATTAACATTTCTTCCTGTCCTAAATGTCTAGTCAATTCAGAGAGCTCTGTGAATTGTAACAGTCAATACTAGAATAACAGCAGCAAGGGATATAGTTACAGAATAACATCTGAAATTTGCATCTGCCTATTCAAAGCTTTCCATATTTTCATTGTTGAATGTCTTGTGCTTAAGCAATCACTCACTTTAATATTATTTGACAATATGTTGAATCTTATTGGCTCTCGCCATAAAGACTTCATTTGGCGAGGAATGAACGAATCAGCGAATGCTTGCAGGTGTCAGTAGTCGAAAGTCACCTCTGTTGCTTTTGCCGCGTGTTCGCCAGGGGCTCTGCAAAAGCCTTCAGTCACTCATAACCGCAACAGTCTCATATTAGCAGTCAGCTGTCTTTGTGTAGCCTGATGATACAAGTTCCAGCTAAAACCTGAAATGGTTGATTGATCAACTGACCTGCTTCTGAGAAATATTATTCTTTACCTTTATCAGAGGTATTCAAGCAGAAATGTCTCTAAAGCCAGCATTTCCAAGCCATTTGAACAACTCCACCAATTTCAGTGACTCTTTGTTACTTCTTTAGTTTCCATTATTATTTCTCAAGCACCATAAGTTTGAGGTATGTGGGGGGAGTATAATAAAATACTTCAGTCATTTTACAGAAATATAAGAGCGCGCTGGGGTTCGGGTGGGGTGATATTTCTCAAATAAAGCCTATTGAATATAGCAAAGGCTTTGGTACCGTGGACACAGCTGTCATTGTAACAACAGGCACTAATAACCGAGGGAATGCTTCATTACAGATGTCCTCTGCTGTCCTTGTTACTGCTTCTTCATGTCATTTAGCTACATGGTACAGTTATTGGAACCTGTTTCTCAGTCTCACTTGATTTTATATTTTCAAGGTATTTTATATATAAAATATCAAAGCAGAACAGAAAATACATAAACAGATCAGAGGTTCTTAGACTGAAGCCGTAACAGTACATAAATGCATGCAAAAAATGGAAGTAGATTAAATAGTTTTTTTTTGTGTGTGTGTGTGTGTGTGTGTGCAATAATTGTTTTTTCTTTCATCATTCATATCATTATATTTTCTGAGATTTTTTTTTCACAAAATTTAATTTAACTGTGTAAACATAATAAATTATTTTGGTTATTTTAAAATGTATCCATTTGAACTGATAAATGTTGTTCATTTATATTCGTTGAACACCATAAGACTTCCATCCATCCATCCATCCATCCATCCATCCATCCATCCTTCACCATGCTTATCTAGCCGAAGGTCATGATGAGCCTGTGGCCTATTCTAGGAAGGGCAGGGACATTCAAAACGAGACATCAGTCCACCACGGGACTTTACACCCACAATCTCACCCTAAGGACAAACCAGAGATACAATTTTACTGAACCACCCCGTTATTGGACATCTAATCCGATTGTGAAGCCCTCCTCTGAAGCTGCAAGTTGCCTTTCTGGACTGTAATGATCTCTTGGAGCTGATTAAACTGGCATAGCTGGACTTGCCATATAGTCCCTTTCTTTTATGTATATGTTTTCTATACATATTAATGTATATTGACACTTGTATGTCACTTTAAAATAGTAAATAGCAGGTTGTATTTCTCCTAATGAGTTCTGATATTTGATACATTTGAAATTATGGCTATGGAACGCTCTGCTACACAGCTGCTTGAGGTATCAATGCAGTTAGCACCACAGTTGGTAATGTCGCGGTTCCAAGCACATAAACATATACTACCTGCAAGCCTATAGCGTTGAGCTTTATGATTCTGTAGCATCTTATCCTGTTGAACTGCATACTTCACTGAGCTTATACGTTTGATTGAGTCCATCCAACTCAAGAGCTATTGAATCTGTGTCGTAAACCGCAGGGATTTCGTCTAGACAAGTAATATTCCCTTCAAGATTACAACAGGTGCTTCTGCAACCCTAGAATTGTTATTGTGCACTGCAGCTCTGCAAGGACCAGGTTGATCATATTAGGAGTGGACTTCTGGTGACCCTCAAAACAGACATCACACGTCAGATATTTTGAGAAATAAATTTCCCTAAAGAGTATATTGTTCCATGTGACCAATGGAAGGACAAGTGCTGAAAACCAGGTTAAAAGTAACCTTGATATCCTAAGGGTGAATAGAGTATAACATTACCTCTGTTTGCATTTAACATGATATTATTTGCATTTGGTTTACAATTTATCAAGTTAAAAGTGGTCATTGCCTAGAGGCAAAACAAAAAAATCTATACTGTAAAACCATACATTTAAAGTAAACATTTTGTTGACAACTTTGACAAAATCAACAATTTACTGGCTGTTAACGTTACTCTTTTTCAAGTGGAAAAAATAGAAACTTCTGACTTTGTTACCCAATTATCCATTGATGAAACGTAGGCTAGTGATTTGAAATTAAAAGTTAATACTTTATGGGATTAATAAAAATATATTATCATGGCCTCATGAAGCCTCTAATATGTAGATTTTGCATACATATGAACTAAAAATAAATTATTAAATTATCTTTAATTGCACCTGCGTGTGAAATGAGAATATTACTGTTTTACCACCCATATAAGTAATAACAGCCATTTAAATAACATTAGGTAGCATGATTTACTGGATATGATAAATATATTACTGGGTACTTCAGTTAGTTATTTCACTATAATGTTAATACAGACACACATTATGTACAGCAGCTGTATAGATGCACTGGACTAGCAAAGAAAACTGAAGATAGGTATGCAAAAGAAAAGATCGTGTTATTCTGGCTTTAACACCAAAAGTTATTTTTTCTTAATTTTTCCTACTCTGCAAGTGCGATATACCAATGATTTATTGATTTGGTTGCAATTTGATATAAACATGAGTTCCTTATTATTAATTATGGCTATTCGGTGCAACCCATTCTATAGAAAAAATGCATTTAAAGCGCCAAATTGTTTATTAAGCCATAAGCTAAAAATGCAAATGTGTTTTCTTTTTCATTTGACACATAATTAGTTGCATTTGTTTTTGTACAAAGAGTAAATTCATGCTCAGTGGATCCTTGTTTTAATAGGGTAACAGTACTTGAAATGGCATGATGGAATCTGATTCTTCCAGACCTGGTTTGTGTGGCATAAATAGCACACCCTCTTTTACTACTAAAAATAAGGACTGCTTGTCGTCTAAGTTGGGCAAAAATCAACAAATTTTATACTTTAGCCCCAAAGTAAAACAGCTACCATCAGCAGATGAATTCAATACTTTTGACAGGTTAATCCCACCCTGGTGGATGTTTCAGAGGTCCAAAAGGGTGATTCTGGTGTCTGAGTTACATATGGAAGGTCATTTAAGAAGTTTATTGGATGACAGCCACTTGCTGGAGACTTTATACGTTGAATAGAGTTGTACCTAGTGATGGGACAAATGAGGCTTCAAAACCTGTGGTTTTTGAAGCCTCATTTAGCACCCACATCATTTGATAGTCTGGGATGCTCCCACTCGGAATGGGTTTTGCAGCCTCATTTATTCCATAACTAGTTGTACCTCAATAAGAACACCAGCCCTGCCCTCAAGTCAGTGGACCCACCACAAGCACCCATAAGGCTGACCATGAAGCAAAATGGAAGGATATACTGTAACAGCTGCAAACACTCCATCTTGTCTGAGATACTGATGACAACAGCCTTTCCCAGTACATTGTTCTCTAAACATGCATGAAAGAATAAGTCTCAAGGAGGATAAAGGACAAGTGGCGGCATCACTAGAGCGGTTGTTCATATCACTGTGGCCGAGGAAGATTTGAGGAGGCCTCGCAGCGTCTGCAATGATGTGCTTCAGTAGGTCAGACAGAGGCAGCCTGGCAACGGGGCCTAACCCTGTTATTATCACTGCTGAGAGTCCGCACCTTGATCGCCCGAGCAATTTTGCAAGGGTGCTGCAAAAAGTGACTGAGGTAGGGCTGCGTGACAGAGAAGTCTGCTGAAGACCTATAGCATGACAAATCAAGGTGGATAATGTTCCTGCCTGTTTCTGTAACTTTCTCACTTTGATAATCTCGCACACCCTGTTAGTCACATTTAAGACCACAGTTTTATATAAAATTGCACAAAGCATACATAAATTATATATAATGTACTTTTCAAATTTGCTCCCCTTCCTAATTCAATGTGTACAGTATATATTGTTCATGTCAAATTATGTATTTTATTGTTTTGTCACAGCAGAAGATAAGTAACCACAGTACAAGCCAAACAGTTATATTTTAAGAAGTAACAAAAATTCCTATGAATTGTTTTTTTTTTTTTGCTAACAGACATTAACATAGACAGCACGCTGCAAACACCACAAGCTAAGTTTAGCTACCAGGTATATACTGGTACACTTCAGGTTGTTGTTGATTCTAATCCCATTCTAGGTTTAAAAGTGTGGAGCTTCGTATTTCCCATGTGTTGTGAGACCTCTCTCGCAGTCGTAAGACAAGCATGCAGTTAAGTTAATTGATGCTCATGTATGTGTCTCATAATGGACTGGCATCCCTTCCACAGTGTACCCCTGCCCTGCACTCTGTGCTGCTTGGGATAGGCTCCAAGTGACCCTCTACTGGATAATTAGTTGGAGGATGAACAACATTATGTGTCTTTTGAATTTGAGCATATAAAGGCATATTTATGATTAAATTTCATATTTCTGTCAAATTTTTTAACATTTTGTATACCTGCCCATTAACCTATTATAACAAATTAGTGTCATATTTGGAAAATGTAATTTTTGTATAACACCAGATTCATAAAATCTGCAACATTGTGAACATCTCTTTAAACAACTTAACAATCTTGTATAACATTTGTAACAGTTTTACTCCACTATGAACAAGAACAATACAAAATATGTTATATGAAAATATGCGAAGGCCATCTTAAGAGCGTGCATTTCCTATCATTCACTCTTTATTGTATTTACTCATCAACAATATCAGCACTGTCATGAAAACTGCTCTACCTGCTACCTTCAATGCCCCTTTCATGCTTCTCTGATCTTTGGCTTGCTTTTTTTACTCTCCTCTGCAGCCAGGTGTCATGCGCAGCGACACCGCAAGCCTCACACGCGGGTCTTGTGCACTTCACGCACGTGTGGCTGCTTTTGCTATATCCTTGCCGCTTGGTCAGAGCCGACACCCCCACCCCCGTCCTCGCTTGGCCCCACCCGTGGACTGTTGGCTGGGGGCACGTATGCTGTTTCCTTGCCCATTTCTAAAGCAGCGGTGACGTGCTCCAGGAGACAGAGATGGCCCTCCGCCTCCCGAGTGTCCTGTTTGCTGCTCTGTGAATAGGATGAAGACGCTCAAGATGACGGCATCAAGGAGGTTGCACCATGGCACCGTTGGGTATCCCTTGGTCTCCTGGCACATGCAAATGCTCCCTATCTGATCCATCATGTCTGTTTCTCGTTTTTGGTCTTCTTGTTGTGGATTATTATCTTGGGTTTCCTCTTTGACCGTAGTTGAGTTACAGATGTTCAAACGCACAGCAGTCTTCCCTCGCTCAGACCCGTCATTGAGTCCAAAACTGAATGCCTTTTTGTCTACGGAGACTTTCATGACAGGTGAAACATCTGTCAGGTTTATTCTGGCAGAGAGTGCCCACAATGGTCAAATCTTTTTTAAGATAAAAACCCGGCAAGGGGTATAACCATAAGAAAAAAATAACCTGTTATAACTTCGTGATCAGTGTATGTCTTTTTATTTGCAGCTAATAAATTTTAAACAAGGTAAAACAACGTGTTGCAAAAGAGTCCCCCTAAAAAATTAATCTGTAACTTGTGACTTTGTACAGTAAAATATGCTTTTCCTGAAATTTGTGCAATATAGGAAATGACTAAATGCATTAAAAATGAGATCACTAAAAAAATTAAAAATAAGAACACAACCGGGGTGAAATGAGCTCTTCACGTCAATGTTGAATTTCATTTAGTTTTGATTATTAAATATGTAACATTAAATAAAAGAAGTGCATATATACTTTTGTAATAAAAATAGTTCAAAAGTCAATCATCTTGTATAATATTACTGAGTTGAATATACATTCTGATATATTATTGTGTTTTCGAAATATGTGCTAATCTGGTAGACTCCCATTTACGTGAGAAATTCCTTTTTACAGGCAAGGAGCAGTACCAAAAGCAAGCAGGACGCGTTGCTAAGCCAACTTGATATTTTCCACGTTTTGAACCTGCAAGATCTTCCAGCACACACACCAAAGCTGCCTCTGTCCCCAGAGCACGAAACCTTCCACAGTGACCCCTTTGAGTGTACAGTTTTCCTTTAAAACGCCGCACAATCTTTTGAAAGGAGGGCTGCTGCACGAATTAAACTCGTGAAATGCGAAAGGCCCCCAGTACACCACATTGCAGTGGTCAATGATGCTCCCAGGTTCCTGTTTTCAATTATGGAGAACAAGTAAGCACATTTCAAGTAGTTAATTAGGTGGATTCTGGCATTCGCCGAAACAGTTTGCTGCAAACAAATGTGATGTATTTAACATTCACATACAATGCTGAAAAAGTGACAATTGCTTATCTCCATGGAGATCAATAATGGGCCTGAGATCATTGTGTGAAGTGTCTGCAGGTTTAATGCAGATAGGATGTCATTATTATTTTTCTTGTAATGACGGTCATTATGCATGAACACTGATTGAATTCCATTTGTTACCTGCATTTGTGCTGAGTGGAATAATTACCATTTAAGTGTCTCCATTAAAATTCATACACAAATTTTTATGCCTTAGACCTCTTGCTTTAAAAATAACCAAAATGTTCTTTGAATATAAAATGAATTGCGTTATTAGACTGCTTTGTTTTAAACACTGGATTTAGAATGTGAAGACACCAGAAATCCTGCTGTTTGTTTTGCCGTACCTTTTTTCTGATTTTCAGTTTCGCACTTCAAGATGTACAAAAAGCGAAGCATGCAATTGTCAGCATTTGTTGCGTTAAAACTCAGCCTCCGTAAGAAACGTGATCAACTTTTTATTTCCTGCCTTGATTACATATTAGTCTCAATTTTTGTCGCATTTAAAATAATCAGTGCTCATTAATGCTCAGGAAATATCATCTTGATGTCTTTATATATAGTCAATTTACATACATTTATTGCTATTTGTAGTTTAAAAAGGAATTCCAGCTGAAAATAATATTCAGTGTAATTTGGTTACTGATGCATGCAGAACCAAGGAAAATTGCACCACATTCTTCATCATTCATTCCTATTTTTGCTGAAAGCCTATGCAGAATTTCATGGCACATTTTTCCGGTCTGCAAGCAAACGGTTAGTATGGTTCTCATCATGATACCAAAACCCACTGCCGTATTCCTGATTGTATGCCATTCCCATATCTTGATGTTTACATTAAAAGAGGGCATTCACCTCCACCTCTGTAATTCTTCCTTTTTTAAGGCCCTTTAAGATATAGTGTTATGCAAAGGTAAAGATGCCTCAGTCATAGCAAAATGTGAAAATGGAAATTCAAATATGAAACAGCCGGCTATCAGCCAAGGTCCACCAAACAAATGCCAGTCCTGTTACTGATGAAAATGAAATAACTGTGATATGGTGTGGATTCCAGCCAGAGTGAATATTTGGAACTCTGTAACTGGGATTATCATTTTTTTTTCTCTTTAAATCTGAATAACGTTTCATCTTACTAAGATTGTCAAAGGATTCAAGGTTTGAAACGCATTTTATACATATATGTAGCTATGAATACTGATTTATTTAATGACAGCCATGGCTTCCCATGATGTGGAGGTTCGACTGTGGTTGGGTTAGCAGGCGATGCACTGACAGGCCCTGTGGAACAAGACCATCAGCCCAGCTATCAGCAGATGATACCAAAGGTTAATACAGCTGCTAATGATATGACTTATGATATCCATTGTCAGCCGTAGCACTACAGCATAATAACCGGTGCTTGAAAAAAAAAAAAAAAAAAAAAAATAGTGACGTTGACTAATTAACGGCATGAGAGGAGATGGAATCATAACTGACAGCAGCCTTGGCTAGGAACACCAGCAGTACAGCTTAATGAACACGCATCCCTTTCCCGATTCCCGCCCTGGTCTGGTTCGTCGGACCAACCTTGAGCACCCAGCTTGCTATTTCTCATCCTGATTCACGCCCCCCCCCCAACATCTGCCAGACAGTCACTGGACTGGAATTAACCATGTTTGTGCTTCGGGTAAATACAGCACACGCTTCTGACTCAACCATCGCGCCTTCGATTCCCAGCCGCCGCCACCGGAACACGCGGCCTGTAAAGAAAAAAAAAGGGGAGAGCGAGCTGAGTGGGGATTTGCTCAGGCCTAATCAATCACTGACAGATTACTGCTAAAGCCACTTCCATACCCATTAAAGCAGGACAAATGCAGAATTGCAACTGAACAACTTCTAGTTTTGAGCCAACAGTGGGACTTCCCGGTTATTTATCAAAGTCATTCGCGCCACACAACTGTAGCTCATGGCAGATAGAGCCAAGCAGAGGCCCGGCATTCAAAGGACTGTTTATAACTTCAGCTGTGACGCTGTCAGCCCTGTGGAATTTACTGTAAATCACATTGCTTTTATTGTGAGATTTTTGTAGCTTATCCTCAGTTGGCACAATCCACTTCAAGCTCGTCCCCATTAGAATGTTAGGCACAGTCCATAAAGGTGGTCGGCTACACACCATCAATGCGGGGGGGGGGGACACCAACCCTTTCATTTTTCAATCTCCTGCCTCTCCCCCTCTCTCTCCTTCTCTCTCTCTTTAGCAGTCATTGAGTTTCATTGTATGGCAAGAGAACTGCTTTTTTCTTTCCTTCACCTCTGCTTCTCCCCCTGCGGAGATCCCATCTTTGAATGTTACTTTATTTTATGTGCATAGACCTGAGCATTTTTGTCAGATTTTATTTTAGGCGGGTGTCTCAGAAGTTGCCATTTATGTAGATGTTATAGCATTATAAGGTATTATTATACCGGCGCTTCCCCTGTAGATGTAAATTATACTTTCGGTTTCAGTTTATGTTACAGTTTTGGCTCTTTTATTAACCCATGAATTTCTAATTCGATATATAGAACGTTTTGAAATTGATTTCATTCGAATGACCATAGATTAAATATTTATATTTTACTAAACAGACAAAGTAACCCCGGTGTATATCATGGAAACTGAAGGGTAAATACATTGATTATCTTTAATAGAAAGAGTGAATATTATTAAGTTCAGATTTCAGATATTGTGAATATCCATTATGATCAGGAAGTCCTGTATCTTTGTGTATTACTCTAACCAAATGCATTTCTTTTTCAAGGTTTCATTAAATAATGACAGTTAGAGTAAAAAGACAAAAGGTTAATGCAAGGCATATCAATTTATATTTAAGAGATGCATCTCTTCAGACAGTAATGTTTTTACTACTATATTTGACAATGCAAAAAAAAAACCAAAAGAAAATCATTTATTATTAACAGGCTTTGACTTGTGTTTTTTAAAGCGATGCTTTGCAGAAAATAAAAAAAATCCAGGCACCCCACTCTTGAAGTGATCAAAGGTGACATCAGAGTCTGTAGGCAGAAGGTTAAAATACAGCCTGTCACATGACTCAGTAAACCCTAACCTCAGGCCTGAAGAGATAAACAGTCTCACTATGGTGGTAAGTCTCTGCTGCAAACAGTCTACCAGCGTCTTCTTATTCAGTAAGGAGATAATGCTTGTTACGTGTGAATCCAGCGTGTGTTATATTGAATATGTACACGTGTTTCAAAAGGTAAAATGAATTGACCCGGTACAGAGTGAGAACATCTACCCCAAGGCATTCTCTCTATAACTTTAATGTACATCGCATTTTTTTCTGCTTCACTCAGTCACAGCAGATAAAGAGTCAAATAAATACATATGACAAAATTAAACAGTCATGGTAAAACAGCTCCTGAAAAAAGTGGGGATATCGTAATTTATTTGCTTGCTGATGGGAATGGAATAGTTATATTATTTAAATGATATATAAATACCTAAATAGAATGCTTAGTGCTGGACAACTATTTAAGGAAATGGAAGTTAAATCCGATACATAAATTTGGACAAAGTTTTTATTTTTTTCCCTATAACCGACAATAAAGATCACAAAAAGGAAAAATAGGAGTGGCGTGTATTTCTGGACAATGTTGACATTCTGTGCTGAGATCGCCGGGTAGCAGCTGAGAAAAATAATTCAGGATGTCCTGCCTGCTGACACAAGGACAAAAAGCACGGGGCGGGGCCTCTTCATCTGAGCGACGTGAGGACGGACGTGACTACACCTAGAAATGCACCCTGGAAGTTTTCAGATGACCTCCAGTCCACAGGAAACGACAACAGCAAAAAAATGCTGTCAGGAACTTCGGAGGAGAAGATGTGGATCGGGTTAAATGTCATGGAAGCACAGCTGCATCTATCCACTGTGGCCTGGATGCTTTTTGGCAGAACCATTCCAGCAATGATGACCGTCTTTACCTCTTTCCTTTCTTGGCAACATCGAAATTTGTACTCTAATAGCTGCCCTGATTACCGTACACCTACGGTGCCATCCACACTTTCCCTCTGGTCTCTAGCTAGTCGGTGTGCCATAGATTCAAAGCAAGGGCTATTTGTAGTTTGTTTATTGATTTATTTACCATCCCATTTCCTTTTTAGCATTAAGAAAGACAAAGATCCGTCCCCTCCCCACAGCTGCTGCTGGTATCAGCTGTGCAAAGCTGAATCGGCTCAGTAATTATTACCTTGGAGTGTGTGAGCCATCATTTGTTAGACCAGTCGAGTGGCTGAGCGCTGCCTTTGGGTAGGAATTCTCCCAAGAGCTGCAGATCTGCAGGAACCGGCGCATTGAGTCTGCAGGGAGTGCTCTGGGCTCAATCAATGCATCATATCAAGGCCTTTGCTCATGAGGGTGAGCAGGCGTTTGGAGACCAGGGGTGCCAGCTTCAGGATCACATGTCAAACAGAGCTTCCGTTTTTCTTTCCCTGCAGAATGAAGAAAAAACAATTGCAGTGTTTTAAAAATGATGGAGAAAAAGATTTTAGTTTTAGAATGTGTTCACTTGCTTTTTAGAAAACACAGCTATGACTATCCATTCTGAATATTAAATTTGAAACATTCTTTTAAAGACTCTAATTACAACATATGAATGACAGCCCAGTAGATTGAGAGCTCAAAGTCAGACTAATATTTAAAGTAATGAACTTTACTTGACAGTTGCGGTTTCCTTTGATGTCTCTTTCCAATCGCGTCTCCCCACTGATCATCTAATTACGAGCTATCTGGGACAGGACGTTTACACACTAATTAGGATTGAAATGACTAATTCTGCTTTTGTTCTGTAATTGTCATTGGGAAATATAGTACTCGATTATTGTGCGGGTGAGGAATAGTGTAGCAGTCGAGCAGAACTGTCTAGGTATCTCGAGGAAGATTTTGCGAATGTGCACACACACGCTTGCACACGTGTACACATATATACGTGTGTGTAAATTACTATCTAGTACATTCTTTCTGGAATGGGTGTGATATGCATGCAGAAGTCTAAGCAATTGTGTAGGACTTTATTAGGTATTTAATTATCGGTCAACTGCAATACGGACAAATCTAAAGGTGCTTGAGTTAGACGTCGTGGACATTATTTATTATATTTACTGGATTTATTGAATATATATTAGCAATCCCACATTATGACATCTGTGATAGCAATTATTTAACTCATAAGTATCTACTAAGGAAATGCCAGTTGGTGTTCTGCCAATTAAACTGCTAATTAATAGAAAATTTACCCCCGAAGACATATGCTAAAAGGCATTCAACTATTTTCTTCCAGTTTCCATATTTTTAACTTGATATTTCTGAGTTTGACATTAAAGGCTTGATCTTTTCTGTTATGCAAACAAAAATGCGTAGGGTCCTGATCAATGAAAATAAAAATATGCCGTGCAGCTAAAATTATAATTATAGCATATATATATATATATATATACATAACCAAACTGTGTGGAGCGACAAAATCGATGGCATATGTAAGATTCCTCGCAGGAAAATTGCGTCTGTCCACTTTGCGGTTCGAGTATCTTTGATAACAAAGACCACTCTTCCAATATGAAACATATTCGCGTACGTAGTAATAAGCAGCGATTCATACGGAGGTAAGGATGATTTGAATTTCGCTCTTCAGTGCATACGCCTGCGCAGTCAGGGGCACGCTGGCTTCTCCAGAGCAGCTGTTTTGGGTTTGAAATTCCAACATGGCAGAGGCTGTGGTCAGTCTTCCCTTCACTAACTTGGAATGGTTTCAAATGGCAAGCATCCTCCTTTAACCCGAATAACCATTCATCAGCAAACACATCGGATCGATGTTACCTTAACCCGAGAGGCTGCCCTGTCACAAATACAGGTAAGTGTTTGCAAGAGTACATCCGAGATCAGTGTAATTAAAAAATAAATACCGAAGCTGATCCACGGAAGAGCGACCGCTATGTTTTAATGTATCAATTGAAACCTCAGTGTGCATCATGCAATATTTCAATTCTCAATTTAATTTTACGCGTCAGTCTCGGTCCATTTATTTTTTTCAGACTTGGTTAATGCTTGGAAAGTATTGTAAGGATTTAGCCTCGTATGTGGTTTAAGAAAATCCTCATGCGTATTTCCTTTAGGATTCTTATGTTCGCCGTTTAATGAGAAAGTGAGAGTGGGGTGGGGTTTGCATGGTTTTAAAGTAACTTTTCACAGAGTGGAAGTTAATGTATGTAATCTTTGTTTGGGGGGTGGAAAAAGTTGACGCGATTATTGCATAGATGAATACGATAAATAAATACAATGTCACTGTTCTCATGGTGGGGGCAACTGCAGACATATCTATTTTTAAAGTAGATGGGGACAGCATGCTTCGTATAGCATGTCCTCCAGAGCTGCCAAAAATGTGTGTGTTTAATGGCACCGACAGCACTCAGATACCGTTTTTATCCGTACACCTCAGCGCAGTTGTACTGTGAGCAAGTAAAATTGACATGGACTTGTATTCGTGGTCGTGTGTGTGTGTATGTGTGTATATGTGTGTGTGTGTGTGTGTGTTTCCCTTCTCCCCCATTCTATCTTCGGTTGTTATCCAAGAGAGCTTTTGTTGCTGTTGCTTTCCCTTAATTATATGCATGTAGGTTAAATGAATACCTGACGAAAAGGGCCCACGTTTCAAGGCAGTGAAATCTGATAGCGGAGAGGAAAGTGGCTCTAATGAAAAGCAACCTTTGGAATTCCGCCTTGTGAAAATTCCGATTCAGCTTTTTTCTTCCCTTTTTTTCTGTTATTGCAGCAAGAAATGCTCAGTAGCACCAGTGTATATGGTATGTCAATTTTGAGATCTACCTCATTCACGCCAAACTATAAATATATTTATACTACATAGTTTGGAATGTTGTTGGACTTGTGTGTCAGTTGTGTTTAATGTTTTTTGGCTAATAGGGGAGGGGGGGGGGGGGGGGTTACGAAATACTTGCATGTCTGCTCGTTGCTCATGTGTGTATATGTATGTCATACATTTTCCATTTAATGTGTATTTGGGATTATGACATGTTGTATGTAGTGTGGATCTCATCGTTAGAATTATGCATGTGGTTTCAATCTGAGAATTCGGTGATCCGATATATGAATGTTACAATGAATGTTAATGTTACATTAACAACATGTGCCAATTTACACGTTTCTTATTTTTTGTTTATGATTTGTTCTTTTATTCTTATCAGTATGGAGTGTTTTTTTTTTTTTTTTTTTTAATTCCTGTTGCCAAAACAGCAATTTAAATTGAATTAAACAGTTGTCAGGTTACGGTGAGCTGTTAACGCTACAGTAGTGTTCCCGTGTGAATCCTGAATCGCTGTCGTCTTCATAAAACAAATAAATACCTGATTTGGTGGAATGTCTCGCGTCTGGATCCGCCGAAATCATACGGGCCTTTCGTATAGATGTTTGTTTCAGATGCACATAATTTCACAGCAGATACGTTTTCGGAATGAGAGCTCGGATGTGTTCTGCTAGGGGATGTGATTACCAGATGGGAGATTTCCCCGTCCACATGTTAAAGCGCTAATATATATTCAGAGCAGATTGGTCCGCTTGCTTCTGATGAGCGGCATGCCGCATTTATACATTTTAAATCGGGGCCGGGACGGAGTTCTCGGATCTGGATATTTGATGGAGAATTTTGTTTCGTCTGCCTGGTACTCATTAAGACCAGAAAGGCAGGCAGAAATAATAATCGTGTTAGATGGAGCTATGTAGGCGAATGGCAGATGAAGAGACGTTCAGTGGACGCGTGACTTTCAAGCTGTGTTTTACGTTTTTTTATGATTTCTTATCATCGAGAGGGCTGGATATATCAGCATTAAGATACCGGGAAAGTCAATCATATGTAACGCTGAAATTCCATGTTTATTCATGTATTGCCATCGCTTATTTTCCTTCGTGCGGTTTTCTCGAAAGCAAAAACTAAAGTTCACTACACCTTCTTGCCAGTAGTGATTATCCATATCCTTGGAAAAATCGTATTTCTTCCCATTATTCACCGCAGGAAAACTGTTAATAAATGCCACTTGCCAATCGCATGTGAAGGACCCTTGTACCGTCAGAAAGTACGATTGCCTTGTAAAATCCTACCAAGACAACGTTATTTCTAGCCGTGGATATAATTTCCAGACATTTGCGTTTTTTTTTTTTTGTCAGTTAAGATATCATGAACTCTGTTAGACAAAGTTGCACGGTGCAGATTAGTAAGTCCTGATAGTGACTGAAATATACCAATTATTGTTGTATTATATGGAACATTGTAGGCATTCACTACAGACCGATGGTAATGTTTGTTACGTACCACAAAATAGGAATATCACTTTGTCTTGAAAGTTGTTTGAATATTTAATTATACCTTTTGTATAAAGTAATTGAACACATTGATGCAATTGTGTGTTTGTCGGTTTTCTGATATATAATGGCATATGTGAGCTCACTATGTAATTTAAGTGTACTTTAAACATGTTTTCTGTGGTTATGAATTTTTTTTTTAATCATAGAGATTTGATTATGGTGCTTATGCCTTGGCAATTCTTATTTGTTGTAAATTGTTTGTTTGCTTCTTTATTTGCATAGTGTTGATTTTTGTTTTCTGACAAAAATATACCAGCACAAGCTTTTGTGTTTTTGGTCCCTCTGCTGAAATGACAGCTCTCACTTAAAGGGAAGCATTTAAATTATTGAAAGCCAGGGGCAAAATCGTATTTTATTTGGGCTTTTCCTATTATCGTTTTGCTTGCAGTTTTTGGTTTTAATATCTATTATTGATGATGATGTCATCAGATAGGATAGAGAATAGTGACTTTTTTGTTGTCATTGTTTCCTCTCATGATTTCCATGCTTGATGAATTCCTTAATTTTGTGCACTTCTTTGCAAGTAAATAGAAGTTGCAGTAAATTCAGTCCAGTCAAATACCTGGCCTAGTATAAAGCCTGCCAATAGGCTTTCACCCCACGCACACAAGGGTCGTAGTTATGACATTTGGAATGTCCTGTTAGCAAAAAATAAATAAATAAAACACAATGTACTGTCTTGATGTCTGAATAGTAGCATGAACAATGCATGAAAATGAGGCTATATTAAGCGTGTGGTATCTCTAAGGCAGTAAGGTACAATAAGCATGAATTAAACATAATTTTTATTCTGGGGGTAGTTTTTGTAGAAAAACTTGAACAATTGCAGTCATTTTGTATTTCAGGTAATTGATTTCTTTTATGTTGAACCATAGGACTTCGGTTTTAAGGTCAAATGCTGGTCTTCAAACCAATTCTTTGAAAGTTGATTAATTAATAACTTTTTTTGAACACACAAAAGGATCGTGTAATTGAAGCCACATGACACAATGAGGGGGCGTCAGCATGGTGGCACTGAAATCTTCATTTTGTCCAGAGTCGACTTCTAAACATGGAGCGGTTTGGTGTGAGTTTGTTCCTGATTGTTTGGCGCTGACTCCGCCAGTCAGAGTCAGAAGGGTAACATAGTGGTGCGGAGTCGGGGTTTGCGGCTTGCTTGTTGACAGATGCTGTCCTCCCTCCTCTAGGTCCCCCCTCCCTCCTTTTCCGCGTCTTTTTCCTCGCTCTTCGCTCCCCTCGCTTCGTGTGATATTCTCCGCTTGGCTGGT
>JAACJT020000001.1:32628420-32664998 GCA_009936485.2 Gymnarchus niloticus | reverse complement strand
TTTTTTTTTTTTCTGATTGGGTGATGTGTTTTTTGATCAACCCCAGACCCCCCCCCCCCCCCCCCCCCCCCATATATATAAAGTGGAAACGATCGTACGGTATGTTTTAACCTGTAAAAATGCAGTGCATCTTTGCAAATTTAAGAATGCTAGTTTGTGAGTCAGAAGGCAGTCTGCTCTCTGGATGGACGTGTATGGTGGTTTCGAGAGCGAGGTGCGTAATGAGCTTTGTCTCAGTGATTGGGGTGCAAATCACACTACAGCTAGACTTTACTTAATTGGACACCCTATGTTTGTCCACTGTTCAAGAGTCCACACTTCAAGGAACTCAATTTATTTACTAGTTAACTATTAGTCAATATATAGTTTTATGATGCACCACAGAGGACCATTCTGTTAAAGTAAATTAAGATTTAACGTCTCATTTGAGGAGGTCCACTTTCTGGGTAGGCCTGTATGTTTTCGTCGCTTGACCAGTTGATACAACATTTCTGGAATTTGTACATGATCTAGAAACTTGCACAGCAAATACTGCCAATGACAGTGACAAAAGAGTTTTTTTTTTTTTTTTTTCTTCTCTCCTCCCCTCTCCCCACCCTCTTTTGTTACTTCTGGGGAAGCTGCCAAGAAAGTCATGCTGAAAATTGTTTTTAATATGAAAAAGGAGTGTGGGCAACAGAGCTCATTGAGAAGGCTGAATGGACCATTGACGTTAAAGAAGAATTAGCGAGATGGCATATTGTTGCCTCAACAATGATAAATACTTTCAAACAAAGGGGCGTTTGTGAATAGCAGTATTTCGTGAGTTAGGCAAATGTGACTACTTTTGTGTGTTTTAAGAGTACAGCCAGGATGTTAAATGCAGTAACAAGTACATTTTTATTGCACTGGGTATTTTACAGATGTTCAGAATTTCGTTGTAGCACTTTTGTCTTCAAAGTTATCATGTTGTGAAGGAGTTCTTATGGAGCTGTCATGAACAAAAAAAAAAACCTGAACAGTAGTCTGTTTTTGAAAGGCAATTATCTTGTAATGCTACTTGATGAATATCTTTTATTTGTATTTTTTTCAGTTCAGCAGAACTGAATTCCAATTAACTTTCCCTGGGGGACCAAGGATAGATTGTTTTTAGGGGCCTTTCAGCATATCACTCCTCAACCGGAGAGAAAAAAAAAACTGTTATAGCTGACCCTGTTTTGTACACAAAAAAAGTATAACCAATTTCAGTTAAACCAAGCCTGAAGGGGCTATTTAATGGGATTTCACTTTAGAAATGTATATCCTTGTGTAGCGTTCTGTTCATGCAACTGCGATATTTGTTTTGACTGTGAGATTTCAAATTTCTCAGTTTCATGTAAAATGTAACCCAATGTGTAAAGGCAATTCTAGGGACAGATCATCCTAATTGCTGATTGCTTAAGATATGAGTCTGAAGGTGTAACAAACACTTGTGAGGAAATGGCTGTGTTGTATAACAAATTGTAATGTATACCCACAGATCCACCAAGCATGTTTTATGTATTTTTCCCCTTTAGATCTACACTTGAATGTCCATCAGACTAAATTTGCCGCTGTGGACATGAATAGCCTTGTACGTGCTTGCTTTGTATGCCGTCCATTTGATGGCTTGACCAGGTCCACATGGAATTAGATTCATTAAAAAATGGGGGATTATTATATGGAGTTTGGTATTGTCCTGAAACTTCTAAAGCTCTATCAGGTTTAGCACTCCTTTTATTTTCATTATCGTCAAATCACTTCAGGGATGTTTGGGTGACGTGTTCCGAACCGAGCTGCCATCCACACTTTCAGGTTTGTTTTTTTTTTTTTTCATTGTGTGTAACTTGAAGGCTGAAATTGATGGATATATCCATCATGCTCTTTATTTATGATCCTAAAGTGTGTAACTTCAGTCTTTAAATTGACTTCTTTATTTCTTTTTATTGCTAAGGGATCAGGATTTGTCAGTCTTTATATTTGCTGTCTTGTATATTGCTATACAAATATAAATAGTCATTATAGTGGGCAATATATTGTTATTATAATTCTTCTGAAACTCATGGCTACAAGATCCATCCATCTTCTAACCACGGGGCTGTGAGGGGAGTGGGTTTGAAACCTACATTATTATTATTACTTAGTACGGCAGCAGCCAGAAGTCATCCTGGATTACTAGTATTGCAATTTAGGCTATATTTCAATCTCTTCTTATTTTTTTTAAATGCATGAACAGCTTCCGCTGTGCACAGCAATACACCGGCTGTAGAATGCAGATCATCGTCCGATCCACCCAGCACAGCGGCAGCCCTGTGGAGCAGCTTACAGCCAAGCCACAAGTTGCTCTGAGAACACGGTGTGCCTTTCATCCTCAATGGAAGTGATTCATAAGTGGCAGCAGGGAAAGATGTTGGCTGATATTCATCTCATTCCAACACCAGTCTCGCTGAAAAAGAGCAGCAGATTGTATCTTTTGATTGCAGCCCCCCCTCCCCCCAGCCCCCCAAAATGTCCCAAACACTGTAGGCAACAAATAACTCTATTGATGTTGTAATAATAGAAATATCATTGCTTCGAGAAAACAGCTTAAGGACCAAAGGGGCAACCAGCCAGCCCAGAAGAACACATTTAACGGCTAATACACATCCTTTAATACAACGAGCTTTCTGCCAGCTGCCAGGGCTATGTTTCTGGAACCCATAATTGTTAGCAAACTACTAGTGGGCAGTGCCACCTCCTAGTGGATGTCTAGGTTTTGTGAAACTTTGGCTAAGGCTGTCATGGATCATAGCCTCAAACAAGTTATTATACATTAAATCTTTTGTTAAATGCTTGAAATCAGTGATGCAGCACTTTTTGGCTACGCAATCATTTTCCTTGCCTTATTTATGTTTAATTCATAAACCTAATTGTGGGCAGGGAAGATACTAGCACATTACAAAAATAATAGCTACTTGTGCTAGTAAAATTTTGCCCTACCTTTTAAACTGTCCATGGTAGGTAGAGGTGCATTTTATTGTTGATGGGGTATGTTTGGTGAAGCTTAACTGTTTTACCTACTACCTTCAATTATAAATTGCTCGTCATTTTGATGCTTCTTGGAATGAGTGTGGAGCCCTGTTATACATGCTACTTTGCACAATGGGGAGGGAAATATACTCAATCACTTTGATTTTTGGGTGCTGATGTCCCTCACTGTGTTAACCAAAGGAGAAAACTTTTACACAACAGCTAAGAGGTGCAGTACTCCTTGGTAGCTGATATACAACTAAATAAACACTGAAGCGAACCTCTCAGCTCCTCGTCAAACATGGAAATAAATTACAACTTTTGACTTTATTTAGAATTTAAATGCATGAAATGGGGTAACTGTGCTGCTGAAAGGAAACTGTATACCATATTCTTTCACACATTTGCATAGCTCAATAAAGGGTTAGGAAGATGTTCCAGGAAGACAAATACAAACACCCTACCTTTGAATGATATTCAGCAATTTTTTCTTGCTTGTTTTCGTGTATTTCAGCCTAAAAAAGCAAATGATTGTAAAATTTACCAAAATTCCCTTAAGTTTTTAGTTTCAATACCAAAGATGTGACAGATTCTTTTACCATTGTTACTTAAGAATTGTTTGATTGACTTTCGAAAAATATGTGACTAGTGACTTTCATAATGGTTAAGATACCATCAATAAAATAAACTGTAAATCAAATGAGATCACTCAGATAAAGGGGCCATTAACTTCACCAGTTACCATCATTCTATATGTGTCACTGTCAGCAGAGTTCTTAACTGTTTCCATGCCATTTATAGGCTGTGAATTATATCTCGTGTACATCATGGATCTTTATTTTAGAGCACATGAATTCATGAATTTATTGTGCATTTACTGAACTTTCCCTGAGAGTAAATTGCAGATTATTATGCTGTTTTTTTTTTTTTTTTTTGCCGGTTGTCAGGGCTTACTGAAAGTCGATGCATGTAATACAGTACGGCTCTGGATCGTCCTCCATGAATCCAGCAGGGCTTATGGGATGTTCTGTGATGGTCAGATGCCCTGTGGTCGTCGGGCTGAGGAAGCCGAGAGGCTACTTCTTAAACAGATCAGACTTGCAGTCTCTCGGTAGTGATCTGTGAAACGAATGACTCACCCTTGATTCAAATTGCTTAAGTGTTAATTATGGTGCATTTGGAGGTACTGGTGAAAATGATCACGTCTCCCATTACGAATGCTGTACGTTGCTACATCCTGTTTTCTGTGTTTTTTTTTGTTTTTTTAGCATCCATTTCTCGTTTCCTGTCCTACAAGATCCACAGTACGACATGTGGCTGAGGAGGGAAGAAAATACAGTGACCTTAAATGAATGAGAACTTTTTATGGGTAATGGATCAGGTGTGTGTGTACTCATTTGCACATTTTATTGGCAGACATATTGTATTTTTATAAGTTGAACTGTGAATATCGTTAGTTTACAAGTAGGCCTAATCCATACCGCCCCAGATCTCAATTGAGAATGAATTCATGTGTAGGTAGAAGTAGGCCAGATGAATGTATGATCCCCTGCCCTCCATTAATGGGTTCAAAGGTACATCTTGAGCTGTGGAATAATCTACCTTGAAGCCAAGTTATGTATTTCCCAGAGGTTCTAGATTGCTACGTGTGTCTGCATGGAAAAGTGTGAAGTGCAGAGAAGGAACTGGATTATTATTTTTAGGGGATAATTTTAGTATTTGACCAGTGGTATACCTTTAACCATATAAAATGCAAAAAAAATGAAATAAAGTGTTTAAGAAAGCTAAATTATAAAATAGAGTTCTGGTAACATACGGACCTAAAACCTTTATTGACCTCTCCTTATATTACATTTAGCTTTGCATAATGTCATATAAGGTTTTTCTTTTTTTTTTTCCTTTCCTCAACACCCTGGGAATAGTGACCACTACAGTATTTCCCTCTGAGTGACTTATCAAATTTATTGTTTTGCTGCCTGGGACAGTAATGGGTGTTTAATTACTCAATAAAAGCGGCGAATAGATTCCATTTCTCCTGTGTGTTAGACAAATGGCATCGATCTCATTCTCCGATGCAACATGACACCGAGCAAAGCAGAATTGGACCGGCTTACCCGTCGGAGAGAGCAAGAATGTCCGAAGAGAGTTCCTATTCATTAATGGTGCATTTTGTAAATGTATTTGGTTTAATTTTACTTCAAATTTTTTTTTTTTTTAGTTTGGTGGGGGGGGGGGGGGCTGTCTGAAGCATGAATGTATTTCATGAAGGCGGACAAACAAACGTCACGATAGAATGGGACGCGGCGTCGACGGCGGACAATTCCGGCAACTTCCGTGCGCGTGCTCATACGTGGTGTAGACCTGCTGACCCTGCAGGGCATGAAAGACCCGCCAATTTGCAAAAAGGAAAGGTTTATCAATAATGTATCGTCGTCATGAGACGAGACTGCCCGTTTCTCTTTAAACACCGCCATCTCGCTTGATCAGATTCTTAATTTATGATTTTATTGCTTGGTATTCAAAAGATTTGCTTTAAATGTATCAACAAAACTGTAATTAAAAATCTGTATCATATCAAGCCAAGCTTCATTCTTCTTTCAGTCTGCATCTGTACTGTTTGATACCTTTTAAACATTTTTTTTAGTTGTACGTTTGTTTTAAAGAACAGTGGTCTTACAAAATTTGTGTTTGTTTTTCTCTGTCTAAGCGGTGAGTTGAGGTTGAATATAATTTTGTATCTGACAATGCGAGTCAAACGTGTGTGGAGTAAGTCAGGGATTTATCTGGAAGGACCTCCACCTTGGGAGGAGGTGTTTTCATGAGTGACATGCAGGAGGTGGAACAGGGTGCCCTCAGCAGAGTGCGCGTTGCTGTCAGTCTGTCAGCGGCCGTCCTAATGGGCTTCCCATGGGCTACCTGTGGGGTTGGGGGAAACCCGTGCTGTACCCAGTGGACTTGAGCTGCCGGCCACCCAGTGACAATAACTTGCCACTGAGCAGAAGTGTCACTATGTGTATGCAAACCAGTGACAGATGACTGGACACCAGCATAGCATGCAGTCTACATAAAAAGAAAAATTCTTTGTACTCAATGAAAGAAAGGGACAATGCATAATGTACTCAAAAGAGCAATTATTAGTGTAAATAAAACCTGTTATGCCTAACCATAGTTGTAAGTCCTGGAAAAGAAACTGAATTTCAGGATTTGAGTAGTAAAACATGCACTTTGCCTTTTCATATGAAACTGTTGTGAAAACCACTTCATCTTTACATGTGTAGTATAGGACAGATTGGGATAGATTTGTGTGTTTCCAGCAAGCTTAGTCATGTTTCAGTTGTCCCATGTTTAAAATGTACATTGATGTTTCCCAAAGTGATAAGGTGAAACTTCCTCTTCAAAAGTTCGCATAGGTAACATTAGTTTTCTTGATTCGCAGTCATCAGTTAATCATTTTTAAGTCATAGCTGCCATCGGAAAAGCAGATTTTTCCTGGTGTTAAGCACGTACAGTCAAACTTGCTTAGAGGGCCCAGAATTAGTATACGTTTAGCAAAAGGCTATATTCAACGCTTTTCTTTTGTGCTAATAACATGGAATTGAATTAAGATCGAAACTGCAGCTGATAGGTGCTACCTTAACTGTGTTCTTTTTCTTTTCACACCAAAAAGGCCTTCATCATTCACTTGCCACAGAACAACAAACGTATTAATGCTTCCAGCAGGTTTATTGTTTGTTTTTTGCCTCCTCTTCCCATAACACAGTGCTTCCTTCAACATGTATCGTGTAAACAACATTGGGCCGTTTTTATCTAGAGTAAAAGCTTTTTTTTTTTGCCTTCATCCTAAGTTAGACATCTCATTCCTCTCTACCTTTGCAACAAATGGAAAAAAAATTGTATTCCCACTTTCCAGAAAAAGCCGAAACAACAATGGGAAGGGTTGAGTGAAGATTTAATGTGCATTTATATAAACATTGCTCAGTATTCAACGCAATATGTGTAATGAAGGAACTGCAACTGGGATTCGCTGCCTATATATAGCGGTGGAAACAGCAAAAATGAAAGTGGTTTCGATTCTTTTATCCAGTTTACAATTTCATTTTAGATGCATGAGTAAGGAGGTCCTAAAACCAAATGTAAGGTACTAATCAGGAGGATTGTGTTAATTACATTCAATTTATAATCCAAATAATTTTAAGAAAAGTAATGAACCTCATTGAACCACATTGATTTTGTGCAACATATATTTGTTCAAGTCACCTTCTCTTGAATAGAATAATTAAACAATAGTTAAACACAATTAACCCTTAATTGGAGGCATAATGGCGGCTCATTTGCCAGTTGTTAGGTGCAAAATTTTAAACATGCAGATCTTTTTTTAGGGAAGGACCACCAATAGCACTATATAATGTTATAGCAAAGTCTGTTTTTGTAAAGTGGTAGTTATTTATCCAGTTATTTGTATAGCTAGTCAAATTTCAGTTGTCTTTTAATAAATAACATAGTTTGTTATAGTTTGAGAAGGCAATGATATTGACAGGCACCATTAAGCAGTTTGACTGTTTTTTGTAATTTTCTGCCTTCTCTAGAGATTAATACCTTCACCCATGTTCCTATTCTACATCCCTTTCATCCATGTCATCACCTGACAACATCCTGCTGTGTGGTGTCAGTTTTTTTTTTTTTTTTTTTTTAAATTCCAACGCCACTGTCATTCCTCCAGGTCTGACGAGATGCTTGAAGTCAATTCACACTTGAGCAATGGACGACCTTGGGCTGTGTGTATTGATGAGTGGGATTTGTTTCCTAATAGAATTGTATCTAATTAATTAGCTTTTAATTGGGTGAACAGAGAACACGCAAATGCGGCTCTCTCTGAGTCAATCGTTATTCAGCTGCATGTATAATTTTCTGCATGTCTGATTAATGAAATGTGGACTTTTTTTTAAAAAAAAATACACTTTTTATTTGTAATTGGATTGGACTGTTAACATGTTCATGGAATCCTCTTCGTCGATGATATCATATTGCAGATGCTAAGAAATTAACATGGAGACTGATGAGTAGCTTTATTTCCTCCATCGTTGACTTCATATACTCTTTAGCAACAGGGCTGGTGGCCCAGACAGGGCCATTCAGTCCTTTAAGGAATCTCACTGTGCAAGGGTCTCTGTGGGGATAGAAGTGCTTTCCGGTCATTTCCCGATGTGTGAAGGAGTCCTCCAGAATATTTCTGATCCCCTGCCCTTCTTGCCTCATTTCCTCCACATCTCTGGCCACTCAGCAGGTCTCCTCCCGGGTACAGCCCACGCCGGCAATACTGCGCACGTGTCGACCCTCGATGCTGCTGCCTTGCTTTCTAATGCGAATAGTTTCTATTTCTGCTCATTAGGCCAGTCAGTGACCAGTGGTCTGCCATAGCCTAATGCATCAATGCGTACCTCCCGTGTCTGTTTGTGCTCTGTTACTTATGAAAGGTGGACAGTTGCTTCCAAAAATGTACAAAACAATGGGTGGGGGGCTCAATATGCAGAAGGAGCAAAGTCTGCCCCTCTTAGCCCTATAGGTGCATGAAAAGAGAGACTTCAATACACTCCCAGATCAGAGGGGACTATAATCTCAATTTAATATCCAGCTTCTTAGATCTTCTCTTGGCCTGCCAACTTACTTTCACACCAATAAACTACGATTCTTCTTTTCCATGAATAAATGCAGACACCACCACCTTGGTGCTTAAATAAGTGTAAAAATGAAGTTCAGACAGAAGCCATTCTTAGTGGCTCCTCGATTATTAACCACCCTTGATTGGCTGTTCTCTCACCAGAGCTATCTTAACATTGACAAGTTGTAGAAGATGAATAGAATTGAAGTCACCTGTCTGCATGAAAATAAAAATAAAATCTCACTTTCCCCCTGATCTTCTGCAAGAAAAGTGGGAAATGAATGCCTTTATTGCAAGAAGACATGTAATATGCACTTGTTTCTATGCCCTGGTAGTCTTTTTCTCTCTTTCTCTCTCATCCACCCTCCCTTTACTCAGTTGCACATTTGACTGCACAGTGGCATTACTGCTGAGTAACACCTTTTGTCTCTCCCCAGATCAATACTGGAATGACAACTAAACCCAGGCAATGAAAAATCTTTAGCTTTGAAAAAAGATCCGTCTGTGTCAAGCTTCTGCCGTAGTGCTTAAGAGTGTCTTTCACACCAAATCCCATCCAAGTTCACAGTTTCTTCTTTTTCTTACACATTTTTCCCCCCTTGTTTTATAGAGATGTGTTTTATAATACTCGTTTGGACCTTTTATTATGCTCTAATACAGTGGCTTTAGGTTATACCAGAAAATAATCAGGATCAAGGGAATTCATGTGAAGTAGGACCCCTCCTTTCTGCTCATCTCCCAGTTTTTTTCCCTCAAATTTATTCAACGGATTTATATAAAAGTATGCCATTTTTGAGTGTTTGTTTTAATAGGTGTGAAATCATCAGGATATTTTTAAACCAGGCTAGACAGTTACACTATTACATTATCAGCACGTCCCTTGCGCGCGGGATTTCTAAGACTGTACGGTGTTCTGCTCACAATGGATGGCCGTTCCCCTGCACCCCCAACTAGTGATGGGAAGATGTGAGGCCTTAAAACCTGTGATGGGTGGTAGTATCCTGATCGTCGGCATTGATTGGTAGTTCGGGATACCCCCCCCCACCAGAGGTTTTGAGGCTTCATTTGGCACCAGCATTGATTGGTTGCTTGTGATACTCCCACACATTACGGGTTTTGAAGCCTCATTTAGCGCCAGCATTGATTGGTTAGTTTGGGATACTCCCACCCGCCACAAGTTTTGAGGCCTCATTTAGCACCAGTCGCTTGTGATTATGGGTTTTGAAGCCTTATTTGTCCCATCATATCCCCACAACCCCCCCATAAGCTTTCACTCAGCCTTGCCAGATTACCACTTGGCACGTTAGCATCAGCGCTAGCGCGACGAATGTTTAATAATCGAAGTTAACCTGGCGCGGATTTGTCACATGGCGCTCCTCAGTTGTGAACTGCAGGGGAAGGCACGCCGGTGGGCGAAGCAATTTCCCAGGCTCTCTCCTTGTAGAAGTTCCCTTTATACTTTCTCCGCCTTTTTCTCGGTAACTTTATTACACTAGAGCTCTGAGATTTTCAGCTTCTTATTGGTCAGAGATTGCCTCGGCTGCCTAGTTTCACCTTTTGTCCAGGAGATGTTTCAGAAGTGACCCTATTCTTGAACGGTAGTCGATAGTTAAGCCAAAGCTTCCACGGGGCGCTAGTGGGTAATGTTACTCTCGAAGCTTTTGACAAATAATGTCTCCTTTATCTAATGACTATTTTGTCCACTTGCTTTCTTTTTTAATTAGACTTTTAGGCAAAGCCTCTTAATTACTGTTTAGTAAAGGTAATTTAAAAAACAATGGTTTGAACTGGTTTCAGACAAAGGCCTGTGTTAGTTTACATCTGGCTTTTGATTGATACGCAGACCTTGGAGTGCTGATTACAAAAAACATGCTGGGAAATGGAGAGCTTATCAAATTAAGAGTAATGCAGAGTATGTTTGCGGTACGGACTGTATGAACTAGCGTAGTTCATAATGAATTGATTCAAGTCCCAAAATAAAACATGAAGGTACTTCAATTGCTACAGAAACAACCTGCTTGCAGGAATCAACTAGGATCAATGCTGGTCATTTTGCGTAGACAAAAAATGAATATCATCGATTCAAGTCTTTACCTCAGAGTGACCCATTAATCCTGCCAAAAACAGCTGCAATTTAATACTGTTTATGAAATGAAGAGTACTGAGTCCTTCCAGGGCCATTATATGTATCGGGGAGTAATATTTTTTAAAGAGAAGAAATGTTTACAGGACTACAGGGTGAGCTGAGCATAATGGTCGGTTTTACCCATCCAGTGTGTTGTTATTAAGGTAAACTTCTGACAATACCATGTACTGTATCTGAAAGAAAGAGATACAGGGCCTTATTCAGCCACAGTGAAATTGGATTAAATAAAAAATACCCTTACCTACTAAAGAAGGAACTATACACCTAATCAGCCATCACAGAGAAGAATGACTAAAATTAAATGTTGAACGCAAGGGTGTTTTTCAGAGTAGATTGTTCATCTTGACATCAGTCATGGAAAATTTCCATATACAGAGTTGACTTTTTAAATGTTGTTTGAGGGTTTCTTAAGGGGTATTGATTTAAAACCAGTTATATTGAGTGTGTTGTCTTGACAAAATGTAACTTTCAGAGCATCCTGAAGTTAGATTTTTTTGCATTCCTGCTTTGAGTTTTGCCTTTGTGGCCGCATTCCTCTCAAGATCTGACTCTGACTGAGTTTGCTCTGATTTGCCTCCTGTACCTCACTGCAGACCTGTGGCATTCAGTAAGTCGTACATTTTTATGGGTTCAAGCTTTTAACACACAGCAGATTGCATCGACATTGCATTAACAGAGATCAGAATAAAATGCATTAACACAGCTTTGCAAACTTGTGACTGTGGTAAACAAGGTAACGTGTTTTAACCAGCAAAGTCACATCGTCTGCTGTGATGCTGCCTTTTGAAATTAAGATCACTGCTTTCCTTTGCACACCAAAACTACAGAGGAGAGGAAAACAGTTGCTGTAGCTAAGGTGCTGATTTTGGTCTTCGAAAATCTCTCTGTGTGCACCCTCGCCCCTCTCAAATGTCCTGCTATGTCCAGTCAGCCCCTGAGGGGACGACCTTATAGGGATACCGTGTGGGAATCCTGCATTTTTTCCACGGCAAAGTAGATTTTGGTCAATGAGCCTTGCGTTCAGCAGGGTCACCTCATTTAGCTGTGCTCTCTTGAAGTGAGTAAGTGCTCCCCAGAGAGGAGGAATACCCATCCGCGGAGTGTACCGCACCTCACAGAATCCCAATACTCAGCATGTTTAAGATGAAGAAAGTCTGGCATTGGCAGAGTGCCAACTGCCAACATCCATACCGGAATACAGGTGGAATCTTGTAGTACCTGTTTGACTGTGTGCTACTTTTATAATATTTATACAGCAACAATAAATCTGTAATTTCCCTTTACTGGTCTAGACGATGGGCCTTGTTAATGGAAGACCCTTCCAAAACACACGGCGATGAGTCAGGTGCTTTCGGCAGCCGCGTCTCTAGACTCCATTCCACTCCTTGAAAGTGGGATGCGGAACTGGATTTTAACCACTTTTAAGAGCGAGACTGGCCCATGCCTTCCCTGCTCTCTGGAGTCACGGTTTAATGATCAGCATTTGGACAGTGCAATGGCGCTTCACAGATGTTCTCCGCAGCCCCCAGGACTGACTGTATCAGATGTGAAAAGGGCAACGCGGGCAGCTTGTGTTCTCCAAACTGCCCTGGGGGCCTGGTGTAGGGCGTGCATTTGGACATAGCTACTCCGTGATCGCCGTAAATAAGGTGTGAAATGAATCATGAGTACTTCGCAGATAAATCGTACTCAAAAATACTCCTGCTATGCTGTAAGGTAGTGTTTATGGTACACTTGATGAGAAACAACCTGTGTGTTAGTAACGAGTATTGATTTTGGTTAGGTGTTAAGTTTTTGTTCCACTACATTTTATTTTTGTCCTCAAATCGACTGTAGAATGTATAAATGGTGTCTTCCTTGTTATTTTGTGAGGCCTGGTTTCATATATATTTGCCATAACAAACTTAAGCTGTACAGTATGATGTTTCTCAATTAAGTACATTAAAGAAGGGGGTGGGGTGCTAATCGATAAAGAGCTATAGACCAAGTGGCTCAGATGTCCGTTCAGAAGTAGCTAACGGGAGAGGCAGCTCCAGTAACACGAGGAGGGACGGACAGTTGTTAACAATGGACACCCGCTGTTCTGCACGCTCCCTAACGCAGTTAGGGACTTCATTATTCTTGTCAGATGAAATATTATGTTACATTGTGATTTTATTATGCTGTTTTTTTGCCAGCTTTATTCACAGATGTTGTCTGCATTTATTTATATATTATTTGTTTTTTTGCAGTCCAGTTTCAGGTTGCTGCATGTGGTTAAGCAAATACTAGTAGGTTCTGTAATCTCTCTTTCTGCATATGGTCAAGCAGATAATAGTAGGGCATAATCTTCTTTCTTTTTCTTTGTTCTATTCTTTCTTCCTTTTGAGCCACCAGCTTTAATATCAAGCAACAGTTCTCTCCGAAACAGAAGCATAATATGAAATGTTTACTTTGATTTTTTTTTTTTTTTTTTATTTCTGACTGCATTCCTGCTTCTACAGTCACCTCTTATGTTCTTTGATAGGTAGCTGTGCAAACCATTCCAGCTCTGAAATGAAGCCTCAGTCTCACAGCCTCACTTCGTACAATCAATTCAGTCGCTTTGAACACTGACTGATGTTTTACATAAAGAACACCCTCACATTGAAAAGACACAAAAATGGAGATGAATGAAATAGTATGGTATTTGGAAAAAAAAAAAGTCCATTTTAAATGGACTGTGTATCAAAATATTACGATACTGTTTTGACTTAACTATCAATTTCAATAACAAAAGAATGCAGGCATAATGCATTTCTGATCTTTTAATTAAACTAATAGTAGCAAGTCAAAATACTAGGAGTACTATTCAGTTGAAATTTGGCATTGCATGTAGAAAATCTGTGGTTTCAGTGTGGGTAATACTGAGCTGTGTATTTCCAACAGGTTCCAGTTGAGTGTAATCATTCTAATTCTACATCTAGACAAATGCAGCAGAGGTGGCCTCGCAGTGTCTCAGGATGAATTATTCAAAGACATTGACTGTAAGGCGAATAGGCGAATTTGCCAGCCAATGCCAGCATACATTACGTACAGAGAAAGAGATCAATGTCCTGATATAAAGACAGACTTCAAACTATCGTCAAAGTATATGGTCATGAGTCAGGCATGCATCAATCATAATTTGTCTGCTTTTTTTTTTTCTCCAAGTTCAAGCTATACAGCATTTCCAGAGACGGGCTCCAGAAAGGCTTTTTTTGTGGATCTTCTGCCTTTCGGTTATAATTTGCACCTTCGCATGCCGGCATGCTTATTTCTCAAACATGTATTCCATATACGAAGGTTTCGGCATCAGAAGAATTTGTTGAATGCATAATAACTTACAGCTCAGCAGATCTCAACCTGCTCCTGAAAAAAGTAGCATCAAACTATTGGAAAGCGTGGGGGATTTCTCATCTCTGAGATTAAAACAAGTAAAAAGAAAACAGAAAACTGATTTTCCTAATGATGATAATTTATTCTGCTCTTCAGAGAACCTTAATGTCTAAGGTTATGTTGCCTTTATGCCTGATTTGTCTACAGATTAAAGTCAACAGTGAATCACCATGCTAAATGCATGGACCTCTCAAGGTGGCCACCGTCTTTTGACGGGGAATGACATCTTTCCGCCTATTTGCAAAAGCAGCCCAGCATCACCATCATGTCTTGTTAGACTGGAGCATATGAGTCAGTGTATGGAGAAGAGTATACAGTGTAGAGGATTTGGGCAAAAATAAATTTTAACCGTTCACTGCCCGAAACAACAAATCTATATGTATGTATATATAATGTGTGTATCGTATTATTAATATGTATTGCGACTGAAATATAGTTGAGAGAAGAAGAATCAGAACCTCAGTGTTTTGTAAGATAAACATAAAGTTGTGTGATTGTGTACATCTACAGTTTATTTCTGCACTGCTCCTGCTGGCTGGAATATTCCTACCGATCCCTGGGGGCTTCTCTTTGGAGCCCATCTTGTTGATCCTTCTACTGACGGCCTGCTTTTTTAATTTTTGGTGAATTGTCAGTTTTTGTCAGCTACACTTCTTGACGATCGTCAGCCCCCCCCCCCCCCAAAAGTGTGTGGCAAAGTGTTTATCTGCTTTCCATATTCAGACCCAGACCTGGTTGTTCGGCCACGGGCCCTGGCCTTGGCGTCACCCAAACCCAGGGATTTCCGCTACAGTAAGCAGTGAGTGGCATTACGGCTTATGACTGATAGGGAATAACTCAATGACATCTCATGGCATTTATCACTATTCAGGAGTCCAGGGACCTCCCCTGTACGCAGTTGTTGCACCAAAGCAAAATGTCACTGGGGAAAAGGCAGCCATGCAGAGAAATCGTTTTTAAATCAGAAATGTTCTTTATTTTTCTTTTTGTTTATTTATCTTTCATATAAATCTGTCTCCTGTTCCTTTCATGGTGCAGCAATTTTAGCATAGACCTAAATATATTTAACATTTTTATACAAAACTGCATTTAGTAGACTTTATATTTTCGATATAGATTTATGGAACAGTAGACCATAGCTGATCATACTATATGTTTTTTCTTGTGCATCTTGCTCTCACACTCTTTTTTTCAAACTTTGGAAGTTTTGAAGTTTGAAAAAGACAATAAAAAGGCGGGTCATTGGCAGACGGTCCCTTTGTGACCTGAACTGCTGTAATGACCTTTAAATAGTAATTTCAGATTATATATGAATGTCTTTGTTCCAGGCATCTAATAGATGATACTTTCCGAAATGACACACTTGAAAATTATTATTGCAAGCAATATAAGATAATGGATAGTCATTACTCTCCCTGCTGTCTGTGTTCATGTATATTGCCTGCTCTTGAAATATGATGCATCTACTGTAGTTAGCTGGCACTTAATATCAGAAAGAAGCGTGTTTGTAATGATTTATAATTGCCACAGTAAAATGTGTATTGTAGACATAACGTCTTGGACATTCACTCAATAATTATCTCATTTTATTTATACATGTGGGTAGCTGTGCATTAGAGGTAGGAGGAGGCTTTTAGCGCAGTAAGGACAGAATGGGTGAAAAATAATGTTTATTTTGATAATTTAGCATGGAAATGTGACCACACAGATGCTTGCCCGAGTAACGCGAAAGATGTGCGGACAGCTCTGTGAGAGAACGACATGAATCCACAGTGTAAACTTCACTTTGGAAGGATCGGCAGTGAGATCTATTTTAATTATGGGACGAACAAATAGGTAAAGTGTCGCCCCCCAGCTGATATAGATCTGAAAGACTGAAGCATATCAATAACGTCTAACCCGGGGTTCCGGTTTCCACGGAGCTTCTTCTGCGCTAACTCGTGGGACCACTCATGTGAAAATGGGTCTTTTGAAAGAAGTGGGGGTGGTTTAATCTAACCATCACAATAGGGTTTGCTTTTCAAAATGAATATTGTGTAAATGACTTATTGTCAGGGGGGAAATTGCATACCCTGGCAATTTATTTGTTCATTTTATTTACTGTAGTAAATACAAATGAGTTGGTGGGGGTTGTCATTACGATACACTACATACTCTGTGCGTTTTACTCTTGTGTCCTCAGGGGGTTGCTGTGGGAAGCTGTGCTCTTTCGGTGAGAAGCAAAGCAGAATATTGTATCAGTTAAGGATGCAGCGGCTTGAAAAGCATAATAGGTGTTTACAAGATTGAGATGATTATAGTTCTGTCACAGTAGGCCATGTGTGTACAGTGTCTTCTCTGAGCATAGTGGCATGAGTATTACTGTGATTACAAAGACTGGTCTTGTCACAGGAAATTGACTGCCTGACTGATTGTCTTGCCATCTCGAAGATAACTGCGGACGTGTGTACCTTTGCATGGTTTCCTTCTCTTTTGGGTTTACCTAGTGTGGATTAATATCAATATCTTTTCTGTTATGAATTTTTTTTCTTTTCCCGTTTCTTTAATTGGTCATTTCTACCTAATCTCGACAGGTGAAATTGTCATTCTTTGCATGAATGTAGCCAATCATTATTCAGATAAAACATATACAGTTTTTTGACATTCATATTTAAATTTGTCAAGCTAAGATACCCACTTCCCCAAAGTACCCTTTCATTTATGCATGCGTATGTGTGCGTGTGTATTTGAGTCTGAGCGCAGCACATATGTAATGTCCTTGGCCTGATATGTTTTGATACCGAACACATTTGGGCAACCTCAGCAGTTCATGGAATAAGTAGGTAACCAGGAAAGACTTAAATGAGGAGGAATAATACTGCTGATTCCTCGAAGACACTTATTCCTGCCAATAGACCATGCAACTCACTTTCCCTGTGGTGAGTATGTCTTTCTGCAAAGACTAGCCTTTAGGAACAGGACACACAATTTGCCTAAACCAGTTATCTATGAACTGTATATGAACTGACGGCTGTACGTTCAGGTACACTATACGTTACTGATAGCATTACTATGACACATACTGCATTGTTATGCTACTTGAAATATTTCAAAAGTTAATGATGCTAAGTGTAGTACAGGATGCTCTGGATGGATGCTCTTAGGGTGTTCCTTGTTAGTTTGTTGTTGAAGTTGGGGCTTTATACTTTTATGACACGAAAGTTGTCCTGTGCATAGACATAGGCCAAATTGCGACAGCGTCTACATTTAACCTGACACTTATATTTTCCATCCCTGACTAATAATACTGGATAAGTTCGATGAGGCCCGTGATGCATGTGGCAAGCTTGGCTCTAACACGTGTCTTTCTGCTTCCTCATCACAGTGAAGACGACCGACTTCGGGCTGCTTTAAAGTGACCCCACTTAAGCTTGTTTTTATTTAGCCTGTCCGCGGAGAAGCAAAGAAAAGGGATTAGATTAGAGGAAACACAGTGACAGTAAATTTGGTGGGCTTCCGTTTAGAGGCATGCCAGTATTTTATTCTTTTAATTCATTTACATATTTACTTATTTGGGTCCCTTTCAGAAAAAAATGTCATGAAGTGACACGTTATGGAAATAAAAACCCGGACCTCGAAGGGCATGCAAAGTGACGGTTTGGCACTTAAAATTTGTAGCGCCGTTGCCCCAGCCGCGTGGCATCTACTTTTTATATTAATACTTACACATATCTGGATCCATTCAGAATGAGTCTTTCGTCTGAATGCTTACATTTCTGAATAAGATCTCCGTCTGCCTGTTTTTGCAGCTTATTTTTGGAAAGTGCAAATATTTGATTGAGCTTGAGTTCAGTCAATTAGCCAAAACCCTGAAATGAAGTAGATTGCAGTTTGACACACGTTAAAGGCTAATTAGTTAATTAATTGTATTTAGAGTGTCTAATTAAATGATTTTACACTCCAGGTAGGGTGCCGGATTTTTTTTTTTTTTTTTTTTTTGCGCTTGTGGCCGTTTTATTGTGCGAGGTTTGTCGTGTGATTTGACGTGACAATTCGGGGACTGTCATCTGTCGCCTCTGATTTCCTGTCGGTTGAATAACCGTTCTCTGATGCGGCCGGTCACTCCTCCTCCTCCTCATGTCTCCCCCGCCCGGGGCAGAGACTGCGAAATGTACGAAGAAGCGCCAACGACGACAGTGACCCAAACGGTCACATTTGACTAAATTAGGGGTTAAGTGGCGCTGCCTGGTCTTTAAGATTCATTTCAGTGACTGGTGCGTAGATTTGCAAATCGAATTTAAATGGTTTCAACTTGATATGTAAGATGGGCTCAGTTGCCTACAGATTAGATTCAATTTAATTTTTTTGTTTAATCTTTTTTGTATTTGAAATGGATTGCGTTAATAATCATATCTAATAGTCTTTGTAAATTTGCGTTGACAAATGTAGTGCCTGTCTACTGGTGCATTTTCACACCTTGTATTAATAGACATTTCTGTTGCATACGTGTGCGTAATACAGAATGAAAAGCCCTCATGATGTTGTTTACATGCGCTGATGAAAATCGCAACGCTGTAATGATCAGTAATTATAAATATTTTTTCGGCCCATCTTGGAGTGTTCTGGTCTGCCTCGCACGCTTCAACGGAGCCGATTTTTGCCGCTTAATTATGACATTACTAAATGCTGCAGTCTGCTTCTGCACAGCAAAAACACTTCCAGCGCATAATCGTGCTGAAGACTGACTTTAAAGAGCTCATTATAGTTTTTTTTTCCCTTCTTTTTCTGAAAAGCGGTTTAATAAACACAGTTACCTAATAAGCATCTTTGGCGGTGCAAATTGCCGAAAACAGTAATGAGTCTGATTAGGCCACGTTTCAATTACGACAGCCACCACACCCCTCCCAAAAAAAAACCGCCCCCTCAGCACCCCCAGGAAAGAAGACTAAAAAAAAATCTGTGCCTTGATGCTTGGGAATCCTGCTAGAAGGCATTGCACACACTTTAAAAAAAAAAAAAAAAAAAAAGACCCGCTCTACCACCTCTGTGTTTCCTTTCAGCACCACAGTAATGAATAGAGAATTGTGCGAGCGGCGGTCCAATTTACGCACTGGGAAATTGGATGGATAGAGCCAAGGCGCAGTCGTGTTTGCTTAAAAACAGCAAAGGCTACCGAGATTAACAGTTCCCAAAAAGGTCAGCCTCTCTGTTTCTCTTGCTTCTTTGGTGATGACTGCGCTAACTGAAATTAAACACAATACAAATTAAATCCAGAATAAAGCGTCTTTTTCCCCTTCTTAATGGCATAGTTTTGTTGTTTCCATATCACTGTTGCGCTGTGGCGAGAGATTTCACTTTTAATCTGTTGTTAAAGACTGAAACAGCTTAGTCAAGTAATGTTATGATCAATGTGAACAAATAGATTTCTTTTTTCCCATTTTTAATTTTATGCGAAGGAGCAACACAACTGAGTGTGTAAAGCCAATCATTTATTAAATTTTATCTTTTTTTTTGCAAATTATTTGTAACTAATTTTAAATAATAGTTTGATTCATTCAGTTCTTTTCTGTGGCTAACCCATGGTGAAGTCTTTATATTGGACAAATGGGGTGAGTTATTGTCCTTGGCCCAGAGTTCGTCCATTATAACATGATAAAAATAAGCAGTTTGAGCCACCATGTCACATCTTGTAGGGTAAAATTAAACTTTCTGACAGCTTGCTTTTTTCCCGGGCATATTTTCTTAAGTATGTGTTGTTCTAGGTGCAGATCGTTGAGGTCAATGAGTTGCACATTCATTTAAATCGCATTAATAATTATTGCATAAATGCATAACACAGTCCTTTTTATAAACTGCTCGGGGTACCCACTGTCACGTCCGTTTGCCGCGTTGACAGTGCGGTGGCCATGCATTTTGGAAATAAAATTCAGTAGGTTACAAAGGTGCCGGATATAATAATAATGACGGGTGGAACAATGGCGGTTATTTGGTGGTTTCAATTTGTGTGTGTGTGTGTGTGTGTGTGTGTGTGTGCAGGGTTTTGGGAGGTGTTGTGGCCAGTGCTCAGACGGTGTATCCCTCTAGGTTTTTGGGGGGTGTTAACCGGTAGATGCTGTTCAGTTATACAAAGGCCTTTTCAGAGGCCCAAGAGCTACGAATCAGAGTTTGAACTGATGTCCTGGAGCCAATCAGAAACCACTTTATTAACGGAGCATACATTAATTCTTTTAACGGAAATGGAAAAGTATTTTATGCATATGCATTGTGAATATATAGGTGCTATGTTAGTGCTCGTTTGTTTGCATTCTGGGCATGAGAATGACCAGAGAGGTTGTCAGTATGAGTACTCTTGATGTATTTCCTGGTGGTGAGAATTTCATGTTGTTTTTGATGTTTTATGGATGAAGCAATGACATAGGGGTTTTTTGCTTAGATTATTACCTTCAATAGAATGCTGAGTAATTTAGGACTTCAACAGCAACTATTTCTCAACTATATCTTTTTTTTTTTTTATCACATGTGCCTCTTTAAATCTGCATTCATATGTATGTGTGTGTGTGTGGGTGGGTGTAGGGACACAGGTGTCTGTGTATATGTGTTTGCCTGTGTGGCACAGATAGAGGTGACTGCTTCTCTGAATGTGTTTCTTTTCCTCTGCCTCCCCCCAACCCCCACTTTTGTCCTGGCTTCTCTCTTTCCCTCTCTTTGTCTCTCACCCTCCCCCCCCCCACTGCCGACGTGCCGGAGCTTTCCAGCTTTTTTTTTTTTTCCCCTGCTGAAAGCTGAACCTTGCTCCCTTGAGCAATACCAACACAACATGAGGAGTTAGTTTGTGGGTTCTTTTACACAGGCACTGGGCCATTTTAAACAGATGATAGATAGATTGCCCTGTGCAATGAAGAGAGGGACGAGTGTATTGTACTTCATTTTCTGCCTCAAGCTGCCATTCTCCAATCATGCCTAATATATCAGTAATCACATTTTGTTAATGAGGGGGGTGGGCTTAGGGGGGGTCTTACCTTACTGCTCCTGACTACTCAGCATCTTCACATGCTCAACGAAAAAAGCACAAATTGGGTGTCCTGCTTGCCGTTTTGCACGTAATTTGTAAATGCTCGACTTCACCGGCTCGACTTGCGTGCCCCCGTAGCTTACTCGCCCATTAATGTAGCGTGTCCGAGGTCGCCCGCGTCGGGGATCTACCTCTAGTATATTCAAGGTAGCCTGACCGAGTCGTGGTGACACATCACTTGCCCTCGGTCAGAGACAGGGAGACTCTCCCCTTTCTCCATCTGTAGTGCCTCTCTGTGGAACTGGCTCCGTATTTTATTATAAATAATATGTATTTATTCCCCTTTCTGCTTTGATTCTATTTCATTAAGCAGTTATGTCTGTGGGTCTGCATATCCCTGTTAAAGTACACTTGGCTAGAAGTGTTCGTACTCCTGCTATGACCGGATGCGAAGGCATATGAAGAGTAGGGGAAAATGCTGGGAAAAGTATTCTTAATTTCCAGACATTACATGAAGCACTCTTCACAGGAATGTATGATTCTGCTCTGTTAAAATGAAATAATTGCAATGTATTCACACAGAATGACAGGACCTACTATGCCAGCACTGGTGTCTTTCTGCGAAATGTCATTGTGTTTGGGCTTTCCAGGATGAAAGACAATCTCAGGACTGTTACTAAGCAATTTTTGAATTAAGCTAGAATGACTTTAACCAAATAGTTCTCTTCTATACATGTCAAATGTCTCATTAAATCCATAGCTTCACTGGAAGGCCTTCACGATGCTGTTATTACCTGGGATTTTGGCTTCTTGAAACATCTCCCTCGGCGTGGTAACACGAAGGGCCTCCCGCTTCCTCCTTGATGCAGTGTGGGTCAGGGAAGTAATGACCATGTGGTAAAACGATGGGTCTTTTATTAACAAAGAAAAAGAATCCAGCTGGAAATTGCTTAAGTTGATAACTAGTCAGTAATATGTATTTTCTTAAAAACCTATTACAATGCAGAGCACTTTGATATAGAACAGAAAATTAAAGTATCCCATTTTGCTGTAAATGATGAGCTAATAATGTAGTTCACTTCTATAAAGAAATAAAATTAGTTTGCTGATTTGGATTGATGTCTTTGTCCAGGTGTATCTCTTAAAGTCTTGTCACCAGTGCCCATATCTCCTGCATGTATGTATTACTTCAGTCTTTTTATTGCAGCGTTTTTTTTCTCAGATGATGACTGATATGTGTTCTCGGGTGTAATTTCCTTTCTCTGTACAGAGTGAACATTGTATTTCTCGTTTGTGTAGAAATTAAATATTTTCTTTAATGCTTCATTTTTTATTCTGGTCTGAAAACTAATTTTATTTATCGTTGATTGATTGGACCTTTCTTGTTGCCGACATGTATGCCGGCATTCTCTCCATCGCCGCCGTTTTTTTAATCATTTGCTCGGAAGCTTGACAGGCCCGGCAGCCCCAGCACGGTTTCCGTTGACTAAAACCTTGTAAATTAACACAATTAGCGGCAGCATCATCCCGCTAATTAGCTCCCGGCGTCTGGCGCGGCAGCTCTGTGGAGCGGCTGGGAGGACGCCATGTGGGAATCCACGCGCAGCTCTGTTTCCAAATAAACAGAGCGCCGTACTTGGTGTGGCTTTGCAAGCCCCTCCCTGCCCCCCGCCACCACATACACACACACACACACACACACGTGTGCGCGCAGACACACACCTCAACTGGACAGTTGCAGATGTTTACACGGAGGTTTCTACACGCACTCGTGCGCCTCTGTCTGAAGAGCCTCGTCTGGCAGGCCCCCGAAGTCGCAGGTTACGTTTTCAGCTGCAGTGGAAATGGGGCCAGATCAGCAGTAAGGAGGCGCCCACCGCAGATCCTGTGTTCTCTTCCGGCTCCGCATCTCATCTCATGGCCTGTGATTGGTGGTGAAGGTGGGGGGGGGGGGTCGGGTTTAGGCCATATGATGCCGAGGAAATCAGCCTGTTGATACAGCTGCCTGTGTGCTGGTGGTAAAGACACATGGGCCTCTGGAAAATGGGGGGGGGGCAGCCTGAGCCTCTGGGGCCCCCTCCATGGAAATAAACTGGCAGGGGGAAAAAAAAAACAGGTCGTTAACGTCTCAGCCTTGCTATAGCACGGGAACGCATCCCTCGTCAGTGCGGAACCCGGGGTCTCTGATGGTGGCCTAGTGACTGCTGGTATTTGCAGATGGAGTTTGGGATTAAACGGAGTGCACCTCTTGAGCTGCGGAAGCAACAGAAAGGGGCTGCAGAAAGACAAAGACAAGTGAGACTTTTTTTTTTTCCCCTCCTCCCTCACCCCTCGTCCGCCCCCCCACCCCCTCCCCCCCCCCCCCCCCCCGCCCCCCCCCCCCCAGTCTGTACACCATGGACCAGGAGGCTGTGAGTAGGCCGTTGTAATTCAAACCGAGCCGTGGGCTTTGTGTGATGAAAGCGCCAGAGTGCTGCCCGGGAGATTGGTTCGCCGCACCCGGTGAAGCAGATTTGAAACCATCTCGGACCCGCTTTAGATGAGAGTTGGATTATAGAGTGACCTGCAATGTCTGTGTCATATCGGTCTGTGCAGGGTGCATTATACTGCGCTAACTAGGTGCTGGGTCCCAAATCAGGGCTGTGCCTTCAATGTGATCTGTCAGCAAGTGGTCCCGTATTTATTGTATGGGGGGTTAGTCTGTAGGAAAACTTGGGGTAAGAAGAAAAAAAAACATCTTTTGAGGTTTTACTGACAGCTTAAGTGAGTTAAGTCCTTGTAGATTTATCATGAAATTAATCTTTGCTGTTATTTTCTCCCTGTTTTGCTAAGGATTGAATCAGCATTATTATGCTGTTCATTAGCCTAAAAATGCTAAATGCTGTTAGTATATACATATTTATATTTTGTGTTTTATATTCAGGCGTAAAGATGCAGTGGACGCCAGAGCACGCACAGTGGGCGGAGCAGCACTTTGACATCACATCCACCACCCGCTCGCCAGCCCACAAGGCTGAGGCTTACCGCGGACACCTGCAGCGCACCTATCAATATTCTTGGGCCAACGACGACATCTCAGCGCTGACTGCCTCCAACCTCTTAAAGAAGTATGCCGAGAAGTACTCCGGGATCTTGGAGGGCCCCAATGAGAGGGCCCTCTTGAGCTCTTACTCGGAGAGCGGACCAGCACTACTCAACGGCAGGAAGTCGGAGGGCGAGCCTTGGCAGGAGGGAGTCTACCCCATGAACTGCGTCCCAGACGTGATATCTGCGAGCAAGGCCGGGGTGACAGCTGCCCTGCCCCCAGCAGACGTCTCTGCCAGCATCGGCAGCTCACCGGGGGTGGCCAGCAACCTGGCGGAGCCCAGCTACTCCAGCAGCAGCTGTGGAAGCCATGCAGTTGCTGGCCTTCACTCCGGACTCCCCTCTCAGGAATACGGCACGGGGTACAACGGCTCCTACCTGCATTCCAGTTACGGTGGGCAGTCAGCCCCAGCCCTGCCGTCACCTCACCCATCACCTTTGCACAGCGCTGGGCTCCTGCAGCCCCCCCCACCCCCTCCCCCACCGCCGGCTCTGGTGCCCGGCTACAGCACTGGCTCACCAAACATCTCAACCTACAATTACCCTCCAGCAGGGTATCCTCCACAGACTGCAGTCGCCCCGGGTTACGGCCCCGGGGGAGCGCCCCCTCCTTCCGCCTACTTGCCATCAGGTATAGCCGCTCCCACACCCTTGCCTCCCTCAACCCTCCCTGGCTACTCCTACCAGTCCCACAGCCTTGCGCCGATTGCACCGACACCGTTGAACAGCAGTTCAGCTAATTCCCTCAAGCGTAAGGCTTTCTATATGACAGGGCAAGGAGAGATGGACTCCGGTTATGGAAATTTCAGCTACAGCCAACAGCGATCAACTCAGAGCCCCATGTTCCAGATGGGGGACAACGGCGTATCGAGCACTGGCCGGGGGAATGGATTTGACAGAAGTGCTGAGGCGTCGTCTTTGGCATTTAAGCCGACGAAGCAACTGTTGCCCTCGGATCAGCAGAGGAAATTCGGTGGTCAGTCCGGCAGGGCGCTAACCCCCCCGTCCTATCCTTCTGTGAAAGGCTCCATGGGCAGCTCGCGGTCGGGTGAACCGTTCAGCAAGTTTGCGTCCCCGGTCATGAGTGAGCATGGAGATGAGCACCGGCAGCACATCTCCCATCCGGTGCCGGGCTCGGCTGTCGGCACAGCTACCTCATCCACCCATCCTGCGGAGGAGCAGCTGAAGGGCAGTGACCCACACCTTCTGGAGCTGGTTACCACGGAGATTATCCAGCAGGGCCCCCCCATAGACTGGAGTGACATAGCTGGACTTGAGCTGGCCAAAGCTACAATAAAAGAGGAGGTCTTGTGGCCCATGTTGAGGCCAGACATGTTTAGTGGACTCACCGCATTACCTCGTACCATTCTTTTGTTTGGACCTCAGGGAACGGGCCGAATGCTACTGGGTCGGTGCATAGCCAGCCAATTGGGAGCGGTGTTCCTCCAGCTTAGTGGTTCCGCCCTGGCGACCAAGTGGCTGGGCGAAGGAGACAAGATCATCCACGCCTCCTTCTTGGTGGCACGATGTCGGCAGCCGGCAGTGGTGTTCATCAGCGAGGTCGACGTGCTGCTGTCTGCCCAGCTCAGCGAGGAGAGCCCGGTGAACAGGATCAAGGGCGAGCTCCTATTGCAGCTGGATGGCATTCTGACTTCGGCTGAGGATCACGTGGTGGTCGTGTGCTCCACGAGTAAGCCCGAGGAGATTGACGAGTCTTTGAGGAGGTACTTCATGAAGCGGCTCCTCATCCCACTACCCGACAGTACCGCGAGGCACCAGATAATCAGTCAGCTGCTCTCGCAGCACAACTACTGCCTCAATGACAAAGAGATGGCACTCCTCGTCCAGCGAACAGAGGGCTTCTCGGGGCTGGATGTGGCACGCCTGTGTCAGGAGGCGGTGGTGGCCCCCCTGCACGTGGTGCCAGGTACAGACCTCTCAGCCATCCTCCCCGGCCAGCTGCGACCAGTCACCTACCAGGACTTTGAGAACGTTTTTTGTAAAATTCAGCCCAGTATATCACAAAAAGAACTCGACACGTATATTAAGTGGAACAAAATGTTTGGCTGCAGTCAATGAGATGAGAGGACACTGGAGAACGAGAGCGCAACCTAGTTGGCCAGCAATCTTATTAGAGGAGGAGTACAATTGGAAGGATCCTTCTTTCACTGATGCAGCTTGAGGGGGTATACAGACAATAGTGACCTTAGCACCTAAACCGTCTGAAGGGACTTAAAATAAGTGTGCTTTAACTGAGAGCTGGCAATCTGCAAGTAACACACCCGCACGTACACGCGCACGCACGCTCACACAGAGATCTTATTTCGATGCTTGACAGTGCTGAGGTCGGGCGTCTCATTCAAAGGTGCAAGTGGGTTGACTTCAAGAGGATGGAAACCCAGTGTGTATATATCATTCTGCTCTTCTTGAGATTTAGTTGCTATCAAGTGCCTGAAGTGGTGCTTTTTGATTTGGTTGTTATTGTTTGTTTGCCTCACAATCTACATTGGTGGCATGTGCTAATATTAAAAAAAAGAGCTTTAATTCCAAACACGAGACTAAATTAGAGATTCTCTGTTGTTTTTTAGGAGACAGTCTGATGATGATGATGATGATGACTATTATTATTGTTGTTGTTATTATTGTTGTTTTTTATTTTTCGCCATTGTAAAAGTAACAGTATTCCTCAGTTGTCTGTTCTGCAGTGTTATCTGGGAACAGGATGAAACACTCACATGTAGGGTGATGGAGATCTGGGCCCTAACTTATCGACTTTCATTTCTTTTGATGTTCTGTCTGCGAAAACTCAGGAAAGCGATTGTGATTTGTACAGTACCTCAAAAGATTGTGTCGAAAGCACTATGTACTGCTGAGAGTATTGGGTTAGGCTTCTTATTTACGTTATCGGGGGGAGAAATATGTGGGCTTACCTCAACAGGTTTAAAAACTGGCAAGAAGATGAATGACCATGAATGTACCAGATGCGTTCTGGAGTGATGGGGCAAAGTCAATAGTTTTTGAAAGTATTAAAGGTGAAGATTTTATCAACATAGTTTTATTTGAGATGCGGCAAGGATCGAAGCGTAAATTTTAATGTTTAAATTATGTATTAGTACTTAATACGACTCGGTCTGACAGCCTTCTGCCACTGTCCGAAAAAGAATTGTACACTTTAAAGAGAAGCACACAAATCGTGAAGATGAGGTAACGCGACCCATCCACACAAAACAAGAACAGTAATTGTGTAATGGCCAATCAAATAAATAGCTATATGTGTTCCCTTCTTACTGAAGGCCTAAATGACATAGGGGAGGCAAATCAAGAACCTAATCGGGTTGTCCTGAGCCAGTATCCAAGGGGTCACAACGGATAAAGAGATCTCCCAAAAAGGGTTTAATAGCTGTTTTTAAGAAATGCGATATTCCATTTTGCTGCTGCTGTTGGTCATACTTACAGCAATGCCTAAGGTTTATGTATACCCTGCTTTCTGTTCTACCTCAGTTTAATTATGCTCGAAAGCAGAATGTGCAAAGGTGGTTTTCCGATGTGCCGTCTTGCGGAGTCCATTTTGAAAATGCAACAAAAAAAACACACTGCCTTTCATCAGAAAGTCACTCACAGGCTTCTCACAGTCCTTAGGTCACCCATAGTCGCACTCACATAAAAATGAACCCCAATACAAGAATCTGGGACTCCCTTTTGGAATATCATGCCATTGTGACGTGTGACGGTGAGCCCGCTTCTACATTACGACTCTAAGCTTTCTCACACGGCTCTCTTCCTGATAGCGGTCATCTTCAGATAAACATTGTCTGACCAAGAGGACGGAGGACTAGAACAGTCACAATGTCTTAACTGCATGCAAAATTGAAGCCTTGCGTTTGAATGTATACTTTTTAGTTTTGTTTTGTTTTTTTTTTTTTTAGTTTTTTTTTTTTAAGGCAGTATGGAAACTGTTGCTAAGCACTAGTCGTGGTAGAGTAGTACCACTGAATTACCACTGTATGTTTAAAGAGCAGTATGTAACGGGTTCACTGGGCGGGGGGAGGGTCAAGTTCACCCGTTTTCCCCTTTTCCCGTTGTTTGCCGCTTCGTCGTCAGCGTTGAAATGTGACGTGTTGACCCGGGGTGGTTAGAGCAAAGGACACAACGGCTAGCACACAGACACGAATAGATTGAAAAGATTCCAGTCCTTTGTGGACGCATGCCTGTCTGGCTCCTGCCAGGGTTCCTGGCTGAGGTCACTGTAATGCAGTGGGTACACCAACAAGGCTGACTCCACTGCATTGTTCCCATTTTTGTCCACTTTCTTAATTAACTCCTCCTTTTGTGGCTGTTTTTTTTTTTCCCCTCTGCTCCAAATCCTTTCCGCAACTGCATTTCAGCTGCATATTGATCTCTTGATTTATTCACTTTTTTCTAGACACTGATTCCATTGAATTTTGCGACACCTTATTGCCGTCGAATTGTGCGTTTTTTTTTTTTTGTCCTGTGAAAGTTCTTGGTGTTCAAGCTGATATTCTGTCCCCCCAACCCCAGTACTGCTGTAAAATCCTCTAATGGTTCTTCACTCACACATTTGCTTAAATAATTAGGGAAGAGTACACCAAAGAAAAACCAGTGAAATCATGCAAATATGCAATGATCTAAAATAAAAAAGGAAATTAAAGCAAGGTTGTGTTATTGTTATGAATATTATTGCAGCAATTTCAGTTATCATTATTGTTATCTTGGTTCTCTGTAGTCATTTATCAATAGCTGGCTTATGTGACACTAAATCGCTCATTAAAAGTGGCAGAAAAAAATCCAAATAAAAGGGGCCAATCAAGGGTTTGAATTTGCTTTCAGTCAGTCAGAAATGTTTTGTAGTTGTTTTTGTTAAATTTTATGTTGACCAAATCTAGTTTTGTGATTTTTCTTTTTCATGGGGGGATTCAAGCTGTGTTAAAATCTGTAGGTTTTTAATGGTTCAATTCTTTCAGTAAATTGTTTTAAAAGGGGAGGGGAGAACCCAAGTGGTGATATTTTCAGAGCACCACAATAGTTTGCAGAGAGTCTTTTTGCTGTATTTTGAACCCCAACCCCCCCATTAACCTTTATTTCACATTTTTCTCAAAATTCTGAGAGAGATGTAACTGATAAAACTTTACATTCTCTTAAAGCCCACATAGGAGGGGAAAAAATACATTATTCTGAAATGTAGCTGAAATTTAAAAACAGTTCAAGTTCCCGTATTTATTGCCTCGTGCTTTTATTGTTAGAGGAGACCCGGTTCTCCTGCATGGAGACGTACTATTCTGTGATCGAGGCAGTGCAGGCCTCTCAGTGCTGGGGGAGACACACAATGCAGCATACCCACTGGTAAATATATGTATTGGGGGGGGTAAACAACAGCAACCTGGGGTCTCAAGCCTCACCTGTACACCAAGGTTATGAGCACATCCATATATTGTTGACACAACCAAATCACTTGAATTTTAATTTCCAAACCAATATGTGTCCCTTAAATTTTCAGTTCACTTTTTTTTTTTTACAAAAACTGCAAAGGAAGTATGTGTGTGTGTGTGTGTGTGTGTGTGTCTGTGTGTGTGTGTGTGTGTGTGTGTGTGTGTGAGTTATCTATCTTATCCATTTTATATTCAAGCATTGTTCTTTATAACCATTTCTACCTCATTGCTACATATTGTACATGTAGTATTTATTTTCTGTCTCTTTGAATGTCATGCATTTGTAAAAAAGGAAAAATTAAAAAAAAAAAAAACTCAATCAAGAAATGTGAAAAAAACACTAAAAAAGATCTGTCCTTGAACTCGAACAGTCTACCTCAAAAAGACTGTCCTTACACTGAACAGTATTAACAACAGAACTGATGAGACACATTATTGAGTGTGGTGAAGATACAGCACGTCTACTCCGGATATTGACTGACTTCTAAGTAAACTCACAATGCTAAATTTCTGCAAGGAAAATTGTGGACTGTATAGGTCTTCTCCAAGGTCTCTTAATGCAAATTCAATTTTAAAAACATAATGCGTCGCTTTAATCTTTTGTGAATTGTAGTAGTGCGCGCGTGAAAATGTATGTGTGTGCACATGTACAATTCAGTGTGTGTGTGTGGGATTTTATATATAAGCAGTATATATAAAACACACTTGCACAAACCTACTTAGTGTACATTTGTTATTGATATATACATGTTGAAATGCACCACATACATGTTTATATGTGTGTATATATTGCCATACTTACGGTCGACTTAAATGTATTTTCATGTATTCTGAGGTACAAAGTACAGCGAAGAACCCATTAAAGATGTTTTCTTGAAACTGAGCTCTTCTCATTTTGTATCATCCCACAACGTATCGTTAACTGGGTCTGCGAGGGCCTCGACATACTGGGCTGCACACGTGCGCCTTCCATTCCTACAGATCGACACGTTTTGGGCGTCCACTTACTTAGCACGCGAATGCGCAGAGAAACTGATAGAAATGCGACTGACTATTACGCGATGCTGTGTAAACTGGTACTGAACTCCCTACTTCTGTCTTAGTCTCCAGTCACAGAACCATTTCTGCTGTGCTTTACTCTGTGTTCGCAGTAACCGAATGTCCATGTTTTTGCATGTAATGAAACATATTATTCCATCTTAAGAAAAACAACAAGCTTCAAATAATGAAAGCTTAACTTACTCTCTGGCAGCATAATGAATTCGTATCATTTTTGGCCATTATTAATGTAAATTAAAATTTTGTCTGGATATATTGTTGTATGTGGACAGGAATCAGTGATACAACCTTTGAGGTAATAAAAGTCACAGTACGTTTTGTCCTCAAGGGTTTACTAGTTATAATTTGTCTCATATTTTCATCTTAGCCCATACTGAATCTCAAACTATACCCTTTAATCTGGTTTTCCCATTAGTACTAATGTTGGATTATGACTACCTTTGAAATAAACTTACTATCAAGCTGATATTTTTGGAGAAATTATCTGCGTATTTTACAAACCAGTAACTAAATACAAGGGAGAAAGACAGCAAACAATTGCATGTGAATATTAACGAATTCATCTTTTAAATCATGGTACGTGTGTTTCTGCATGCCATATGACAGGTAAGTCAGAAATCCGGAAAGGTTCAAGCGAAAGTACAATGAGAAGTATGTACAAGGAGCACAACAGAAGTATTTATTAATATTTTAAGTCTTTGTCTTTTATTTAAACAAATGAGCCCGATATCTTAATGTCGATCATCCAGGTCACTGCCCTACACCCCCTGCAGGATCTCCTCACATTCTGCTGGTTGTTATGTTGGCTGTAGCTATGGTGTGGACTCAGAACAGCCTCCCCAGTTGCTGAAATATGCAAGACAAGTAATCACATAGTACTGCTTATGTTTCTCAATGTATACATACATTGAGAAACAAGGCCCAGTGCTAAGATCTCATGATAGTGCTAATGTTCGACTGGCATTCAGTTGGCGCCTGGGCACCACTGACCTACCGGAAAGGAACGGGTCTCTGGCATAAACACTCTGCCTCTGCACGTACTCATGCTGAAATTGAAACCTCCATGAAAAATCTACTCTGTTCTAGGATATCTATAGTTCTTTTGGAGAACATACTGCATAATACTCAGTAGCTGCTGGGAGAAATAAAAAGACACGCTTATTGCATAATGAAATTTATTTAAAGGTGTACGCTAGGTATTTTGCAGCATTCACGTGACCAGGTCTGAGATATGGCACATAGTACTACTGAAAACAAATGATGGAACCTCTGTGAGTTGAAAGCTCGATCACGGCTGATGTTGTTTATATACATTCCCATTCGCATAACTTCCCCATGCCCTGCTCTGCTCTGATTTTGGTTTAATCGGTGACACTGTATGGCCATCAGACGTTTACGACATGGGTGAAGCACAAACCAGGGTGATGGAACTATTTGGTAGCAAAATCATCAAAACATGCCCTTATGAGGTAGTTGATTGTAGACCACAGTAGTTTTATGTTGGACGGAGGGGGGATTCACTTATCCACATGTGCATTTCTACAGAAACCAGGTGCACAGGAAACTTGTATTCTTACTGGTGGAAATGTGGTTTGGAATGTGAATAATCAGCCAATCGCTTAATGGCAAGTCAATAAATATTTCTTACACCATCATTGGTCCTTGTTTTTTTTCATCTCTGCTATAAGGTATTGGCCAGTAACATCTCATTTAACCAAAAACTACATTTCAGTCCAGAAGGTTAATTGTGTATCTATCTGAATGTTTGTGTGAATATCAACAGATTCCTAGACTGCAGTCCTTTTAATCTTTGAAGCTTTATCTACACTCTATTAATTCTAAAGGCAAAATAAGCACCTTTATAAAATTAGTAAAACATTTGTTTCATATTTTTGAATACATTTTCTCACTTTCTTTGCATTTGTTTCCTGCGAGCATTTATTACATCCATTTGATACATCTCAGTCTACTTAGTCTTAGCTGAACATTCAGTTTTCACACTTCCAAACCCACGGATATTTTTTCATTCTGGACTTTTTGGACATTTTATTTTAAGTCTTGTCATGAAATGTTTGCCACAATATATATATATATATATATAATGCAGATAAGAGAGCCTAAAGTTATGTCAAACAAATTACATTCGAGTTATTAGTGGCTATTTTGTAAATATCAAAGATCCACTTGTTCCGGGACCCCTCAGCTCCATTTGCATTCTGATGAAATTGGAGTGGATGTGCGTGAACTTGGGGGTTATCTGCGGCTCGGCAGCGCCGAGCCGGACGAATCAGACGGTGCCACATCCGCGCAGCTCGAGAGGATGAGCCGCGGACCTCTCTCAATTCACTTTCTTCGCAACAATTAAAATATGCAAAGTGATAATTTTCCTTAAGTAGCCTTAAATGTGCGATCTATTTAAATGTGAGGGAAATTGCCTAAAGCTTGCAGCGAGAGAAAAAAAAGAATAAATTATGCAAATAACAGAAAGGACTCTACCACTTGAAAGCGTAATTTTTCTGTAATAAGCATACTGTTTCATTTAATTTTTTTTTCCTCTTATTAAAAGTGACAGTTCTTTTGCACTGTCTGATGGCTATATCTGACACAAGCCTGGGGAATGACTGCTAGACTAAATGCTAAAGCATTTTGGTAGCTTTTAGATGATGGTTACATTCACAAAGTAATTATGCGCTGGAGAGTCCAGAAATAAGGTTTAATTACACAGTAATCGCCTCTGATGGACACTGGGAAGTGTGAGCACTGCCAGACTGCAATCCATCAATGACAAACCCCTGGCCACTTTTAATTCTTCCTCATTTGCATCATAACCTCCGCACCAAGTTGCACAAATGCTGTTAAATGTTAATAGGACCTGTCTCTCTACTCAAAATGAATGCTTAAGCCATTTTGCATGTGCTCTCTCTCTCGTTCTCTCTGGCTCTCTCTCCCTCTGTCTCCTCTCTCTCAGACCTCCATAACCAGCTACTCTCCCGGAGTAGGCATTAGGCAGAGAACACAGTGCATGGTCACTGTCGTGCTAATTGGGTGCAACACTTAAAGTTTTATCTCTCGAGCGCTAATAATGTTCCGTGCTGACAAACCGCCGCATAAGTAATGTATGCTGGACAGGGGTGGGGGTGAAACGGACCTGCCTGGAATCGGAAATGCCGCCCATTTGGCAGTGCCTGATTGGGCCTCCAGTCATATTTAATCTGCATCCTGCGGGACCGGGGACAAAATTACATCTTCATTAATTGAAAAGTGTGGCTGTGTGCTCTGTGTCCACCAGACCCATTTATTAACGCTCCGTTCTAAAGCTATATGAGCCTGATTATAACCAGGGAGTCTCATTATCAGTCAGTCCCAACCATATATTAAAATAACAGCCTTGATTATACCTGTGTCTCTGCTGTGTTCAGAGAGAGCACAAACACAACCAGATCCATAAAACAGTGAGTAGAAATGTTCTAGGTTTACCACTTAACAAATCTTCATCCCCAGACTTATAACCAGGAGCTTACAGGCTTTCAGATGTACAAAAATAAATAAATAAAAATCTTTATGCATTCCATGCAACTATTCATGCACCTTTCTCATTGCTTTGTGCAGAACTGGGATAAAGAAGTCTAGACTTACTTCAGTAGCTCTATATTCCAGGCACTTAAAATCTTCATTTCAAAGGGATTAAAATACCGAGAATCCAAGCAAATTTTCAAAACGTGTACACATTTCACGCATGCCTTCACAGGCACCACATAAAGCATGCTGTCTCTGACAGTTGTTAATAATTATTTGGTCACATAATACGTATTAAGGCTACATTAAGATATACTGTGTTCTTCTATGATATAGTACATTCAGAAATCTAGACTTGTTCATGTTACAGTGTATTTCTGAAGACAGAGAAATAGCCTCAGTTACCAGGCAGATTTTAATGAGAATATTTCAAATATTTTGTATCAAATAAAAGTTTATTGGCTAATTTCAAAGAACTGTGATAATGAAATTTACACTGAATCTGGGAGCTGTCTTCTCCATATTTATAATTATGCTAATTACCAATTCTGTTATTTAGATGGTACGTAAACAGACAGCAACTACCAATAATTATAATGCACTCTCATATGCTAGGCTTATGCCGAAGAAGTAAACTTTTCAGTTCCACACCTTAGTACCCATTTCTCAGTTTGTGGATATTGCATATTCAATTGTCATCTGTTACATAAAACGTTTACATTTTTGAATTTGCAGTGATGAAAATATTGAACGCCAAACTGTGCAATTAAGTTTGGATCTCCGTTATTGAGCAGTCTACATTCTGGTGGTTCTGCTCATTCTGAAGTGCAATGAATCCCACTGTGACCTTGCCACGGCACGCTGCTCAGTATGGATGAACCCCATATCTGAGAGACTTTACTGCTTGCTTGGAGGGTTATCACCCCTGTGCACCATGGCTGAATTTGGCAGATCTCACCCTCGAGCATCAAGTTGAAGGAGGTAAAAAAATTAAAACAAATAAATCTAAAAATGGTGAGATTATTGTTATTTAAAAGCAGGTGCAAGAGAAAGTGTCTCTTACTGAGCTATTAAATATTAATATCAAATTAATATTAAATTTATCCAAATACCTAGGGACATTTTAAGTAAAACAACACAGAACATTAAAAGTCCTTATTATGTAAAGCGATGCTTTTGTTGCAATTTTGGTTTGTTAGGACACATATCTTTCTATGCAAATTATGAAATACATTATGATAATATATGTAAAGTAGATGACATCTTTAATGCATGACATTGTGATATTAATAACCTATTAAATGCCTTTTTTCATCAGGATGTTTATCATGCATATAAACCCTGTATTTAGAGATCAACCTAAAGGGAAAAAAAATACTAATCATTTCGTATGTAGAGCTGCAATTACAGATGGGCCAGTCTCCTGGAAAGTTCCGGACATCTTAGACAGGTGATACCAGATCATAGTGCTGGCAATACTCACATTTTCCGAAAGTCAACAAGAGGTGACGCAACCCAAGTACTTCCAAAACAATCGCTCACAATAAGGGAAACAAAGGAACAGCCTCCATACTGTTTCATATTCTGAAGCTGGCTGGAAATATCATTCATAAGTTAACAGTCAGCCTGTAAATGTGTTGACAGTGCTGCAGTATTTCATGTAATTACTGGATTGGTAAGCCTCAGGTAGGTCATAGGCCTTTGCTAATAAATTATGCAAGTAAGCCAACAGCAGCTTACTAACCTCACAGGTGTATCGTGCATTAAGGTTGGCTTAACGAATCTCTGTCAGTGTGTACCATGTGAAGCCCTACAGTGAAACACAAGAGCCCACACATTTCATCTAGATGAAGGGAGAACTTACACTGTCAAAGTTACTTTTGCTCATTTTACTTTTACTGAATTTTTATTAATTCCGGTGATTTAATAAATTAATTCCTTGTCAGTTTTTCCGTGATTTTTTTTTGTGTTTATTTTTTAGGACATCAAAAAAAGCATACATCCTGTTTGCATTTATTACAGGTATTCTTCACACAGAAAATAAACTCCTAACACAAGCCCGCATTTTACGACGGCTGAATACAGAACATAGTTTTTGATTCGGCTCCTCTTCGGTGACTCTCAGATTTCTGTTTAATCTGCCCCCCCCCCCCCCCCCCCCCACCCCCAACCAACCCCCACAGCCCGGGGACGGGGCGGGGGGGGGGGGGGGGGGCGGGAGGGGCGAGGGAGGGGGAAGAGGAGAAAACAAACAAAAAAAAAAAAAAAAACAAA
>JAACJT020000001.1:32617415-32628320 GCA_009936485.2 Gymnarchus niloticus | reverse complement strand
TCTGTGTAAGTTAAATGGCAATTTGGTGAATTCCTACACTTCCTTGTGGTGGAAAGTTCCAGTGTTTCTCCCCCCCCCCCCCCCCCCCACACACACACCCATTTACAACTTAAAAAGCTATAGACGCTAAGGAAGAAAAGCGTTTGGGAAGCGTTTTAAGGCTTTAATAGCAAAGTTTTGACCGCTTTATATTGTCAGCTTTGCCATTGTTTCTGAAACCCTGTTGAGGAACCAGGCTGTCATGCTAGTCTTGACTGTGACAGATAAACAGTACAGTCACTATTGTTTCCTTCCTCTGCATTGTATGCACATGCAATTAATGGACGTTTAGATGACAGAATTCTGGTTTCCTTTTTGCATTTAAGACCTGGTGATTGGCACAAAAGTGCCTCAAAATAGACTGACACTACTTTTTATTTGGAAGTAAATTCATGTTTATTCATATATCTCTGATGTATAAATTACAACATCGCCATCACACATATTGATTGAGTTGTATGAATTCCCACAAAACAGGAACTGAAAGAAAAGTTTTGTTGTTGGCCTAAGGGCATATTGTGATTTTTTTGTGGGGAAAAAAAAAGTATGCTGTTTTTCTTTGGTCTGTGTAAGGATTCACGATAAGTGTCGCTCGTTTCGTAATTTTGAACGTCTCTGAGTGAGTTACCGTGGGGGGGGTGGGCTCAGGTAAGGCCAGCACCCCCATCTCTGCTCAGCCAGTGTCCAGACTGGCCAATTAGTGCTGGTGCTCCTTGTCACTGAGGCCCTGGTCCAGTTACAGTTGAAGTCACTCCAAGAGAATAAGTGCCATTGCCCCCCCTACAACCACTTTGACTGGTGAACAGTTAGGTTACTGAGTTCACTATACACAACCTGGACTCACCTCATATCTCTCAATGTTTCTATCGATGCTTGAACCATATTACTAATTGGCATTTATAATTAGCACCATTTACTAACACATCTGTGCTTTTATTCTCATTTTACATTTCACCATTAAGATTTAAAAGACCAGCATTACATTCCAGTGATTTTGAACTTTCATTTCCATTCAGTTTCTCTCTGAACTGCTTGTGACAGCACAGTTATAAAGATGAAAACCTCCATAACAACCTAGATGAATTTTTAAAACATTTTTTTCCATTGGTACCTATTATTGTTCATGATACTGAAATACCGTTTACATACATTTTGTGCAAAACAGTTGTTAGTCACAACTAAATTCATCAGCAGAAAATGCAATGATCTAGTGAATAATCCTGCATAGGGGAAAGACGTGTTTGTGAATAAAATCCTAATCCTGTGTTTAATACACCTTTTTCCCCATGGCAAAGAATGTATCAGACCAATTAATTTGGATAACACAATTGCTTTTGAGCCTATTTGTCAATGATGCCTAAATTCTGAAATTCCTCAGGCATGCATTGACCCCAGGGTAAGCTCAGCGAGGTTCCAAGAGGAAGGAGCATTCTTGAGCTCCAAAGTATTCCCCTCCCCCCCAACTGCTCATGGACTGGCTCTCAACTTGTAATAGCCAAGTGACAGGAATCTCGGTCATTTTCCAGATCCGACACAGTTTTTCTGGAGTTAATATGCATGTGGCAGTCACTAATGGAACCATGATCTTGGCAGGTGTTTGCAGTCAGTGACCCCTCAGTTTCTTACAAATAAAACAATCCCCCTGGCTCATCATTAAAAATGGTATGTTCCAGGTCACCGCGATTGTTCGGCTCCAGGTTTAGCCAGCACCAGCTTTGGCAGTAAGACACCACGGTGTCACCTAGTTACCCTTCAGTGGTGTATAGAAGGGTGTCGAGGAGGAGTTTAATGATGTGGCAATCATTAACAATACCTGTGCTACTAGTCTACTTGCAGTAAATATTCTCATTAATTCCAGGAAATGGAAGTCTGAAATCCATTATTCTGAATTTAAATCTTAATCAGGTTTTTCCCCCATTTATCCAAGTAATGACATTATATGCTTGTTCTAATTTTGCAGCAACTGCCCATTTTAAATGTAAAATTTCAAAGTTACATTTTAATTACAATGCTAAATTAAGATATAACACAAGGGTGGTACAAAGTCTGGTAGTTTGATTTCTCATTAATATCTTAATTACTATTTAGAATCCCTAATTGACTGTTATACTTAAAGCTTGTACTTGAGGTCATTTCAAATAGAGCAGCCACCACTGAAAAGGAGTTGCAGCATGAAGTCTTTATTTTATTTTCATTTTAGTTACAACTGTATTGCTGGCTTTAGTCACAGACATAAGTAACGCATAAATCCAGAGATTCTCCAGCCATCAAGTTCCCCAAGGCAGATTTGGTGTTACCGGTGAGATGTTAGGAAGACATTATACAGGAGAACAGATTCAGCTTCCTCATGTCATGTGACATATGCAGCCTAGGCCTCATTTAATTGTTTCACAGCAAACAAATTCTGCTACTTTTTTTTGGATATTCTTTTATTTACACCACCCACCTACCATACAAACATTATCTACAGCTATATATCTTGGGAATCTTTTGACTGGGGCATGTTATCCAGACACAAGTAAAATGCAAATTGATTTCATATCTAAAGTGACATTTTTAAGGGCATTACACATTACATCCTCTATCTCCCAGCCCAGAGATATGAAAATCGCCAGTAAATGTCAGACCGCAGGCAGGCTCAATTTCAAGGGGCTTGTGTTTATTGTGGCGGTCGGTAGGCGAAACTAACCGGTTTGTGACAGATGAAGTTAAACTCTACAGATCTCGGGCTCACCCTGGATTCTTTTATCTGCTGAAGAGCGGCTCCCGTGAAGGGTGTCGCACACGCGTTCACCGGTGTTGACAGGATTAGCGGTCCGAAAACACAGTAGGTACGTGTCCATCAGACAAAAGAAATCCAGGGGGACTCTGATTGCGAGAACCACCTTATATCCCTGATGTCAAATGTGTGTAAATACTCCAAATGCCACTCATGGCATTTTTGTGGTAATTTCTTTCGATGTTTTGTATCAGTTTTGTATCTTTCATGGCGTTGATAAAATCATTTCATTTTAAATTCTATAAACATGCAGTTTTAATAGCGCTGGTTCTGCACTTGTAAATGTCCTTCCTTAGCGATGACTGGGAAAAGACCGTGGTAACTTAAAGGTCTCGGATACCAGTGCTTGTCTACTGGTTTGTGATGACACGTTTTTGAAAAATGGTCCCGGTTTTACCTCTCCCACCCTGCCACAGATTCAGAGAGCCATTTGTTTCAAAACCGAGGGCTAACGTTGATGTCACCATTCTGTCGCTTCAGAAAGGTGACCCGCATGCTGCTGATATATTGTTCAGCGGCAGAAGTGAGTGTTAACCACTGGATTTTGTGCTGGGTCTCGTGTGAGTCACTCGTAACGATGTAAATTATATGAGAATAAATATCTCGCTTAGGATTGTACATCCTCCTTGTACTGGGTGATTTGTGGGTTATTTGTCACAGACTTTTTAAGAGAAAGGTTCACATTAGGGGTCACCGTTTAAAGCGGTGAATCACAGAGGGAAAAGAGGCTGAGTTCCGTGGGATTTTTTGCATATCACCTAGCGTGACATTACGTCACAAGAGTTTACCTGCGAAAGCAACATGTTGTTGGGTGCCTGAGAACACAAGCTCCTGCAGTGGATGCCTGAAAAAGCCCCAATGACATTGAATTCATTATTTAAAGTGCACTGAAGTTCCAAGTTTAATAAACTAATCCTAATGATGAGAATGTAGGCTTTGTCCATCCATCCATCCGTCCATCCATCCATCTAGATTTCATAACCCCTTAAATGATTTTGAGTTGTTGGAGTCTGTCCCAGGAAGCACTGGGCAAGATACTTATTGTTATAGTAGTGATAGTTATCACAACTTCTGTTAGATAATAAATATTTAGCAAAATGGCCTTATTTGGCTATGATTGTGCACCGGGCCCTGATCACAATTCACATACTATGAACTTGATTTAGCAATTGTGGCTGGGAGCCCCTAGCGGTGGAACACTGCCAATTTTTGGAAGGGGAGGAAAGCTTCAGTGGCCCCAGGTTTATATGGCTGTGATAACCAGCCTCATCGACCTATCAGGCACTGAAGAATTTCTGATTACCAGCCACAGCCGCCTCATCGCCCCACCAATCAGTGCTCAACTTTCTTGGATGACGACCTCTGATTGTCTCTGTCTGAAGAGAACCAGGCAGTTACAGGGGGGTGATTTGAGGGACACATGGCCGTTCTATCGCCAGCTCCCTGTAAGGGGGGCTGTCTTCTTGCAAGAGGATGACAGATATTTCTTTTACTATGATTAACAGTGTGGAGAAAAACATATAGTTAATGCCTAGATGAAATGCAGTTAGCATGGTTAAAAAATGTCTGCACATTATTTTTTTATCAATGTATCACGTGCCATTAATGCAACACATTTTTATCATTATTGTATGCAATTATTTAAAGCATTATTATTTTACATTACCCTAAACAGCTATACTTAAAGTTCCTCCTGATCCAGAATTTGTGAAAATCTGCTTTTTGAGCACCAGTCGTTCAACCAATATCTAATCAGCAGAACATCTAATTAGATTAACCCATATATAATGCAATCAATGGCTGAGATGTGACATCCGTGGTTATGCCAGGCTTCTTAGCACTGGGTCTGACAGGGCCTGCTGAGTGTTCTGTATCAAGAGTAGCCAAAGGCATGTGGCATTTCCATGCTGGAAATTAAACGGTGGCAGAAATCTTAATTCCATTAATACCACCTCACTAGAGTACAGGGGCTTTGGAAACGATGAAACCCAGAGTTGTTTTTTTTTAAAAAAAAAAAAAAGAAAACGAGAGACTGGAAGTGCAGCAGCTCTGGGCTCAGAGAATTTGATAGCAGAGGGAGGAAAAAAGAATGAGAGAGAGAGAGAGAAGAGAAATAGAAGCTAGCAGATGGCTAAAGATGAAGGTCAAATCAGATAGAGAAGTTTGTCAAAATGTGATGACATAAGCAATCTGTAAACTGTTATTGCACCTAGCTGGAGGTGCTGAGAAATATTTTGAAATTACAGAAACACCAGAGTTCCCAGCGATCTACCAGGAATCATTGCCTCAAGTGTTTTTTGTTTTTTTTTTTGTTTTTATTCCTTTTCTACCTCATACCCGCTTGCTATTGCATTCAAGCGAACGCCAGATCTCGGGTGACGAATATCTGGCATTAATGATATTAAACATGCCTTTCTTTACGCTCAATGATAATTCTATCATGATTGATACGGTCGCGCCGACACTCTCTCCGCTACGGAGAGGAATCGTCAGTCACTGGCTGTATTGAGTCGTCAGTTTGCGCCGGTGACGAGGATCATTTAGGGTAACTAATCATCCATCCAGTTGGATAACGCCTCGGGGGCTGATGACGCGACACGTTTGAATGCTGGTGGAACAACAATGACAGTATCACCCTCCTGCCAAGATCGAGGGGACCCCATTATGCTGGCCGTCTGTACTAATATCCTAGCTTTCTTTCTACATAAGACATGGCTGTAAATAAATCACCCCCACACACACACACACACAGAGCAGCGTTTATTGATTACGGTCACTTCCACGCTCATGTCTAGTGAATTCTCTACAGAATAAAATGCCGCTTTATATTTTGTCCTGTCAAAATATTAAAGTGTTCTGTCAGGTAGACTCTGATTCACACCGGTGAGAGTTATTCTTCCGAGCGGAATCCTCTCCCTGCTCAAACATATCCCGACTCCGTGTAAAGCAAATTTGTCTGAATTTTTCTTTGATTTTTTTCTCTTTTTTATTGTAATTTACATAGTGCTTTGGCGCAAACATAAAATGTGGCAATGTGGCTACTGATGCATTTGTGAATTGTGTTAAGATTGTCTTGTGACAAAATGAAGTATATAGCACACATATTGCAATGTCAAAAGCAAGTAATGAAGACTTATTTTGACATATTTTTACATGAAACTGAGGAAAAGATTTTGAATAAGCTGGCTAAAAACAACTTTATTCTGAGCAGACTCGGTGCCATCGACAACATTTTTACTTGAATACTTAGGGAAAAACATTTGTCATGTATAAATTAATATTTAAACTAATCAGAGATCTATATCGCCAGGTGGAGGAAGCCCAGTTGTATGTATGTACATTTGACACGTGTAGCCCACCCATTTTAGCAACAAAACTGCATTATGATGCCAGAGTCATTGTTTTGCTGGTGCCGTTAACATAACCTGGTCTTGGCTTCTCATCGACACAACAGCTCCTTCCCAGAAAGACCCACAGGACTGGACCCAAAATTAACCCCACGTTTATTCGACCAAAGAGAAGAAAAACCAAGCCAGAACCATGAAGGTTCTTTCCGCCTTCATCGTCAGAGTTCACAGTCCCAGCCTAAGAACTTAAACGTGAGGATCTTCCTGGTCTCTTTGGCAGAGAGAAGAAAGGACAACATGGTTAGTCAGATTCCAAAATTGTGCTGTGTGCTTTTGAAGGACCATGTCACAAGGTGCCAGTAAAGGCTGCCTGCAACATTTGGCTAAAGTCCCATGTACCCAAATATTACTGTGAATAATGATTTTAATTTTAATCAAGCTGTGAGGTCTGCAATGCATACCATGCTACATTCTGTAATACCCTGTGTTATGACATACTAAGGACTCAGATTTCAGATCACCCTTGATAGCTGTAAAAAGTTTGTTTTCTGTTTATTTGAATGCTAAATTAGATGTGAGGTTGGGCAACTTCGCATCTTTAAGTTGCCCATGGTGTATGTGTGTGAGCTGTACAAATGAACAGGTACCCCCACCTCTAAGGATGTGCTTCCTGGGTCAAGATCACCACAGCTCTGTATGGGACTGGTGGTATGGATGGATGGATGGATGGATGGATGATACAAATTAAATGTATTGAAATTAAAATGAAGGACTTCTTAATCAGAAAAGCTTGAGTGTGTGTATGTAAAAGAAACATTCGGAAACATTTGGGGGTGGTATATTTGGGACTGATATTTTGGTGTGCTAACTCAATATTATCACACCCTGGATTCCTTGGGTGTAACACCACCGCCGATGAAGGACACTGAGAAGATGCAGGTGTGTAATCGTTAATCCTTTAATCCATAAATGTTGATGCTGGTGTTCTCATTTGCGATGACAATGCGATGTTAGGAAGTGGACTGGTTCAAAACTAAAACGGGGTGAAAAATTCACAATTTTTTTTTCAGGCTGGTGGGTAGAATCTATTGATTGAAGATTCATGCGGCGCATAGCTGATAAATATTCATCACTGAATATGATTTGGAAACTGTAATCGAAATGTGGAAGATGTTGCTTCCACGCTCTGGTATTGATGTATGGATATGCTTTTTTATTTCGTTGACTGCCAGCCCAAACTTGTGGCCGCATATATATACATACATACAGTGTATATATAAATCGTGTTGCTGAAAGCAGACGTGTTGGAGGTTTCAATGCACATTCAACAGTTAAACTGCGCAAAACCCTTGTTAGAGGACATCTCACGACTGGCAATCAGCGCTAATAAGATTCGTCTGCTCTTGAAAGAGTTAGAGAAAGCCCTCAATCCATTCGGAGCACATTCAAAGGCAAGGGACTGGGTGCCCCCCCCTACATACACACAAGTTCATTATCATTCTCGGGTTATTCCGAGCCAAGTGAATCTGGAACACAGATGAATTAGTGAGAATTAAGAAGCCTCCCTGCTCTGAACCCTCCCTAAGTCGCTGCTAAGATGAAAGGTACACAGCAACGTCTCGCGTCCCGCACCGCTCTGAGCCTTTGGCCCTGGAGCCGGGCCCCCGAGGAAAGACGAGAGCGCTTACCGTGTCCTACTGGCTCCTGACCGCAGGTTTGCCCATATGGGAAAAGTTCTGGGGGGCCTGCAGACCCCTGAATCCCACCATCCACTTCCCCACAAATCTCACTGCCGATTAATTATCATGCAAGGCCGCCGCTGCCGGTGGCCATGGCCACCAATGATCCTTCTCTAAGCAGGCCTCCCTCTCATGTCTGGTGCTCTCCGGTAATCAAAGGGTCCTCAGCCGCCGCTCCCCTTTCAAGGAGAGAGTATGGCAGCGGTGTGACATTTATCTGTAGCATTTGGATGTCGATTCATGGCTAGTTGTGGTCCACACCCACTTTATCTGACCATCCCTGCCTTGTGTGTTCTCAGGAACCCCTTCAGAAAAGTACCTATAGGAAGGCACGTCAACAGTCTACAGTTACAACAGGTCGAGTGGCTGAGGAGAGGGTAGGACAAAGTGCCTTACATTACATTGTGTCCTACATTCTTTCGGTCTTGCTTTTGACCTCATAAGGACATCAATGTATTGATGGGTATTGTCAATATCACGAGCATGTGAGGTGTTCATGCTAGGCTTTATTGACAAAAATGCTGATTTTTATGAATGGAAATACATCACAAAACTCATAATAGGAACTAAAGGAAAAATCTTGTAACATCTGTATGTAATAATGCTCATAGAATAATAGCATTTTTTTCATATGGTCATTAAATTATATTTCATAATTATATTTAATCCATTCATCCAACTGCCTATCCAAATACAGGGTCAAGTGATTAATATTTTATATAAACATTAATATTTTATGAATTATAGATGGACCTATTCACATTCTAAAGAACAATCAGAAAAAATGATCATATTGATCTGAAATAACTGCTAAAGTTTCAGTATTATATCTTTGTTTATCAGTCAGATTTATGTTTCCACTAAAATGACACAAACTTCTTCCAAATCCAGTAGACAATTTAAACAAGATATGTCCTCCGGCACTGTAATTGCAGGCATGTTTATATGTTTGCTGCATGTCTGCACTGCATATAACACACACTGTTTAGATGTATTTATGTGTTCAGGGCAGATACGTGTATACAACTGTGTCTGTCTCCATCTGTCAAAACACAGTGGAACCGTTTCTGCCTCCTCTCTGTATTGTTTTTCAGCAGACTGTCCTGTCATGTGACAGCCTGCGGAGCCCCCCCTCCCACCCCCCAAGCTCATTCAACATCACGCCATGCCCTTGTGCCGGACATCAAATGGCCAGCAGAAGCCCCCGAGGAACTCTCCAATTTCTGCCCCCTCGTATTTGGCCACTGTTTTCGCATTCGCTCTGCTTTTTCCTGCAGCCCCCACCACCATCCCGGCCCTCGTCGGCTGCGGACAAGGGGGACATCTGGCCGTCTGAGAGTGAGAAAGAGAAAGGGGGGAAAGAACAGAGAGGCAGGATGGGCCTGGCCTCCGTCTACCGCCGGAGGGTCCCGTCACCCTCCTCGTCATCTTCATCCTCCCTGCCCTCTGAAGGACAGAGCGATCCCATGACGCATCAATGCCATTGAGAGGCTATCGTTCTCCTTCCCGCTGCTCGACTGCAGCTCACCTGCGAATAACCTTTCTGAACCGTCTGTAACACATTCTGTAATGATTACCTCATAACTTAATTTTATGTGTGTTTCGCCAATCTATTTATCGATGACAGGCGCTGCGATTGATTGAGACGAATTTGCATAAAAATCTATTTGATGGGAGGGGGGCCTTAAGATTACGATTGATCTTTGGACTAAAGACGTCTTTGGCTTTCTTGCCTGTTTAAGGTGAAAATTAATTTCCTTGCCTCCCTTCTCTCGTTTCGCAACGGTGATTCCGAGCATGGAGTTTCCGAGGCCCAATGCACTCAAAAAAACGGCGTTCAGATTGTTTTCCTTTTCTCGCCATGGTAACAAACCCAATGTTGTTTTTAATGGCATCTACCACCATTTTAATAACAGTTATTAGCTGGACCTGCCGGCCATTTTTCCCAAACGCATAAAGCCGGCCGAAAATTTCATTACTCGCAATTACTTCCACTTAGGTTTTCTCTCATTATCTCACACCAAGGCTGTATGCAACATGAGCATACATTGAATACATATACAAATGGCTACAAATGCTCCCCCCTCCAGGAGCACCACCACTGCATAGTCTGAGAAAAAGAAAATAAATTAAATAAAATAAAGTCAGTGGCCATGTAGTGTAGACTGCTGGCTTGCAGCCACAAGCGTGCGAGAAGAGCCGAGGCTTGTTCCTATGAGCGAGTGCCTTCTGGACCAGGCTGGAGGTGAAGGAGAAAGTATCACACTCTCCTTGTCAGCTGCAAGGGTAATTACTGCTGGCTGAAATTACTCAACATTTGTTTATAAGCTCCCCAGAGCATGCTGTAAATAGATTGTCTGTTATAGTCCGATCACATTAAAAAGCTCGCTCCTCTCGAACCCCCTTCTCCTGATTGCTGTAAGCCAGCCCTGCTTCTCAGATATTGAGCAGGCCGCACCGAAGAGTCATGTTAAATGTGATTGTTTTTCATTAGCTACATCCTGTCCAATACTTCATTTGTACTTTGTAATTACGGAATTGTGCCGTGCTACATCACCTTCATTAACCAACTGTACGCTCCTCTTTTATTTATTTATTTACTTATTTATTTTTTGACGGCATATCTCGTTGCTGTTTAATCCCTTATTGATCTTCATGTGCGTATTTCTCAAGGTGTGGCTCTTGTGCGTACCAGCCCCCTCCCCCCATTGGGCGGCCGTACATTTGTGTATGCCGTTACAGAATGACTTAAGGACTCAAGGTCCATGCCTGCAGTCATTCTATGAGATGGTTCCTGTCAAAGATGACATTCTGAAACACTTGACCCACAAAAATGAATTCTTGGCCAGAACTCGGTGACAGTATAGAGCAATTCATTCCCCTGAAATGTGGTGAGAGGGAGAGAGAGCCAGAGAAAGAGACAAGGAGTATGCACTAGTCCTGTCAATGGAAGAGATGGGGTGGTGGGTTGGATTGGGGGGGGGGGGGGGGGCAAGGGAGG
>JAACJT020000001.1:32605948-32617315 GCA_009936485.2 Gymnarchus niloticus | reverse complement strand
GGGGGGGGGGGGGGGGGGGGGGCCGGGGGGGGGGGGGTGGCGGTGGGGGGGGGGGGGGGGTGGCAAGGGAGTAAATTAATGGCTGGAAATATGAATGAAATATGTAGCTAGGCACTAAACAATTGCATCTAAAGAGATTGGGGCATGTTACATTGGACCATGATGGTAGGGGACAGAGTAAAGGAGATACAGAAAGAATTAGCTTACAGAAAATGTGTAAAATAAAAATCCTTTGAAAGTAGGTGAAATTTGGCTCCCTGGAAGCAAACAATAAAATGGCGTCTTTGTGTAGACTCCTTCATTCTTCCTATTAGCAGGAACCACAGAGGTGAGCGTGTGTAAACAGGGGCTGTAAACCACCAAACATCCATCAGGTATCTCTGGAGCCAAGCTAATGGACACTTTCAACTTCATTATGATATTAATTCTGCATGTTACTTACCAGTTTTGTTTGCTAATGTGACAAAACCCCACCGATCCAAAACACATGCACGCACACATGCATGCACGTACACACGGCCTCAGACACTAAGCTTCCTCATGCCATTATTCCTACAGTCCCCAAGCCTCTAGTCTTGTGGAGAAAAGAAATTTGATATCATTGGGATCTCCTTAGAGATACAGAGCAACTTAACAGCTTTAAGTACTGCCAGCTTCGTGCATCTGACCGGTGGAGCAGATGGTGCGGTACAGCCAGGGTCTGCGATATGAGCAGCGACGCAAACATTAGATGTCACTTTGCATTTTTAAATACGCATCACATTCCCCCCACCTGTATAATGTCACAACCAGATACTGTCAGTTTATGGGTGTGGGGGGGTGGCCCAGATAATGGATTTTCCAAATGGCATTTAAAAAGAAAAAGGATTTCCGCGACCCATCGCTAAATCAGAACAAATATGTCAACTTGTCTTGGTGTTAATCTAAATTCTCTATACTGTAGTCCAGTGTTGAATGTAACATGAGATGTTTTCTACATAGTTTGATGGAGAATTTTTTGAGGAAAATTTCAGTTTAATCTTTTTGTGTGTGTATATGTATGGGATGTACAGCTGAAACCTCATTTAAATTGTATGCAAAGTAAGGCTATGTTTTTTTAACATTAACAACGCTGTTCAGTCCGCTGTTTTTTTGCTGTTCTCCTGCCAGTGAGGTAGCTTTGACATTCTTCCTGGAAAATCACATCAACTGCAGTCATGGGTGGGTCAGCTGGCTGATTTTCAAACCGTACAGAATTTGGGATTTCCTGAACTCGTGACCAGACCAATGTCAGACTGAGTCTTGAATGGCATCTTTTAAAACATGACTTGTGGCTCACATTTACTTATTCATTTATTTATTAAGCGGTGCCTGCACAGACCTTTGCCTCACCCTCCTCCGTTCCATAACAAAATATTGTACCAAAATAATAATAATACAACAATAGTAATATTAAAATAATCTAAAAACAATAATATAATAATACAAGCCCCTATATATAAAGGTCTGTGTCGAAATATATATATATATATTACATTAATAAATAAAAAATAAATATATTTACATATATATATATATATCCTAGAACAAAGCTGTCTTAACTAAGTGGTACGTCTTCCTGGCCGGAGCCCAGAATAAAAGTTTCAGCACATTAAAGTTGTCGCTAAGACGGAGTCACGCTCATTGCTTGCGTGATCTCCTCTGTCGTACATTCGCCAGGCGGGGGCATCGGAGTTTACGTCGTTTCGGCAGTGAGGCAGATCACGAACTGCTCTTCAGTCCTCGCTTAAAACAAAATGTGTTCTGTTTCATTCGCTCCCTTTAACACGGCACTTCAGAAAATCATATCTGAGAGAATGACTTGGAAAACAAAAAAAAAAAAAAAAAATTCCTTCAAGAAATGAAGGGTGTGCTTACAGTCCTTGAACTTGAAATAGCTGAGCGGATGAAAAAAACGAAGGAATCCAAAGAAGGGTGACCAAAGCAAACGGGAATAAAAGTGGAATATTTAAAATACAAAAAAGAAAAAAATAATAATAACTCTTCATTTTTCAAAGTGTGAATTTCGGCAAAAAGAGAAAGAGGTAAAAAAAAAAATCACCCTCCATTCCTGGCGAGAGATTGTATTCATCCTGTGAGGCTCGTCGTAGTACAACCGACGTGCCAAATTTTGACATCCCTGAAGTGAAATGATAATTACTTTTAAAGACTAAAGCGGGGGAGGGGGAAGAGGAAAAGATGAAAGATACAAAAAAGTCTACTAAAGAGCACATTAAAATGTGGAAGGGAAGGCAGACTATAGGGACTGTCCACATAAATAGTCATAATATGAGAAGTTTCTGGCTTGTATTGAAGTAGAAAAATACTCTTTGAGAGGCCAGGAGGCCAGACTAAATAATCCTTGACTTAACGTCCAATTCTGAATCCCATATTAGCGGCAGAGATTTTAATGTAAATATGTCATTACACTGTCATTACAGTGATCAGACTGCATGCCTTACAGGTCAGCTCAGCCACTGTTAATTTTGCAGGCAAAAGATTTTTTTTTTTCTCTCTTGAAATGTTAATAACTTTCTATTAGTTAATGTGGCGTGACTAAAATTCAGATTAGATATAATTCATTTTAATATCTGTGACTGGCCAGCCTGATCATTTAGCAATGGTTTCCAGCTGAATACAAGATGCTAAATTGGACTCATTTGCATGGGATGATTGAAGCACGCCTTGTCTCACAATTTACCCATCATCAAATCAATTTGACGATCCCTTTTGCTCCTTGAGGTGTGAGCACGAGGAATTGAATAATGCCGACCATCACATTTAATAGATGTTGGAATATCTGTAGGACCAGGAAGCCTGCTCCAGTACCTTCTCTTGGACCAATAAAAGAATTATACTGGACAGTTTGTGTTTTCTAATTAAAAATACTGAATTATTATACATCTATCTAATGATGGGTTCCCATTATTTCCTAAAATGATCACGCATATGATTTCTAATACTTTACAAATTATACATGCATTCATATATTTACTCCATTAACATATTATTGTGGATTACAAAAACGATATCCAATATAGATTCTTCCATTTAATACGCAGTTAAAAAAATCCATATGAAAAAAGTCTCCAAATACACTGGTTTATTTCAAATGTCAGTTTACCAATAAAACCAAGACACATGGTGAAATATGTCATCTATAACTAAAATAAGATGTGTTCTTTGCTGTACACACTTCATAAAACATGTACATATCTAACAATTTTTTTCTGGTGAGTATACCCCTGTGAAGAAAACAAGGTAACAATTTTTAATTGCCATTAAATAAAGGAAATCTTTAAAAGATGTGACTGAATATCTGACACGTGGGAAAAAAATAAATCTCATTAATAAACATGTGAGATCAAGAAGAATTTTCATTAATGAGAGCAGAACTTGGAATGAATACATTTTTCATATTCTCTTTCTACTATTAAGCTTAAGTGAAAATATTAGAACAAGAATGTGGTGGAATTTCTGTTACACAACCAAAAAAATAGCCAGTAAAATTCTATTTTCCCATTAGAAGCATTTTTCATAGCATTTAGATGTATGTGACATAATGGGCACATGTGCCCCTTGTTCTGGCCGTCACATACAGCGGCTGGAACCCATTCTGACAGACACTGGCGTTCAGTTTGGGCATCTCTTTAAGCCCTCTGCGAACCGGCAGCACACTAGCACAATGGGAGAAGGCCGACTGATTGGAAACATCTGGTCGAGCAGAGGGGGCGCTCCCGCCTCAGACGGAGCAAGCTGAGATGTGAGAGTGCTTTCAGAGTGACAGCTTTGACCTCTGCTGGTGCGTACGTGCGTGTGTACGCACGTGGCAGGCAGGACGCCGAGACGGTCGACTCGCTCTGGGCACTCCAGTGCGAGGAATGTGGCCCGTGCTGCCCGTCTCTGGCATTCCAAAGGTGCCCAGTCTGTTTAATACAGGCTGAAATCCAGTTTTATGGGTTGCCGCTGCATGGAGATGAGGCTTTGGCTTTGTAACGAGTGACTCTCATGGCATCTACGGTCCAGTGAAATCACATGCCTTCTTGTACTCGCTACTGCAGATTTAATTTTGTTCTGACAGGTCTTTTATAAGGATCCTCCATGACCGATCATAAAATTTCTGCCAAAATTATCTATAATGTACCTGATGCTATACAGTTGATGCAATTGTTTTGCTTTGTTTTAAATACTCTTCAGTCTGTCTAAACGTAGTAGCATAAAGTTAAATTCTTAAATTAAATCTATAAGTATAGACAACGTGAACATATGTTTAACACGTCTCAATCGTAAATCATAGTCTTTTCATGACATGTTTACTTTGTTGACACACTGGCTATATACTGTTGCATCGCAGTCCTTGAAATTCTAAACATGCTGTTCATCAGAAGGGCTCCTTTTCCTTTCACAGCGCTGTAAAAACACTAAATAGCTTGAAATTACCATGTGTAGCCTCTGAGAACTTTAAATAATTTAAATGACTAAACGTGCTTCTGGTACAGACCACAGCTTAAATGTGGCCATACTGAAAGTGGTCTAGTGCATGCCTGCTGACAGCATCCGAGCTGCTAAGATCGTAGAAGAAACCATTTACAGCCATACATACATCAAATGGCACAGAGTTCCTTTCTTTTACAAGATGTCGTGTTTGTTAAACGAGTCATGTGAAATCCATATTAATGTCTGCATGCCTTGTATGAGCCATACCTGAGGCTAGAGGCATATTCAGAATCTCAGATCCCATCACTGGATTTAACAATTACATCTATTCAGTACCTGTTTGGTCATTTTTATAATTTCTTTTCCCTCAAGCAACGCACAACATCTGACACTTTAATCATATTCATCCTCGTTGTGATGTAAGATGTCGTCCAGGCTCTAACTGTCCGAGACAAGACTGACGTCTTTGATTATCTCCCATCTCACATCGATGGTGGCTTAGGGTTCTGCTCCATTTCCTTATGAAAACCAGTGGCTTCTCAAAAGTCATGAGTCGGGAAAGTTCAGCAACGCCGAGGTCACACCGGTCCCGGAGTGGCGCAGCTAATCCTTGCCGACGCCACGGAGGGTCCAGACTGCTGGCTGAGGAGTCTGCTGGCTGTGTCCTCCTCTTGCATGACACTCTCACTCAGACACAGAGAATACAATATCGAAACTGAATTAATAATGTGCATGGTTATTTTGGGAAATTTCCACTTTTGCAGCACCTTTGCGAGGGGTGATCAACACGGGTGGGTCCTTAGACCAGATTTTTGTACTTTATTCCAAAATACATTGAGGTTTTTTTCTTCTCCTTGACAACACAATGTCACTTTTTTGTAGCACTGAAGGTCACAGCAAGCATTCCAGGCTTAAGCATAAACACAATTCATTCCAAATTTTGATATAAGAATGAATATGATTAAAAATGTATAGGTCTCTAACATTCCTCATAACATTTCCCAATATTGGCATGTCTATGTACACGTGACCTTGATATTTTTTGTTCCCAAAGATATATTTTCATTTTTATTTTACATGTTCTGTTATCTGTGGCATCTTTGAGCCCCCCAAAAATTGTATTCATGGTTGAAACTTCAGTTCCAAAGTCATTTTGGGCCCTTCCATAAGCCTTGTCATACATGCTATGAGGTTACTGCATTAATCCATACAGCTACAACACTGTCAATATTGATGGTAATCAGCAATCCCTACTGAAGGACAAACACATACAGCTGTGTAATTCTTCATATTTTGATCCTGGATTGAAAGGGGAGAATCATCTAGAATTTCGCTGCAAACTTCTCTTGACGCATCTTCCATGGTATTAGAGCCAAAAGTTTCTGCATATCCGCGGTTTGTCTGTTTTCTGTGGCTGTGTACGTGATTTTAGGTAAGAGCGTCCAGAGAGCATGGCAAAGTTAAGCATTGATGAAAAAGAAGGGAATTAAGTTCATTTGGATCAACCCCTTCTTTTGTGACTTACTAAACGGCTTCTCATTCAGAGATATCTTTTAACTAAGTCCCATGTAAAGCAGTGAAAGCAATTTCAGGAGTGGCCACCGAAGACGTTTGTCCGACGATCTACATTGAGATTCTGGGTGCATAAGCCTCTTATCATAGATCCTATGAAACACACATCATTCTGCTCCACCACTGAATTTTGTAGATATAATATTACAATAAATGTGACATATTAAGGCTTTGACTTTCTCATTAATTATAAAATCCTTTCAAATTAAACTTCGAAAACTTAATAAGTGCTTATTTAGGTTGTGAATATATCCGGCTCTTTTAAGCTAAGAAAAAAAAAACATCTTTTAGCTGATGCTTTCCACGTGTCTGAGTAGAGGTCTAGAATTTTAGGTCAATTTATTTAATGTCTAATCAGCTTGAATTCCAGGTGGGTTCCCTTAACCAGAAATGTACATCTCATATATTGCTTGTACATTTTAAGGGACTCCAAACACATCCTATTGATTAGTTTTCATATCAAATCTCTCCTTGGGCTTTATTTCTGATAAAACAATCTCTTTGACAAATTTCATTACAGGTTACACTGGTAAGTGCTTCTTGCAGTATGGCTTGGACAGTACATTTTGCAGGGCAGGAAATTTAAAACATACGTACAAACATACTTGAATGTTCTATTTCTTATTTACCTGGCAGAGCACTCAGAATTCCGATACATGATAAAATGCATCTAACAATGTAAATATGCAATTTTAGGCATTTACACAAATTTAAATATATCTGAATGAAAAATATGCATGGATTCCAAACTCCGCATTTTCTTGCATAATTTTTCAGGCAAGTACAGTTTAGTCAATTCAATTTGTATATAGCGCCCCTCCTAGTACATTCACCCCAAAACAGTATACAACTTAATCCAACACTGAATTGGTAAATATAGGGCTTAACTCGGCTTGGCATTAATTTTTTCTGTGGATGTGTCTCTGTGTAAGAATTCTGCCACTACCACAACCACTCTACCCCCCCCCCCATTTACCTTTCAGACACTTGGCTGTATGCAAATTCTCTGGTGTTTTTCAGCAGAATGCTAATGAGGACTGAGCTGTCTCTATCCAGCATGGGTGGCGTTCGTAATTAAGATTTATCCCATCACCTGTTTGCCCACATTCCTGACTGAGGGGCCCACACGGAGATGCCTTTCCCCCGATGAGGGGCAAACTTCCCTTCCGCCCCGGCCGGCGCACCCCCGCCCCGCGCCCTGTACTGCACCCGCATCCCCCCCATCGCCCCCCCCAGCCTCACCCCCCGCCCTCGCCCCCCCCCCACCCCCCGTAATCTGTGTGCCGCCCAGTCGCCACCCCCTGGAGTAATAAATGGTGGAGCTATCAAATCAATTGTGCCTCCGTTAAGACCTTAATATCAGCAATTACTTCCAAGTCCAATTAAACAAAAAACAGTCTTTTACCTTTTTTTTTTGCCAGGCTTGGTTCAGAGTCAAAATTCAATTGACCAGCCTGCCCTGATGAGAAGCGTGACTATTGAAAGAGAATAGCAGAGAGCAGGCTGTTGATTAAAAATCACAGGGGTTAACCAATTTGGATGATTCTATGGGAATAATTAATAGGAGGATAGCTTGTTCTTTTTCATTGGCTTTTGACCTTTGTGCAGTTGTGTTTGGGTGTTTTTGCCATTTAATTGGGATTGATTATATTTTGAATGTATACATATGTTCATTTTATACAAAATACACAAATATAGGTTATACATAATAGACTTACTACGTATGCTTTTAGCTACAGTTTGTACCATAACATTAAAAAATTGTCGCTGCAGATTTTTTTTATGTTGCTTGTTAGTATAAGTGCTAATCACTATTGTGTAATTTATGAGAAATATCTTTAGCTTATTGATTTTCATTAAATATACAGCTGTAGCTTACAGGTTATGCAGCTCCGCTCACCTCAAGGTTAGTTAAACATAACATGATTCAAGCATTCTCGTCGGGAAAGCAAACACACAACGATGGAACTTCCAGGAAAAAAGTTGAAGCCTAAGAGCAACACCTCTGACTCAAGCTCGGCGTAGTGCTAAAGTAAACGGGCTGCAGCACGGATGATTAATCAATAACACGACTGCTCTTTCAACAGCATGATTCTGTACTGCATTCAGTAAATTGGGCAGAGATGAGTGACTTCATATATAAATGTACAGCACAGATGTATTTTTTGGCTAATTGTTTGTTTGTAGCCCATTTGAATTTTGCCGGTCCTATAGACTGGCATAGATAGACTAGATAGACGTAAAGTCAAATGATTAAAATTGGCAATAGTCAAAAGGCTCGGGTTCAATCTGGAGGAAGAGTGTGTGGCCGAGACATGTAGGATGCCAGTTTATAAACTATGTGGGCCCTCCCCCCTTGATGATTGCCACTTCCTGAGTCATCTCCTCCCCATTTTTTTAAAGTGGAGGCGATCCAGTGTGAAATAATCTGGGCCAGCAACCGACACCTGCCTCAAAGAAGGACAGAGGACCACCAGAACGCGTGTGACAGTGACGGAAAGCGTGCGCGTGCCAGCAGATCCATCGCGACACTCTCTGGGGGCACCGGGCAGAGGGAGGGAAGGATGGGGAACTCCACACAGCTTTGGGGGGGTGGGGAGCTGTTTACTCAATGTTTAATACCGCTCACGGACAGACAACACCCCGTTCTGGTGATGTATCACGTCACGTTGCCACAGAGAAGCTATAGGGTGATGTTGTTTCATTGCAGGACTTTGTTCAGGCACTTAAATACATCCTATGGCTGATAAGCTAAATTAGGTCATTCCTCTTCTGCTCCCATTTTAGCTGTTTTTTTTTTTCCTTAAGAGCAGAATTATCTGTCTCATTTTCTTAAGGCCTGTCAGGGTGTTTTCAATAGCTTATTGCATTAAGGAAAATAATTGTTACATGATAAGAATTATTCATTTTGAAAACAATGATAATTAATGAGAAAAATTGTGGTCAAACAAGAAAATATTATATTATATATATATTTTTTTTTACCAAATGCTAAGGTTAAATGCCCAATTATAGAACTATTAATGAAAACAAAAGCTGTGCAACTTACTCATCCATCTAGCATTACCACTTATCCAGTACAGGGTCATTGTAATCCTGGAGTCTATCCTAAGAAGCACTGGGTATGAGGCAGGGGACTCCCTGAATGGGATGTCAGTATACCACAGGGCACAAGCCCTGCTAAATTCACTTAAGCTGTATATTTTTAGACTGCAGGAGGAAACTCCCACAAACAGAGAAATCATGGAAATTCTGCAGAGGAAGATCTAGTGGTGAGAATTAAAGCCATTACCTTGGAGGTGTATGGTGACAGTGCTTCCTGCTAATCCCATTCACATCATATTTGTTTTTTTTTCCACTGGCTTATCTTTGACAAGGACATGGAGGCCTTCATTTCTTATAAAACAGGAACTCTTCCTAGAGTTTCTCAATCTGATAGCCATGAAGCGAGTTAAGCTTAGTGCCGACACAAGGATACAAGCAGCAGCTGCTTGCACTAGTGAGGTGCCTCTGTATTTATGTATTTAAGCTGCCCTCTGCTGTCTACAGCCTCAATGACAGGAGGAAATCAGCAAAACGGCAAGCGGTCTGGCAGAGCCGGAGCGCAGTGGCCTCCAATTCACACAAGGTGATGCGAAAGCTGCCGCCTTCACCAACAGAGACCCGACACCCGGTGTGGGCAGTATGGGAGCTTCTGGTCTATTCATGTGCCCAAAGGCAGGGGATGTGGGCATCTCGCTCAGCGTTGCTAGGCAGCATGTCAGCTCCATTAGGGTTAGTGTTGGGTTAGGCTGCGATCTGTTGAATTGACTTGCTGGTAGAGCCCAACAACAGTCAAGGCTGCTGCCCACAATGCAGAAACTGCAGGGGAAAATTAGTCATTTTTGTCCGTGGATACATACTCTCATTAGGCCCAGAAAAGGTCAGAAGCACATCTGATCTGTGAAATTCCAGCTTTACTATACTCTCTTGAATTCTTCCTACCCCACCCTAAAGCCTAGATTTCCAGTAGTATTCTGGCTTCATGGATGGAACAATGCATGCAGTATAGCCTTGACATTTCTGTCCAATGCATGGCAAAATGACATGGCTTATACACAGTATGTACTGTGTGATGCTACGATTATATGTTAAACATAGTGGTAATTGGTTTTGTAAATCTGCTCTACCTTGCTGGGTGGGTGTGTCTTTGTGTTTCTGATCCCACCCACCATTAAGTAGCATGGCATTTCGGCAACTTACACCAAAGGACACTTTATACAAAGCACTTTACAAACAAGCACTTGTAATGGTGCAAACTAAAGCACATATGGTCAGTTTTGGGAGTGTACTACTTCTTAACTGATTTTCATACAACTATATATATTATAATATAGTTCATTTTTAGTGTCTTTCATTTGCCATAATTCACCCATAACTGTAATGTTCAAAAACGTTCACATTTTCTGAAATCATTTTAGTTTCTTTTGCCACTAAAAGAAAAAAGTTTTAAAAAAAATCTAAAAAAACATGTTTACAGTTGTAATTTTTCTTTCGCTGAAGCTGAGAACCACTGTCGATGTCCAGCACCTTTAAGATGATCCGGACTTTGGGATAAAGGGGCTATTACTTATGTTGCTGATTGTACACCTGTGGATAAGGCTTTCATTGCTGTTGTAGACAGTTTAGCTCCAGGCGAGCGACGTCCGCAGAATATAAATTTTCAGTCGGAGCATTTGGGTTCTGTCTCTGTGGTCCACGAAAACTGTTACTATCAGTATAACTATATCAGTGTGTTCTGCAATAATTTATTGTCCAGAAAACCTGCATTTATGGAACTACTTAATATTAATAATAAAACATCAATACAATGATACTTATTATTAGAATACAAGGACTGTGCCTTTTATAAATAATTTCACTACTTGTAGCACACACGGAGCGGTTAATTAAGCGTTACGATACTAAAACCTTTACATTTATTGGCAGGGGTTAATTTCTTCCATCACACCGCATATCTGACCTTAAAAGACAACGCAAATGTACTTTTTACCCGACAATTACGTTACTATTGTTCTATTTTGAATTGTACGCGTAGAATAACAATAAGCCAAGGAGGGAAATTGCTACATATGCTAAAAAGGGCAGCACGTTGCCTTCTTGCATTAACATATCATCTGAATTCAGTTACCTACCACAATTGGAGGATCAATGTGGTTGATATGTCAGCCGCATGTATGTGTTTGCAGGGGAAGATCGGCTGCTCTCAGAGTCAAGTGGCTCTGAATGCCCCCCCCCTCCGCCCCCACCCCCCCTCCCCCCCCGGCCCCCTCCCCCCCGTCTCGCCCTCTGCGTAGCCCC
>JAACJT020000001.1:32558613-32605938 GCA_009936485.2 Gymnarchus niloticus | reverse complement strand
GAGGGCCCCCCCCTGCACCCCCACCCCCCCCCAGCCGTACCCCTCCCGGCTGTCCTGGTTTCGAATACAACGCAAGCACACAATAGTGCAGTGGTTCATTCTGCCTTTTAACAAAACGATTGTGGAGTTTAACCTGAGAAAATTATCTCTCCCTTTACTCTTTTTGCAGGATGCAGTCGTACGTTGGTGAATGGAAAAAGAAAAACACAATTTATCTTTAGCGTGCATAACACCAGAAGCCGATAATCCAAAGCACTCTTTGAGTGCCGATAAGACAACCCTTTAAACGTAATTAGGAAGTGGGGTGTTGCAAATTGTTAACGTATTCAAATGCTTAATATGCCAAAATAGCCCATTGATGTAAATCATCATAGCGTTTTGCCTGCAATTAGCTTTCACATAATAATACTGTAACTAATTCCTGTTTAAAGTTTGACATTATAAACTTAATTGGCTTTCATTTGAAGCTCTGCTGTGACACATCTATCAAACGACATACCATCAGCACAAATGCATACAGCATTTACAATGCAAACCAAACAATCTCCTCCTCAAAAAGTTGTTGATGAGCACCATTATTATTATTATTATTATTATTATTATGCGCTTAATTAGTTTTTGCCTTTTAATTTAATTGCTTCAATAAAAATAATCTATAATGCATTTTTAATTACGCTTTCCAGATGACCTATGTAAAGAGTTTTTACAATGAAGGCGCAATAATTAGCCTGTCACAGTCCGGTTCGAGGCTATTGTCTCGTTGTCCTTTTCATTGCTATTCCTGGCATGACCAGAATTCTAAACCATTTATATATTAGTTCCCATAACAGTTAAAATGGTATTGCGGTGTGTGCCGTCCAGGCATAGTCGGGCTTCCTAATTTGTGTCTGCTATTCCAGGGGTTACGTGAAAGGCTCCCCCGGGAACTGCTAAGACAGCCCACTCCACAAGTTCTAATAGCCTCTAGAGCATAAATAGTTGTAGACAATGACCGGCTCCCCCCAGGATTGATAATTAGCTTACACGGCACACTTGTACCTGAACTAAATCTGCTTTTTCATTTATTTGTGTTTTTGTACTGGTAAGTGGGACGAAGGTGGAATGGAAAAAAGTTAAATAAAATGTTGACATGAAAAGAAGGGACAGTAATATATATGTTGTAAGGATATTCACTGTAAATGAGTAAACTTCCAAAATGATTACTATACCTAACTAAAGTACTTTAAGACCAAAAAGGGATAGATAGATAGATAGATAGATAGATAGATAGATAGATAGATAGATAGATAACCGCACCCCCATTTTTCAAGAATATACAACTTTTTTTTTTTTTCTGGACATAAAATTGGTATCGGATGCATGCTATTTATTTTCCTGCACAAATTTTCAGAATTCCAAACGGATGGATAATGTAGTATCCTACTTGCTCTCTCATTAGTCAAGGGAGGCAAAAATGAATCTGCATATATCATTTATTATTAAAATGAGCAAAAAATTAACTCGAAGTATCTCTCAACATAAGACGATTCAGATTACCTCATAATTGTGCCCGATGCCTTGCCTGGAAGCTAACTGGCCCAATTTGTTAGAGTTTAAATGCAGGAAACTGCTACCCAATCAGTGGATGGCCAGCCAACAGGACAGCTCATTATACAAGGAGTCCTGCAATAAGGCATAATTGCATTTCAATCGTTACAACAAAGATTTTTTGTAATTAAAGAAACACTTCAACGGGCTTAATTATTCTATGGGATAAAAAGCATAAATAATTTACATTTGCGTGTAATTATCATGCAATTCAAGAACAATCAACATATTGAAAATAACGACGGCTAAGGCACTTCTATTGTTTGTATGGGTCGTTTTCATTGGAAACGGCCTTGTACGGTTGACCATGCAAGGTTTTTTAAACTATGTAGATATTAAAATTTCAAGAAATAGAGAGAGCTAAAACCAAGAATAAGTAAAGTCAAAGTAGAAGTACAATTTTTACCCATGGAAAAGGGACTATAACACGATTTACGTGCGTTATAACTTTAACGATAAAGTGTGTATCCAGCAAGCGCCTGCCCAGATTGTTCAAATGATGAGTAAACGCTGAGGATCCCGTTCCAGGTATAGCAACTGAAAAGGAAGGAACGTCAGTATCTTTGTCCACCGCAGCCTCCCTAAACCACAGTCTTCAGGGCAATTGTATTACGTTAGGAAACCGGAGTAACGTTTACCTTACAAATTAGGCTACTTTCTCAAAAGGAGATAATATTCCTGTTCCTGTTGAATTTTATTTAGCAGTTTGAAGTGCAGTTTCTCATTGGAAAGGTGAGGAGGTCGGGCAGATATAAGTTTGCATTAAAACAGGTCACAGTTTATAAATATGTTGACTTTACAGCGTAAGCCAGTTCGAGAGCCTGGAAATCGTGTTTATTGTACCATTAAGGTATTTGTCCTTCTAATTATTGTGGGATTTTCTTTTGGCCGTTGACGAAGGATATATTTTTATGAGGGTTTTAATAATGCCATAGCAAGGCAGGTGGGTACTTCAAACGTTCTCGATTCTTTTGTGTTTCAAATGGGAGGTGGGCGACAACATTTGTGATTCTTACTAGAGCACACAAGACCACATTTCTAAAGATCACTTAAAAACAGCCTTGATTTTATTTTCAATTCTCGTGCAATATCCTTTTAGAAAAGAATGGCAACCCAAATTAATATTGTAAGTCATGAAAAAACAACTTTTTAATGTCACCTCTGGATTTTTTCCCCCCATAACATCCAGGTTTGGCAAGCGTTCCTTGGAGAAATGTTTATTTCTAGCCTGTTTTATGCTATTTAAATTTTGCCTACAAATTTCAAAGTCCTTAACTAAATAACCAGGGGAAAAGGCGGATGTGTAGACAAGCGCAGCAAATATTATGTTTTGTTAAAAGGTTACAAAAATGATGATTAATGATATTTGGCTTCAAATATCACCTTGTGCTGTTATTTCACAGCTTTGCAAAGACGGACACTTGAAGCTATCACTAATGACTGCTAATGTGTATATGCTTGGTATAATTTCATAGTATTTTATTCCAGTATCTGTAGTTTAATGAATTGCTGTTTAGAAAAGAAACTATTTCCATTTACTTATTTAATAACATTACCAACCAAATTAACCTTGTGTAGGTCTTAATTACGTTCAGTTCCATTTGGTTGACCATGCAATTTATATAGCACTGCATATTACAAATGAACAACCTTTAAATGCAATTTTTAAAAGTTGTAAAAGTGGCACTCTTGGGACAGTTGTTCATTATTCCAGACATAAAATTCTCCGTATGCTGATGCTTATTGAGCAAGACATCCAGAACTGTGCTGTGCATTCATTACATGCTCATCAGGAAAAATACCCTGACTCCCCTTCGTCATTATAAAAACCAGGCCAATGAAGTAGTAAACATGCTCCTAATCTGGGAGCTGAGAGGAGTCCAGAAGAAGATAGAGAAATAATAAAGACTGACATGTTGATCATCAATGATGGTACATGTATTTGTTTCATACTGTCATGACCAGACCTAGCCATCCAATCCAAACTAGCCCTAAAAGCAAGCCAACTAAGCCAGCAAAACCAGCCAAACCAGTTTAACCAGCCATGCCCAACATACCTTTGTTCTTCATGTGCTGAGTATTTCTCAATTATTCAATTATTTGGTTCCTTTTTATTTGGTTTCCCCAAGCTCCCACACCTCAGTGTGAGGTATTGAGTGTCTGATCATACTGAGTATTTGTGTTCTTGTCTGAACTTAGTCGTGTTTGACGGTTGCCTGTTCGTCTTTGACTCCTATTTTTACCTTGTGATTTGGATTTGTTTGCCATGCTGATTGCCCTGTTCTGGATTCCACTGTCTGTTTGTATGTCCATCAAGGGCCAATAAAGATGTAAACATGCTCCTATAATCTCGGAGCGTAGAGGGGTATAAAAGAAAATAAAGAAATAATAAAAACTGATATGCTGATTATTGATGACATCAATCATGCTTCATGTATCTGCTTCATACTCTGTATTGTCTACCAGTCATGGGTACAGACGTTGACACGGCTGGTGAATGGTCAGATGCCAACATTAACTAATTGGCTATCTCTTGTGATCACTAATTTCCATACTTTATTAGTATTGATAAACTCTCCCATGCATATTGTGGTAGACTGGACATGTCACGCTGTATGGTAATTGTCATATACAGTATTTGACAGCATGGAAGGTGGCAAAGTGGTTCAGTAGGTAGCAGTGTTGGATTTTTGAATCCCACCTCCTCTCTCTGGTCTTCCCTCCATGTTGTGTGACTTTCATCCCAGAGGCTAAAGACACAAGGTTATGTGCATTAGTGTGTTTAAATTGCCTACTTTTTTGTGTGTGTGTGCTTCCATCTAGGGTGTATATCTCAGTCCTGCCACACCAGAATAAGCAGGTGGAAGACAGATGGAAAACATGTAAGTAAATGTAAAACATAGACATCTTTTTAAATAAAAAAAACAATTCATGTAACCTCTCCATCTTTTAATTTTAAAAATGGGATTCCTTTTCTAATCATTGATAGAAATACACTCTATGGACAAAAGTATTGGGACACCAGTTAATGGGGGGGAGGGGTTCACATACTTTTGGACTTGGGTAATTAAGCCATACTCATTGCTGAGACAGGTGTATAATTAAACACACAGCCATGTAATCTCCAGCAACAAACAATGGTGGTAGAATGGGCCATACTGAAGAGATTATTGACTTTCAAAGTGGCACCATCCTAAGATGCCACCTTCTCAACAAGTCAGTATTAAATTTCTGCCTTGGTTAATTGCAGGTGAAGTGATTGTGATGTGGAAACTTCTATAAACAACGAAAGTTCAGTTGTGATATCATAGGCCACACAAAGAGGAAGGGCCCCAATGACCCAACATCAATACCCAATCTCACTGATGCTATTATGGCTGAATGGCAGCAAATCCCACCAATAATATTCAAACATCTAGCATAAAGCCTTTCCAAAAAAGTGGAGGCAAAGGAGGAGCAACTTCTTATTTATACCCTTTGTTTTGAAATGAGATATTGCCCAATACTTTTGTCCATACCAAATATTTTTTGTAGGTCTTTTAACAATAACCTGATCCTTTTGGTCTCATAAAATGAAACGACTGTTTTAGCAAGCAGTCAGCTTCCTGTGTCCCCCCTGATTGTATCATAACACGTAACTTTTCTTAGAACACTAACAGGAATTGAACTAGTGTTTTTATGCTGAGGTTGAAAGATCAATCATTACTCTGGATTTCAGAGTGCAAAAAAATCCAAGCCATGGAGGAGGTTAAAGGAGATCATTATCATGAACACCTCTCCATATATCTGTATGTTAAGGAAGATGAAAGTTACAAATAGATTAACCCTTTGTCTCTGAAATTTGCCGATTGATATGGATTTCTTCACCAGTGTCATTTGCTTTTACAGTTTCTTTACAGCCTTTCACATTCTATACCACCAAGTTGAAACTCAAGAACCATTCTGTTACATTCCATTATGCAATTTGTTTATACACCCATCCATTCAAGCCAAGACTGTATCTCAGAAAACAGAGATCATTAGGCAGAGGATACCATGAACAGAATGCCAGACCATTGCAGGGCACAGACTTACACACACAAAACATCATGCACTATGGACAGTTTAGAGAGTTCTCTTATTTGTCTTAAGACAGCAAGATGAAAACTGGAGTATCCAGAGAAATCTGACACAAGTATGGTAAGAACATGCAAACTCCACACTCAGGGTGTTTATGTACACCATATGGCTGACAGTTTGTGGACACTTGCTTGTGCAATGTCATATTCCAAAATCAAGGGTATAAATGGGAAGTTGTTCCTCCGCTTGCAGTTATAATAGCCTCTACGCTTCTGGAAAGGCATTCCATTAGATGTTTGAATATCGTTGATGGGATTTGCTGCCATTCAGCCATGACAGCATCAGTGAGGTTGGTTATTAATGTTGGGAGAGTTGTTCCCTTTCTGTTTGTGTGGCCTAGGATCATCATAACTGAACACTTATTGCTTCTAGTCATTTCCATATTACAATCACGCCACTTTCAGTTAACCAGCGCAGGAATTTGAAACTAACTTTTTGTAAAGGTGGCATCCTATCCTATCACTTTGAAAGTCACTAACCTCCTCAGTATGACCTATTCTGCATTATACACCTGTGTCATCAATGGGTTGGGCTTAATAAGTCATGTCCAAAAGTATGCAAACACCCCTATTAACTGGTGTCCACATAGTTTTGACTGTATATTGTATGATCCCCAATTTTCAAAGCTGTAACACTAATGTAAGTTACCTACATTTGCACCACTGGCATGACACACAAGATCCATATTTACAGCTGTGAGAAGGTGTAACATTTCATAGCCTGTCACGTGTCTCAGAATGGTCTTCTTAGGTGGATGTATCCGTTTTTTCAGAAGTGTGTTATAGTTAATACGTGACAGTTAACCTGGGAGGCTGGTCCTGTGTCTGTCCAGCTACCAGGGTACAATGACATCTGTGAGGCTGTGCTGTGTGCTGTGAATTATCACCGACGCCTGCCAGTCTCGCCTGACTTGTCCCCATTGCTGACGTCTGCCGTGATGCCCTGTGTCTGCGACCCCATTTGCATGTGACTTACCTGTTCCCTCCCCCTCCCAGGAGTGCCACTATGAGAGGGTGGCCTTGCCAGGCACCTGATATCTCAAGCTCTGATAGTGCTGCGAATCTCACTGTGGTGTTATTTTGATGTACATTAAAGACTCTGATTTAAAAACCCCTAAAGTCTAGCAGCGAGACTGTGCTTTTTTTTTTTTTGCAAACAGAAGGCAGAAGTTGAGCAATGCCCAATGCTGGTGGCACTTTTGTCTTGTTTTTTACCAGAAACACTGGACAAAATGATGAACTGCATTCTGGGATAGACTAATAGATAGAACCCATACCTTTACGTTATCTCCATATTTGAAATCTATCCATCCACCCTTATCCTGTACAGGGTTGTGCCAAGCCTGCAATGTATTCCAGGAAGCCCCCTAGGCAAGATGCCAGTGCAATTTGAGCACATAATGTGTAATTATTCCATGGTCTGGATACTTTTTAATCATATATCTATGAGTAGATTGACAGTGATAGAGAGATGCTTGCAAAATACACAAATGGTCAGATTTTTCCAGAAATGATCTGACAAAATTTCTAACATCTAGACTTCCTTGGCAGGCCCCGTATCCACTCCAGAGGCTCACGCTGCTGCCAGATGGACCCCCAGCATGGCCCAAACATGCCCCCTCTCAGTACTGCTAAGGAGGGCTCCTCAGGGAGTAGCAAGGCTCTCAGCCGGTGTGGGCCCGGTGCCCAGTGCTATGCCAGCGAGACGCCCCGGATGTACCTCAAGTGTGACGTGCAATTAATTCAGTCCCCAGTGCCACTTCGGAGGGGTGGGGAGGTTTGGGGTGGATTCCATGCCTTGTGTCAGCAGCCCACAACTGGGGGGACATCTTTGATATAATTCCGCTTCCCCCAGGAGGTGAATAGAAAACCCCTTGTCATAATCTACACCGACCAAGTCAGGAGAAGACAATACAGATTCTGGATTCTGGTCCTGTAGCTATTGCAGAGAAAGATTTATAGTAATGAACGTTGTATTTTCTATCCGTCTGTTCATTACCAAAAATACTGCCTATATCTTCCAGCCGTGCAGACCCACACCAGGATCATGTCTACAGATAATGACAAGTTTTACCTGTGCCTTTAAGCCTTCGCATGTCTTTCAATTACAATAGAAGCTTACAATTAACAAGTTTTAACTCAGGAGACACTTGAATTCTTAAACTGTTATTAGTATAGGATCAATGTAATGTCGATGCATTCTAATATTGATTAAATATGTGACATTAAGAAAAATACCTAAGTATGAAACTATTCTTAATGGGCTAGCATGGTGACTCAGTGGGTAACATTTTTGCTGCACACCTTCGGGCTAAGTGGAGTACAGTATATGCAGAGTTTGCATGTTCAAGCTGTGTTGTGCTGGATTTCTCCCACAATCCGAAGACATGCAGTTAGGCTATTTCATGTCTCTAAACTGCCCAGATAGTGTGATAAAGTGTGTCTGTGCATGTGTCCTGCCATGAGCTGGCATCCTGTCCAGAGGGAAGCCCAGGTATGTACCCGGTGCTGCCTTGGATAGGCTCCCGATGGCCTTGAGTAGGATAAGGGGTTAAAGAACAGATGGATGGGCTATTCTTAATGGCACCAGTGCTCAAGTCCCATTGTGTCACATCTTGCATTGTGTCCCTGCTTCATATACAGATGTTCTGAATTTATCGTCTCATGTCTCTCTTTTACACATACAGACAAAACTCTACCTGACACACAGGTGTTTGGAAGTACCCAATGAGAGAACAGGACTGGCAATAAAATCGGTGTGCAGAAAAAACATGCTTTCCAAAGCGTATAACTCCTGAATAAAAAGCAAGGGCCATTTTAACGTATTACTATAGAATAATTTCTGATGATATCCGATACAGATTTGTGTATTTTTTTCACAAACTTCCTCCTCCCTTGGTTGTAAGTTCAAATCTTTTTAGTTCTTTACACATTCATAGCAGTGGTGGCTGATGGTCTTTCAAACAGGGGAAGTTCATTTTAGGCCTACATCATAAAATTGCTCAACTACTGCCCCCCCGCGAACTAGCTGGAAATAAACGAACGAACTTTACTAAACTGAAACAAGGAGCAAACTCAAGAATGCTATATTTATGCTTATTTTTACAGTAGGATATGTACAAATGAAAATAGTGGGCTATATCGCTAGCAAATAACAGACTATGAACAACAGTTTGTCTCACAAAATCACTCGCCAAAAATATGCATGGGACCGAAATTGAAATGCTCTGATGTCAAAAGACTGTCAATCAAAAAGTGCCCCCCCCCAATCATTCCTCCAATCATCATGCAGCAGCCCAGCATCCTGGCCAGCCCACTGCCCCATTTACTCCCAAAGAAGCTGAGCTTCCCTGGAAATGACGTTTTGAGGCATTTGTCCAATAAACGTCTAGCTTTGCTGCTCTGAAAACAAAGCATATTCTGAAGTGCCATTGAAGTCCAGAGAAGCTGAGCTTCAATGAGGTTTAATGCATTATGCTGCCAAGGGAATGTATGGGGGGAAAAAAAAAATCACGTTAGATGACCTGCAAGAAATTATTGCTGATTCTTAATGAACTAGCCAAGAAGTTGAACACGTTTTAGCACACTCTTTCTAATAGCAATGTAAATACAACAGTTTATTTTTGACAATTTTTTTTCGTGACATTTTATAGGAGATGGAGCTTCCCTTGTAGTCTTAGAGCAGTCACCTTTGATTCATAGCTAGGCTACAGCGATTTGGAGACTGAAAATCACAGAGCACCTCCATGACAGGGAGCCGTTGCAGAACTATTGAACCAGAGCTGAGTGGTACCTTCTCCTGTAAATCAATCAACTGGGTGAGTGCAGGATAGTTCATTCCCATCGAAGGCCAGAAAATGGCACTTTTTAATGCTGATTTAGTGCTTTCTCTCACTCGTATAAATGGCAGTAAGACAAAAGGCCATCTATCCACCTTCTGCCCTCTTAACCTGGTCAGGGTCAGGTTGGAACCGATCCCAGGCGATACAGGACACTTACCAGGATGGGATGCCAGTCCGTCACATACACAATCTTGCACAAAAGACAATGCTGAAACACCAATTAGCCTAACCACGTGTCTCCAGACTATGTGAGGTGACCAGCATAACACATGGAGGACATGCAAATTCCGCACATGCAGGGGTGAGATCTGAACTGCCAGCAGGGGGTGTGTGAGGCAACTGTGCTATACACTGAATCAGCTGTGTCACCCAGTTGCATATGGTAGAAGTACACTACTAATAGATATCAACAATGAGTCTGACTCACAGAAAAAAACAAAACACACAAAACAACTTCTTTATTAAACTTTACTTAAATGGTGTTGCAAATATTCTGGTTTTATGATCTAACAGTTTCACAGTTTAATGGCTCTACTGTCAGAAACTGTGTGGCTCCAAGATCTGTCTGTCCATCAAATTGAATAAAATGGAATAGTCCAAAAGCTATATGGATACAGATGGTATGTTCCAAAAAGGAAAAAAAGAACCAACATGCAAAATACTATACAAACCGCATGAAAATGAACAAATGCACAAATAACAAGCACAGGATTGTTAAACACGAATGCAATGGCTCTTACACATTCCCATTCACAGAAGTTAAAAAATAAAAGAACAATATGAATCCTAAGATCAAAGACAATTTTGTTAATAAAAAACACTTTCTGTAATTATGTGTCAATGATGCTTGTTTCAGTAATATTCTTTATCCGTTTTTCCAGGCTGTTTATTGGGTTACATTCTATGTGTCACGTTTTACACATAATCTATTTATTTTGCTGCATGTCTACTAGAACCGTCTAGTGCTGTGTTCAAGGCCACAACAGCAAATGTCTCATCAGGGGTTCAAAACTTTTTCAGTACCTTTTCGCGTCAAATCCAGTTATCTCAGTGGTCATCCACCTTGTTGTTTATATATAGTCATTTGTGTAGGAGGACTATGGCAAAAGCAAGAGAGTCAGTGCCCCAATTTGGAGCCGCATGCCTGAGAATGTTTAAAGAAATTTAACGCAAATCGATAAAAGGCCCCAGCCTGATGTCGGTAACAGTTTCAGTCTCTTAATGTATTGCCACCTGCAACCGCAATCATAGCTATGAAATTTATATGATGATGAGTCTGAACAGGCACAGTACAGAGCTGCACAGGAGACAATCCGGGGTGATTTCAGACATTGTCCGTAATGAAGCTGATGGCCCACAGCCCTGATCCGACTCTGACTGGGGAAATTAGAGATGCTAGCGGGTCAGAGACTGAGATGACAAAAGGGCAGAGCCACGAATGAAAGGGGGGGTGGGGGGGGGGTTCTAGTCAACTGCACTGTTTATCTGATATCATGTAAACAGGCACTGGTGGGTTTCACGTCTACAGGAAAAAGAATCAATATGTTGTGTGTGCATGTTCGCCTGGGTACTGTATCCATTTTTCTTTGGCCGCAGCAGGACAATTCTGTTTCTGTGCTTTTTCTTTCTTGTTTGGACTCCTGTTTCAAGAAAAAAAAAAAAAAAAAAAAAAAACTTTTCTCTCTTATTCTGAGTTTGGTGCTGTCTCTCTAGTCAGTGCCGGCCAGACGACGACGAGCTGTACACAGCTTTCACCGAGTTATCGATCGCGCTATCGATCATATTTTTGCCATTGCGCTAGAGTCTGTCTTTGATACGCTTCTTTTTTTTTTGAATTTTTGTGCACTGTCTGGCAGTCCACGATTTGCACTTTGCGAAATCCCACCTGTTAACTGTGAATCTCGAGACATCTTTTGAGCACTCATCTTTATACGAAGTAAGTCAGATTGACAAATAAATGTGCATACACATGCAACAACCACGTATCGCAGTCAACGGACAATTTGTAAAAGCCAGTAACCGTACAAACGTGCCAAAGACACAATGAAATACAATTAGAATGTGGCGTGAATCAGATGACGACTCTACGGAAAAAATGAAATCTGCATACTATCTTCTTCACGTGGAAATTTGTTCCGATGACCACTAACTGATCCTTGAAATTGTGAATGATAGGAACTGGCCTTCACTCAGTCAGCATGAGTGTCTCCATAGTACGGAGCACGGCTAGTGTTGTGTGGCCTTGGCAGAATCCACAATAAAGTGAACATTGCAGGGCCATAACAACACTGTGCCGTCAATCAGCACACCCCCGCCACACTGTATACCTGGGTCCTGTGGGTTTCTTTGTGCTGTTTAAGAAAGGGGTACCTGGGGCGACCCAACTTGGCTTAAGTGTGGATTTCTGAAAAACCACAATACATGTCCGGTTACCAATGTTCCTGCCTTCCATTCGGTGTTCTGGGCAAGGCTAAAACCTCATTAGTAATGTGGCTTCTTGGGGCAGTGGGGTAACTAAACAACACAGAAGTTAAGGGTTTTGGAAGTGGTGCTCGCCGGGATAGCCTCAATCACGAATGTCCACATCCATGCCTACCATTGACCTCTATCCATGCAGCAAAAGATCGGCAGAGGTCGCGACACACAGACTGGCATTTGGAAACGGGCGTTATGGGGAAGCCTTGAGAAAATGCTTCATCTGAAAGCATGCTGGTAAACAAGGACATTCAGTACCTCTGGTAAAAACCACGGCATCCTTAACGATGTCAAAACAACACCTAAAATAGCATCCCTGCTGTTTAAAATACATGTATAATGCAGGTTACATGAATGCCATCTTTATCTAGCAAACATTCCCATGAGCATTGAAAAGAAAGACTCAGAACCATTTACATTCTTAATTTTCACATCCATTAAAGAGATGAATGCTTTGATTCTATTTTAGTGTTTATCAGTCTACTCAGGGGATTCATTAAATTGAACATTCCCTTCAAAACATAATCTATTGCTTAATTAAACTTCTCAAATATGAAATTTGAACCAACGTATCAGGAGAGAAGTTATTGCTTTGTTGTTCCCTCCATTTACGAAACATTTTAATGAATATGTTGTTAAGATATATTACCATTTGCATGTAATTAAAGCCTTTTCTCCAGCACTTAAGGATATGATTTGGCTGTCGTGGATCATAAGTCAGCTTTTTTTTTCTTCTAATGCTCCGCGAATCTCTCAAGAATAAAAATCCGGACCCACTGACTGCTGAGTAAATTTCACAGCTTGTAGCACCGCGGCCCGTCATTGTAACGTGTGAAATTTTAATCAGAGATGTTGTGAGGAGGGAACGATCAACTGACAGCCGTAATTAATGTCTTCTGTCATGGAGATTATGATGGCAAATTTGGAAAATGTGCCAGTGTTTTCAGGAGCAGGGGGAAACGCATTAGCTAAATTATATAGTAGGGATGCCATGCATTAGTGCCATCCTGCCTTTCTGTCAGTATATATATGCATATACATGTATTTTCTTTGCTATTATATTGTGCACCAGATGTTTCCCTACAATTAAATGGACTTTTTGGAAGGAGTGTTTCACCAGTGTCTTGTTGTGTGTGTTTTTATGGCTAACCAGCCAACGGCAGCAAATCGCATTTTATGTATGTACAAAACGCCACGTATGTTAGACGTGCAACGTGACATTCTACACATTTTTGCGTTACCATTTTTCATAATTGTAATTTATTATGATTAAGGGCTCGAACGTCGTTGTGTGCGAACAGTTGGTGTGTTGGGGGAGTGATTTATTTTCAGTTTATCTCAGCTAATTAGTATGCAGGTGCTGTTCAGCACGAACCACAGTTTCCCGTTACAGTAACATGAAACACTTTTACTCCTTTGCCACCCAAATTGTCCACGAGACAAAGAAATGTCTATTTTTAGTAACAAGTCTAAACCCTTGATGCAAGCTTCTTTGTCCTGCACACAGCCCAATCATACGGTACTCATGGGTTTGCAGAGATTGCGCTAAGGCAACAAGCCTGCTATAAAGGTTGCCTCCTGTGTCTTTCTGAGAACGCTGTTATTTTGGGAAGAGTCTGAAGTATTAGACTGAGACTGGACTGGTCTGCAGTCTTCTTAAGAAGAACGGCGCATGCAACACAAGCCTGTTGACGACTCCCTGAGGCATTTTATTGGTACCTTTTTGAGATCTCAGAGGTCTGGGAGCTGACAAAAAACATCCATATGCTACTGTACGTCAGTATAAACTCTCAATTTTAATAATTATAATAATAATAATCATTACTTTATTCATCCACTGCGGAAATATGTAGTTTTCCCTCTTTCCCATCTTGCTCTCCATGTTGCAATAGTAAAATGCCTATGGTCACCTGTTCAGAAATTCTGTTTAAACCCCAATTCAGATGAACTTGTAGAAAGTTAATGATGTTTCTTTTATTGGCCCTTTGTGTGAGTACAGGTACACAGAATCTCTTGTTCTTCATGAGGCACACACATACACAGATGAAAGTGATGTTTGGAGTCAGACTGCAGAGTCAGCGCCCCAGCACCCCTGGAGCAGTTAGGGTTAGGGGCCTTGCTCCAGGGCCCAGCAGCGATACGACAACTCTCCCAACCACAGGATTCAAACCAACATCCTTCTAGATGAAGACACAGGCTTGAAAACTGCAGAATTGTGCTGTTAAAGAGTCTCGCAGCTCCTTCCTCCTTCCCCCAGGGGGAGCCTCCTCCTGCCCTCGCTCTCTCCCATTTATACCCCTGGCCGACCTTACCACCCCTGCTCCGTCATTGTATTGCTCTTCCCTTGTCCAGGTCCTGTCTCCTGTCTATCGTCCCGGTTTTCCTGTTTTGGTCTCTTGCCCTTTGGACGCCTCCATGCTCCTCTCTGCTGCAGTCTATGTCCCTGCTCCCCTGGTTTGACCCTAGCCGTGCTGTCTTATCTGCCCAGTAAAGCCCTTAGTTCCTACCCCAACAAGTGGTGTCTTGCGTCTGTCTCTCCTCGCTCAGGCCCAGCCTCCAACCTCGTCATGACAAAGAGAACCAGCTGGTGTTTGGAAACTTGGAAATATGATTATACATTAAATAATTTGAGAAACAAATATCTTAAATGATGTATTACATATTCTAGATTGAAACAATCCCAGTTTAAAAATGACTTCATCTCAGTCCTTTTCCCCTGCAACCTTGCCAAACACCCAGCTGTTCAGAAACACTCTTTTCTCCTGAGCCGTCAGTTTACTATGACATCGTCCACACGAGTTTTGTTAGCAAACTGGCTGAAGGGCAGGTCTGCAGAGCTGTAACTTCTGGGTTCCACCTGGCAATCTGCCTGTTAGCCACCAGGATGCCACCCCATCATAAGCACGGTAATGAATTGGAAAACTATAGTTCCCTTTGTGACCAACGCCCAATTTGGGGTGAATACACAGCTTGGGTCACCCTGTCACCGCATGCGCCACCCATAAACGCATGCTAGCACATGCCCACCTGTAGTATCCTGTCGTGCTCACCTAATGGGTGGCATTAATGAAATCGTGCCCGAAGGGCGAACGGTTAAAGAGGGGCTTCCTGGGATCTACGCCGGGGCTTTCTCTGGGTGGTAGGGGGGACAGCGTTTCTTATAATTTACTCCAAGCAGCATGGGGTGGACGTGGAGCACAGGCACTGTCATTAGATGCTCGGGTATCTCTTGGCAGAGGGATGTAAATTGCCGATTCCTCTCTCTGTGGCAGACATGACACACGTTAGATAAAGGGCCCTTCAGGAAAAGGGAGACTGATAGGCCATCTCCGTTTATGGCGAGCGATCACATTGGTCTTCACGTTGGCGCGTCCGCCCAGACAAATTAAGGCCTGCTCCCCCCCCATGAGCGAAAGCATTCGTTTCACCTCGCCAAAAGATTCATCACCGCCTGAGTTAAACAGGAATAAAAATACATTAGTGTCAAGCTAAACCGATAAAGAGCGGGGCCGGACCTACGTGTCCGCCTCAGCAAAAGTCTCCCGGCTAAATCGATCCGTGTTACATAAATCATGTTTTCTGTCCACAGAAGTGAATCGACTCTAACCCCCTGGGAAGGGGGGGGGGTTAACAAACACCATAAAGGTGTTCGGTGCCCAAGGTGTGGGGGAGGTTGTCACCGTCCCAGCCCTCTTGTCCCGTCTCACCGCTCCTCCACTCCCCCACGCCTTGGCTAATTGCCGGCGATCGCTGCGATGGCAACGGCAGGCAAGGACATGTCCAGCTCCGGGTTTAATGAGGGCCTGGACTGAGGCGGCTGAAGACAATCAGCGCCGGATCCGGCCGGCGGGAGCCCCGTGTGAGTTATGGACCCACAATAATTAGGACGGAGGTCTCTGGTGTTGCCAGTGCCATGGCACATTAAGCTGGTGCAATTTGTTCCAGTAAACTTTTACAAAAGCAAACGGATCTCCCTATCCTGGCTGCTAAACGTCACAGCATATTAACTAAACTCTGCCAGGGGCTCCACAATACAGACTCAGTCAAGCCCCCAATTAAAATCTGAAGTGTTTCTGTTGTCGGTGCTATAAAATAACAAGATTTTTTTTCCCCTCGTTTCAGCGGAGGGGTGCGTTGGTGTACTCTGGGCAACAACATGTCATTAAGATGGCCAGACGAGAGCCTTCATTGGAGAAAAAAAAAGCACATACATCTGGGGTTTTTAACAAGTTTGGCACATAACACTTCAAATTGCATCCCTTAATGATAGAACATACAGAAGACTGCCAGGCACAGAAAAAAAACACATATGTTGTTATCCTCGCTCTCAAAAAGGTAGCCCTTCATCTGTCACTTGTCAGACAGCTGCCGACGGTTTCAAGACAACGCGGGCGAGTTTCATCATCATTCTCCCTTGTTTGTGAGGTCCCGGCAGTGGGTGCGAGTGCGTACTAACGCAGCGCTGCAGGGTGTAGGATTGGATCAATGCAGCACAGGCCGGGCGGCTGATCCGTAAATCCCGATCTCCGCGTTTTTGGAGCCGCTTTGCGATCGCAGGTCGGCGAGAAAACAGGAGGGCGTGGTGCATGGAAAAAGTGTGGCTTAATACAGCAGCGTGACTGCTTGATTTCAAGGAAACTGTTGTGCCCGAAAAGTACGGTGGATAGTTTCTTATCCCAGCAGAATGGAGGCTCGTGGTTGTGGGTTCAATACCCACTCCTGTCAGTTCTCCCCAAGGCTACATGGGTTTCCTACAGCTTTCTCCAGCCGTGCACAGACACAAGGTTTGGTACATTGCTATTCTCAAAATTACCGTCAGTGTGTGACTGTGACCACACCCTGCAATGGATCGCCATCCCATCTCTGTGCATCCTGGGATACGAACTGGGCTGCCAACCACAACTATGTCCTGGATAAGCAGCTGTGAAAAATGACTGGATGTGTACGGTCATGAATTTCTCTGTTATGTCTCCACACTACTTGTGGACTAACTCAGTTTATTATCGGTAACCAATCTAGCTTAACCTTATAACAACTATGACAATCCCCGGAAACCTAAAAATGACATTAAAGCAACAGATGCAACGATGGCTGTCCCTGATATTTTAAACGTGTCTGTAAGATCCTTCCCCCTACCCACCATAATGCCTATAATTTTTTCCCAAGTTCTCTGCATGAGGTCATCTCTATTCATCAGTTTATGGCAAAAACAAACCGTGTCGTGGTTCAATTGAAACAAGGTCCGATTCCACTTTTCCACAGCAATATTAATTATGAGAGGATCTAAACACACAACGCGCTGGAAAAGGTCAGCGTTGCAAGACTAGTGGGACAGCTTTGTAGTTAATTGCCTTAAATAAATGAGAAAACCTCATTTCACCGGTGGCAGCAGCGTTGAGCGCGAGGCCTACGCCATTCCCTGTTATTAGCGTGTCGGAAGCGGCGGAAGTTCACGGGTAGAGCGGAATAGCATTCATTAGGCGGCACGGGGGGGAGTAAATAAAAGACAGAAAGGGAGGGAGAGTGAGATAATGGGAGGAAGAGGGAGATATGGAGAGAGAGAGGCAGGTGGAGTAGGAGAGAGAGAGAGGGAGAGAGTGCTTTCAGAGGCCCCTGGACCAGCTTTCACCCTGCTCCCGGGCAGAGCCGCACACATGAGATCTTATTTACCCGGCAGCCTAGAAGAAGACAGAGCCTGAGATCTTATTCACTCAGGGCTTGGCCAGACAACTGGTGCTAAGAGGGATCTTGCTGGCAGCCAAGACAAACACCCCTCCTGACCACCGGCAGCAGGACCACCAAAAAAGCAGAACAAACAGCAGAGGACTAGTTCACAGGCCCAGTCGCTCGCTGGCATTCGAGTTCTGGTTGTTGAAGGCCCAGGACATAGCCCGGCTGAACTTGCCCATCCTCAAGTCTTTTAAACCCCTGGTTCCGCCAGTTTCCCTGATCAGACGTGGTGTCAGGGGAAAGAAATGAAGGGGGGTGTGGAGGGGGCATAGCTAATGACTGGCTCTTATGCATCAGTGCACATGCTAATGAGCTTCCCGGGAAAGGCTGGACAAGGCCTGCATGGAGGTAGAGCTGGGATGTGAGGAGCCTGGGTTATCACTACCCTACTGTGATCCCTGCCTTACCCACTAACAGGGTAGCCTGGCGCCCAGCTACTAATGAGTGTTAGAGAGGGAAAGAGAGGACCAGCGTCCGCCTGGCAGCCTTCACAGCCCGGCCTGACGCCTGACAGTGGGAGGCAGGCACATTCCCGCATCCTTAATAATTTACATGCTATCGATTTCCCCTACCGCTCACTGCCATGCCTTTAAAAAAAGAGCTCACCTGCTTTTGGGTTTTTCTGTTGCGCGCATGTCTGGAATAAGAATCCGAGACCCAGTCCTAAACCGAAATGACGGGCCCATCGTAAACTCCTGTGTTGATCTTCTTCCCGGGGCCTTTTGGGATCTTTCACCCCGTCTTCCATTCAATCGCTTGGTGTTTGCTGGAGACATATTCCGCATCTCGTGGATCGTCTCACGAAAGTTTTTTCAGCGTGCCAAGAATGAAGCACGTGTCCTACTGTGTCTCACTTGGTAAGCTGAATATGCACGTTGGTTTGGGGGGCGGGGGTGAAAATCTCAGACACTCTATTCTAATGTAAAATAAAGGTTCCTATGTGGCACCTCATTTGCATTCAGCATCTTGCTATACATTAATTTTTCAGTGGGAATCGTGCTTTTTTGATAAAAGTATAATACATGGAAGTCGAGTAACAAAAAAAAGATTATCAAAGGTAAAAAATGAAATAGAAATAAATTATGCAGTTAGCGTTCTGTTTAACCTCTTATCAGAAACAGAGAAGAAAATTAGTATTCTGCTATTGTCAATATGCTGATCTGTAAACTCCGCTCTTTAAATATTCATTAACTTAGAACATATTCTGCTCTTCTCTGATTTATAATTCAAATTATATGAATGGTAGATTTGGTGACATTTTCCTCTTTAAAGACCGCACTATCTATTACAAGAGTGAATGTATTTTAAGGAGGTATTATAATATTATCATTTACCACCTCTATTAAGAACACTTTAATTTATCCTCTGGCTAATTATGTGGAAAGAAGATCATAGGTTTTCGTCATGAGTGCCTTAGCCTTAAGGTCTCAAACTCGCCACGTAGAGGTACTCAGTGTCATGTGGCGTTTCTTTGATTCTCACTGCCATCTAGTGGCCACTTAAAGCTGAAGTCGTGTCATGTGGGAAAGAGGGAGCTGCCGACGGCTGTGGTGGGGGGGGGGGGGAAGCAGCTCAGATTTCAGGAGCTGTTCTCTCAAGCCCACCTGTCCCCAGCTGACCAGCTGACCCGAGGACCTTTTTACCACAGCTCTACCGTCTCATCTGACTATGGTAATCTAAACCTCGGTCACGCTTGGCGAATCACAACTGGTTCATACAAGTCACACAGGCCTGCTGGTCTGGAAAAGGTCGTGCTTGGGGCAGTTCTTCGCAAACACTGGGGCACAATATGCTTCTCTCTAATTTATGCTGGACACAGAGCACCTCTTGTCTCCTTTAGTCCACAGAATATTATGGCTTTCAGGACTTAATTCTTGAGAACTTAATTCTGTTTTTTTTTTTTTTTTATGGCTAAAAAGTGATTAGTGCTATGCAAAAGAAAATGTATAATAAGATATCTAATTTTCACATTCACACAGAGAAATGTTGAAAGAAACCTGATATAGTGGACCCAGTTTCATGGTTGACAACTGTTTTATGAGGCTACACTGAGTTTTTCTAGTTACATTTATATTTAAAAGCTATAAATCAATAAACAAAACTAAATAACAGCAATGCAATCAGACATAAAATAAATAATTCTGAAAGTGACACAGAAAATACACGATCACTGCAGCATGAGTGTACATATACATTAATGTGAGGGTTTTCCACTCTATACCATCACCATCTGGACTCTCTTAAGCTGATGGTTCTGATCAATCGGTGCCTGTAGAAGAGAAGATCCAGCAGAGCCATGACCCTGCTGAATCTGGAAGAAGATAGGAATCGAGGAATGATTGCAGCTTGGAACCTGCATTCTACGTACCTCTAAAGGTATGAAGACGATGTGAAAAAATGGGATGTATGATGTGCAGAGCATGATGGTGACTTTTCAGCACAAAACAAACATTAAAGGCATTGAGTGCATATAACTGAGTTGCCAAAAGCTTTGTGTTTATTTGGTTTAACAGCCACAAATGTGTTTTATATTACAAAACTGCATTGAAATATTTGTTATACCTAGGTATTATATACTCATTATATTTTATTGTTTATATTATTATCAAGTTATTTTCACATCTATACAAGTGCTCTGGATTCCCAGGGACTGTCCAGGTTTTGGGTCCACCCCTCTGCCTTGTTTACCTGTGTTGGTTTAATCAACGTTGCCCTAATTGCCCTCTTGTGTCTCACTCATGGCTCCTTTGGTACTTAAGCCTTAGTTTCCCTAATGTATTGTATATACGTAATTTGTATTATAAATAATTTAATATACAGTACATCCTTTTACAATTTACATTTAGTGTCATTTATTTTACTTTAAACAATTTTAAAAATCAAATTGTACCGTGTAATTACGATATTAATAGTGATAATGATATAACGTTGATTTTAATGTACAATAATAACAGGTAGCACAGCAATCTGGATATGCATAGAGCCACAACATTTATTAAACCCGTGGAGTGTTTCGTCCAGTTAGTCCGTAGAGACCGTGTGTACTATCGGATGGACAATCCTGCCCTCTGCTGGCACTACGAGGTTTACGTTATTGGGAAGGGTGGCTCTAATCCACCTTCAACACTAATAGCAGGTTAAAGAAATAAACTTCAGTTTATCCTAGAATAGACTTTGAAGTTACTTGACAATCACACAACAACTATGTGACATAATCTATTCATGACTAATCGTGAGTATTTAACAGTGTAATCTGTGATTTCTCTCTCAGGACAGTTCAAGCGAGCATGTCTGTTCTTCGCTGTGTAGCAGCCGTTTGGTATATACCCAAAGCATAACGCCGACCACAGGAGCTCGGACAAAACTTTCATGAATATAGCCTATATATTAACTCCGTTTTTAATGTGGATGTATGGGAAACACAAACTTCGCTTAGGCGAGTTAGCTGGACGCTGTCTCTTCGAACGCCTGCATGTAACATTAAATCCGTACACGTAGTGCAAAAAAATTCTATTGCTACTCTAGTCATAACGGAGCACAAAATATTGGGATTTTTCCAAACGGTATGATTATTTGATTTTCTTTCGAAATTGAATTTGACTCAGCATCAAGATCGCCTCAATAATATATTTGCAGATACAACCGTTTTAACCAAAATCTTGAGCAAATGCTTACACCACACAGCCTCATTCTACAGTATTCCCTAGGACCTGCATCACAGCGCCGTTATCCGTCACCGGTGATTTGTCACCTTGGTTACTACAATTCTCTATCATCAAGCCTGACCTCTTAGAGGCTATATCCTGTACACCGACAGCAAATACAAAATTAAGCTGTTCTGCTTCTGCCGCCTTCTGCCATGCCAATATTTTGTCTCGAAAATCCTCCAAAACATTTTTATGCTTCACAAACACTTTCTTCGTTCAATAATTTTTCGTTTCTGGAATGACCCCAGCATTTGCAGAGAGGGTATGGAACAGCTGTAGTTTTCTTTCATTCCCATTTAACTGGGTATCATATGCCCAGTATTCTTGATATTGTGTTGGTAGTATTTAAATAAACCTCATCTAACTGATCATTCATCTTCCGACGACCTATCCCGATTGGGGGGTGGTGATGGTGCTGCAGCACTAGGCACAAGGCAGGGGTAATATCCCCCTAACAGGATGCTAGTCCAATGGCAAATACACATGATCGTTCAATATGTAAAGTTTAGAGATGCGAATTAGCCAAACTGCATGTCTTTGGATTGAAAAATCTGAGTACCCAGAGGAAATCCATCTAAAATGTGATGAGCATCTAGACCCCCCACATAGGTGGGATTAGCACCCCCAACACTTGAGGGGTGAGACAATAATGCTACCCATTGACTCACCATCCAGTGGTCAAGCCAGTGGTTAATTCTTGGTCAATTGTTTATTAGTTAAAGATGCAGTAACAAAGTTCTATAAGTGCTTCATATTCGTACTATGCTTTTCTAGCAATGTCCACTGTCGTTGACAAGTTTGCAGAAAAAGTACACCTAGGAAAAGCGACCTATAAAGTGGTGTCCAGACAGTCCGTGATTGGAGGGCATTTAACAGCTATCTCTACCATAACAGCAACATAGCATATTATGTACAGGAGCCAATGTCTGTGGGACTCAGAGGGCTTCAATCCTGTGATCAGCTCCTAAGAGGTTTACACAACAATTTTGCCACAGAGTGGACCTCAGTAAAGAGGGCTGTGTGTCCACACCCCCCTCTCAACCCAGCCACATCAACAGTATCAGGAGAGAGCCCTTCACTCTCTGTGTTAAATCCCCCAAAGGACAGCACTGGCGTCGTCTGTGTTTTTTTTTCCATCCTATTAGATAGGTCATGCATACAGAATCCAAGTTTGGCTGAGCGCAGCCCCGTGCTGCCTGCTGCCAGCCGGCAAGAAAGCCGTCAGGATTTAAGTGCGAAAATTAAATTGTGTACCCCCTCTGTGCCGGGAAGAGCCTCTCGCCGATGAGCATGGTACGCTTCATAAACTGAGCCATATGGAAAAGCATAGTGGAGACGACGGCCAGGGCAAACACAGCGTCTGGACCGTTTATCGCTCTTTATCGAGAGTGCTGGAGTGGCACAGCATGCTGAGGATTACCTGTAACAGGTCCCAGATCAGCGTGAGGTCATGGTGCATGCAAAATGAATGCAATGAAATACAATGTTGCCACTATAAATTTTATGAAATACAATAAAAACGTCAAATCCCCCTCCGTGGGTATTTCCTCAGTCTGTGTTAAGTCTAACAGCGCTGTCTTTCTCACTCAGAGGACTTCATGCTACACCGTGCACCTTGTTATTCCGGCATTGAATCCTGAATGAATCCCAGCACTGAATCCTATTTATTGCTGTGAGTCAAGTGTATCCCCACACGCTGTAGTATTTCTCGCAGGTAATCAGATTACAGAAGTGTGAGAAATGTCTTCTGATTATGTTGCATGATATTCTGCAACAGTTGGGTGCAGATATAAAGAGTGACAGCAGTTGGTACTGATTACGCTTTTGCTGTAAATCGTAACAGGGCTGAGATACCTGCAGGAGAGCTGAAAATCCTGAGAAATACATCATATTTTTACATAATTAAATCACTGGACAATGCTGTTCAAAACACAAAGAATGTAAAAAAGATAAACTAGGTTTATAATAACGATTGTAGTGTGAAGTTGAGTGGGTGACAGAGACATGGATTGCATGGGGATGATGCTCCTTTGTTGATTACACTAGCAACACAACAGAACGAATTTAATGAATAGTGAACTTGTTTTTCCATTAATGCTGAGTGACACCCTCAACACGAAGGGAAAAACACCCAGCAACAATGATCTAAATACTAGAACTCTTTGAACACACCCAAAAACACATGACAAATGGTCAATTTATCAAAACAAGGGTTGAACATGCAAATTAGGATTGAGCTGACATCACTGAACTATGCAATAACAACATTGACACCCCCCCAGCTGACAATCCTTAGCCAAATCTGTAGACCTGCGGGGATTTGGTTAGCCAGCGACTTCTCTAAAGGCACCACAATAATGCATGGATCCACCTAACAGTCTATAAGGTTTAAGCAGAAGCCCATACACTGTGGACAGAAGTGCCAGACATTGCTCCAGAACAGAGGGGGTTCCATTAGCAACGCATGCTGTAGGCCTACTTCTGGAAAGCCCCAACATTGCTAAAGTGCTCCCTGGTAAAGGTGTGAGCTGCCTCCATCTGCTGCTGCTGCTCCAACTGGTATTTTGGTAAAGGTGTGGGCTGCCCAGATGATGGCAAAAATCTCTCAAAGATTAATCAAGGCACCACTGATAGTGAGGATGTGTAGCAGCAGATACTCCAAGTACAGTACAGAGGAGATGGGTGGTATACCTGTGAACACCCATGCTATCAACCGTGTTAAGGTGTCAGGAGCACGACACAGCCCAAATGGCACCACTTATAACTGCAAGGGCCTTAGCCCGAGATGAACGCTGTCTTCTCCTGCCAACTGCTAATAACTTCCATGCAAGTCAAAAGAACTAAACCCAGCTGACCCAGGCATGGTGCTGATGATCATTGTCGACGCCGGGCAGTGAGCAGGAGTCTGTCTTGGTGCTGGCATTCAGATGGCAACAGCCAGCACAGAATCATCGGCTGCCATTCTTCTTCCTCACTAGGATGGTTGGTGTTTCTTAGGAGCTGCTGGATGGTTCAAATGAAGGACTAGGCTTTCCTGGACAGCTCTAGAGGTAGATTGGATAGGCCTGCTGAGCCAAGGAGCATAGCTCGTTAGCCAGAATCTGTATACTACTATCAGAATCAGAATATCTTTGTCATTGTAACGAGTACAACGAAATTACGTGCAGTCCCTGTGTCAGAGAGATTTATACAGGAAAATAAATAAGGAGAAATATATAAATAAGGAAATATAAAATATGGGCGGTAGCATATGTACACAAAATATCAAAATATGAATTGTAGTGTAAAATGAGGTAGGTAAAATGAGGTAGGTAGACCACAGTCCATCTGCAGTCACCAGTTGAACCTCTTATAGGTCCGACGGTACATCACCAAAGTATTTTGGACAGCAGACTAGCATCAGCAGTGGTAAGGACAACAGCTGTCCACCGAGGTGGAACATCCAGTCTTCAGATAGCATCTCCACATGATCTTTAGGCAGTAGGGTCATCACCACTCTCTCTGCCACAGCAGTCCTGCCATTGTGGAACAAATGCTCACACTCATCAGGTGTTTGAATCTCGTATCTCCCTTAATGGCTGACTGAAGCTATGCCCTCTCATATTACCGCACATGCTTCCTAAGGATGAAAGCCAAGCATCAGTTCATGAACACCTTGATAGCTCCTCTTAAGCAGGGCTCAAAATCCTTAGCACTCCTTGTAGCAGCTCATTGATAACAGAAGTCAATGTCTGCTTTACTTGTCACTTTTTGGAATTTGGGGCCAGATCTCTGATCCCGGTGCTAATTGTAGTGTGATTCCAAGCAGGGGAAGGCTGAGAATGAAATGCAGGTTACAGAATAATGCAGAATAATGCTCTTTTATAAACACCACTGGCTGATTTGAGAACAAAAGCAACAAAACTGACCAATCAGGATAATGCACACTGTAGGACTAAGACATGGTTATTCACGTTATGGTGACATACTATGAAAATTTTAAAAGGAAGTAAGTTCAAATCAAATAGAGCTAATTAAACTGCACCTTGGGACGATACAAAACACCTAAAAATGCACAGTAAACGGTCACATTATCCATAAGGGGACCCGATATGGAGATGAGAGTCAGGCTCGTTTCACTAATCTGTGCTGCAGCCAGTAATTAAAACTTTTATTTGTGATGCATGTGGCAACATTAACAGGGAATAGAGGTCATTATGTTTCAGTAAAACATTTCATATAGTATATGTACAAATTTATCAACATTTTTGTGCAGTTCTTACTTGCTGAAATTAAAACTGACAGCCCCAGTGTTGAAAACTTGCTGTGCAGTAGGTCTGTATGAATAATTAATTTACAATTACAATAATTGCAATGGCAATGGCATGCTTTAGCTGTGGCCGCGTGGGTTTTCTATGGAATCTCTAGTTTCCTCACACAGACCGTAAACACTGAGTTAGGCGAACTGGCATGTCTCAGTTGTGTATAGTGTGTGATTGTATACCCTGCAATGGACTAGCCTGCTGTCCAGTGTGTCCCCCGGCCTGGGCTCAGTACTTCGTGGCACAGACTCCAAGCTCACCATGACCATGTACTGGAAACTCGATGGAGATTCAGTAATGGCAATTACATGGCCATTTTATGAGAGCTGTTCTATAGTAGTTAGTTAAAGCAGAGGTATGTAAAGTGATTGATTGACGAGGTGTAACAGAGAGTGTTCCTATCATACTTTCTTCTGGTGTAAGGCTAGACTGAGCTGTGAAAAATGGATTTCAGCCTGGACTATGTGACAAATCAAAAAGTATACTATAATTGTTAGCAACATCATTAACTCAATTCACCTAGCTTTTCTTCTCTTCTCTATTTTTTCAGGGTAACTTTAAGTACAGGCACCTGGCTGGGTGGATGTTATTCTTTTCATTTACAGTTCTGTTCCGTAATCCACATCATGCATCTTCTTCATTCAGGCCCTGACATTAACCTATCCATGTATGGAGCTTACTACAGTGGACAGCTATTTAAATCCCATTATCTAATATATGGATCGTTTTCAAGTTAAAAGTTGCATAGTTGCATGGAATCCTCTTTAGGGGATGTTGCCCCAAAAGGAGCAAATGCTTCTGTTGTGATTCACTGTCAGTTTTATTGGTAATTTGATCTTTGTTAACTGTAGTGAAGTGCTCAAATACACGCAGTACAATACATGTATCTTTTTAAAAACTGGAGAAAAACCACCTGTTTTTTATTCTGAAAGAAGAATAGAAAGTAATAAAAGAAAAATGTTGTCTCAGTCAGTCATAATATATCCAAGAAAAGGTTAAAATCTTGACCATCTGACAGCTGGAACATGAAAGCACCCCAATCCTGCAAGACTTTAAGGAACCCCACAGTGAAACAGCCCTCTGCAGAGACTGCCCGAGGACAGCCAGTGAATGATTAAATGTCAGCCATTAACAAAGTCCATGAAAGCACGTCTGGACAGAGATTCCCACCCACTACCTATACTGACGTTAGCATTCATGCATAACAGAGATGATGCGCTCCTGTTTGGCTTCCTCGGTTGAAAGAGTGATGGCATTTTCATGTCACAAACAGCGGTTCTCATGTTCTCATGGCTAAAATACCTAGTTAATCGTCAGAGGTCAGAGAAAAATGGCTAGACTGGTGCAAACTGATAGAAAGGCAACAGAAAATCAAATAATCACTTGATACAACCAAGGTATGCAGAAGATCATCTCTGAACACAGCACACATTGAACCTTGAAGCAGAAGGGCTACAGCAGCAGAAGACCACACCTGTCAGGTAAGAACAGGAAACTGAGACTTAGTGGGCTTGTGGCATGGATGTGTTGGAACAGGAGATTTGCATCTTGAAGGTTCAGCCGACTACTCTACAGCAACTGCGTGATGCTATAACGTCAATATGGACCAAAATCTCTGAGGAATGTTTCAAGCACCTTGTTGAATCTATGCCATGAAGAATTAAGGCAGTTCTGAAGGCCAAAGGGTATCCACCCAGTACTAACAAGGTGCACCTATTGAAGTGGCCAGTGAGTGTATGTACAGCATGTATATGGTACGTACATATAGTAGCTTAGTGATAGGCTGGAAAAGTAAGACTGTTTTAATGCTGCAAATAATTTAAACACGAGTCACCTGTTTTACATGGCACACCATGAATAGTGTGTGTAGTAGCCTTGATGAGGTTGGTCCCAGTTCTCACAACTGGAGGTCAAAAACAGCACTTGAAAAGCCTGAGCAGAAATGACATCTGGCCAAACTCCTGACTCTTTGCGTTCTCTGTCTGAAAATATCTGTTTCTTAAATTCAAAATCATTACCTGCCTTGTATCCCATCTTTGTGGTCCCCTGCTTTATGCCCTGTTCTTTGGATGAGTGACTGTGGATGGATGGATGGATGGATGGATGGATGGATGGATGGATGGATGGATGGATGGACGGATATGTTGGTATAGACGTCTGTCAACTTGTGCAAACTAGATTCATAAGTCTCCATTTCACTGCACCTGTTCTGTATGTACTCATTTAGAAACATCATTTGACTTGTAATCTAAAAGATGTTGTGCAAGTAACAGATTAGCGACAAACCCGGAAAACTGATAACGCTGGAAACCCTGCCCTTCTAACATCTTAGGAGAACAAGCCTATCTATCAGCTGATGAAAGATGCGTCATCCATCAACTCCCACAACAGAGAGTGTGCTTACAGGCACAGTCAGGGGCCTAGCTCTTACTGCGCAGCTATCAGCAAAACTCCAGAGGTGCTTTTAATTCCTACCTGTTTAGCTTGGTATAGGTGATTTAACAGTGGAGGTTTTCTTTGCTGTGGGTGTCATGTTGAACCAATGCTGAAGAAACAGCTTTGTGACGTACGTTTTTTGAATTGGCCCTGAATGCTTGCCGAAGTTCTAGCATGAGTCATACATGGCTCATAACGGCAACCAGCTGAGAAACTCTATTAGTGTTAATAAAAATCACTAAGAATATTGGTGGTATCAGTAATGTACCATTAAGTGTTTATGGCTTAACCACAATGCCTGGACCAAAGGTGACATTTATCTGTGTACCTGCTCAGTAACTTTGTAGGAGAATGCGGTTGAATTGGTCTTGAATGTAAGTGTGACAGACATTGAGTACAGAGACTCTGAAAGCTTAACACCTGCGACACTATTGTCAAAATTGATTCAAGCTTCCGGCAGGAGCTTTGACATTTCCTCCAGGCCAGGCATACCTATCAGGTCCCCCGGTCACCCTCTCTTCCTCCGTATCACTTCTGCTCCATGCCCACTTGAAGCCCACCCGAACAGTGCTAATCAACATGATTTTAAGTAGACAGGCCTCGAGTTTGCACCACGTTTCACATCACAGACTATATTCAAAGACATTTTTAGCATTGCAAACTTGGGAGTATAAAACACAGTATGGAAAAAGGCAGAAATAAGCTTCCCAAAAGCCAGCAGTTCCAGCTCAATCTCATCTTTGTGAAACATTTCATTGGAGATGGCAGCATCTTGTTGGCAAAACTGGCAATAAATTCAGCCATGCTATTTATATGATTGACCATATTGTCAATGTCTGTCAGAAAATAGATACTTCAGTAGCACCAGAGCCCACTTAAGACAGGATGCAAGGAGTTTATATATATGTATACGAAATTCCTTATCTGGAGGGCCTTTAAAATATGCTTGTATTCTAATTTTACATTGTAATCAAAGTACCTCCCAAATTCATTACATACTTGGTAATTTGAAGCCCCAGTTTCACGTGTAGCGGCAACCTTTTCCCACAAACAGCACACAGCATGAGCCCGTCTAAAAGGCAAACGCTTAGTTTCCCTCCTTCTCAGTCTGAATAAATAATTGTTTGCTTATTCTTCTTTGTAAAAAACATAAATGAAATTGACAGCATTTAAATCCGAATCGTCTCTTCTAGGTTAACGAATGGCAAACCGGCTTCATTTCCCCGATCCCTTTCAAGGACGGGTTAACGGTCCATTATCCACACGCTCACAGCGGGACCAGCCATTTTAGTGAGTTTACATGCGCTTGCCCGTTATCTTGGAACATCTAAAAGGGGGATTTTCGCTATTTGTTCCCGTGTGCTGATTCCTGCAATAATGGAATGGGTCTGTCAGGGTCACTGAGGCCACTGGGCAATTTGGCTCTCCTGGGCACAACAGCTTTTCTCACAGAAACGCGGATTAAATTTCATGAGCTAAACACTGAGGCAGGTCCGTTTGAAAAATGAGCGAAATTCGCAAACTGTTGAGACTGGCGCGTTCGCGGCGGTAAACATGAGTAAGCGGCGCACATTGTAATGTCAATTACATGTAAAACTGCTGCAAAGTCTGTGCAAGTTCCTTCCCTTCAAACACACTTACTGACTCAATTGTGCTACAACGCACGCACTTTAAGACACAGCTGTACAAATAACAGTGGTTTAACAATGGTATATGTGTAGGTCGCCTTAAAGGAAAATGAACTATTTAGCCATTTAGTATGACTTGTGCGTCCATAGACCATGTTCAGTTGAGCTGCGTACATAAAACATGTGGACGCCTGTCTTGTCAATTACCTTGCAGTCACACTGGAAACTGTTGTCCCCTCAATATTTTCATATGATCATGGAATTGTGCAGGAACAGTGCGCTACTTTTTAAAACATTTTTTTCACGTCTTACAGCGTAATGTCCACCAGGGGGAAGTATTGACACTGCTATCTGATTGTGCCCGCTTGCCATAAAAGTATGAACAATTGTATTAAATTGTTTATACTGCTACTTCTACTACCATTACTAATGCAAATGCTAACAATAATAATAATAAGAAGAAGAATTTAGGACAGTGTCATGTTGGCTCAGTAGACAGAACTTTTGCCTCAGACCTCTAGGGTTGGGGGTTTGAAGCCAGTCTCTGCTTAATGTATACGGAATTTGCATGTTATGCTTATGTCATGCAGGTTTCCTCTGGGGTCTCTGTTGCTTCCAACAGTCAAAGGACTTGCATTTACAGTAAGTTAACTGGCATCTGAGAATTGCCCGAAATATACAATGATGTGTGTGAGTTTGTGAGTCCTTATGTGTCCTCCAATGGACTGGCATCCTTTTCTGGGTGTATTTCATACTTCAACCTGTGCTGCCTGTGATAGGCTCCAGTCACCCTCCAAGTCTAGTTTTGAAAAAAATGCTAAATATAATTGAATGTAGCGAAAGTGCTGCAGGAAATAAACTGACATCATGCTGAATGATGCCGACTAGAGATACAGCACGTGTACAGAAGTAGGAAGAAGACAGCTGGTGTGGCAAAATCTGCCGTTTGCCCGCGAGGCGTGGCAGCGGTCATAAGACGCATAGGTCTTAAGTGGACGACTACCTGTATACCAAACAAACACATATACAACGTACATGTTACAGTGCTTGTGGGTAAGTTTACCACTAAGATTAATGATGAATGATCTCCTTTTTTCAAGAATGCCTACAGTACTCCCAGAAGGTGTTTTCAACTTGGCTTAATCGCAGTATTTAACCTGATTAACACAAGTAATGCGTAAATAATCCATCTGTATAAATTTAAGAAACAGTCACTCTCTATGTGTTAGAGCACCAGATAACAGCTAAAGATGTATTTGCCACAAGGGTACTTTACTTTTTTGCTTTATGTAGCACATAAATTATTGAGGGAATGTGCACCAACCCTTTTGCCTACACAATAAGCATGCATAATTTGGATTTTCAATGCGGAAAGCCCAAAACATTCCCATATGGCCTGTTGGTGAACTCTATAAACACCCCATGGGTGTTTCCCACTGCTGCCTGGATGAGTCTTGCTAAGCAGATTTATGCTAAAAAGTTCAACAGCATACATAAAATGTCTGATCGCTCTTTATTGATATCAAGCCAAGGATATGCATTGGGGTAGAAGTCGAATGGATTAGAAAACACACCCACACACAGCAGTATGTCTGATCCCAGATTCAGATGACATGTGGGGATATCCAAATTGCTGAACACATCAGTGCCGTTAGTGTCTTGTTTCATGCAATTTCATATCCTATGCTTATGTCCACTCCTCCAGCTTCGACGCATAAAATTAAACCAGCATTGTGGGAATTTACTGTGCAATTGTTGTTGTGGATCACTCACCACTATCAAGTAAACTCTCACATGGACCTTTCAACAGCATCCACTCCATTTTCTATCCTGTCATGATTATCTTCTGAGGCAGCTGTCACCTTTCAAGAATGGTGAAAGCAATAAGTGTAGAAGTATATACACAGTGCATGTCAAATTGTATAGCTGAGGAATTCATCCATCCAACCATCTTCCATAACTTCTGATCCATCTTAGTGTTGCCGTGAGCCTGGGACCTATCTGAGGAAGCATGGGGCACAAGGCAGGAGACCCCCTGGCCAGAACTCCATCCATAGATTTGTTGGATATCATTTATTAATCTTTAACTTGATTCCAAATAGTTAACTGTGTGTAGAAATGCTGGTATTTAAACAATCACCTAAATGGACCTCTCATTGAATAGTACAGTCTGTTCCATGTATGCGCTGTGTTTAGTGAGAAAAGAGCTCACCTGAACATTCAGTACACAATTCTGTGTGCAGCTCACACTGAGACTTTATGAGGCTCCAGCCACAGTGACCTAAATGATGTGCAAGAATGGATCATTTCCATTAATGAATGTGTATATTTGCTGTTGGCTATCATACAGCATTAGGGAAGTTTAATCTTCTTCTCAGGCAGGTTATTGATAATGCTGTGGACACAGTCAATCATCAGCAGAGGTGACAGCTGCATCAGAGATCAAATGCTCTGCAATTTAGTGCAGTCTGCTTCATATTAGGCCAAATCTGAACCCAAACCAATTTGACAGGTGCCAATGGCACCAGGTTTAACTTAGTGAAGACATCCGCTTTGTGAATATATATATATACAGGGTAAGTTCTAGGGTGGCAGGCTGGTTTCCATGGTTACTTGTGATCTATCTGACTGGCTATGACTAGCTGTAGAAAGAGAGGATGAGGTAATCAGCTCACTGAGTTCTGTGAGAGGTTTGGCCAAGGCAGAGAATGAAGTGGTACCATGGCCATCTTCCGCATTTCATATCAAACGCTTCTAAAGAGCTGTTGTACAAACAGTGAAACCAGCACTCCCAGAAGGCAGTCTAAGACCAACCCCTGTTAGCCCTGGTGAAGCATAAACTCAGAATGCATGTCACACTTGATTCTCAGTTCAGTCCAGACTCCAGAAAGGAATCAGCTTCTTTGACCATATCCGAAACAAATATCTCATAAGCCTGTGACATCAGTATGATCCCAAAAATACAAAATAAAAACTGATAATAAACAGCATAAACAGAAACAAATAACCAATTTTCTAAGACTGGTCAATATTTTTATATGCTACATAAATGAGTTATTTCAATTAGTTTTGGTATTCCCTGTGTCTTGTTTGCAACCGGAAAAATTTAATACCGCAATGCAGAATTCTAGGCATTCAGACAGTGATCAATAATAGTTGCATTCTGTTTTTGACCAATTGCACTTCATAAGTTAAAGGGTTAAAAATAAAAGCATATATAGAGGCTATTTTACACACTGGAGTACAGATCACACTTTTAGTCTAAGCTGCAAGGTTCCAGTATTTTTCTCATTTTTTTACCTTTACCAGGGTGGTCTAAACTGCTGGACTTCTCACTGCAGACCTGAGTTTGTGGCAGAGCTTCTGACCCTTTCTTCCTGCTCGCCCGGCGCAGCGAGGCGAGACGGACCTCAGCTGGTCAACCCACAGGCGACCTCCCTTCCCATACCGTGACGAGCCACGCGATCTCAGCTTGTTAAGAGGGTCGCTCGTAATGACGGAAGACAAAGCCAATGGTTAATGGAGACGGAGGAACCCTATCTGGTGTTGCTCACTATCACATCACATTTCCGTGAGCTGTGGTGCTCTGGTACTCCTGCCACTGGCCATCCATCCATGTAAAGACAATAGAGATGGGGAAGTGAGAAGCTTATCGTCCTCAAAACAAATGGAGCAACATGAGCAGCAGAAGGTTTTGGTATCTGTAACCTTCTGACAAATGAGGAGCCTGTCTTCATTTGCTTGTATTATTACGCTATCAGTTTTGCTACAGTCCCAGAATGCATTAGTGCCTCAATTGTTAGGATGTTTTCCATTGTCTTCCATCACAATGAGCTCTAATCAGTCTTAGGAAGTTGTCGCCCAAATAATAAGTCTTTAGCAATGTCAGGGAGCTCTATAATGCTGACTAATTGATGTGTTGCAGTTGGGTCCCTGCCAGGGTTCAGAAGGCTGTGCAGAAACAGGGATTGACTTTCAGAGCAAGGCGTGTTCTTAATCAGGAGCTGGGAGTTTTCCCCTCTCCACAATGAGTTAACGCTCCACCAGGGATAAACATGGCTATTTGCCCCACAGCCCATGCTGCAAAATTAGTCTGGGGGCTTGGTAATGGGAAGGAAACTGTAACCTTGATTGCCTGGGGAGGAAGACAAGAACTAGGAGACTAGGAGGCACGGACTTCTCTAAGGTCAGAATTCAATGTCAGACTCTAGCTGTTTCCATGTGATAAACAGATGAGTCAGTGGGCCAATATAAAGATGTGTAATGTGTAACGGTCAATCACTGGTGACAATAGAATACATTAACAACTGAACTTAAAACCCACTAGCACACGTATGCTGCATTTAAAGAGACAGTACACAGTCTCATGTCCAACCAATTCAATACCAGCTCCTGCAGTGCTGACTGCACAAATGTTCCATGCTGAACAGAGTACTAGTTATTTCCCACAATTATCCTACTGAACTCGGAAGAAATTCATAATTTTTCATAATATTGTAATTAAATATGTTTCGTATGCTGAATAAATGGCTTCAGGTCACTATATATCTAAGCCATTAAACTTTTTTAAACAGCCATCAATCTTTGGCTTACACTCTATTAGACTTGAGTCAGGATGGCCAACTCCAGTCCCAACCCCTGGTCCAGAGATTCTACCATACCTAGCCCTGTTTGGCACCGTTCACCCTCACCTGAATATTGACAGCACCTGGTTCTAATCTGCTTTAATCAGGTACCTTTAAATCCAGAACCCTTTGTGAGATATTGAGTGGCTTCTTCATTTCCTGGAATTGTTTCATGATGCCTGCTTGCTTTTCTGCTCATTTGCCTCACATTTTTATCTGGCTGTTTTTGTCTCTATGAGATACCTCTACCCTATGACTCTCTGCCTACCTTCAGACTCTGAATTTCAACTGTGATTTGGATTTGTTTGTCATTGTTTCCCTCAATCTGGTTCCCGACGCCTTACCTGCACTTGGGCCTCCACTCTGAAAATAAACCTATTGCTCCTCCCCTTGCATCCTCTGTCCCGTCATTACTACTCACAGCATCCATCCATCATCCATGACAGCTTATTTAGTACAAGATCACAGTGACATGGAGCCTATCCCAGGTTGCACGGTACACAAGGCGGCGAACACACTGGATGGGATGCAAATCTACGGCAGGGCCTCATTTATTGCAGGTTCTATGAAAACCAGCGTGCCAACATTCCTTTGTTGTCTTTACCGTTAATGACAATCGACAAACGTAATACTATCAGCTTCTTTCTCATAAATATTACAACATTCCTAATGTCTCTGATACCTAATGGCTGCTATTTTTTAGCCCTGTTGTATTATCCTAAATCTTACCATAATTATTATCAGTATAATTTCAGTTTGTATTTATTGGCCCAACAGCTAAAATAAGCAGAGCTATATGTATAATGCACATGGCCACCTACACCATCTTTCAGAAATAGATATGACTTGCTAGCACAACTAAAACTCTTGCCTTGACTACAGGGGGTTGACATCACGCTGGGCTCACATAATCTCCAGGAGCCACGTTACAAAATGTGATGACAGAACGTACCACCCAGGGAGGGCGGCCACATCGGGATGTTGATTACGGGTAAAATAAGTTTCAGCTACCTAGCTAAAAAGGGCAAATGAAACTGATGTGTCAGTGTGGCTTTTGTTTTGCCCTTTGCAAGCCAAATCCACAGGGGGGTGTCATAGAAGGAGAAGTAGCTGTCAGGGAAAAAAAAAAACATCTTAAACACTAAGTCCCAGATGGAGCAGGTGGAAAGGGTTAAGAGCACAGCTAATTATGTGCAGGAGGAAGGCTGGGAACCTAACATGTAAAATGCTAATTGTGTTTTAGGAGCTGTCAGTGGAATGTGAACATCTCTGAATACAGACATTTCTGCCTCACTGAGGTGTGCCTGATTGGGACAGGCTGGCAATCACCATCTCTACAAGAAAGGCTTTTTTTTTTTTACTGAGGGAATAACATGTTTCAATGCACAAGGACAAAAAAAAGAGAGTCCTTAATGCATGTCTTCTGTGCTGGGAAATAAAAATGAAGATAGAGACATTTTTTCATTTTAAATGAACCTGTCTGACTTTTGAATTCAAGCCGTTTGCTTTCCAGCCTTGTTTGCTTTCGCTGAGACTCCCAGGCCAGTATCTCCAAAGGGAAATGACATGCTTTTAAATGTGGGCACAACTTAATTTCCATCTCCCAAAAAAGCTGGCTCTTTCTCTATACAAATGCATGCAGCGGCACAAAGAAAAACAAATCGCCGCTTGCTTATGCAAGAGCAGCAAAGCTAGACAGTCCTCCAGCTCTTCCTCCCGAAAAAAAGTGTCAGGGTTGTCAGGTGAAACAAAGTTCTTTGCTGCACATGTGGGAGGTCCGATTGCAACAACAACTGCTGCAAGAGTGACCAAGTGGGCTACCAGTGCTTATTGGGACCATGAGTGCTGCAGCTGGAGGACATAAATATATGTAAAAAGCAGCAGGTTGTTTCTTTATTTCCACAATCCAATAATCATGCATGCATGTCAAAAATTGCACGCAGACACCTCTTGGATTATGAGTTGGTTATTGTCTGACACACGCCTGCAGCAGATTATGGTGTCAGTTTACTTAATGCTCTTTTGGAGCTTAGTGTATTGTCACATGACAAAACTGACATGTGCAGTATTAGTAGATGAATCAGGATGTTCTCTGAAGGCACTTGTCAATACATGACCAGTCCATTCATCTTCAAACCACTACTTGCAATTTAGAGGCACCAGTTAGCCTAACTGCATATCTTTGGATGGTGAGAGGAAACGAGAGTACCCAGAGGAAACCCAAGAGACACCAGGAGAACAAGCTAATTCCACACACACGGGGCAGAGGTGGAATCTGAACCGCCGACCCTGGAGGTATGAGCTACAGTGTTCTGCTTTTTTTTTTCCCAGATTCTCTACAGGAATTTAAATATGTTGCTCTTCAGCAATTATTCTACATCTTTCTTTCATAACCCCTTTTTCTGTAAGGGCAATGGTGAGTTTGTCCCTGGATGGATCATGGATGGTATGCTAGGCCATCACCAAGAACACACTATCCATAGATTTTGGACTGTGGGAGGAGCCCCTGATGAGAAGAACGCAAACCCCACCGAGCTGAGGAGAAGAACTCAGAGCACCAGAGGCACTACCCACCATGCTTCATCTAATCATCTTCTAACCCTGTATCCTAGCCAGGGTCACAAGAGGGCTTGGAGCCTATCACACACAACACAGCAAACAAAGCTGGGGAACACCCTGGATGGGATGCTGGACCATCACCTCACACCTTATTGAGAAAAGCCAATTAGCATAAAAACACACCTTTTTAGAGCAGGAAAGCCTCAGGGCACAGGGAGAACACATAAACTCCACACACACAGAGTGGAGGAGGAATTTGAACTCCCACACCTGAAGATGCGACGCAAAAGTGCCACTCACTACACCACTATACCCCTGAGTCAGCCTGCTGCCTGAAATATATGTGGAGTTTTTTTTCAATGTCAAAATATGTAAAATAGTGTTCTGGCTCTAAAACAGTATTTTCTTTGAAATTGCTAATGGTTCATGATTACACTATTAGCAATGCATGGCACAGATGTGACCCTGCACTGGGTGACTGATTATGAATGTTCAATGGATTAAATACATGTGCAAAATACCTTTAAAAGTGTTTAATAAGAGAATATGAACATTGCATACAATTTCCACTGTAGCCATGCTTAACTGCTCATTTCTGTGCTCCAATCACAATAATTCCTCTTCTAACAGAGCACAACAATGACACCTTCAATATAAGAGAATATAATTGTACAATTTCATTCAAAAAGATGTATAATAGTAAGGTCGTCAGAGTCAGTGGAAAAAATGTACATAAGTTAAGTGTGCCATATGCAGATGTATGATGTCATTGATATTCAAATGAGTGAGTGCATATGTAATGAGGGGTTCCATATGACATCAGAAATATTAAAATCAGATGCTGTGTATTTAATGAGGATGGGCATGAACCTGAATAGAGATGAGAAACCACGATGGTGCTAAGTAACGGGTGGGGGTTGAAGGACACAAAAGAAGACCATCGAGATATTCTTATGTATGATTCTCTCATGTCTAAGATGGCTGTGTTTGATGGGCTGTGTTTCACGCTGTGGCCCTGAGTGTTAAATCACGAATGGCAGGTTTTTGATGGGGCTTCCACACGCAGGCCTGCGGACGAAACATGGCTGAAGTTACCCATGCCAGTACATATAGCTGGGCCTTGTCAGACAGTAGTTCATACAGATGGTATGTAGCCCAAATAGCTGGTGTAAAGCCGGAGAATCACCTAGAATGTACCAACTTGCTGTCTTGTACTGTGCTGTCTTAGAGTTAAATATTTTCATTAAGACCTACCATGAAAAGGCTTTTTAGAAAAAGGTTTTTATTTAAAAAGAATATTTAGGACGAAGAGAGATCTTGTGCTGAAGTACCTCAGCAATATGTAATACCATTTTTTGACAACTCATTATTAATTCTTTTTGTTTTGAGTCATTCCTTCAGGGACTCTGTTTTCCTTCTGTACTCTAAAATCATATTATTAGCCCAAGTAACAGCCCTCACCATAACCCTGTAGTGTATCAGCGGTTTGAAGATTGATGGATGTTCTCGTCAAAATCGACATATTGAAGTACTTATTAACAAAACTGTGATTGTTTAATTTTTTGGCCCCATTAGGTAAGTGCTTCATGAAGAAGGCAATTTTGGTACTGTAGCATAAAATTGCCCATTTTGCAGAAGCCCAAATGCCTTACTGTATGTATGAAGTTTCAAGTGCAGGGCTGTACTTTGTGCCAGAGCGTTTATGCAATGCTGAGCTTTATTGAAAGCCAGCAGACAAAGCAGATAAAGCTTTCAGGCCTGTTAAGAGCTTACGTTTGCAAGGCACCATAGGTCACCTGGTCAGCCAAAATAGCTAGTCTTCCTTATCTGAAAAGGCTAGTTTAGATCACTGGAAAAAATCTTACTTTAGGTAATAGAATTGATTAGTCTTGTTGAGTGGTCTTACTTTAATTTCTTGAATGGAATTGTCATAGCTCCCTGGTGGAAGTAGTCTTAGTCAGATAAATTTGCTTGTCATGATCACTGGAAAAGGTCACTGGATGGACTGAGTGCCCAGTATAACCCAATAAACAAGCAAAAAAAAACCCTGGGTGTTCCACAGATGCCGCAAGACTGGACGTTTACATTCTGTTTATCTGCTGATTTTCCCGTTGTTCCATAGATAACCCAGCAATAGACCAGGCATTTTCATGAATAAATATAATTGGCCTTCATTCACAAATGCTCTGTGTTTGTGCAGCACTAACAGGTGAGACACTGACTTTCCACTGATGTCTGAATAAATCAAGAGTCTCGATGTTCATGCCGAAATGTGATTCATGAAATCAAATGCTGAAATTCCGACAGAAGCAGCCAGATGAGGTGAGTCTGCGAGGTTTTTTTTTTTTTTTAATGTGGGCTTGCGTTTCTATGCAGGTTGCATTTCCTAATTGGACAAGATGTTCCAAATGATTACCAGACGCTGGCTGAAAAAGCAAATGTAAAAATAGATTCTGCCTTTCATGTGGAATCTCTGAAAACATACAGTATATGTGATCAGTTCTATCACACAACAGAAAGCCGTGCAAACGATAACAAGCATTTTTTTATTGTTGACTTCTCTGCAATCGATTTCTGCTTTTAAACGACTTAGCAGATGTCTTTTAAGTTGACTTTGTTTACAGAATTTTACTCTTTTGATTTATAAAGCTGAATATTTGTCAGAGCAATTTAGGTCAAGACCCATGCTGAAATATGAACCGCTTTCCTCTTGACAGATTTGATTTGACAATGTCAGCAGGTAACATTTGAGGAAATGCCTATAACAAAAGCCATTTATTATGCTTGCACATAGCCAACAGAAGGAAGTACTTTGACTAGGAAGGCTGCTATGCCTCCCTGAAGGTTTTTAGCCAGCAGTGTTTCTCCCCTCTTACATTCTCTAGTAAAATGCTTTAGACATGATCCGCATGCCTACAATATGTTGCAATTTTTCTTTTCACCAAATGGGGGCGAGACTCCCAAAATAGGGTATTAATGTGTAGTTAATGCCACGTGAAAGAAATCTTACAACACAAAAACATTTTCCCACAGAAAAAGTGCTACAGGCCACAGAGGGCAGTATACATTGGGAGTAATTCAGAGATTTATTTTGGAATAAAATGATAGAATTATTTTGCTAATCATGATGGATGTGTGTTTTAGAGCAACTGGCCCTCTGTATTTTGATGTAAGTCAGTCTGGTCCTCTTTGAAACAGTCTGGACACCCATGCCAATTTCTCAACACTGAACTTTGAAACAATACTTTTACTAATCCTTTTCATATTCCTGTTACACTCAAGAAATATACCCTAGTTAGTGTGTTTTAACTTCATCCAGACTCAGGTGTATATTTAACAGTGTGATCCTCAGCATTGATCGGTTGGTTCAGGATACTCCCACACATCACGGGTGTTGGAGCCTCATTTGTCCCATTACGAATATTCACTCTTTCATGGTGCCCATTATAATAGTAATGCAAAAGGAAGGGATTTGTTTTCCCAAAGAAGGTTTTGGTATATTTGTGAGAATATTTTCATGTAAAAAAGATAGTGCTCCCCTAGGTTGCTCTGAAAATTGGTTTATGGCTCTTTTTCTATGCTTTGCTGGTCCTGCTGATTTGTGAACCGATTCTATTAAGAAGTATGAAACAGTTCTTGAAAAAAAAAACAAAACAGAGCACATGGTAACATTGGAAGGGCTGCCATCATCTGTAGGAAGGGGTTCCTATCTAACAACATAACTGCACTGGTAGCCCAAAGTGAGAAAAGCATCTGAACATGCATTCAACATGGCTGTTGAAGAAAGGGACCAAATCACAAAGGTCAATGAGGAGAAAACGAAATACACAGCATTCACAGGACGTGAGCTGGGTTTGCTGGAACAAATGCTTCTCTACTGCAAATTTTGCTTTTGTCCTGTGAATTTGGGGTGTATTTTACTACATACAGATGAGATGTAATGTTAACGAATGCCTGAATCATACATGCAGCTAATAATTTTCTTTTGGAAATCTTTTGGAAAATAATTGATATTAAAAAATCTTTTGTTATCCAAACATGCTTTTTTTCAATTGGTAGTGTAAAAAAAACTGTGAAAAAAAATATTTGCTTATTCAATAAAGATATCCAAAAATGGCCTGGAGAATGTTTTTATTTCCATTTACGAACTAGAAAAAAAAATTGTATTGTAGTGATACTTCAGAAAGACTGCTATCTTTTAATTGGTATGACAGCTGTCTTCAACCATACAATTACTGAATTAGTCAGTGGAAAAAAGTACAAAACCTACTATTTTGTGTCACTGTGTGAATCACACCTAACATTCAAATGAGATGGAAACAGAGTTGTCTGCAGAGTTTAAGAAGGTAATACCCAGGTGTGGGCTGTCACGTCACACCATGAGTTTGCCACCAGAGGGCGCCCCTGCGTCTGCTGCAAGTCTACCACGCACCTGTCTCCCATCATCTGATCACTCACCTGTTGTCCCATCACTTTCCAACAGTCGCTGCTCAGTTATTGAAGCCATTGCCACTTCTGTGCCCTGTCACACATGCACCTAGTCATGCTTCTCCCCATAGTCTTGAACTCTAGTGTTCACTGTTCTCCCTGCGATTCTATGCCTGCTCTCAGATTCTGTCTTCTCCTGTTTCCAGCCCTCTGCTACTCCCCAATAAAATTCCTACACCACCTTAGCTTGCTTTTCCTGGTCATCTGTCTCTCCGAGAGGATCCCCAGAGTGCGCCTGACATGGGCAGTGAAAAGGCTACAAGACCATCTAAAAGGAGTTTGTGACCACTGTCACTAGCATTATCAAGAAGTGTACAGCCCATGGGACTGTAGCCAACATCCCAGGACATGGCTGCAAAAGGAAAATTGGCCCAAAATTGAAGAGAAACTTTCAAGCTCAAAGTGCACCATTTGTCACTGTCTGAAAGAAAACTGGATTCATGCTAGAAGACCCAGAAAAACCTATTTCCTCAACAAAAAAAAAAAAAAAAGTGAGTGGAGTATGGCAAAATGCATCTTGACAAGACAGTCCATCTGGGAAAATATCCTTTGGACAGACAAAAGAAAACTAGAGCTTGTAAATCACACCAACTCTGTTCACAGAAAACAAAACATTCATTAAAAAGAACAGTATGTTTACAGTGAATCATGGTGGAGTCTTAGTGATGTTTTGGGATTATTTTACTTCCTCTAGTACTGGATGCCTTGAATCTGTGCAGGGCACCATGAAATAAGAAGACTCTCAAACTATTTTGGAGCAAAATGTACAGCCCAGCAACAGAACACAGTGTCTCTGGCACATACCTCAAAAAGCACCTAAGGGTGGATGAGAAGAAAGCAGGACCATTCTGAAGTGACTATAAGTCCTGATCTAAATCCTATTGAACATCTGTGAAAAGAGCTGAAATTCAGAGTTGGGAGATGGCACCCACAATCTCAAGAGAACTGGTGTAGGATGCTCAAGGAGAGTAGGAGAAGCTGCAAAACTACCAGCAGAGAAGTGTAGAAATCTCGTTCAGCGCTACAGTAGGTTTTGATAGTTTGAGGGCCCGTTTATACGCATTATAGCGAATGCAACATTTTGCCACTGTTCTGTGAAACTGAGGGCTCAAAACGTCTACAATGTTTCCCTCTGATACTGATAATTGTTACAAACACAAACTAATGGACTCATTTGTATGGTTGTACAACAGAATAACTATCCATTCTACTTGTAATTTACACAATACCCACTGCAACACTAGATTTAAACATATGGATATTTTAACGTTCTATAAATGAGTTTCTGTTCCGAGTATATTTTACATACTACCTACTCGTACTCATGTATTTTTTTCATACTGTAGATGGTAAAAAAAAAAAAAAAAAAAAAAAAAAATAGGAATTTTCTCAGTCTGTTTTTCTTAATGGTGCAGAAGGATATTGCCCTCTAAGAGAACTACTTACCAAACAGTGCAGAGGTCTTTTCGATCGACAGGCATTTACATTTTTACACGGTCTACCTGCTGCCTGATTCAGCTCTAGGCTTGCAGTAGTAGGCTACATAATGCGCTCCGAATATAATTTGACTGCAAAGCTTGCACTGCAAATTTGACTGTCAACTGGGAAGAAAAGGTCATGCAAATTTCGAACTACCGCCCGCTAATTTGCTTATATTTTCAAAAGAAAGTAGTGAGGCACGCTGGACTGACTACGGATTTATTTATATGGCGCGCCTTCCAGAAACGAGAAAGAGAAAACTTCAGCACCATGGACAAGTCACAAATAGAAAACGTCAAACGACTCAGAAGCGCACAAACTATGGATATCCGTTACTGAAAATACAAGCAAACATATGCTTCACATTAAATGTCACCTCATACATTTTTGTTGCTATTTTTCTGATGTTGGTAATCCGTGTTTTCCGTTCTGTTTGGCTTGCAGCAGTTCCGATGCGATCGGTTCCAGATACTGTACAGTATCTTTTCTGAGCAATCGGTAAACCTTACTTCAAGTGCCACAGCTGACTGCCGCACACTAAACCCCCAGGGGTAACGTCACTCCCCTTGCAGATCGGCTTCATCCTTCCATACCCTACCACCACATTAGCAACTGCGAAAGGCAAGATCGCGTACCCCTCCTACAGCAATCTGAGATGTTCATCAAACAAAATTTAACGACACCTCTTTTCCCAGATTCCATATTTCGGTCTCGCCTAGAGGTTTGCAGTGGCTTAGATGCGCTCCCTTTCGGGAACGCAGCTGAATAAAAGAGAAAGGTCACAAGAAGTGGGAGATTTTATGCGCCAAAGATGATTTGTGACAACCTAAAGCTCGCAAAGCTACTGTAACTTAATTGAAAACAATAAAGGCGTGTTTGCACTTCAACAGCTGAAGACATTTTTTTAAACATGCCTGTTCGGAGAGGTCATGTAGCACCTCAAAACACGTTTCTGGGCATTATTATTCGGAAATTCGACGGACAAAGTAAGTACTGTGCATATTAATTTATTTACGACACACTTGGTCTGTCAAGTGTGCAGCACCACGTTGCATGCTTTATACTGTTTGCGCTGTTTAAAAAATTGTTGGAATTACCGGCAATGTGAGTGTTTAGGTAACTTATCTAGAGTGAAGAAGCGTAATTCCTTTTCATCACACGTTTTGCGCACTGAAATTATGAGGAAATTAAGAAATATAGACAATTGAATGCACCGACAGATCAAGAGAGAGAAGACAATTCAAATATAAGTATTTACTGGGAGAAAAATCATTGCTGACCGCAATACTTGACAAAACCACGGCACTGCTGCCTTAAGTGGGTAAACCTATTACTAGGTATCGTATTTATAAAACTTGTTTCTCCGAGTATGTTTCATACTGGATGAGCAATACATACACAAATACTTATTTACTTGTCCATGCTACATAATCAGTTTTTTTAAAGAAAGACGGGTTGTAATTATTCTCGCGTGATGTACAGGGCTGTATATGACCACTAAGACGGATAATAACATGCTTAGACGGCAAAAGAATTTAATTTAGCATTTTCAATTTTTTTTACAAGTCGAAGTAAAATGTTTTCTTATAAAGTTTGAGGTTTTTTTTATTTTTTGTTTGGAGTTTTTGAATTTCTTTCTGTTAAATATCATCCTGCCTGCGGTGCACCGTTTTATCTGAACCACAGACAAATGATTAACATTTTAGTTGTGATTGCATGTATGGCAGCTCGAGAGGACACCGGGATGACCTCATATCAAACCCATCTCTTCAAAACAGAGTGGAACCCCTAACAATATACATTTGCTTCGTTTTTAGACAAGAAGTTCATTATAGCGAATGCCAGAGCGGAGAACTGTGCCATCATCTACTGCAATGATGGCTTCTGTGAGATGACAGGCTTCTCCAGGCCAGATATCATACAAAAGCCATGCACCTGCGACTTTCTCCACGGCCAGCACACAAAGAGGCATGCTGTTGCACAGGTGGCCCAAGCTCTGCTGGGTTCTGAGGAAAGGAAGGTGCAAATCACTTATCATCGCAAGGACGGTAAGCTTCTGAGATTATTCCAGGTCATAGAGGATGGAAGGTGGCTGTGGCTTCCTAGGGAATCTGAGACAACTAACTAGGTAGATAACTACAAAAAAATGTGGAGCCGACTGAGATGGAGTTAAATCCAAATATCTGGATTTTAACCTTGATTGCACTTTTCGGTTTTCATGTCAGTAAGAGTACCGTATAGAATCCTTTACATCACAGGCTATAGTGCTAGCACCCGAAAGCAGTGTGATCTCTCTTTGGCCTGAAACTCCTCATTCCCAGTGACTAAGACAAGGCAGATGTTTGAAAGGGTTGGAGTTTGAGTAGCAGTTAAGGTGGGGAACTCATATGGAAGAGGACTCATTAAGTTGCTGGTTCAGGTCTCAGGAGAAGCTAGGCTGTTGTACCCTTGAATAAGCTGCTTAACCTCAATTACTCAAAGCAAATGAGGGGAAAAAAAACTATCTGGGTCACTTTGGGAAACCTGTAAATTTAAGATGTACTGAATCAAATAAGGATGCTAGTTGGGTTACATTCAGAAATATAAACAATACCTCCAGTGGTTAGCAGTCAGTCTTTCGTATTCATTTAGCAAAGACATAGCGAAACATCCAGGCTCTACTCTGGTGTGTCTGTGGATCACGTATGTTCTCCTCATACGTGTGGGTCTTCTCCATATACTCTCATTTCTTCCCACAATCCAAAGACATGCAGTTAGGCTAACCAGTATTGCTGAATTGGCCATAATGTATGATTGCATAATTATGTGTATGAGTTTGTGTTATTATGTGTCCTGCAATGGACTGACATCCCATTCCATAAGCCTTGTGCTCAGTGCTGTCAGGGATAGCCCCCCACCCCCTGCCAGGATAAACAGTTGGAGGACGGATGGGTGAATGGATGGATGAATGGAATGGATAAAATACTACATTCCTGTTGTAACACCACTTTACCAAATGCAGTATGAACCGATCTGAAGGACAATCTACCAAGTAAACCTTAAAATTTGATCCGTTTAATCAGAAAATGAAAAGTATTTACTACAATGAGCATGACATATTAGGCTGCAAATGTCATTTTTCAGTTACAGATCAAATGCTTTGCCTTGTTAATATGCATGAAGATCTGATTTCACCACATCTGGCTTGTGAGTGCCTGAGAATATTGGAGACATTAGAAATCTGCAGACAGAAATAGCTCTGGTACTGTTCACTGTTAGTGTGAATTCAGAAGCATGGATTTAATCAATGGTGTCGTACAACAAAGACCTAACGAACTGATGTCTCTTACAAAAAATGCAACAATCCTCACATGACACTGGGGACATAATCAATGGAAACACCAGAAGTATAGTACTGCTTAGCTCAACAATGATTATTTTACATTATACTAATTCACGGTATATCTCTTTAAATGATGCCTCAGTTGAAATTCAGATGTTTTCTGAGGTCGACAATAGAGACAGGCAGTGCAGTATGTTGTTTGCTCTTGAGCAAGTGTCCGAGGTAACTAATTTGTTTTAAATCCAAATCCTGAGGTAAAGCAGAAATGTCGCACTTCGCCTTCATGCAATTTCGACTGTGAACAAAGCTCGACTACTCACTGAAGCTCCTTTCATCAATATTCTCTGTCATTTAATCGCAATCAAATGGATAACATGGAGAAATGCAAGCCTGAAAGAAGGAAGCGAGATGATCAGAGGGTTCAAGGTTAGATGCACAACATATAGCCGCAAGCTGAACGTCAAACCCAGAAGCCTGATAGTTCAGACATAACATTATAAATCAGCCAAGATGAGTATGGGGGTGGTGTAAGGTCAGGGGAAGGAGGCCAGGACCGCCGGCTTGGAGAAGCTCCTCCCTTGCCTATTCCAGCAGTTTCTGTGTGGAAGCCAGAGAGGAACAGCATTTGATTCACTACATTATAGTTATACAAACCAAATATGTTGTATATTAGTCAGGGTGGCTTTGGTGGCTATCATAATTACTTCACACTTCCAAATTTATAGGTTTAAATCTCCAGGTCTTTGTGTGTTTGTGGAATTTGTGTGTTCTTATGCTTGTGGGTTTTTTTCTGGTTTATAATCGCCTATTGTTTACTTCCAAAGAGTAGCAAATTTGTCAATGTGGCCATGCAAAGCTAGAAAATGAAGGCTTTGAAAATTTTTTGAGCCCATTCAGTGCCTTGCTGATTTTTTTTTTTTTTTTTTTTTTTGGGGGGGGGGGGCACTGGTGCAGGTGGTAGATTTCAATTTGGTTTTTGTGGAAAGGTAGTAGTTTAATCGGTATTTTTGGTTGTAGGCGACTGGTGT
>JAACJT020000001.1:32541341-32554362 GCA_009936485.2 Gymnarchus niloticus | reverse complement strand
ATTGATGTGTAATTATGAGACTGGTTACTGTATCCAAATTGGACAACCCCAAAAGCCTATTCACAAATAGGTCACACCTACAGCAGTGTCATAAGATTCATTAGAAAGAAACTACCACCAAAGTCTGTGGAGGCAGGCATCATGTCAACTAGGTTTGATTGATCTCAAAAAAACTGAGTTTTCTTTTCAATAGGGTCTTTAATACGATACCATCATACACAGATTACAATACATTACAAGACCGAGCCATTTATTGTGTCACAGAAAATTTCGTACTATGGGACACCCATGTCATTTGTATCCAGAACTGTCTTGTTTTATTCATTCATTTTTTATTTTATATTCCATCTGTTTTGAAAACGATGGTGGTTATGATTGTGGTTTAGAGAAGTTAATGCCTCTGTAAGAGTAAAGTTTCTTTAATAGCGACTGAATACTCTCTTAACAACCAAAGTTGCTATTTGTTTTCACTGCTAACTTCACTTAACATTGCAGTTTCAGCTTTTGCCAGTAACACCATGACTCTTAGTTAGTATTGCTGTCCTTATTGAACATTTAATACATTGTTTACTTGCCCACTGGATGCCGTTAAAAGTATGACATGTTCGACAATCACAGTTACATACGGATTTTGACAGAATTCATGGAATGACACATCTTGATGAAAAACACAAATGTGATTGTGCCAGACGGCCTTAGCTCCATGTGGCCTGCCATTACTCTACACTGTACTGCTAAATGCTACTGTTTGTTTACCTAATACCATGTCAGAAGAGTCAAATTTCAAATAAATTTAGTATCTATCATGCAGGGCCTGCAAGAGAGGGTTGTTTGTTTGTTTTCTTGTTTGTTTTTTGTTTGCGCTTTGTTTGACTTCTGTCCAGTTACTATATGTTGGTAATTTGTTCAAGTTTCACAGATTCTCCATGGATCATACATATGTATATGTGTTTGTACATGTTGAGCCTTGGGTAGGAGTTGGTAAGGGTTCAACAAAGAAATGGAAAATGGGATGAGTAAGGGCATGCACAGACTGAGGAAGGGCGCAGTATTGAACCTTCGTGAAGGCTACTCAGCCTTAACCCATCTGACTGTAGCTGTAGGAGAAGGAAGAATGATATGGTGCTCTCTTAAGGAAAAGGGTCCCTCAGTGGCTTGGGTTTGATGAGTTGCTTCTTCATGCAATATAGAATCAGCATTTGAAATATTCTGCAATGCAGAATGCAGGTTTCACCATATCACAGCTGTATTATATAACCCTGAATATTGCAACACGTCTAGCAAAAGAAACAATTCGTGACACCATGATGAAAGGAAGCCTTACTGAATGCCAACCAACAGTCAGATTTAATAATTCTCAGATTAAAAATTTATGGGAGGCCTCAGGTGCTTTAATGAGTCAAGTAATGGCTGTGTGGCCTGGAGACAGCAAGCCAAGGGCGAGCTGTGCAGAGGTCCCACCCCCCACCAGACAGACATCCCTATGCTCCGGTGCCCCTGCTCTGAGTCCAGCTGCACACCGACCCCTGCGCCATGGTGCTGATGTGTCCGGCTGACTCAGGACGCCAGCCACAGGGAGGGTTATTTTTAGAAAACATCAGAGCGGAAACACCCTATCGTTTCACAGCTAGCATTCTTATTTTAGCTCACCATGTGACGGCCACTCGACCTCCCTGTATTTGTCCTGCTAGACTTTCGGTTGTTTTCAGTCACCCTGCAAGGGGCAGTAAAATTCTTCCATGTTATCATTTGTCAAAGTTGCTCATTTTCTCTAGTGAACTTGTAATCCGAGGGAAGGGGAGGGCTAACTGTATATTTATTCAAATATCTATCAATTGGCATGTTTTCACTGTTTTTATGGGAGTTTCCAAGTCAGTGATGATCAACAAAATCTCCTATAAAAATCCAATCTTCTAATAAAGCCATGATATAGATGTTTTTATTATAACCATTAAATAGACTAATTTATGACCTCACTGTAGATGTGGTGCATGGCAATATCAGCAGTCACACTGAAGGAATCTAAAAGCTTCCATCAACCTGGGAGAATAAAAGGAATCCCTCTCAGAACTGCAATGACATTAGCCTTTTACGTCAAGGTTGGGGATACCACAGATATGCTGTATTTTTTATTTCAAGTGTCTGACACTCATAAATATGAAAGTATCTTTTTTATTTTTTGCTCTGAGGATGAAAAAAATCAATTTGTAATAGCGAACAGGCAGCAAGTGAAGCCCCCCCATTTCCCCAGCATAATACATGGAATTTACCAATCCCACAAAATGCAATTTAGACTACACCATGATGGTTTGAGAAAAGCCCGTGGTTCAGCAGAGGTGAGACGTGTGCCAGTTCAGAGGCTATGCCAGCCATCTGTCCCATACAAAATATCTGCAGGAAAAGCCACACACACACACACACACACACACACACACACACACCGACTCCTTAATATGCAGCAGGTCGTACCTATTAAATCCCCCCAAGACTAACAAGAGGTTATGTTAAGCTGGTGCCTCATACATGAAAAACATTTGCAAATCTGTTGCCACTCTCTCTGTGACTCTGTGCTTAATATATTTTAAATTGGGATTTTACTTTGAATTATTTAAAGCGAATCCAGGCACAGATGTTGCATTCTTTACAACTGAATGAATTTGGATGGATGGATGGATGGATGGATGGATGGATGGATGGATGGAATTTCTTATATATTCAGCTGCCCTTGTAGCATATGCACCTTTAAATAGTAATGAGACAAATCTGCAACTCATGCCCAGTAATTCAGCAGTTTGACTCACTTGTAGTTGTTTCTGTAATTGGATCCCTTCAGGTTAATGCAGGTGGTGAGTGACAACACAGAGTGTACCTTGTGGTTGCTACCACTCACACGGTTTCTACCGTACCCGTTGTCCTGTGTTGTACAGATCTTGACTTATATGTACAGTATGTCTTGATTGTAAATTGTCATGTTCATCGATATTCTTATCTTCAATACAAACATACAGTATGTTAGCTGCTTTGTTTACATTACTGTTATATTGTGTGTGTGTTTTTTACATAATTTATTTTACTATACTTAGCTACAGTTTTATTTGCTTTATTTATCTGATGTGTAATTTTCTATTTTCGTATTGGCTCAGGACGTCTCTGACAAAGTTTCTTTGTGGTACCGCAATGATGATAAACCTCTTGAATCTTGAATCTGTGTCGAACAAGAATTGAACAAGAACTGTGGGGGTTTCAGAAAGTGGGTTTAACAAGTCATATAGTGAAATGTAAATCCTAATTGGAGAAGAGCTGAAAACCCGATAACAGGATTTATTGATTCCCTGACTCTTCCTGAATTTCTCCAATCAGAATTCAAGTTTAGCTATTAGAAATGCTGAACCTGCTTTCTGGACAGACCCCTGCCTCTTTTCAGGTTGTTTACATCATCAGGCATCTCAGGAGGGGAGAATTTCTGCTGTAGGATAAATGTCTGAATGTTTATTCATATATTTAGAAGCTTGTCCATAATTTAGAAACGCAAACATAAAGATTATGATTATATTATTAACAATAGTATCAATAAAAACACAGGTTCCTGAAACAGTACTGTATATATACAGTACTTTAACACAGGGACATAGTAAACCTTTTATAGATAACCGCTTTAATTGTGTAGAAGAGGAGGCACAGCGTTTGCCTCGAACCAGCTGCACATGTTGGCCGGCATGCTAAAGGCATCATAGCTGAATGTGGCATCACCTTAGCACTCATAGTTCTGTGTAAGCCAGCCCCGACCGACATGTCAGCAGACCCCATTCAGTGTGCCATTATCACCATCATTCTCACCTTGGAACGTCTGTCACCAGACACATCCGTGCAACACCCATCATAAAAACGTGTACAAGTGAACAAGCCCTAAGCATGGAGATTAGATTACTTTTATCAGATGGTGGTGTGAATTTGAGAAACTGCCCAGAGGATCTCTGTCTCTTTTATATTGTCAATTAAATCGCGTTCTTTTATCCGGAGCTGAAGAATGTTACTTGGGGACATAGCAAATATAATGGGGAATTCCTCACTGAAGTGTAAGTTTGCATTGAATACATTGAACATTCTGTTGCCAGTTGAGTTTTCCAGTGTGGCATCCAGGTGTACTGCTGCTCTCTGTTATTCAGAGGTTACCATAAAATGAGCTTCATTTTGAGCGTTATCTGTTTAAGTACCGTGTTTTTCAGCTCTGATTAGCATGATTTAAATCTCATAGCAACTTCTGACACATTATATAGTGATTCAGAGTCATCGTCTCATCTTGTATACCTGTCACATCAAGGGGACATGCAGTATGTTTAATTGTCCCCGCTTCTATTTGAGGTCCATTCCGTAGCAGACATTCATCTATCATCCAATTGCTTATTTACTTGTTGTGAGCCTGGGACTTTTTCCAAGACGCATAAGTCAGAGAAAACACCCGGAATGAGAAGCCAGTCTATCACAGAACACACAACTCATCCCCATTTTTCCACCACTTATCCTAGGAAGGGTCACAATAGCAGCATCCAAAGCAGGTTGTAGTGTTACAGTATGTGTGTGACTATTCAACACAGCATTCTTAACTTAGGAACTTAATCATTTGAACATAACATCACGGGTATAGGACAAGCGATCACACAGAAAGACGAGTACATAACCATCCAGGTCCTGTCCTATATGCAATTGTACACATTTTTAAAGGAACAATACCATCATTACACACAGATTAAACCCAGACATATTTTTCATGGCCACAAACTTTAGCTCATTCTGAAGGATCCCTAAATGATCCAACATAGTCAGTTTGTGTGGGTCCATGTGGTCATACGTCTTCTCCACAAAGCACAAATAGACTGTGTTACCATATTCCTATGAACTCTCCCAAGGCTGTCTGCTTGTGCTTTGTGGTAGGGATGAATTAGTCCTACTGCTCCACAGCCAAACTAGAAGCCACATTGTTTCTCCTGAATCCTTGGTTTGGTCATCAGGTGGCACCTCCTCTTCAGTGGCTCAGCATACGCCCTCTGAGGGAGAAGGGGCAGTGATCACACTGTTGTTAAGACACACAGTCTGATCCCGCTTTTTAAAAATAGGGGCCACATCTCTTGTTTGCCAGTCCCGAGGTATTTTACCCAGCTTCTACACAATATTGAAGAGGTAAATCAACCACATCACCCCAAGAATGTCCAGTCCCTTTACCCTCTCTGGATGGATTTAATCTACCCCTGCAGCTTTTCCACCATGGACGCTGATGACTGACTCTAATCCACCAATAGTTTCCAACTCTGCCTCTCACCAGTTTTTGGAGACCCTCAAAATGTTCCTCAAAGTGTTCTTTTGACTGCTCAGCAATATCCAGAGAGTAGGTCAACATTCTCCCCATCCCAACTGGACACAACTTGAGCAAGGTCCTGTACAGGTCACACGTACTACTATAGGGAATCTTCAGACCCCAGTTGACCTAACCATCTGTTGTAGACTGAAGAAGAAAACTCACACTAGCACAGGATTTTAGTCCCAAAACTGCTCCCCACTGAGTCACCCTGTCATCTCGTCCTGTAACAGGCTGGGTTGCTTATTTTCTATTTTATGTCTTAACACAAATTCACTAGGTATTAAAAAATCTCTACAAGACGTCCCCTGAGAGTAACTGCTCATATACTGTTGTACGACAGGAGCAACTTAATGAGATGCATTGTATCAATTGTCCTTTCGTATTTTAATTACCAATAAGGGATGCTGCATGTAATAATTTTTTATATTCTGAGCACAGAATCCATAAATATGCACATACGATGAAGACATGAGTTTTACTGGCAAGGAGAGCATCTCATTAGTTCTAGTTTTATTGGTATGGATTATGGGCTGCCATCTGACTTTTTTTTAATGACAGTGTGGATTTATTATATATCTTTTTATCATTTATTTTCTTCCCCCAGTCTGCCAGGTTTTGCACATATAAAAAGATTGAAGAGATATTCCCAGCATGATCTATAAATACGTTTATTTCATTTCCTTTCCCTTGACTGGTCTGGAGTCTATTTTGTCAGAGATTTTATGTTTAATAATGACATGACTGCTTCCTTTCCAAACATGATTTCCCAGCATTCTTATTTGAGAACTGCACTACTGCGAATGATTCAGCAGCAGCAGAAGGCAAACACCGGAATAAAGGGTAATGGCGCGAGAGTGTATGAGTACGCAAGACAGTGCACATATGTATGAAAGATACAAGAGCACATGGTCATGTAACACAGATAACAATGCACAGGTATGTAGCACAGGCAACAGGGTGCATAGGCATGTACTGTTTTGAAACAGCAGTCATTCAACATGAAATAGATAAAATGACCCTTCTGAGCTGTGGCTATGTGAAAGTTTAAGAAGCGAGAGTAAAATCCATTGGACCATTAGACATCTGATTCAATAGTGTTAGCAATAAGCCCACGTCAGACACACTTAAGTGATATTTATGCTGCATGATTCATATGATTTAATAAGCAACGCTTTTAATAGCTGTTGCCCACAGTTTACCAGAATATGCGGTAAGTCCAAACATGTTGCTTTCACATTAGGTTACAACATATTCCATTAATACGTCAACGTAAACCACTTGTTAAATTTGAAGCCAAAAGCATTATATATAAAGCTTGTATGACTTCGATTGATATACAACCAACTCCATCCAGCAGTGCTACCAGGAACTTCCGCATTACATCTAGAAATCGACCGGAAAGGAATCATTATACATTTAAAAAGTATCCAAAAAAGCCACAGCTTTTAATGGCAGAGGAAACAGCATCTATCATATCGTGTTCCTGTGAAGCCCACTACACCTTCACCTGCCAGCAGCCATGGATTGAGGTATTATAAAAATCCCAGCCCCTCAGTGAGGCTGCAGAGCTGGACAGAAAATGTTTCCAATCAATAAGTTCAGCATCTTTGGGGGGAGGGGGGTATGACATTCACAGAAAAACAAGAAGGAATCACATTTGCCCTTCTGCAGAGTGTGTGTGTGTGTGTGTGTGTGTGTGTGTGTGTGTGTGTGTGTGTGTGTGTGCGCACACACTATAACAGGCATCTTGAACACTAGAGGACTGAATGCCAGGCAGGTTTAAGGGGTGGTGGAGGGGACTGCTGTCCACAGGAAGACTCCAGTGCACACATTCGCTCGCTACATTTCCAGCTACAGTATGGACAAATATAGCCAATACAGAATACAGCATGTGGTTTCTATTTGGGTTTCACAGAGGGGGAGGACAAATATAATTAGTGCCAATATTGTGATGCACTTTTGAGTCACCTGCTAAAAACGAACGTAATGCAATTAATACAAATAGCAGACATCAGTACAGTAAAGGTGTTTTAAAAATATTTTGGTCATTTATTTTTGGATTGGGCTGCCAGTGGCTCTGTGGGTAGTATTGTCATCTCACATGTCCAGGGTTGAGGGTTTGATTCCCAAGCTCCGCCTTTGTGAGTGTGTGGAGCCTGGATCGTCTCTCTGTGTTGTGAGGTTACATCCTCTGGTTACATTATGCCATCCAAAAACATGTGGTTAGGTGAACTGGTGTCTTCGAATTGCCCTTTGTGTGTTCCCTAGAATGGACTTCAGTCTTGTCTTGGGTGCTCCCCTCCCCTCCTTTATGCCCTGTGCTTCCCAGGGGAGGTTCACCATGACCCTGCACTGGATGGATGGATGGATGGATGGATGGATGGATGGATGGATGGATGGATGGATTGATGGATGGATGGATGGATGGATGGATTTTTAGACTGCTGTTAAGCTGATTTAAACACAAGACTGATTTGTTCAAATGCCTGATGATGCCGTTCTGATTCTGATATGTCAGAGTTGGGTTAGTAGATCAGACCCGTTTGTCCTCAAATAACACCTGCTTCATCGTCATCGGCAGCTGCGGCATAATGAAACGGGTATTGCTTCGCATGCGACATTTTCAAAGGCCCACACTGCAATCCTCTCACGGCAAGACTGAACTCATTTTCAGACTAATTAGACTTTCCCTCTGCAAGCCTTTCCACTGGAGGTGTTGCATAGTGACACATTATGTTAGTGTCACACAGGCAGCAGTATGGATCACCCAAATAACATCTGCAGTCTCAGCTCTACGATCTACCATCTGACAAACTCCCGTTAAGTGCTTTGGGGCAACCATGTTGTTAAAGGCGCTATAAACGTAAGCTGAAATAAACTGAAGGAGTGCAGTGTTTGAAATCCCAGGTGGTGAGCCAAACGCTGTCGCTGACACCATCAGACACACGGCTGACTGCACAGTTGGCCGACGTGCTTTCTTCCACAGTACAGTCTGGGTCGGTGGGGGCAGGGTGTGCATCTGAAAGATGCTGAGTCATTGTAATGTACATGAAAATAGTGAGGAACGATACAGGCTCACACTCACGTACGCTTCTGGGACAGCGTCGTGTTGACTAATTGCAGCACTTTCCAGAAATTAAAGTCTGTCCCAAGAGTTCGGGTAGTTCTGGAGACAGAAACCAGTCTGCACAACGGCAGCCTCACACTTGTTGTATAAAGCCATAAGGGAAGTGTTCTGCTAATTAATGCTGCTGCCAGTGTGGATGTGAGAACCCAGTTATGAACACTGCAACTGTGCGTCCTTGGTGGGGAAAACAAGGGTAAATTTGCATAAGAGGTACCAGGAGCCGTTTAATCCACCCCTCTCTAAGGCGTAAATGTTCTCCCTGAAGGCGAAGACAGGGTCACATTACTTTTTTTATTGAAACAGGAAAGAAATAGTTCTAAGATATAAGTAGATTTTGAAAAGAAAGTGTCATGAAAGTAGACTAAATTTTCTTTTTGCCAGCACCTCTCATCTCTGTAGCCCTGACTCACTTTGGGTGATTACGTGCTGGAGTTATCAAGTTACGAAGGTCAAACGACTACCTGCAAAGACTTTTCAAATATTTTTTAAATATACCTTCACCTATGGTCACATGGGTGAGTGGTACTGTCACCGCACATATCCCAGTAATGTGTCGATTTCCTCCAGAAGTACAAAAACATGCAGTTTGGTCAACTGGCATCTCGTAATTGTTCTTAGTGCGTGATGGTGTGTGCACTAAGCAATGGACGGGCATCCTGTTCAGGGTATTCCCCTGATTGAAAGGTCAGTGCCTAAAAGCTGTAGCCACTTTGCCAAGCATGGACAGCTCAGAATACCTGGAAATGCCTATTTGTGGATCCTGCATGAGACACAAGCAATGGACTTCTAAGCAGTAGCATTTCATATTTTCTGAAAATTCTTCCTTCCACATTTGTACCTCTGCAGTAAGCTTAGTGCATGTTTTTGCCTCTAAGTGCATGGTCTTATCTGTTAGAGGGTACCTTGGTTCCATAATGGGATAAAATATGTTTTTCCCACCCTAGTCTGAGAGCCCTCCTTCCATCTGAAAGTAGAGCTATTGTGCTGTGATGTGTTGTAGTCCTGAGCAGTAATCTACATCCCATAATACAATTTTTCCCTGAAGGACAGGGTGCCTTCAGAGATGAAAATCTCTCGGATCCAGATGACTGGTGGAGCACATAGATGCACCATCCCAACTTTTTCAAATGTATTTAGAGTCCTTCCAGATACATCTACTTTTTTCACACACCTTACAAGCCTCTGAGAGATCTTTCATTTATTATTATTATTATTATTATTATTATTATTTTAGCATAGTCAGCTCCCCGCATATGAAGTTATGCGATGAAGGGAACTACAAAAGTGATTAATATTGTCTCATTAATTATGAAATCATAAAAAACAAATTCCTGCATTAGTATCCGCTTCCATCAAGCTGATTCAGACAGGAGACAGGTCATTCTAGAGGAATACCATCTATATGGTCAGCAGGAGTCTGTGTGAGCTTGACAGCACTGAATAATATTAGTAGTAAGTCGTGTCTCAGCAAAGCTTCATGAAAATTTAAATACATTCAGCTTTACTGCCTCTTACGCATTACTAAGACGACTGCAACACTGTGTAGCAAAGACTCAAATGATTTGTTCCTCCCATAGAAAAATTGATTTTTATTTTCCTGTAGCATTATTGTTATTGTTCTCAGGAAATAGCAGCCTTGTACAGTTTACTCTGTCTAAATCACTCTAGGCGGTTGCCGTTTGCTGCTTTTGTCTGGCTATTATGCTGTAAGTCCTGCTGACATCCTCCACGCAAGCTAATGGCTAAGGATCATTCAAGTCTAAAGATAAGATACTTAATACAAAAATTGTCTTGTCCTTTATGGATTCAATGCCTGTGCCATGCTACCATTGGTTAAATCTAGCAGGCATAGCACTAATACCTTGCCTGAGACATATAGAATGTTTTTAGGGAAATCTGATACATTTCTCACATTAGGAACAGCACAAACTCATGAATTCTGGGCCTGCCTTGGGATAAGAAATTTGTTCTTGTTTGTGTTAGCTTTTTTTTTTGTGGCTCTGAGAGGTTTTTGAATATAATGGTTTATGAGAGGTACTCTCAAGTTCTAAACATCGATGTTTTAATTTGCTCCTGAGTGTCATTACATGTTGTTTTAAGTGGCAAAGTTTTTAACACAATTGGTGCAGCTGTACTTAAAGTAGATCCACGGGAGACACAAACATACACACACTGAGAAGGAGCTGCAATACAAGACATTCTGGCTATACTGTATTCAAGCTGAGCGATTGTATATTACGTGCTAATGCCTCCCTATGCTGATGATTAAAGTGATTTTTCAATAAAGGGAAGCTGGAATTTAGGAGAAGCATGATTACTGCAATAAGGAATAGCACTCAAATAGTTAAGATATATGTGATTTATTTCCTTAATACTCTGCCACTATCTCTTCTTAATAGCTGTCAATGTTTACGAGTATTGGGGCCACAATGTCACTCCACGACAATCCATCTTCAGCTGAAGAAAATAAATGCTCGTTGAACAGTGTGTACCCTAAACGGCTATATGTTCTGGGTACGCTGAGCTCAAACGGTCACTGCATCACTGAGGTGAGAGTTTTTCCCATGGTTCATGGCACTCTGGTAAAGCTCATTATTCCGCCCGACAGCATCTCCTGTAAGGACCTCACAAAATAACCAGTCCATGTTGCCGGACGACCTTGTGCAGTGCGGGAACTGTCATTCTAATGTGTCATCCATCTTCTTTCAGGATCCGACTTTCTGTGCAGTACTCACATAATCCCGGTGAAGAACGAGGAAGGTGTGGTGATGATGTTCATCTTAAATTTTGATTACATGTTGGACGAGGGAAGCAGCGACTCCCTGGAGAGGCTAAGCCACACATCCCCGACTAGATCCGACCACAGTGAGTAGCCAGCCCAGTACTACTCTGTTTTATTCCATGCTGGTTCTTTTTAATCGGCCTAAAAGCCAGAAGAAAACATGATTGTAGTGTAGCGAAAAAAAATAAAACATCTACAGCAGTCGGTTGATGTTGCTTTGTTTAAAATCGTACTGATAATTATTATAGTAAACCTCCAAGTTGCTATTGTCATGGAACTCATAAGATGCATATTAGTCAAGGGGTCTCAGATGACCGAGTACGTTCCTTTAACAAACAACTATCAGTTATGTCCAGATTGTCAGTAGGGAATGATATGTGTCCACCAGTTTCATAGCTATGAAAAATGAATGAACATAACCAGCTTGGAATGGATAGAATTTGAGAAGTATAGACACACATTTTGGTGCACCCAGACAAGCTTGGGGGTTGAAGATCATAAAGCCGAATACAGAAGATGTTGGGGAAAAAGTCCAATTTGCTTGGCTTGGCAGGAAAGCATGATATTGGGAACCTTAATCCTTTCCTGCAGATTATGGACAGTGATCTGCGCATGTTCTGAACCTTGTCAGACAGGACCTGAGTCCATCAAGACTTAGGTCACACTTTAAAACGTAATTGAACATATATATGTATGAGGAAATTACTCATTATTATACCTTTACATTCTTCAGATTACACTGCTCTATGGTATTACTTGATTGACGTATACTGCTATTACACAGACGTACATATAATTACACTGGGCATAATTTATCAAATAATTAATTCATGTGAGATTTTAATGGAGAATGCAAATGACAGCTAAACTAAGCTGCTTCAAGCAATATTTTCATTATGCAATATGTTCTTTATTATATACAAGTCTCTTTTGCAATAGGCTTGAACTTCTATTAATGTCAATAGTGGCAGAAAGATATACATTCCAAAGCAATGTTGCCACTAACATCCACTTCACTGTCAATGTCTGGCTTAATCTTACTATGGAAAAACACAGAGAATAGTTTTCAACTCTGTGGTAGTCTACCTTTCACTCCCACAGATCTCCAGAAGTGCTCTATCATGGTGCTTGGATCGCAAGCCCGCTCACAGTAAATGTCCCTTACACTTAGATGGGCGTAACAAGCAACGCGCAGAAAAAAGAAACATCAGAAAGGTTGTTCCCAGGCACTAGACTGTCTTTTGCCTTGTTTTTTATTTTTTTGATATACAATATACTGGAGAAAGCATATGTCTGCATCCAGTACATACTGCAAGCGAGACTGGAGGATTGTGGGATGCCAAGGTTTCTGCTGAGTGCTCTTCAGTTCCTGTGGTGAGAGTGCTGTCTGCACGCTTGACACAAGTGGAGCCGTTCAGAGAGGTGGTGGCCCCCAGGTGCCTTTTGACTTGTGATTTTCATGGCAGAGCAAAGGCTGGAGTGATGTCTGGTATGGGAGTTATATGTGCTCTTCGCAGACAATATTGTGTCTTTGTCCCCACCCAACCACACCCTTGAGAGATTCGATGGCAAGCGTGACTTAGTGCCTCCGTAGAGGAGGCCATGTATATCTTTTGGAAAAGAGTGGATTGCTTCTTTCAGGTGAGAGGGGAGCGTTTAAGTACATTGGGATCTTGTTAATGAGTGCTGGCCAGGCGCAATAAGGCAACGGCAGATGGGTTCTGTAACTGGGTAGTGAAGGAGGAGTTAAACTGTA
>JAACJT020000001.1:32506465-32541241 GCA_009936485.2 Gymnarchus niloticus | reverse complement strand
TGGACCGCTACTCTGAGTACGGGGCCGCTGTGCTCATGCTGCTCATGTGTGTCTTCGCCCTCATCGCGCACTGGCTGGCCTGCATCTGGTATGCCATTGGCAACGTGGAGAAGCCCTACCTGGAACAGAAGATCGGCTGGTTGGACAACCTGGGCGTGTCCATTGGGAAGCACTACAACTACAGCGACCCCAACTCCGGACCATCCATCAAGGACAAATATGTCACGGCGCTCTACTTCACCTTCAGCAGCCTCACTAGTGTAGGCTTTGGAAACGTCTCGCCCAACACCAACTCCGAGAAGATCTTCTCTATATGCGTCATGTTGATTGGCTGTGAGTCTGGTTTGCAGTTGCCTTTGGAGCTCAAAAAAGCAAACAAGCATTTCAGCATGTTCTTCCTTTGTCCTGGGTATCAGTCTCATTTTCATTTTGCACACCAAGCAGATTATAAATCAGTCATGAATATCTTTCATCATCCATCTATCCAGTTTCCGTACCGACTTAGCCGGTACAAGGTCACTGTGACCGCGGAGTCTATCGCAAGAAGCATAGAGTACTAGGCAGGGGACTCCCTGGATGGAATGCCAGGCCATCATAAGTCACACACTCACAGACACACACACAAATTCACCTAAACTAGAGCCAATGGAGAAAATCTACGTAAATACATGGATGACAAGCAGGATCCTTACACACAAAAGTGGGGTAGGAATTATCCTAAAAACCTGAAGGTAGAAGTCTATAATTCTGCCTTATTAAGAACGAATAAAATATTCATTGACATTAATTATTACAATTTTTCCAGCACTTAATTATAATAGCTTACAGTTCTAGTCTTTTGAATGTTCACTTGGCTTTACATTTAGAGAAGTAGTTTGAGAACCTGCAATATTTTTGTAACAGGTTGGGTTTCAGAACCACTGCAGCATCCTCGCTGGCCTAAATGTAAACTTTAACCTTGAGCCAATGCCAGATTTACACGCGTGCTAATTATAGCAAGCGCTAATCACCTTGATTGCAGTCAGTCACCGCGGGAGTCGATCTCCCAGAAAACTCACTCCTGCCACAGAGAGGGTTGACGTACCTGTAACCCTGACCCCCCCCATCTCTCCGCAGCGCTCATGTACGCCAGCATCTTCGGGAATGTGTCGGCCATCATCCAGCGCCTGTACTCAGGCACAGCCCGGTACCACATGCAGATGCTGCGGGTGAAGGAGTTCATCCGCTTTCACCAGATCCCAAACCCCCTTCGTCAACGCTTGGAGGAGTACTTTCAGCATGCCTGGACCTACACCAACGGCATCGACATGAACATGGTACGTCCAGCTCTTCGCTGCCTGCTTACCACGCATCCACCACATGACCAAACACCTTGCGGATCTCACCTAAGCCTGGAGTTTTCTTTTACCTCGTTCTTCTTAGAGCATTTAATATTTGCAGTTACCTTCTCAGTTACCTCGACATAGCAACTTCTTCATTTTGTCACCTATTCTGAAGAAAAAAATTCGAAGTCATCAGTATCCCAGGCTAATTTCCAAATGGTTATATTCAATGTTCTTATAACAAACTTGTCTTTTTCCCGTCTGCTTCATTTTGAATGGAATGCCTTCGCCATTTGGGTAAGACCAGGAGGTATTTATGTGAAAATAAGACTGATTACCATATTTAATGAGAAATCATTTTGTTTTTTGGTGATCCAGGCATCCCTTCTAATTATTTTTTAATACATCTCACCCACTAAATGTGTCTGAACAGACAAGAACAACTGCCTTATCAATCTCAAACAGGAATGTTTGTCAGTAGATTACTTTTATCAGCAGACACTGGAAAACAGCGTTCTCTATATGATTGTGTTTGTTTGTTAAGGGCATGCTGGTTTGTTTGTTCAGAAAAAGATGTATTCTGGAATACAGTAGCATGGCCGGAATTTGGCACTTCATAACCACCATGCAGTTTCTTTTTTCTCCCCGAAGTGTGAAATCTGAACTTGCAAATGCATGCATGCACACTTCTAATTAAGGAGCTGAGAGCCAGTCGCATATGTCATGGGTGGGCCGCCTAGCAAGCTGTCTGGAATGCAAAGGGCTGTGCAAGTCCAGCATTGAAGGAAAATCTGTGTTCTTGCTGCTGTATCAAAGTCCAAATTAAGTTCCCGGATTCCAGTCACCTTTCGGTCATAGGTATGCGTGTATGTAAGAGACGCTCGGGGCCCGGGTCATGCTTGTCAAGAGCACTGGTTTCCTTTTGCTGTGTCTTTATACCAATCTTCTCCGAATAGCACGTCCTGTTTTCATGCTCAGTAGATGATCCGAAATAGAATTGTTTCCATATTTGTGGATAGAAATTACATGGCTAATGCATTTTATTTCACTAGAAAGCTTGTTTTGTTTTTTTTTTTTTTTTAATTCCGAGTCTGAAAGCCAGTCATTACCGCTATATGTAAGCCAGATGCAGTGCATCATGCACACAATACCAGGCTAGTTTATTCAGAGTAAATGAGGGATACAGGTGTTATTTTGTACTTTAAAATTCCACTAATTTACCACAGTGGTGTGGACCCACGTTGTATGGCATTTTCCAGAAGATGTACAACACAAAATTAAATTTTCATTTACAGTACCAAGCACCAGTCAAAAGTATGTGTGCTTGAAACCATTGCTACCTATCTTTTCAATTATATTACATTAAACAGCAGTCGTAGTTGGACTTAGACTTATGAATTACTGTTTCAAAAATCTGTGCAATGGCTACATTTTTGTAAGAGATGATGTGCACATGAGTTCTGCATGCGTGATTCCTGCTGTCAAACATGGAATTAGTAGTCTCATGTTTTGGGTTTGCTTTGCTGGTGGCAGAAGGGATGACCTTCCGCCTATCCATGGAGATCTCATCCAGCATAGCATACTTCAAACGCATGTTGTTCAATCAGGATTATGGAAGATTCATCATAGTCAGTCCGTAATACTTCGGCAAGACAACGGCCTAGAATTTGCGGAAAAATATGACTTGATGATTTGCGGAAAAGGTTACGGAAAAGACTGTTTTCTATCAAGAGTACTTTTTTGACTGGTATTGTAAGTATATTAAAGTAATGTCAGATAAGGTAGTTACAAGGTAGTGAAAAATATTTTTTAATCTCACAAATAATAGAGATTAAAATATGGATATGAATAAGCAAAAAGAAGACTATTTATCAGTCATGCATCACTCTGCAATGATATTTACCAATTTAGTCTTTAAACATATTATCAAGTATCACAATATCACAGGGAACACCACAGCATTGTGGGAAGTCGTGTCCGGATGGAAGTGTTTTCCAGAATCAATAGAATTATTTTCACCATGATACAGTACGCTTCACCTTACTTTGGTGGGGTAGACTCCAGGATTCCAGCCTCACCAAATCGGTCCTCATTAAAAAAGCTACATTTCAGTGTCTCGCTCAAGCATAACTGAACACTATTATCCTCTGTTATTCAGGTTAGTCTTTTCATAGAAGAGAATTTTAGTTCAACTTATTAATGGCCCCCACCAATAAAACATAAAATGATTACAGCTTCCAGATACCAAAACAGAAATTTGACTCATTTTTAACCGATAAAGTCTGAATCTATTGCAGGTTCTTAGAACTGGAAAGGGAATTGCACCTGAGTTTATCAGAAAGACAGGAAATCCTAATCAATACATGCTGGGAATTCTTTTCACTTTACGAAATATTTCGAACCACATTGCCCTGGAAAAAATATCGATTTGTGCAGAAGTTTGCACAGAAAAACTGATTAACAGATATGTGAAAAAAGGTAAGCGGTATATTTCAGATAGCATTATGAAGCAGCAGCCCTTTCTGAGGTGATGACAGCATCAAGTCTGAAGCCGCTTTATACTAACAGAGCATGATGGCTTTACAGTACATCATTCTTTGGCGTTCATGTGGACAGACCACATGAACCTTAGCTGTTCTCACTGGAGTACACACGGCAGACGGTGTTCTCTCACACCTGGCTGCCCAACAACAGCATGCATCTCCGTGTGGCTACAGAGCGGCTGTGTCTTCTGCTCAGGTCTTAAAAGGCTTCCCAGAATGCCTGCAGGCAGACATCTGCCTCCACCTCCACCAAAATCTGCTGCAGCACTGCAAAGCCTTCCGAGGAGCCACCAAGGGCTGTCTCCGGGCCCTGGCCGTGAGGTTTAGGACCAGCCACGCCCCCCCGGGAGACACACTGGTCCACAGCGGCGACGTCCTCACCGCCCTCTATTTCCTGTCCCGCGGCTCCATCGAGATCTTGAAGGACGACATTGTGGTGGCGATACTGGGTGAGGAACCTTGCACATTTTATATTCATAAATGGCATTATTTTTGATTTACAACTCAAGTCACATTTAGTTTGGATTTTTGATTTGTATTAAATAGATCATTAAACTATATGTTGCTGTATTATTTTACAGATTATTAAACTATAAGACTTCATTTAATATTTACTATTCTTGTCATATAATTCCTACTAGAAAGCACAGCTTTACTGAGGTGCTGAATTGCAAAACTAAAACATAATTAATGGCAGCACACGTTAACACCTGGACTTGGCCTTAGAAGTTTCTGCATAGTGGATTCTCTGTTTGCGTGGTTTAAGTGTATCGTTGCATACTGTGCATACTGAAACTCTCCAAAGCACCATTAATAACATTAAAACAGGCTGGGTCTAGCCTTCTCATTGATGCAGCAATAATGGATGGATTAGCTTGAGGAGAGTAGTCCAAATGTGCAGAGATGGACTTGGGGGGAGAAACAGAGTGAAAACCCACACTGTCCTTCACTCTTTGGGAACAAAGGTATGCTGGGAATTCCCAGGATGGAAAAGCATCCTCTCTCAGTCTGTTGGTCTCTACTTTCAGATCACAAGGCAGATGCAGCCAGAAGAGGATGTGTTAGACTTCCTAACGGGTGGGACAGCAAACAGAAGGACGGAGTAGGGGGGAGGGGGGGCGATAAGGTGAGGAGGGAGGAACTCTTAAGGCAGCTCTTTTAGGATCAGCACTGATAGGGGGTCTCGGGGAGCAGAGAGGGCTGCAGCTGGATGCTGAGGCCTTGGAGATCGGAGCACCTTGGCTGTGGGTTGGGGTGGCAGGTCATTCTTTCCATTCACTCACCACACACACACAAACACACACACACAACACCCTGACCAGCATCAGCCGTTAGAAAATGGATGAATTTAGATCTTTTCAGATTTCTTATTTTTATATACTGTACATATTGTCTTATTTTTTTATTTCATTTTAATTTACATTAGACTGAAAGTTTTTCACAAAATGAACTGAAGCAGAAATATAAAGCTATGCTATAGTTTACAGATGAACACTGCAAGCTTTACCTTGTATTCACTTTTTATGAAGTTTTTAAAGTGATCTTTCCTTCTTGCTATGTTTTGTTAAACTAATCTGTGGGGCTTTTATGCATAACTTTCTTAATCTGCAAACTAAAATTGGTTCCATTATTTCTACAACAGTCTGTCAACTCATTTCACAGCTTTTTAACACGTAAAACTGACAATTATGTTTCAAAATGCCGTTCAAAATGCCCCGAAGCCCCATTCGCTGAAATAAGATACCAGATAAGGTCATCAGAGTCATATGACATGTCACATGTCATAAGGATGCCTGGGTAATACAAAGCCTCCCAGATGCTTGGACCTGTTGTTTATTTTTACATCTTCATGGTTTTTCAATGGAGGATCTCCCAGTTCATTACAAGCACTTCTTCCCCCTCTGCTGCATTTGTGTTTTGAAATATATGTACTGTGTATATAATTTATTTTGTCTTAAGTACCATTTAGACAGCTAGATATTTTACTGTAACAGTAATTTAGGTCAGGTGCATCCTACATGCGAGCTCCATGCAGTGCGACCTACGTCAGGTCATTTTTTTTACTTTAACTGCTACACCACCTGCGTCTTGAAGGAAAATCGCATGAAAAACTGCGCAGCATATTGGCATGGTTCTGCTTTTCAAAGTTTAAATTGATAAATACGCTGGCCGACAATGAGCCACGAGCCTGTACTGGACGAGTGACTAGATCCACGGACAAGCATTTAAATAAAGGGAAAGTGGTTGATTGGGAGGGAAGGCTTGCTTAGTTATGGATTGTTAGAGTGTGACTGGTAGCCCTTTGTGAGACACTATATCAGAAGCCCACTGTCCCTATGCTCTGGCGTCATTGGCAGTGTCAGTATTCAATTAGTGGATGCTTCCCTCAGCATTGTGTCTCCCACCAAGCATCGTAATAGGCTAAGCCGGTTTTAAAGGGAGTCCCCAGCCAGGCTGTTGGCAGAGATCGAGGTCTGAATGGCCAGCACAGCATCACCAGGAACACGTGGCAATCACTCTGTGTTATGCAGATCTACGGATTTGGTCCAATTTATTTTGGTGAATTTTGTCATAAAGTACAACAAGGTTTCTTTAAATTCTCCAGTGAGGAACTCTTTCTCAGTGACAGATGGGGGATTTCATTGGCACCCTAGGAATGAAAATGGGCAAGCAGACCTAGCAAGGACACCCAAAGCAACAAACCAGAAACCCCCGAGACCTAAATCATCACTCCATGTCAGAAAAGCTCACAAATTAAGACCATACTTTTTAGACGTAATGACTGATCACAGGTGATTAGACAGGTGTGTCTCCTGACCAGACCCCTCCCCAGAAACATCCACACCCTCCCCATGTCTGACATCTGTGTATTAAAATGAGCTGTCAAAACACAAACTGAAAACCTGTACTAGATAAGCATTTGGAATATGGATGGATGGATCATTGTTACTATAATATTACTTATACATTATAAATCTACATAACCAAATAATCATCATTCCACAGTCCTGCACTGGATACAGATTTGGAAGATGGATGTATGGGAATTATCTTCATGCATGTAAATAATTCCAGGTCTAATGTTCGTGTGAATGTAGGATCAACCTGTAACCGTGGAGGAAACACGTGGCACTGCAGTTTATTACCCAGGCACTGGGTAATTTTAAGCACCTGCTTTCGCGTGTGGACTCGTGCTCTTTCTTCACTCTGAAGTGGCGTTTTCTGGTGGGGGACTCTATGTGGGGGTGGGGGTCTGCAGGCTCTCAGTTACCTACAGCTGCAGCTGTACCATTCAAACAGGAAATGCCATGCAGGATGTGACATTTCCACTGACCTGGTATCAGAGAAAATGACCGCTTGTGTCTTTCTTTAAACTAGAGACCTGCAGCTCTTCTGAAAGCCACCCCAGCTTAAGAGCTGCCGTTAAGACGACTGTTATTAATCATTTATTCATCAGATCCTTTCTCTGAAGTAAACTGAGCGAAGCCTGAGGAAAAAAAAGCAAATTCTTTTATTCTCCTTCATCTTGGGATGGTTCTGTTTATATAATAAGTCACAGAACTGGACAACCAGAACTGTAGCTCACCGACAGCCCTCACTGAAATCTTACCATCAACGTGTACATGCTGCCCACAGACAGAATCAGAGGTGACTGACCAGTGTATAATTTCCAGGAAAGAATGACATCTTTGGAGAAATGATCCACCTCTACGCGAAACCAGGGAAGTCCAATGCAGATGTCAAGGCTCTGAGTTACTGTGACCTGCACACCATCCAGAGAGATGAACTCCTGGAAGTCCTGGACATGTATCCAGAGTTCGCGGACCACTTCCTGACCAACCTGGAGCTCACGTTTAACCTGAGAGATGAAATGGTAAAGGTATCATCTTACCTGAGTGGGCATCCACACTGTTACCTCCTACAACTCAGGCCAGAATCACTGTAACATACGAGATATGTCTCTTCCCATACTTAACATTAGAAATGGATTGGCAACATTATACAGTCATCATATGAACTTAAAAGAAAAAATGTTTTGGCAGTTCTCACAATACATTAAATCATAAAACTGAAAACAGTAAGACAGTACTACTTATTGCATTATATTTTATTGAGTGGGAATTGGGCCTGGTACATTGAATATGCAGTATATTATATTGCATGGCTTACATACACTATAAATCCAGTTAATCAAACTGTGTGTGATGTACACACAGGCAGAAATTCAGTAATAAACGTACTGAACCGAAACATGACATACAGAAACTACTTAGTGTTTAACCTAAAAAACTGATATTATTAAATGATTGTATTGAGTAATGCTATAATGTTGAGCATATCCTAAATAAGAATATATGTAACTCAATAACAATATTTATGAATATATTTAGTCGCACTTGGTTTGCAACATTTAAATTAGATTTCAGGAGAAATGTGATACCATTGTGTATTTTGCACTTTGTGCTTACAAACAAACGGTTGTTTGGCAGACTAATTATTCGCATGGCAGTGATTCAGATGGAGACAGCATCAAATTCAGAAGGAAGATTTCCTTTAAGCAAAGGCCGTTGCATGGTAGGTGATAAATCGTATTGCATTTTCCCTTCCTTCATGCTCGCCAGCTGAACTCCAAATTGACACAATTGCTCAGAAATCGGTGGCATTTTTTAATCACTATTTCAAGCTGCTTGTCTTCAAATTCACTTCGTAGAGTTGTTTCTTTCTCTTTTTTGCCTTGTTTTCATCCAACTTCACAACCTTACATCAGACCACTTCATCAGAACGAACCCCAAGGGCTAATTACTTGGTTTACTGAAGAAAGCTCAAAAGGTAACATGCAAATGAGCTGCCACTAATCAGACTAACAGTTCTGTCCTCTTCAGTTACTGCAGCTAGCAACATGCTAGTAGCTAGCAATCGCCAGTCCAGAGAGGGCATTTGTAAAGGGGGAAAAAATCCCAGCATAGATGACATTTAAGGAAACTAAAGTGCCATTAGTGTCGTGGAATCATGCCAATCAAGCTTTGCCACTACAGAGCAATTTTTGACATAATTAAGACTTCAGCTGTAATCATAGCTGCTGGGCTCGGCTTACTTATACCTACTGTTTTCGGAGGTACTGTACTACAAGCTGTATCAGTATTATGAAAACAAGAACAAAGGGCACCCACAATTACACCAACCAAGCCTGGCGATCAGGGACTTTAGAATCAGTTGACAAGTAAAAGCAGGGGTGTAGGTGGAGGAAAGTAACAAATGTGGACGGGGGGTTGCAGGTTGAGAATGACTAGGATGCCATTGGGTCAGGCTTCTGGACTGCTGAAATTCACCCCGAACACTCTTGCTGTTTGCTGTTTCATACCAGGAGCCAACAAAGATGTGCTGAGTGTGGACAGTGCAGAGCACTACTACTGCTCAAGGAGGGAGTCTAAAGACAAGGGAGACTCTGGCGAGGAAGGAGACGAGGAGGAAGAGGAGGAGCAGGGGCCTCTGTGCTCCAGGATCCAGGGATACCCTTTAATACGGAATCACAGCCTTGGCCTGGACCTAAACTACACCACTGACATCCAGAAAAGAGACCACCTAGAACAGAGTCAGTCATGCAAAGGTATCCCCTTTCATTTAATATTCAACGTACACTTCCCAGATTAAACCCATCACCATCTGGTCCAACACCAGTATGTTTCTGGAACTATAAGACAATTAGCATAAAATCTTTGTGAAATAAGATTCTAAACCTCCGAGATATTTACATCCAACAAAAACACAACATGTAGAACAAAACCTTGATTTCTGGATGTGGATATCATCCATCCATCCATCCATTCCTGTTTATCCAATCCAAGGTCACAATCCCTGGTAGCACAGAACAAGTCCAGAAGGACATGCACTCATGCACAAATTTTAGAGACACCAGTTCAACAAACTTCATGTCTTTGGACTGTGAGAGGTGACCCAGTCTAACACAGGGAGAACTGACAACGTACACAAAAACAGCCTGAGCCAGAATTTGAACCCCCTTTGCAGATGTAAAGCCAAAGTGCTATTTACTGTACTGCTCTTTAAAATTCATCTAGCTGTGAATATATTATTTGACAAAGTTCTAAATCCCAACAAAGTCTGCAGACCTCACTGTTTGACTCCAATCGAATTTGCCTCTACACGTGAAGTCACAGACCTCACAGCTGAACCATCAGCAGGATGACACCCTCCATAAATCCACGGCAGAAACCCTGTGGGGAGCAGCCCCGCTTGATGCCTCCAAAGGTGCATGCAGTGAACCATCAGCAGAGTCAGGGCTTTTGAAAGCTTAAGTCACTGCACACTCCATACAAAGGCTTTCACAAAATCTGTCATTTTACCCTCTGCCTCAAAATCACCCCTGATTTGGGCTTTCTATCTCAGTTACCTCCTTATGTGGGGATGTTAATGCCACAAACAAACAATAATTTTTGGAGAAAAGCAAAGGATGGAGATGCCTTTGCAGAGAAGATATACAGTCTGTCCCAAAACGACAGGGTGCGTGTACTGCAAAATCCTCTGACTACTTTCAGAACAGAATTATGGGATATTAGAATGAGTACTGTTCCCATTGTCATATGAGACACAATGGGATTTATTTTTGTAGTGCTGCATCTGCTAATGACGGTCAAATCTGGCCTTTAAATCCACTCTCCCCCTACTAATATGTTCTTTTCATTTGCATGCTATATACTCAGGAATGGCACATGGCCTTACGTCTCCAGGGTCGTAGGTTTGATTCCTGCCTCCAGATCTGTGAGCGAATCTTGTGACCATACCCCACGATAACCTGGACTCCTTCCCACAGCCCGTCAAGGTTCCATCCCTAAATTGTTCTTAGGGTGTGCCTGTCTTCGTGTCCCCCACAACAGACCCAGCATTGGTCTTGTAACCTCAGGACAGAATTCGAGCAGAGCTCTTAAGCTGAGTTGCTTCTGCAATACAAATGGATCTTTAAAGCTATCCATCGCTTCGAATAGAGCATGTGACAGAATCTAAAAATATGCAGAAGGAATGAGAAGCAGCCTTCTCATCTAATTTTAACAGTGTGTGTAGAGGTACCTGCAGAATATACAGAAGGAACGAGAAGCAGCCTTCTCATCTAACTTTACAGTGTGTGTAGAGGTACCTGCAGAATATACAGAAGGAACGAGAAGCAGCCTTCTCATCTAACTTTACAGTGTCTGTAGAGGTACCTGCAGAATATACAGAAGGAACGAGAAGCAGCCTTCTCATCTAACTTTACAGTGCATGTGGAGGTGTCTGCAGAGCCGGCTGCATTTTTACAATGAGCCCCCCATTCGTCCACATCTGAATTTTTCCACTTTTTTGCACGCAGTATTCAAACATTATGGAAAATACTGTCATTTGCCCCCCCCCAAGCGTAAATCATACCTAAAATCTCCCATCTGTACAATTGTATTATTTTATTCCACCCGAGATGATGATAAAAATCAACCATTGAGTCCTGGAAACAAAAAAAAAATGCTATTTATGTAACTGTAAATGCAGCAAACATTATCAGTTAAAGATGGTTGTGTAAGTATATACTGTATAATATTCTGAAATGTAAATCATGTGTTATTGAATACATCTATTCATTCATCTATCCATCTTATAATCGTTTATCCTGGCCAGGGTTGGAGGGTGATATGTCATTACATTATTCTGTTGTGATCTCTTTACATACATTATCACATTCAACAACACTTTACATTGTAATTTTACAGGCAAAGCATGTATATAATAACTTCTGTTGTCTAGAGAGTTGTAAGAGCTTGGTATAAAATATAATAATGTGGATTTTTGATTCATGTAAGTAGTGTAAATCTCTAGGTGTTCCCAAGGAACTTCCTTTAGCTCACTGCAGCATCAGTGACTGTAACATGAAAGTTTTTTTTTTTTTTGGAGCCAAAACAAGCTGCCCAATCAGCCTTCAGTCACCATCAGGGGGACAACTGATCCTGCTGGTCACCGTGCAGTGAGTGTTTACAGGTGTCTGACAGAGATAACATTCTGCTCCATCCATGAGACAGTGAGACTACACAGCAGCGCCAACTTTAATGAATTGCCAACAACCGGCTAACGCGTAAATTAAAGGAAGATTAATTGCACTTGGTATCCATGGTGTGCACTTTGGTCATAAATAATCAGTCTGTATCCAAAAACATTTTTACAGTCCTTCACCCCCCCAAAGATCTTCGCACTGAAGAATGGGCCTCTGAGAAACCAATGGAGTGTGTCCACGAGTCAGGCCGATCCCAGGACTCAAGGGGAGTGGATGAAACAGAGAGTGAAATCACTTACGGGGATGTGGAGCACCGACTGGACATCCTGCAGGAGCACCTGAACAGGTGAGTGCAGGCTCCACCTTGCCCAGGTGAAAGGAATTCTGGGATCTGCATACTCCTGTGTTTAACATGTTTGGGTAGCAGTCTGCCTTTGCGCTGAGAGCATGCTGTTTTATCGAATACAGCATGAAAAACTTTGGTCAGGGAGCAGATAAGAAAATCATGTTAAAAAACCCATTATAACGCAAAACAAATCTAATAACAGTAGGGGTGGTTTAGCAGGTAATATGGCCTCACACCTCCAGAGTAGGGACTGGTTCTTGCCATAGCTCTGTATGTTTTGATTTTAATTGTGGTATTGTGATTATTATGTTTTATTGTAATTGAATAACTTGATTAAACAAAAATTAAAAATTGCTCTGTGCGTGTAGAGCTGGCATGCTCTGTTTTCCTTCTGTTGTTCAACAACACGTGATTAAGTTAAATTGGTCACTGTATGTGCCTTGTGATGGACTGGCATCTGGTCTAGGGTGTCCCCTGCATTGTGCCCTGTGCTTCCTAGAATAGATTTGAGAATCAGTCTGCGTTGGATAAGTGGGTATGCAAGGAGGATGGATAATAACATTATTATAGAATCCTTTCTTCAAAACTAATATTTGCCACCTCATCAAATATAATTTTCTTTTTTTGCTGTTGTAAAATCACCCAAATACAATGACAACTGCAGACATGTGGTGGGGGAGGGGGTGCTAGTGGTGTTTTTAGCCTGCAGTGAAAGAGGCTGGAGGAGGCTGGACTCGTTCAGAACCTCAAGAAGCACTCAGGGACGGGCTGACAGTAATGGCTCTGTTTAGCAGCATGTCTCTTTCTGTTTGTCGTCTCTGGATGAATAATACACAGGAATACTAAGGCAGAACTGCAGTAATCACTCACCTCTCCCTCTCTGCACTGAAACCGTGCGTCCGAGGTTTTAGAGTATGGCTGTTTCTGCCTCTCTTTCAGCACTTGGTCACGGTGAACTGAATTATGCCGAAAGTCTCAATCTGTGCTTGGCATGAAACATAAATAACTGCCATTTATGTCAACGAGAAGAAAGAAAGCAAATTTTGTACATGAGAAAGTCCATTGCAAGAATTAAGCAGTTATCATGTTAGCCTAAAAATGTGTGGCTGTGGGTACCCCTGTTTACAGCAGCTGATTTTCTGCTAAAGTCTGTGCTTCGTAATGGGCTGGCATCCCATCAAGGATGGTGGATGGACATCTGGATGGATGGACAGATGGATAGCTGGATAATGCTGTCTACTATATGTAGAATTTCATGCCACACTTTCAGCATAGATATTACTTTCTTAGACAGATCATGTTACTAGTTGTGTGTAACTGTATTCAGGAATTAATGATGTAGTTCCCAGTAACTGCATGCATCCAATGTAGGAACAGATAAATGCATGTAATAGCACAACAGCATGTTAGTTTATTTATCAGTCTAATTCATTCTTCCATCTTCCAACCTCTTATCCTGGTCTGGCTGACAAGGAGGTCTGGAACCTATCCCAGGCAGCACAGGGCTAGGTTCACCATGGACAGGGTCATTTTATAATATAAATATCCTACATAAACAGTCATTCTATGATAAATCTATATATTCATAAATACCATTCCCTCTTATCTTTAAAAAGGACATAAAAGAGAGCAAATTAAAACAAAAGGCACAAAGCATACTCATACTTTTGATCTGACATATGCTCTCTGAGTTTACCTGATTTTTGTTGTTTATGTCCAACAGTTGTGACTTCTGGTTACCACTCAATACCTAGGTTATATAAATAGCAATATTTTGATGTTTTATAGAGTCACCTGTGATCCACTATTCCATACGTCTGTTACACAAACACAGTTACAGCAATTACTTTTCAGGGTCATCTTATTCTCTGGTTGGTTTCAAAGAAGGTAGAAGCATGGGAAATGTTTAGAGCACCAGCGCCCCCCTGTGCTTATTGGTAATATTACAGATTCAATATAATACAATAGCACAAGGCCAAGGCAGCAAAACCTTTTTTTAATGTGTCAAACGTTCTGTATTTGCATTACAAATTTATAAAATACTGATTGGAAAACCAAATGTTTTAAGACCTTTTAACAATATTTCGGCCTGTTATGGCAAAAACCCACTATGGCTTCCTTGACTCCACAGAGATTTTTTTTTTGGAATCACATTGGTAGGAGATCCCAATGCGATTCCAAGGTCCTGAGCTGGCCTTGCACTTCCCGACAGAATATTACTGTGTCAAAAAATATCCCAAGACATCGCAATCGATGCAAGAGGCACTGATCAATGAACACATTCGGCATCACAGGCTGGAGTCCCAGATGACATCGGACATTCAGGCCATCCTTGAGCTCCTCCAGAGACAGTCAACCATGGGACCCCCAGACTACAGCGCCCTCACGGGCAGAGCGGAGCACCAGAGGCCTGCCATCAGGTTCCAATCTATCGCAGCGATCCAGGCTGATCCAGAGAACCCCAGCTTTGACTCCTTTAAGGTACATGATCCAGTCCAGGTTTGTCTAAGTCGATCATAAAACTAAAGTGACAACTCAAAAATATTCAAAAACATGGCAATTTTTTTCATGGATGAGTTGCTCTATAGGGGTGCCGGGGTGGGGGGTGAGCAAGGCCTCATTTTTGCCTCATTTGTGCCCCTTCAAGTACCGTTCAGTCAATCATAGCAACATTTTCCTTTCCTTTATTTCAACTCTGATTTGCCGGTTGGGTATAAAACTGTAAACCAAAAAAAACGATAAAGTAAACAAAACAATAGCAATTCTTTTCCCATGAACAAGAAAGTTTTAAATAAAAAATGTGTTGATAGCCCCCCTGCCCCCAATCAAGCCAGCCCAGTATCAGACTTGTTTTTCACTCCCCACGTAAAAAAACCCTTTTGCATTTTATATAATGGTATCGCTAAGAAAGGAACCACATGACCACCTCATTTAGTGTCCATGTCCTAAAAGAATCCTTACACACAGGTAATTAAAGTATCACCTATTTCATTCCAAAAAAATAACCTTAAAATTTTCATGAATTAAAATGGCCAACTGATTAATAATGCTTTGAGAATGATTACTTACTGTATTTCCAAAATGTTAACTACCACCAAGTGCACCATGACCCAATACAGTGACTTAATTTGTATCCAGATACAGTACATATTTGCTAAAGAGCATAAAATATTTTTCATTAAGTTTATTTTCCAGCTGATTTCTGTTAACGTCTCATTGTAAATTCTAGTAGCAGCTCACGTCTGACCTTTTCATCTAATCATGGTGACCTGACATTTTCCATGTATCAAGACAAATTTAAAGTCATTTCACAGATTTCATGAACCATTTTAAGAAACTAAGGCTGCACAAATGTAGGCAAATGTCAGCCAGATTTCTCCTTTATTGTAAATACAAAAACCCAAGAACATTCTTGAGATGGACATTCGAAACTCTTACACGCACACACCCCACAGAGAATCCTGTAGTCCATCTTATGTCTTAGAGCTAGAACTGGGCTTGGTTGCCAAACAATCAATTCCTGGTTAAATCTCAACTTCATAATTGCATTTCCACTAAAGTTCTATTTCAATAAAAAAATATTCTTTTTCCCCCACTAAAACCTGTATGGTGCTTGGCATCCTGTCAATGAACTTCCATTCATTTTCATAAACCCAATAGATCACAAAGCGAAAAAACAGAAACCTCTTTTTGGTGAGGCTTTGTGTACGAGGAACTTTGAAGTCCTAAACATTTGCCCACAATGCACCGGGATCTAACAGCAACATCTTATGGATGACTCATCTAAAAGTTTGTCACCTTCAGCCTAGCAGCAGTGCATGATACATCACTTCCCACCATAGGCCGAGCCACCGTAGGCCGAGCGTGGATGGTACCCAAAACACCGAAATGACCACAGCACCCCGGAAATCTGACGCCTGCAGCTCTGCTTGTTTGGAGTCCCAAGCCAATGGCTGTTGAACAGATGGGCTGGGTGACTTAGGGTTCCCCACAGCCTAAAAAAAGGCCATTGTTATAACCTCAGACGAGCTCTGCATGGCAATCACCATGGATGGAAGGCACCACACACACAAAAAGGCCACCGCTGGACCAGTCAGGTGCCTGAGGCCCGCTCAACATCTGCCATAACAAGTCAGTAAATTTTATGATGTCTGATATGATACAAAGGAACACCCCCAGAGTGCTGTTGTGTTTTGGTAATGACACGTCACAGAGGACACTGAGCTACCATGGAGCCCAAACAGGTCAATGTGGAGCCTGCAATCACATTTCAGGACAGCTGAGAGCAGATGTGAATGCCATCAGAAAATGAATTCTACTGAGCTTTCATACCCACTGCTCTTCAGAGTGGCCCGAAGGGATACTGCCTTTAGGAATGGCTTTAATCCTGTTCTTCTTCAGCGATGCCATTTCCAAAATTTTGGCAGGAGTGCAGCTGTTTTTTAAAGTTCTTTATGAGTATTTTTTTTTTTTTTGCAAAATAATATTGTACTTTTATCAACAAATTTTGCTAAACCAGTCAAGACAAGCTTAACCTGGAAACTTTTACCAGGACTTACCAAAACTTTAAAGTCCAACTCCACCCTCAAATAAAGGATCATTTACACTGAACTGACCCAGCAAAAGTAAGTGTCAATGCATTCATCATTACTTCTGTTCATTTTACCTCTAATATGTGTTTTAAAATTGTAGACCAGCAGGGGAAGATCAGTAAATTGGGAGAAAACACCCATATGCAATACCAAATCACACATAATGTTTTCTTTTCTAGAGCCTTACCAGTGCATACTTCCTTAACTCAACCAGTGATGCAGACTTTCCAAATTGTGAACACACCTTGCGAGGATCCTTTAAATTAGTGATGGGACAATTGGGGCTTCAAAACCCATAGTGGGTAAGAGTATCCTAAACTAATCATTCAATGCTGCTCCCGAATGAGGCTTCAAAACCTGTGGTGGCCCGGGGCCCCAGGGGCCTAAGCAACCATTATAAGTTAGATTTTACTAGATGGAAGTCTATAGTTCCGGAAATTATCTGTTTTTGTATTGATGGGTACCCAAAATACCTTTGAGTCTGTGAGTGGAATGGCTAAAAAGACCTATAATTTAATCTGTAATAATCTCTAATTCCATCCACTTTAGAAATATTAGCAAAATCTACTGCAAATTAATATTACTTGATCTCTGCATTACTGAATGGTGTGCATTAAATATTTTGGCTTTTAAAAATAACTGGAATACATTTCGGTGAAACCTTGGCCTTTAAACATGACACAGTGCATATGTTTTATAGAGTGGTGCTCAACCTTTTATAGAAAACTGTCCAGTGATCTGAATAATTCTAACCCATGCCTCAGTGACAAGTCCAGGCATCATTTACTGTCCTCTCCAGATGTCTACTAGCATCACTAAACCACTGAGTTGCTTTCAAGCAAAACAGTTTGTTTGACAATGTAAAACTACTAATTTGCACTAGTACTCATTCATTTATCATTACTGTAATATTTCTATACAATGAATTTGTATACAAACTATTGCTTAAGTTCTGCAACTGACTTCAACTGACTCACATCAAGTAATCAGAAAAGTACATACAGTACTGTGCCAAAGATTTAGGCAGGCAAAGAAAATTATATTTAAACCGTGTTTATGTTGGTGTAAAACTGTAACTTTACGTCAGTCGAAGTGTGTCAGTTTACACATTTCAAAACATGTCCACAAGTCACCTCAGAATTTGCAGTTAGCAACCAATTCACTAATGTATTTCCTGAACTTGTAAATTATGAATACACAGCTTGCTTGGCTAATCTGTATGTCATAAAATTAATTACTTACTGTAATTAACTTAACCAATTTAGTTAGCCATTGATGAAATTTCTCTGTATTCTCTGCTTTGTATTCTCCAACCTTATAAAATGTAAAAGAACACAAAGGGTGGTTGTACAAAGCATTAAATGCAGGGGTGCCAATAATTGTGGCATGTGGTTTTGTTGAAAATCATTATTTCTTGATGAGGGATGCGTTTTTCTCTGAATAAATTTATTTCAATTAAAGGTTGGATCTTTTTCATTTTTTAGTGTGAGATGAAGCTACTTCACCAAAGGGTGGATTTTTTCTAACCCTTTTTACTAATCTTTACAAGGGGTGCCAATAATTGTGGAGCATTGTTACAAAACGCTTTACATAGTCCCTTGCCCAAGGTTCCCCAGAGAGTAAGCCAAAGGAAACAGTGGCAAGGAAAAACTCCCTCAGAAAACCTTGGGAGGAACCAGACTCAAATATTAAGCTCCTTCTCCTCTGGCCGACACCAGGCAGGACAGGATCATTAATACAATATGGTAAACAACAGTGATGTAGAACAGTCAGATGGACAACAGCATTACAAAGTTAAAGAAGGTCTTTCTATCTCTAGTAGGAAAATCCATATAACTTATTTAAAATGCAATGCAATCTTAAGATCACGTCCCTTTTCAGGAAGTCTAAAGTTGACCAGCAAGAGTAACCTATCTATTGGCATGCCTCAAACCTACCATTTCTTTGTGATAATATTACAGAGTGGTATGTTGCCAATCTCTGTTATCTTACAATCCAGCAATATCTTGGTAATTCTTTCTGTGTTCAACCAATAAAAGAATGACTCTCCATCTTGAGTAATGTTTGTTCTTGTGTTGCTCTGACACGTTACATTCTCTTGGGCAGGTAAGAAATTCTTCTTGGTCTCAGTAGACAGGTGCCTTTTTGGTTTAAATCTTACCTATCAGACTGTTACTGGTTTGTTCATATAAATGATGAGTCATCAACATGTTGACAGTCAGCTATGATATTCCACATGAGGCAATGTTACACCCAATACATAAGAGTCAGAAATTTTGCAAAAAATATTTTGTAAGCCAGCAGAATAGCCAGCAAAATGCCAATGATGGGCTAGGGTATTTTGCTGTTGTTTTTCTTATTATCATTATTATTGTTGTTGTTATTACTATTAGCATCCTCTGCATATTCCCATCACTTCTTTAGTGAGGTTCAACATTATTCTTATTATTATTATTATTATTATGTAGTTTAACTGAATAAGGGCATAAAAATAGATGTTTATTGCATAGATCTGTTCTATATACTTTGTGTAAAAGGTACATTTAGCAGTGAGCCGTGCATTGTAGAGACAGACTCAAAGCCTGTGTTCACGTTTATGTTTTACAGAGCTCAGAATCCTTCCAGAAGCCCAAAGAATCTCAATCAGGTATGGATGGAGCAGCAGAAGACAGATTCCCGGCTCTCTCTGAGGGACGTGCAGAAGGGTGTGGCGAAGCTGAGCAAAGCCAAGCCACTCCACTGGACCAGTATCATCCGCAATCCCAGCCTCTTTTGATTCGAAACCCTTCCTTTCCGGACTCATGCCTTGACAATGCAGAAACGCTGGGACTCTACAGGCCAATTTCTGATTCTGGTCTACCTGAGAAGTAGGCTTGGAAATTGTGTCAGTATGCCTCCATTGCAAATAAAATGCTTTGAAGTTTGACTCAGGGTCTAGAAGGAAACTATTATCATATGCAAGGAACACTATAGCTCCCTACCTGCCTCACTCATTTAACATACAGTCCTGGACACTTGGTTCACGAAATCGTCAAATTAAAGGCAAGGCATATTCTTCATATATGGTGCACACTGCCAGCGGCACAAAGCACCTTAACATGCTTGGCCCAACAAATGCATGTTTGAAAATGCTTTCCTTTTATATAAAGCTTACTCAGACAAAAGCTAATACACAGCACGACCCTATTAAAATATACTTAAAAAACCCTAGCATTATATACCATAGATTAACAAAAGTCCATTTAACTTGATTGCAAATGTAAATATGTCAGGCAAAATGCTTCAAAGCCATGCAGATGCAAAATTCTGCGTAAAACACTTAAATATTCAAAGTGATTATCAGCATATACATACTGCATTCCAAAGTACAGACACAAAAGCCATTAATATATAAGAAACTACACAAAAAGGCTCCTTTCACGCAGTACAGGATGCATACAAAATGTGCAAAAATGCACGTCAATATTTTGGCCGGATCTAACAGCAATAATATGAACTGTCAAATGAAAATCTGCAGTCTGTCCTCTCTTGAGATTTTAAACTGAGAAACGTTTTCACGTGCCTCATTTCCCTGTTTCAATTGTTTTTCAATCAATTTTAACATTTTTTTGAAGGCATACCAACAAAGGAACATTCTTAGTTAAGCATAAAGGGGATTATTTTAGCCTTTTCGATAAAATGTATTCACAGACAAACTTTGCTTCCGTGAAAAAAAATTTGTAGATCTCAACGTGAATTTCTGTTTCATACCAAACTCAACACTTTGACCAGACATACATGACTGCATGACAGATACAGAGCGTGACATGAATTATATAAACCTTGTCTTTTTTTGTTGGTGGTGCTGAACTCATAATAGCTTCACATCTGTACTGTAAATTTATTTTCAAAAGTATTCTGTTGGGCAGCACAGAAGTTCAGTCCTTGGAATTGGTACTTTATACCTGCAGGTTTGGGGATCAAATCTTACTTCTGCTTGTGGCATTTTCACATTCTCTACAGGTTGCGTGGATGTTCACCTACAATCAAGTTAGGTCAAGTGGCTTCTCTTGTGTGATTGTGTGGGAAAGGGTGTTTGCCTTCTGACGGCCTGGCATCCCATCTAGAGTGTTCCCATGCTACCAGGGATAAAATCCAGGCTCCCTGTGACCCCATTGTGATGGCATGGATGGATAACTGATATAATAATATAAAGGAGTTGAAACCAGTGGAAAATTTGAAATCAGTATTACAGTTAGACTTCCATAGCTCCCCCTCCGCCAACGGAGGTCTAATGGACATTCTGAAAGGTCTTAACGAGAAGTTCTGTATAATAAATTCACCACCATGTTCAGAAATGCCCCCATCAACTTCTAATTACTATTTTGTAGTCAACATCTGTTCTTCCTAGTGTATATAAAATTGTAAATATAACTCGCAGATTTATTTTAAAAAGTAGTGTGCATTGGATACCTGTACCATTTTATACCAAAAGACCTAGCTGTGTTTTTCCCCCCCAACATGTCGAGGGCAAATGTCACACTGTTCGTAATACTTTACAAGCCAACAGATCCTCAGTGTATCTTTCTTACATGACTCGTGTGATTGTCCAGAGGGAAATGTCATTTCTTATTCTCTTGTGTTTCACTATTATTTTTTAAATGTATTTTTAAAGTTTGCCACTATTTTATACAATGCAAAATGCTTTATGGCAGATATGAATGTTCCTGTTAAAAATATAGTATACAAAATGTACATAAAGGCAGTTTATTATTTAGAATATACAGACCGCACAAACAAAAGCAATAAAGGTATAGCAAAAGCGATGGACTTTTAATATTCTTTATCGTAGAAACTTGTACAGGGGCCCAGCAAAGCACCTCATCTTCATGAACAAACAAGTACACAACTGATAAACGATTTTTAAAACTTTCCAATGAATTCACTTGACTAAGCAACATTCACTAACACGATTCAGATGGCAATATAAAAATGGTGCAATGGATCAAATGCTTTTTCCACATCATCGTGTGGAAACCAAAGTACTGTTGTTAAAGCAGGTGAAATGGAGAACTGTCATACTGTATATTCAGTTATGAGAATCTTTCCATTATAGTGGCATCAACTTAGAAAATGGGGAAAAAAATGCCACCATGAGTACACTGTAAACATACCATAGTAGGCCATGTTAGCAACAAACACAAACCTCATAAGAGCATAATGTAATAGCCATACTTCATTTAATATTTACTACTCCTATGTGTGAAGCACAGATTGGAAGAGTACAGTGTGCATGATAACATTTCTTTAAAATGGAAGTGCATGCCAAGAGAGTTTCCTGTCTATACACACCCTGAATGTTTGAGACAAAAAGGGGGAAAAAAGTTTTTAAATTGACTGGCCTGATTGCAAGTAACCCTTAGCAATCACACAAAAGATATCACATCCCTGCATCTGCTGGTGACATCTTGCACAAATCCTGACCATAAACCTACCAGAGGTATTGAAGACACCTTTAAGTCCTGAACTCCCTTTACAGGGCACTAAATTAAGAGGCAGGTTTACATTTTTTTTTAAACAGGATGTAGGAATTTCTTCACTGATATTTATAGTACACGTTACGGGGCACGAAACTGAAGACACACCAGCAAGTATATCAGAATGAAGCATTTAGCTATACTTATAAAAGACTTTAAAATATGTATACACACACACTAATACACTATACCTTGTTAAGTGGCTGTGTTTGTAAAATAGTCTGTCTGCAGACAGCATATAGAAATAACATGGGAACATACATATTGTGATCAAGGGGAGATCAAATGGTCTTGGGTAAAAATATTCATTACAAAATTAGCATTCAGGTGTGTGTCCATCATCCACAATTTGCATTGTAATTACTCAGACAGGCTTACTTTACTTTGGCAGGATAGCCTTAAACAATTTTTATTTCATCTGTATGTACATTTCACATACAAACAACTTTCAACATGGCAAAGTTAATGTTAAGGTTAGACGTTCAAGTGCAGGATCATTTTAATAATGCAAGCTGGTGACTGTATATTATAATTATGCAAATTATTAATCACCTCTTAATTATAAGATGAAAACGTGCCAATTCCTATAGTAAGGATGGCTGAAGCCGTATCTCCACCTCAAATTCCCAAAGGAGGAATACTTTACTCTTTTTTTTCCTCGATTTCCACTTCCATGACAATTCCTCCGAATGTCACAGGTCATTTAGATGGTCATTGTGCACTGGAGAAACTTCATAATGAACAAAATAAAGGGGGGGGGAGGGGAAATAATCCAATTCATTTTATGCAAATTTCACAACAAGCAGCTAAATGGGAAGGGAAGTTACAGAACTTTGCTACTTACATCATCAAACTGAAAGTTCACCGTGCCTTGCTGCATAGCATCTCTCCTCCTAAAAGCGTCTGTAGCGAAGGTATGAGAACTCAGCCACTTGTACATGTAGCAATTCTCAATTTAGTCAATGAGAGAGGAGTGTGGCATACCTGAGAGAGCGCGGAGCTTAACACAACAGGCCACGTAATCGTCAAACCCAATCCTGCCACCTTTACTGTACCGCTTAATGATGCAATTCAGAGTATTGGGGCTTACTCTGTAGCCTAATTCAAAGACAAGTGAGTGACATGCAGCATGTAATCAAGCCAGAGTCATGATGGGACAAATGTTAATGTCAATAAAGGATGCTAGGCCTGCACAGCATTCCAGTGACTTACCCAGGGAGGAGATGGCCTGAGCCATCTCACGGGGCTCCACAGTGCCACTCCTATCCTGATCAAACATCATGAAATTTTGCTTCCAGCCATTAAGGGCTGCAAAAAGTTGTTTAAACTCATTAAAGCCCAACTTCCCGGTCATATCCGCCTGGAGGATGCAAGTTAAGTACTTCCAATGTTCACATGCTGGCAGGCCTTCATAAAGCACTTGAGTGATTTTTTTTTTTTTTTTTTAAAAAGAAGATGTTTTAAGTGTATGGATCAGCTCCTGATGTCTGTCCACAACAGCCACCTCCCCCCATTTGCCTGAAAGCTTGCAGCAACAAAGGTGGCCCAATCCCATTCAGTGCCATAATTTTCACAAAAATATTGTAATGACTGTATGGAGGAACTAAGCCTTGGTCAACTCCGGCACGTTACAACTATGAAGACAGCAACATGCAACTAACCGTTAATGGAGCTCTAATTGGAAAACAGCAACAACAAAAAATATATACGTATTTTTTTTGTTACTGTTTACCAACCACACACACGCACACGCACACGCACGCAAATGTAACATGATTAGCATACCCTTGGAGAAAGATGACCATACAAATCCCTACTTGCCCATTCCTAAGTGGTCACCTCAAGCTCATTAAGACCAATACCAGATTTTCCACTGTGAAGGATACATCCAGCATAGCAATCATAATTCTGCAGGTCTCCAAGCTAAATGCTGTAGGTCACGGGGGAACAAAATTTAAACATCCAAGTAGACCAGAGTTTACCATGAACAATATTTAATAGTGCAAACACACTGCCTGGGGGTTCACTTACGGGTGTAGCTGCCACTGATCCCGGTCTGGGTTAAGCATCTCTGAAGTTCCTCAGAGTCAATTTCACCATCCTGTAATGAAACATTTCAGTCACGTGATGATTAAACAAAAGGTCACAGGTCAAAAGCAGAACACCAAAGCATGCTAACTGATCACAAAAAATAACCTGGCTAACAATTAACATGTGCACAGCTCTCCTGACCCACCAAATTCCTTAAGATGTGAAGTTCTGCTCTGTGGACTAGTTCAGACAAATCAAACTTTCCTGTTAGCTCTTAAAGCCTCTCTGGGTTCATCCTGGTTGCTTAGGATATACACTTCCTGAGAACAAGCGAGTCATGTTACATCCTGTCACAGTCCATCCCCACAATCCTGTTCCAGAAGTACCCTTTAAGATCAAACCCTCAGTCTAATATGCCTCACTTAATATCACACCTAAGTTTACCCTGACTGCTTCCCCAAATCTACAGTCAAAACTGTGTATTTTACACACAAAATCACCAAAAAAAGTTTAACTCAGCATTTGCTGTGATGACTGTCCTTTATTTCAGTAGAGCTACGAAGATCAGAAGAATAAAGCTGAATTTCTCAGAAATAACTGATATCTCAACAGATCATAAGTCGCACTCTCTGTGTAAAGACTTTGAACAAGTACTCACCTGCCCTGCTATTGCAGTGAAATAACCCAACATGGGGTCATTGACAGGGGGCGGAGCAAAGTTCCCAGGAAAAGCACTATAGCCTGGGAAACCACCAGAACCTGGCCCCCCCATGGGCCCCCCAGGCATAGGCATTCCTTGTTGTGGGACACCTGGTGGCAGGCCCCCATACTAAGAAAACAATGAGAACACATACAATCGTGTTTTTACAAGTGTGTACTCTAAACAAGTCAAAATTTATAATACAGGTCAAAAAACATAGTAATTATATCACTGCATTTTCAAAAAGCAAATAACTGAAAATCAACTGAAAGATGGATGAATGGAAGGACAGGTGGATCAAAACATGGACAGACGGCCAGAGGGAGTGACAGATGGATGGACGGATGGATGGTCAACAAATTCTGACTGTGCAGTCCTAAGTACGCTTTATGATAGTTTTGCACACAAAACTTTTCTGTAAAAGAAGCCATGGCCTCAGTCATAGTTGTATTTCATGCTGTGCCAGAGGGGGAAAAGAAAAAAGAAATGCATTTACACAACTTCCTAACAAATAGGCAGAAAATGCAAAAGAGATACACAACTTCTCTTCCTTTATCTGAAAACTATATAAAGTTTCACTATCAAAATGTGTCACTGGTATCAAGTCTGATGGTATACTAAATACCTTTACTTGGGTTTCCAACAAAGCTAGTCTCTTTAAGTAGGCTACTACGACAGCTACAGATATAAAGCACACAACTTAAAGGTAGAATTTTTTAACTTGCAGTACATAACTGAGCTTAATGTGTGTTAAAGGCATGTGTTACAGTTAGTAAACTTGAAAAAAGCAATTCCATACAAGTTCAGAAACGTTTTCTCCCCCCATTTTTTTTGCGATCAGACAAGTACATAATCAGGAGGAAGAAATCATCAAATGCCAAAATTCCATACAAGGACTACGCTATTGACAGAAGTAAAACGTTCAAGTAATAAACAGTGTGGTTTATTCTAATAGCGTACTCCCTATTCTCAGAGACCATGATAAAGACGAGATGCGTACGCATACGTTATCGAGGCGGATAAACCGAAAGGACACACCAAACATGTATTTTGTCAGGCACACTTACTGTCAAAACAGAAATCTACTTAAAGGAAATCGTCGATCATGCTAATAGTGAACGAAATTCGTGCTATAAAACACGATAAACCCACAATTCAATCGTAGTTCTCAACTAACACACGGCCAGGCGCCGTCATTCCCGTCGTTTTACCAAAACCAGCCAAAATGTCGTTAATTTTCCGCGCCTATGTAAACGCAACTGGACGGAAAAGCACACTTACTCCGCCGTATCCTGGATAAGCCATCTAAAGCTCCGACTGTCGGGACCCAAAAGGAAGGAATCGAACTGAAATCGGCCTCTTTAAAGGCTCCTGTTAAATCAAACCCTCAGCCTAGCGCCAAATACCTAAGTGTGTAACTTCCCGTTTGTGTATCAGTGTGTATCTGACCTGACACGCATTTCAAGCGGAAGTCAAAGACGCACCGTATCGGGAACCACTACAGAATTACACTTTCATTAGCATTCAATTTCACTTTCTTGAAATTATCTTTCGATTGATTTTAATTGTCGCATTTTAAATTGATAGTGGATGTTGAAAAAATGTATTGATCAAATAATAATAATAATAAGCTGTTACACTTCTCTCACTCGATCGAAGTGTATATATATATACATAAATATATATTTATGCATTTTAATGTTACATTATGCAACACTAATATTATGGCAATACTTGTAATTTTCCATTTTAAATAGTATGAAAACTCGAATCTCATTACATTGGCTTCCGGACTGTAAATGTCATAAGACGACAGGACTTTCCATGGGCGCACACAGTAAAATGAAAAAGCTTTCTCTTTGCAAAAACCACACATACTGTAATAATTAGTTACAAAACAAAAAACGGCTACTGGGGACATTAAGGCATACTCTACGCTTGTTTATTCGCTTTCATGTCGTGGTTTAGTTACGCTAGCGTTCGAAAACGAAAGTAAAAGTGAAACTTAACGCAGCCGAACTGTAGGTGATGTGCGTGTATGGCCTAATATCTCATTTCGTCAGCAGACCTGATCCGTAGAAGAAAAGGGAAAATATCACAATGGAGACATCGACGGATGAAAGATTGCTCTTGCTCATAGATTGTTTTCGCAACAGATTGAGGTTTCTCATTCAAGTCGAGCCTGTTTTAGATTACCTGACTTTCATTGAGCGTGACCAGAAAGACCTCATCATAAACAGAGCAAAACACGAAAGTAACCAACGAGCGGTGGACCTTCTGATCGATATGATCGTGAAAAATCCGCGACCCCCCGGATGGTACAGAGATCTTTTTGTGGCACTTGAGGCTGCTGAATGCAAACACGCTGCCATGTACATGGACACCGAAAATCTACCCAGTCCTTCGGCAGAGGCCATAAATGACTACTGCGTTAAACTCATTGATCTCCTGGCACCCAGCCTCCAAAATATGAAAACTACTGATGTCTGTTTTTGTAGTTATGAGCGAGGAATTTTAACTGCAGAAGATAAGGACATTGTAAGTTGACCAATAAATAAATAATGAAATGCTTTAGAGTTATTAATTCAGCATAGGCTGATAATTTTTTGTACAGCTGTGCATGCATGTTTACTATGGGAAACAGTTTACACTTCTGTCTTTCTGTATTTTTCTGATACGAGAAATCTAACAGGTAATCTAGTTAATTTTCAGTATCAGTTAGTATCAAACCTGTATACGTGTGGTAAAAGTATAGCTTTGTTTAATTTATAACACGAATGCTGATATTGGGGTGTATTTACATTCCGCGCTGGTTAAGGCCCTGACTGCATCGTAAATTAAAATTAACGTGTGTAACTGAGGTGCTCATATTTATGGGTTGTAATTCTCACGCTTTCATACATCCATATTCCACCCATTTTATAGTCTAGGTTATAGAGCATGCAATTCCCAAAATAAAAGAAATTAAATTAAATTAGCTTGTCACACATTACATTGCGTTCTTTTTACGCAAATGTAATTTTGAGCAATACTTAGTTATTTTCCAAGATTTCTATGTACTTTTGTGCATATTGTATATAATGGTTTGTAAGTTTAAATGTAATTTTCTGTATTGATCAGATGGGGGCAGCCTAAGGTAATCAGACAACAGGCTTAAATACCCTAACGTTCATAACAGAATAATATATATTCCTTGGATTTTTGTAACAGTGAACAATAAATTGACTTCCCTTATGAAACAACTCATATTTATTGTATAATCCTCTAGATTTTGGCAGAATGTACAAACAATGGAAACAGGAGTGGAGCTCGTTTACTTCTCAGAAGGATAGTGCAAAAGCCGCCTGGCTGGTTTTCTACATTTCTAGAGGTTTTAAGAGAATCTGAACATTTCGATATGGTCAGAGAACTCACTGGAAATGAGAACACCGAAGACCACAAAGGCAAGAGCACAATTAAATGTTACATTGTATTAAATATCGTTTTTGCGTATCTGTCTGCTTATTTCATTTTGAAAACCTGCTCTTTTGTTCCTTTTAGACTCCGTTTCTGAGGTGAATGAAAATCCCGAGACTATGAAACATGAGCCAAAGCTCATGGAAAGTAAGAAAAATGACGAAAGCATAGGAGTATCAGACCGCTGCACCAGCAATGGAGAAAACACTTTAAACATTAGTTTGGAAAACTCAGGCTGTGACTCTACACTGGATGGATCTGTTGAAGCTGCTTCTGCAAACTCAGGTACAGTTATTTAGCAGATGCATTTTATTGCTTGAAAACAAACGTGTTGTTTCTTGAAGTAAATTTCAAGCTGTTAGTCGTACGAATTACAAGTACCACAAGATGGTGCTGTTGTGATATTTACACTGTAATAGAAGGGTAGTTAAAACAATATTTCATGATACCAGTGCTAACTGGGGTTAGTAAAAAACATGAATTGAAAATTCCGAATAACTACATATTGAAAGAGATTAACCTGTTCAAAACATGTATAGTAAAATCCATTATTATGCCAATATGTAACATATCTCATCTTTCTAGTGTATTTTTATGGCATGTTTTGATAGTATTGTTATATTCAAGCCAAGTTCAAATTGGAATTCTGAACTAGGACTGGGAAACACAAGCATTCATATATAATCTGGACACAAACCGTTATTTTATACATTTGAAATAATCAGGTTTCAGCCCATTGTTGAAAATGTGTTTTGCTTCAGATCCGGACCTTTATACTTCTGGCGGTGAGTCAATGGGAGTGAATGTGGATGAATCAAATCCACGAACATCAGGTAAGGAAATGTCACGTTAATAGTGGCACGGTTTCAAATGCCTCGGTTTGAAGGTGATGCGCCGTTTAAGCCATCCCTTTTGTTTTCTGAAGAAACAAAAGCTTATTGTCGGCAGTGGCTGGACCTACTGTTAGGCAGTCTGCATGTGTTATATGTTATCATTGAAGTCATTCAAACTGACTAGTGCACTTGTGAATGATGATGTACGTGTTAAAAAGATTAGAAAGGGATGGCGTAATGAACAAGTACACCCAGTAATGTTGCCTGTCTCACCTGGACGTTTTCCTTTTAGCAACACATTTTAATACTTTTCTAAATATACAGTACGTTTAAAATTTAGTCTAAACTTTTTCGCCTGTGGATCTGCTTGACCATAATTTTACTAAAGCAATATGAGAATTACCAAGAGTGTTTTTTTTCAAAATGCAGATCTGTGAAACAAAAGTTAGTGTAAACCTTTGCGCAAGTTAACTGAATGGTAACAATAAATAAATACGGGTAAATATCATTTTTGGGTCAAGCGAATCAATTTTGCACGACTTCATCACTGAACGGCTTGCCTATGGAGTGAGGCGACCATTGCATAAGTGGTTGTGGGTTCCCCAAACAGCTAGCTTAGACAGCAAGGCATTCCATCTGGATCCTGGAGGTGAAAAACAGACCATGTGGAACCAGTCCTCAAAATTACAAACATATGTGGTTTAAACAAAGAAATCAGTGGGTTTGTGTATTTGTTACATCTTATTTTATTTTACAGGTCTTTAATAAAAATAAAGCATTAAAGAAAATACCCAGTGCAAATGGATGCAACTCTGATTTTTTTTTTTTTTTTTTTTACAAAATTGGACACGTTCTCAGTTTGAGTCCCTCGTACTGAGCTAATTACAATGTGTGCCACGACGTACATGTTTTCAGCGGAGTATTGTGACTGAACACCATTTAAAGAGAGAAAACTATTTGTTAGGAGCTGGAAAATGTAATAACCAAAAAAAGCATTGCACAATATTTTTAATAGCTTAATAAACCAGCACTTCTAATGTTTGTTTTATATGGCTTAATGTGATGATTTCACTAATAGGGGAAAATATTTTAAATGGTGCTTTAAGCAGCATCCATGAAAAACAAGCAGGAAGGATAACCGCATATCCATGAAATAAATTTAAGCACGGGGAGGGGCATGTTTTCCACATGGTCTGTAGTTTCAGCATGACCTGATTACAGGTCAAGGTACTCCAATAAAACACGGAATGTGTTTAAAGTGATGCCCATATCCTCCTGCCATTGCAAACACAGCTTGTTCATTGTCACATCGGTACCAGTAAGATGCACTGGATAAAACCGGTTGCCTGTTTGCCAAGGAAATCCGGTATAAGTGAGATGGGGGAGTTATGTCAGTGCTTGTTCAATATATGACAGTCTGTTATTTGTAGAGCTTTTAAGAGGTGTTCTACATGTTGGCTTTTAGTTTCTTTCACAACATCGCCGCTGTGTGCACATGTTGTCAGTGAGCGGCCTCTGATGACTGAACTACGACTCAGCAGATGGTGTCTCCAACTGACAGCAAATTTCCGATTTCGGTAGCTCGTTAATTTTGGCTTTATCGAGCAGAATAGAAGCAACTGACCCCTTTCTCGTTTAAAGTTCAACAGATTGCTTTAATATTAACCTCTCTCCTCCAGAATGATTATTTCCCCTCCGAAATTTTCATCCCGTCTCTTAAGTAGGCCTACCGCATTATATTGGAATCGAGTTTTATTCGCACAGCACAAACATGTACAAGGAACTATACTCAGAGTGGGTACATAGGTGCAGACTTAAGGACAGACAAACATAGTGATTCAGACACATTGTGAGTATAGTAAACATGCAGCTATACAGAGGTTTGTGGGATAGAAATATGAAAATGTAAATATACATACATAGATATATAGAACAATAAAACAAATACAATAAAAAGAATATAAACTGTCGTGGGTAAAAACTGTAAAAACAGTACAGTGAAACTGTAAAATGACATGATGCCAACGTCAATACTGACATGCAAAAGAGCCAATTGTGCAGTTATAAGGTAGGTTGGAGAAATCGCTGATTGGAGGCAACTACATCTCTTGGAAAGAAGCTGTTCTTGTGTCTTGTGGTTCTGGCTTTTATTGCTTGAAAGTGTTTCCCATTTGAAAAGCTGTGGAAAAAGTGATGGCCAGGATGTGAGGGGGTTGGAGATGATGTTGTGTGCCTGATTGGTTAGTCTGGCTTGGTGCAAATCCTGTATGGGTAGGAGACCACAGCCAATGATCTTCTCTGCTGATCTGAAAATATGCTGCAGTTTTTCCTGGATCTTCACCAAAGGTGCACCAAACCACACCATTATGGATGAGGTTAGGACAGACTGAATGATGGTGGTTTAGAATTGCACCAGAATCACCAGTGGTAGCTTGTGTTTTCTTAGCTGATGCAGTAAAAGGAGCTGCTGCTGGGCTTCCTTGATAGCAGAAGTGGCTTCCCACTTCAAATCCTGGCTTCCTGGCTTCCCACTTCAAATCTGTTGATAGGAATGTGGCCAGGTAATTAAATGACTCAGTTTTGCAGATAACCGAGCCGTTAATGTCCAGCGAGGAATGAGACGGACTAATCTTCCTCATGTCCATGATCATCTCTTGAGTTTTCTTCATGTTGACGATCGGGTTATTTTGGTTGCCCCAGTTTGTCAGATGCCTCACTTCCCTAATGATAGATGATCTCATTGTTGTCAGAAATTAGGCCAATCAGGGTAGTGTCATCTGTAAACTTCATGAGTTTGACAGTTGGGTTGCCAGTAGTACAGTCATTGGTATAAAGCAAGAATAGCATGGAGACAAAACACACCCCTCTGGGGCTCCAGTACTGATGGTCAGGTGGTCAGACATGTGACACCTCAGCAACACATTGCTGCTTCCTGTTTGTTAAGAAGTCAGAGATCCAGAGGCAGATGGAAACTCTCTGGGCTTTACACTCTTTAAATCTAGGCTTAAAACGCTACGTTTTAGTCTAGCTTACAAAGACCTTAGGTAGCTACTCACTCCCTGACTGGCTATAGGCTGAGGTGTAGAGCTGGGTGGGGATCAGTGCCATTGGCTTTGGATGAACTGTTCTGTCAGTGCTGTCACTCCTGCTTCGCATGTTCTGTGTGTTGTTGGAGTGCTGGCATTCAAGGATTCCTCATGTCTGTGTCCCCATTGGCCTCTCCCTCATAGTTATGCTGCCTTATATAACCATGCAGGTGCTCTTGCTATCTTGCTGTTTTATGGCAATTATTTTGCCACCTTAAACTGCTGCTCTGCTCATGTACATTCTCTGTCCCCCATGCCCCCCTCTTTGGGGTGCTTTTTTCAGAGGTTTGGATTCAAGAGATCTTCGTATCGTCTGCTGGCATACCACACCCTCCCTCTGCTTCAGCTGTCCACATTGACAGGGTTGCTCCCTTCTGAGCCACCGAACCTGCTCTGATCACCTAACTGCATCTTCCAATAACCAGTTGTCCTCCTGACTGTTGCATATACATTGCTGTTCTTATTTGTATTAATGAATTTCTCCAGTCTGGTGCTGGCCAGAGAGGGATGGGCTTCCCCCTTGAGTCTGGTTACTCCCAAGGTTTCTTCCTCCTGAGGGAGTTTTTCCTTGCCACTGTCACCTTTGGCTTACTTTCTGGGAACCCTGGGCCTGGGACTATGTAAAGCGCTTTGTGACAGTGCTTCTTGTTAAAGGCGCTACATGAATAAAAATTGAATTGAAATGAATTGAATTGAAACCGGAAGGTTTAGTCAGGCACGCTTGTTTTTTAGCAGCTCTGGCTTACTGGTGTTAATGGCAGAGCAAAAGTCAACAAAGATAATCCTTACATATGTGCCAGGAGAGTCTAAATGTTAGTGGATGAACATCGAAATACATATGGCAAGTTGCTCTAAAAAGACACATCCATCAGCCTTGTAATCATTTATGCTGGTCATGATAGTGGGGGGCCTGGAGTCTGTCCCAGGCAGCACAGGGCACAAGGCTGGGATACACCCTGGATGGGATATCAGTCCATTGCAGGGCACAAGGCTGGGGTACACCCTGGACGGGATACCAGTCCATTGCAGGGCACATACACCCTTGCAATCATATACTATGGGCAATTTAGAGACACCAGTTAGCCTAATGGCATATCTATAGACTGCAAATGGAAACCGGCGTACCTGGAGGAGACTCACGAGGCACAGGGTGGTTTGTGTCTAATCTTGCCCCTGCTCTGCTTGCGTATAGTGAAACCTGTGAGACACAGGGAGAACTTGCAAACTCCATACACAGAGAGCATAAGCAGGATCTAAACCCCCAACTCTGAATATGTTAAGCAACGGTGCGACACACTGCACCACCATGCCCCCCTGCCACCATGTCATTACTCCCAATGTAGACCTTTCATGTTGTGCACTTGTGGGCCACCATAAGCACTAGCATGGGTGCCACATATTAATAGCCTGTTTAGAGAGTGCTGCCACCATTAGGTGAAAAGAAAACTTGCCTGTGGCTCACTTCCAGTGCATTTTACTAGAAAGCTGAGCTCACTTATTTTGATAATGCTAGTTGGCTGTGAGTGAGTGCATGTGTGCACGGGATTTCCTTTTCTCATCATTTCAGGTCTTATCACTGTGTCATCATTTTCACTAGGAGCAGAAGTCTGTTCTGCAGTGTTAACATTGTTCCATGCTATCCCATACTAACCTAAGGCCACAACCTAATTTTGAAATCCCACAAAGCTTTGCATATTATTTGAATAGCCCTCTACTTTCTTTTTAACTTGTGCTGTTTGTGGTCTTGTGTACAGTAAAACAAACTTAAGTTGTAAAGTGTTTCCATGTGATTACATTTGATCATGTAGGCTTATCTAAATTCTGCAAACAAAAAGGCTGCCCTGATGAACTGAAAATTATTTCAGTTAATTTTTGTTTTTCGGAGTTTTATCATGAGGACTTTACTGCCACATGACATCAGTTACATTATTGCCATTAAATTTCTACTCATGTAATTTCCTCCTTAGGACAAAAGTCTTAACTCTTTTAAGTAGGAATAATAGGAGTAAAAAATCAGCCTCCTTAGTCAATTCATTTGGGGCTGCTGGGATCATGAAGGGCTTTTGTTCTGCCCTCCAGCAATGTACTTTGCTTGTGTTGCTCTATTCAAATTCGCAGCTGTGAAAATGGCAAATTGCTTTTGATGACATAACTACCTGTATCTATGCAAATGTCCATGTTACAGAATGCAGATGACTTGGTCTTAGCATGGATGGCATTTGTTGTTGTTTAGTCTTCGCGACTGCATGGACCACAGCACGCCAGGCCGCCCTGTCCTCCACCGCCTCTCGAAGCCTGCCCAAACTCATGTTCATTGCTTCC
>JAACJT020000001.1:32473031-32506365 GCA_009936485.2 Gymnarchus niloticus | reverse complement strand
CTAAGGCCTTCTTGACTTCATTCTCCAGGATGTCTGGCTCTAAGTCAGTGTCTCCACCATCATTGCTATTGGATATGGTAAGATCTTTGTTGTATAATTCTTCTGTATATTCTTGCCACCTCTTCTTAATCTCTTCTGCTTGGATGGCATTACAGCCCATGTAGAGCTGAGGTTTCGTATGCTGCAGGTGTAAATGAGAATGTTCAACATTGAAGTTCACAGTACAAAACTTCACTATGAAAATAAGAGTCTGCATCCAAAAGACACACACACTGGACACTGGCATTATCCGTAACACTCCATTTGCCTTGCAGATTCTACCGAAAGGGGAGCCACAGCGGGAGGTGGGAAGGAAGTTGAGATCATCCTTCGGCCTTATCAGTCAGAGGTCGCTCAGCCTGCTTTGGAGGGGAAGAATGTCATAATATGCCTCCCGACAGGAAGCGGAAAAACAAGAGTCGCCGTTTATGTTACCAAAGAGCATCTGGACAGCTGCAAAAGGAAGAAAAGACAGGGGAAAGTTGTAGTCCTGGTCAACCAGGTATTGATGACTCCGGAAACTGGTCGGTTTTTTAGCCATACGCTACTGAAAACACTGTGTCTCTTTTCGCTTGGTTATTTGTGTGTTTGTTTAGCACTCTCCCAACAAACAGGGAACGTATGTTTGTTCATTCAATCCTTACAGAAATGATAAGAACATAATGAGAACGTTATTGGACGTTGTGGGAATGTTCCCTGTTTGCTGGGCTCCTGTCTTTCTATAGGTGGCCCTGGTGGAGCAGCACTACACCAAAGAGTTTGGGAAGTTCCTGAAAGGCCAGTACCGTGTGGAAAGGGTCAGCGGAGATTCTCAGCTCAAAATATCTTTCCCAGAAATTGTCAGGAAGAATGACATTGTGATTTGCACAGCCCAAATTCTGGAGAACTATCTGGAAAAGGCAGAAAACAGCCAAGATGAAGGGGTTAATTTGTCAGGTAATATATGTCATATGTATAGCAGTCCCTCAATGTTTTATTACTCTGATTTCAGCCAGATCATATAATCAAAATCAGACTAGAGTATGTCCTGTAATTAAGACAAAACCAATGCATCAGAAGTGCTGACAGTTGGAATTTGGGGATTTTAGGACATTCTGAATATAAAACTACAACCTCATTTCCAAAAACAGTTGGGACAGTATGTGAAATTCCAATAAAAACAGAAAGCAGTGCACATATTCAACTGAAAATGCTAAAAGACAAGAATCTTTCTTGTTTTACATAAGCAGCTTTTTTGTTTTTTTCTTTCTTTCGGAAGTATACACTCATTTCAAAGTTGGTGAGTGCAACACAATCCAAAAAAGCTGGCACAGGGGTAACATTAAACTATAAACCTTGTGAAATGTTCATCTGTCTCGCTTAGGTGTAATAGTAGCATCCATGGCTGGCTCAGTCGTTTTTGAGGAAGGCTCTCCAAACTGCATGATCAAATAATCCAATAGTTCAAGAATGATTCTCAACACATGATTGCAAGGAGTTTATGGATTTGACCTTTTAAAGTGACAGACACACCTCAATATACAGAAGTGAACCATTCCGCAACATCTAACCTAAGTTGCATTTTGCACAAGTCAGACACGTAAGAAATCAGTGTAACTGCATGAACAGTGAAAAAACCTTGAGACATGCAAGAAGATTCACACCTTTACAGGCTGTGTGGACTTTACATTTGTATGTATTGCTGATACTGCGTTAGCGTTATCCGTAAAAAATTATCCTACGTACATAGTGTTGTGTCTGTATTATTAAAAGATTTGGGGAATCTAGTGAAATCTGTGTGTTAAGGGCACAGCTGAAAACCAATAGTGAATGCTCATGATCTTCAATCCCTTGGATGGCACTGCTTTAAAAGCTTATGTTGTTCTGTGATGTATAATGAGATTTAAGAGTTTGATGTCATTTGCTGTCATTTGCACAGTAAACAGTCAGTTACACTGTACAATGAAAGACTTACCCCGCACACAAATTGAATACAGAGCACAATACAATTAAGGTGCGGGTAAGACAATAAACATTACATTCGAGCACAATTATCACAAATGCATCAACACAGGGCAATGTAAACATATAATGCAAATACTGTGAGCATTGCAAAGGAGTGTAAAAAGACAATGAGAGCAATTGTCACAATAAATATGAAAACACAGCACAATTTTAACATGTAATGTAGGTATTGTAATGGCAAAGAAGCGGCTAGAGGTAGGTAGCTGTGCCAGGTTATAGAGCAACAGAATTAGGTTGTTATGCAAAGTCTGATTGAAAACCCAGCACCTGATTGGCTGGTGGTAGATTGTGTCAGAGTCAGAGGTGTGAGAGGAGGGTCAGTGGGTTAGAGTTGTTCACACTTCTGGTAAAAGCTGTTCTATAATCTTGTGGTCTTTCACTGGATTTCACTCCTGTAGCATCTGCCTGATGGAAGGAGTGTGCATAGACTGTGCGGTGGTCGGTGCTGTCCTTCATCTGTGAGCCCTTCTGATGACCCTACTATGGTAGATCATTATTCCTGACTATATGGGGTCAGGAATACTTTGGAAAGCCATTGTCAATAAACACAGATTGTCACTCCATCGAAAATGCAATGCAGTTCATTTATTTTAATAATCAATCTGCACACAGCAAGGCCCTAATTATGTGTAATGAATTCATTTCAGCATAGATGGACTCCAGTCAAGTTGTAGAATCATTTCAAGGACAATTGATATTATGCACCAGAGCTCAGTTGGCAGTGTCATAACAAAGGCTCTGAATACTTATGTAAATGGGACATTTCAGTTTTTTTATTTTTAATAAATTAACAAAACACTCCAAGAGTCTGATTTTGCATAGTTATTCTGAAATGTTGTGTGTAGATTGATTATAAAAAAATGAATTGAATCTATTTTAAGATGAGTCCAAGATGATAAAATTTGGACAACTTGAAAGGGTGTGAAAACTTTCTGCATGTGCTGGATGGTGGCTTCAGGATGACATCTTTCATTCCGGGATGTCGCTGCTTATCTCAGCAAGCCTTCAAGCCACATCCTGCACATGTTACTACGGTGTAGCTTCATAATCAGAATGCATGTGTACTGCATGAGCCTGCCTGCAGTCCAGGCCTGCCTCCCATTGAAAACTAGTGACACTTTATGAAGTGCAAATTATGTTAATGAAGACTCTGGATGGTTGAGTAGCTGAGCTTTAACATCAAGGAAGAATGCCCCGTCCCAGCTTAATCAGAACTTGTTGCAGGCACCGAAATCACATATTTTTGAAAAAAAAAAAAAAACAAAGTTGATAAGGTAAAACATTAACTTTGATGTCTTCTTACTGTTTTTAATTTAATACAGGTCAAGGAGGATATGCGAATCACCGTTTTCTGCTTTTATATGTATTTTCCCTCGTGTGGCAGCTTTTTTGGAATTCTGTTTAGATATCATGTTAAGTGTCTTAGAGAGAGAAGAAGGGCGTATGAATTTGGCCACATCAATGTGTTCTCCTGAAAGATGGGGCTTGCCCATGTGTGGCGCAAGAAATTCACAAGAAATTACAGGGACAATTTTGTCACAGTATTTTTTTTCCATTTCAGCAAAAGCTTTTCTGTATTGCTGACTGTGTTAAAGGTAAATTTAAATCATTTGTGCATCACCCGGCTACATTTGCAGTTTAAGAACAAGCCTTTTTGTACAGGACTGTTAGCGTGATCGTAAGATTCCCAGGATATAGTATCCTTTAACTCAGTCTCTGTTGCAAGTAATATCACATCCTCGTGAATCTGGGGAGGCCAAATTCACACATCAAGGGGTAAGATTGTCCCACCACCTTCTCCAGCATTCCACTGGCAACTGTCAAAGCCAGCCTGTCGCTTCTCCCACTTGGTCTGTTGTGCTGGCTGCATCCAGTCCAAAGTGGAATTTTCCTCAGCAGTAACATGTGCTGTTTGTTAAAATACCCAGATTCCACTTCTGTTCAAGTAATCAGTGTGGGGCCAGTACAATTCACAGGAGAGGGGCGGTCACTGGCTGAGCAAGAGATTGAATACTTTAGACTCCCCCCACCACCAGCCCGGCCTCTGGGGCTGATGTTTGGAACATGCTGCTTAAACATTTACTAGGCAAGAAACTCATTTTACATTCTTCAGTATATTCTCCTTGTTTCGATGTCTCCAGTCATCTGTGGTTCAACAATTGCTGTTAACTGTATGAATGCTACAGTGGTTAAAATTTTGTGAAACCCAAGACAAATAAACATTGTGTGGTTTGCTTAAAAAGTCATGGAGACTGCCCTGAAAAAAACTGACAATTTTTATTTCTGAGCAAAGAATATTTACAGAACATTTTTCTTATCAAGCAGCACATCTGTGTTATGTCAGTTGAGTTTGTATAGGGTGTTTGCTCTCTAAACTGTAGAAAATTTGATGTAAACACCAGTTAGAATGTCTGTGTACCCTCACCAAGTGTCAGTTCTTCATAACAAGACTGGCTCCTGAGCCTCTGAAGTCAATTACGACATGGAGCTTCTACAGAGATTTTACAGACGTTCTGTCTGTTACAAGTGCAGAATGACATTATCTCATGTTAAGGATTGTAACGCGTCATATCTGTTCCGTCAGATCTATCGTCCTCCGGTCACCACTGTTTCCTTGTCATCTGCTGTGTAGATTTCACCATGGCTGTGATAGACGAATGTCACCGCACACAGAAGGGCAACGTCTACAACCAGATCATGTTCCGCTACCTGAAGCAGAAGCTGAAGAACGAGAAATTAGTGAAGGAGCAGAAAAAACCCGTGGCCATCCCCCAGATCCTGGGGCTCACAGCCTCTCCTGGTGTCGGGGAAGCCAAAACCCAAGATAAAGCTGAGGAGCACATCCTCAAAGTAAACCCCTCCTACTGCTAGCAGCCCTCATCCCTAACATTCCTCCCCTCATTCTCTCTGTATCTGGCGTCTCCCCTTCTTACGTCTTATCTTCTCCACCGCCCTCCTTCTTATCTCATTCTTCCTTCAGCTCTAACTCTCTCCCCTTTATGTTTCTTACCTCAGACTTTCACTCCCTTGCCCCCGACCTCATTTCCTGTCTCATTAAGTCAAGACTCAGTTGTTGTTTTTTTCCCTCCTTTCAGCAAAATCCACACACGTCCTGGTTCTCTGTGTATGCCCTGGGACTCAGAAGAGCCGTAAACCATTTCTGGCTTGCAATGCAACTTCTTCCAAGAGACAAAAGCTGAACAGTTTTTTTTTTTCCAGAGTTTAAGAGTTCATGAATTCTATACAGGCCGTAGGCTAGCTTGTTGCTGTCTTTCTCTATCAGGGAGAGGCATGTTTCAGGTTGCTAGACTGTTTATAGGATATAAATAACAAATGTAGACAAAAAACATTCTAATCAAACTCAAATCAATTGTGCAGGACTTCTTACAATAGAACATGCACCCAATTATGGGCACAACTAACGTCTGACAGTTTTTGTGAACCTCACTTGTGCCAGAAGATGCGGATGCATAGGGCCAACAAAGATGCTCCATTAGCGCAAGCATCTTCCTCACAGACCCCATTTATTGGCAGATCTGTGCCAATTTGGATGCTTTTCGAATAATGACCAGCTCCCTGGGTGAGCACAAGAAAGAGCCGTTCAAGAAGATCGCGACCGCTGAAGAAAGGAAAGAGGTAACTCCACCCCTACTGGTGTTTACTGTTCAACTATGGCTGCCCAGCTGTCGTTTTCCACATCCTCTTAAAGGCTGTCTGTGAAACTTTGAAATTCATTCCCAATTTCTCAGATGCTGTCTTCACATAGGGAATGTAAACAAGGAAATGGACCCTAGTCTAGACAAATTCGTGGCTGTTCCCAGCTGGTTTCCCTACACATAGCCACAAAATTGATATTGCTTCTAGCCTTCATTTTCCATCTATTGTATTTTTAATATCTATACTGTAAAATATAGTGAAATATGTATGGACAGTAGGCTGAGTAGTGCCGAATTCTATTTACGGCCATCTTATTCTTAAAAGGTATGTAAACTGTCACGCGCTTCTGGTTTCTCAGTAGCCATTCTGCTCAACTTTTTGGAGATGCAGAATTGGCACATGTAGATAACATGCATTGTAACCACGTGCGGTCACACTGAAAGCCATTTCCCTGTGCATTTCAGGACCCCTTTGGTGATGTCATTAAAGAGATCATGAATTCCATCCATGTGCACGCCAGCCTGGACCCCTCCTGTGACCCTGGTACCCAGAACTACGAGCAGTGGGTGGTGCAGAAAGAACAAAACGGTGAGTTTATGGGCTGGATTCCGGGGGGAGCAACCAACCCACTGATTTCTGATGTGTGAGATACAGGAAGGACATAACTATTTCGACATAGGGGTTAAGATTAGGGGTAAAGTACCTCTATACACATCTTATCAATTATAATTACAATTGTATAAAGAGAGTTCGCTCTTTATGTAAGGAAAGAGTGAAGGAGCAGTAGTCTGCTCTTATGGATTTATATTTTGCTAGATTTAAGTAGAGAGGAGAAGTTGTTTTTCAGTATTTTGCTCAGCTTGCCTACCTGTTATATCCTGGGGATGACCCATCCTCCAAATCCCTCCATGTTAGTTTCCCAATCCAAAGAACAAGTTTTTTTTTGTCCAATCAGTAGCTCATTGTCACGCTTGTGAAGTCTTTCCTGTGTTGAGCAGCCTACTGAAGACCCGTTTTCACTGGCCCTCGCAGCAGCGAAGGAGGAAAACCAGAAGGTGCGGGTGTGTGCAGCACATCTCAGGCAGTACAACGAGGCCCTCCACCAGAGCAATACCATACGTATGTCAGACGCCTTCAGCTTCCTGGAAAGGTACTATGAGGAGGAGATCAGAAAGAAGACAGCTCCAGCAGAGGCAGCCATTAAAATCACGGACACTGACAGGTTCCTCTTCCATTTGTTTAAAGGTATTCCCCTACCAGACCCTTACATTTTTCAGTGAACATTAGGTGTGATTTACTCTTAAAGGCTTTATATGCTTGTGAGCATAAAAGGTCATCCCAGTATGCCACGACCGTCATATCATTTTGTGTCATTTTGAGATCATAAAGCTAAGCTGAAAGACCTGGCGAAGCACCCGAAATACGAAAACAAGACCCTCTCCCAGCTGAGGATACTCATCCTGAAGGAGTTCACAAGCAGAGAAGAGGCGAGGGGGATCGTTTTCACCAAGACACGCCACAGCGCCATCGCCTTGAGTCAGTGGGTCCAGGAGAATACTAAGTTCGAAGAGGCTGGAGTACGGGCGAGCCATCTGATTGGAGGGGGAGACCAGAGCGTAGTAAAACCGATGACTCCTGTGAGTTCAAGTACCTATGAGCTTGCAGAAGCAGTAAAATCTTTCAAGGGGTGCAATGAAGTGGAACACATATCCTAGAGTACCGCATTTACTACATTTGTACCCTAGGCATACTTGTGTCTAAAAATCAGTTTAGAAACTTGTGGAATGATTCAGCTGCAGCAGATATGTGATGATTTTGTTTTGTTGCTGTCATTCTTTTTTAATCAGAAAGAACAGAAGGAAGTTTTGAGGAAGTTCCACACAGGAGAGATAAATTTGCTAATCGCAACTACCGTCGCCGAGGAGGGTTTGGATATCAAGCAGTGTAATTTTGTCATCCGTTACGGCCTGGTGACAAATGAGATCGCTATGATTCAAGTGAGTGATCTAAGAATGAGCTAATTTAATGTTGCAAATGAAAACAATTAAATGAAATAATCCTGTTTTCAATCTCCAGCAAAAATTATATAAATACTGGAAAATTTGATCAAAATCCATGCCGTAAATGATAAATAAAGAAGATAATGTGATTTTTAAAAGTCATTCATCATCAGTGTCAAGATTTATGTATGCTTTACACTTTTGTAGCGGCATCAGACTTTAAAACAAAACCTTAGCCCCAAGAAAGATTATGTAATTGTCTTCTTCTGTTTAGATATAAAGTGGCAGTATGCAAAAAACAAAAAAATATTTTTACGAAAAACATTCTCACAAACTATATAATGGTTTCAATTCAGCAACTTGTTTTGTGGTTTATTTTGTTAGTAATAATGAATGATGGGACAAATAAGGCCTCAAATCCCACGGTGGGTGGGAGTATCCCAAACTGCCAATCAATGCTGAAGCCTCATGTAGTGCCAGCATTGATTGGTTGTTCAGGATGCTCACCCCCATTATGGGTTTTGAAACCTTATTTAGCACTGGCATTGATTGGTTAGTTCGGGACACTCCCTCACACCATTTGTTTTGAAGACTCATTTAACATCATCACTGATTGGTTAGTATGGGGACTCTCCCACCCACCACAGGTTTTGAAGCCTCATTTGTCTCATGACTAGTAATAATGTTCTGTTTCACACGGTCTTTAGGCCAGAGGACGAGGTAGAGCAGAAGACAGCAGCTACACCGTACTGCAAGCAGAAGGATCCGGGGTGGCAGAGCGGGAAATTGTGAACGAGTACCGGGAGAAAATGATGAACAAAGCCATTGAGAAAGTCCAAAAATTACACCCAGAAGAATATGAAAAAAAGGTATGTCCCAACACTGTTAATATTGTAATGTTGATTTTATATAAACTGTATGTGTACTTGCACATTTATGCATTGTATTGCTACGTTCATGTCCAACGATGAGATGATGCACACTGTTTCCCATGGGCAGAAAAAAGAATTTCAGATACAGACTATAATGGAAAAAAGAGTTCACAAGAAAAAGAAGCAGCAAAAATCGATGCAGAAGGAAGATCCGGGCAAAGTCAACTTCAGCTGTCGAAACTGCAGCAAACTGGTCTGCTCTGGGAATGACATTCAAATCATAGAGAAAATGCACCACGTTAATGTCTCGGAGGAGTTCCGGTAGGTTTGAACAAGACAAAATAAAGTCTAATATTTCACAGTAGGCCACCAAACGCAGTTTCTAATAATGCCCAAATCTCGATTCATTTGCAGGAATTTGTTTGCAGTTAGAAAAAACACAATTCAACAGGAAAGACAGCTGGACTATGAAGCGAATAGTGCCATCGCATGCAAAGGATGTGGATTTGTAAGTGTTTTGTTGTGATCTGAAGTATAAATGCAACTCTATACCCTGTCTAGATGAGTATATGAAAAGTCAGGTAAAAATAATTAATCTTCAATGGAATCCCAAGTAGTAATTTAAATGTCTGTCAAACTATTATTTTCTATCATTGCCTTTTTTCTAGTGTACTTGATGGGACTTTTTTAAACACTGAGTCATCCAGTATAAGCAATTTGATTTTTAAAAACTCTACCATATAGCTCTTCAGAATGGTCATTAAACGTACCATTGTGGAACGCATGTAAAGATGACTGTTGTCGTTTTTTTTTCTGACCAGACATGGGGCTCTATGATGCTGTACCGAGGGATTGACTGTCCTTGTCTTCATGTGAAAAACTTTACTGTGAAATTCGGCAATGAGCAGAAAGTGTACCCCAACTGGAGCGACCTGGCCATACGTTTCCCCGCTTTTGACTATGCAGAACACGCTCAACGGGTTGCTGGTGACACCGATTCCGACAATTAGACACGGTTGTGGGTGTCAAGCGATGAGAAGTGTACATACAGCATGAAGGAGGGAGGGGCTCTAACACTGGGTACTTCACAAACATACAAATAATGCCCTCAAAGCATATGGTATTTTTTATTTCTTTACAGAGTATCCTCTTGATGCTCAAATGCAAATGTCTGGCAGCTGGAAGTGTCAGTAAAGGCTGACCGCCAATGCTACAAGTTGCCAAGTTGTCTCAGACCTGCCATCCACTTGCGCTTTGAAAATATGTTACATTTGGGAATTAGTAAATGTAATGAGAACATCACCCAGAGTTTAAAAATATTCCTTTTGGATATCATTTCATTGTTTTTGGTGCAGGTCCATATGTGTTATATGACAATACTTTAATATGTTCATACTTTCGCATTAAATAATCATTGTACTAATAGTGTGTTTATAAAATGGGCTCTATGTAAAGTGAATGATTCAGTGCTAACAAAAAAAAAATCTACAGAAATTAATAAATATACAATAAAGCTAACATGAGTGCAATATTTGCTCTTACGTGTTCTACTTGATATAGCCAAGAGGTCTAAAGGACAAGAAACCTGGACAGACGCATACAGTTTGATAAGTTCTTTGAGTGCCTCTGTGTTGCATGTACTTATCAGTGCTAACCAGGAATGTAGCTAGGAATCCCAGGGTCCCCAAATATGTATAGCTTTTTTTTTGTCAAGTACTTTATATTCTAACTGCTCTCTTCAACTGTGGGACCCTAGAATGATCACACCATTCACCACACTTAGGTACAGCCTTGCACAATGCTTCATTTCTACTGTACAGCTACACTGCTACTTGTTTACAGAAATCTCAACATTTTCATTTGGTGAACAGGATCGCTTTCAAAAATACTTCAAGAGCGCCATGCGGCATACAGTTAACACTAAATATTATACGTCGCCGCAGATAATTTTTCTGACCCCAGGCCATACGGGTTCCCTAAATGACATAGAAATGCTCAAGAATTCCATTTCAAAAATTGCATGGTATTCATGGTCTCATAAACGCCAAAAATCCAAGGGATTTGTTTCAACCAGAAACGAGTTTTACCTACAATAGTTATGGTAAAGTTACACATAGTAAAAGCTAGGTAAAAGTAAAACTAGATAAAGTTTATCAGAACTTGATACAGCACCCCGTAAAAGAAGTAGGCTAAATGCCTAAAAACAGAGTTGCCAACACAGTACGAGTATATTGTGATTTTCGTGGACGCCCATTTCACTTCGCCCGTCCCGCATATCTACTGACATATTAAAGTACGAAACAGGACGTGTAAAATTTCTTACTAACCGATTTATATGGACTCATAGCACTGCTCCATTTTTACTACTCAATCTTTAGTAACTGCTTTGGAAGCCAGTTAATATTCTTGCAATACTTAAGAAGTTACCGGTGGCCCTTTCCTATAGTCTGTACGTTCTGTGGAGTACTTTATAATTCTCTATAATTCTTTCAAGAAGTTAACTTGTATTGTGAAAACGACCTGCGGAACGGGCGGAATTACTGGGTTCTTTTAAAATACGATATGCGTGCCGAGGATTCAGGCGGTGAACCCTTCTCACTGTTATTGGCTTGACGACGTATCTATAGGGAGAAATCGGCCATAGAACGACTGAGTCAGGATTTATTTCTGACCACAGAACTCCAGCCTTTCCGTCTGGGAATATCCATCGTCCGACCCGTCCCGGTACAATAATGCCGGTCAGTACCTAGTCTTTTGAAAGAGTCTTTATTCGCATAGATCCCGTAAATGTATGACGTGTTAAAAGAGAACCGATCAGATTTTTGGTTTGTTTTCTCGTTTATATTCATTTAAAAGTGACTCCGAGATAGAAGTGTAATCCGTCGTCATACGTCACGACGTATTCGTGTGGGTAATCTCACTCATCACTGCTTAATCATTGTCTTTACAATGTTTTTGCATTTACCATAACTTTAGAGTTCTGGCAAGGTACTTCTCGGGGTGGTCGGAGCAGCAGCCGTCATCATGTTAATAGCAATCCCGGCAACAATAATTGTAAACAGTAAGTGGTGTCTAAATTGTGCCTTATACATGATCCAGATTTTCTCTTTTATTCCTTACATACTATTTTCATGTGAAAGATTTTTTTTTTTTTACCTAAGATATCTGCTCATGTTACTGAATGTGTTTACATAGACTAAAAGACGTGTAAGGGGTGGTTTTTTTTCCTTATTTGTATTATTGTCGTATTATATGTAAAAACATGTAAGCAAGCAACTCTTCACATTTTTTCCCGAAAAACTTGAGTTGAACGCCGTGTTGAGCTGCAATAAGAGCATTCTCCTAGGTAATAGATTCCCTTATGTGAAAATGTACAGCAAAAACAAACGTTTCCACTGAACAGAGTTTAAATTCAGCAAATAAATTAAAAATCCCAGGATTTTGTCAAATGATTGTATTGGTGTGTGTGATAGCAACCTGGCGCCACCGAGTGGCCACTGTTAGTTATTAAAATCAAAATAGTTTATACGGGGCAACATTTATTTTATTACCTTACAATGGCACAGATGACAGTTTTCTGCCTGGCATATGTAGGTAACAGGCCCTTGTAAGTCAGGATTTATTTCAGACCATGTTATGAACGATTATTATAACCATGACTCTATTGACGCAAGTGATTTTGAGGCATTCAGTAATGATCTGTAACTTTTTATCATTTCAGAAGATAGTGAAAGGGATTCCAAGAGAATATTTACACTTGAAGACTACTTCAATGACACCATCAGGTATAAGACATACAATCTGCGATGGATATCAGGTAATACGCGCTGAAGTGACACTGACTAGTGTTGAGAAGTGACAGCATGCCCATATTTCAATCACACTCATATGTTTATGTATATCATTTTTTGTAGATAATGAGTACCTGCATAAAAATAGCGAAGGAAGTGTAATTCTCCACAATGTCAACACAGGAAGTGAAACAGAATTTTTGAGCAACAAAACATTTGTAAGTTGTTTTTTTATTGGGAATCGTATTCGTGTATACATATGATGGCCACATTATTATTACATGACCTTAAATGTACTGTGTGTACTGTAGGCACAGGTGGATGCCACTGAATATTTAATGTCGGCAGATCGTAAATATGTTTGCTTGGAGAGCAATTACACAAAGGTAAGGGCGTGAAAAGAACAGATACATAATTCTGTTGGAGCATTAATATTTCAGAGGTTCATTATGCTCATGTGGTTGATGTTTCAACAGCAATTTCGACACTCATTCACAGCCTCTTATTCCATCTACGACATGGAAGCCTCGTAAGTCTCCTGTTTCCCTGGCAGTAGCACCGGGGTTGTGATTTATGGCCTGATGTTTACTTACCTTTCTGATTCAAGAGCCTCAGGTCTCTTCTGGATGCTTTATTGAACATGGGCAAACAAGCTAGTGCCAGTGGAAAAAATAAAATTTGCCGTGTTTCTATTAGAGCGTAACACCGTCGTTTTATTTAGCCAATTCATCTCTCTGAAGTCGTCTTTTCGCCGCATTTTAACTCCGGCAGTTTAGTTAGAATTTAGTTCTCGTGGTTAGAAGTGTAGGACCTTCCTTGATCAAGCATAATTCTGGTTTATACATATCATATTTTTCCCCACCACAATACACGCTGCCTGACTTATAGACACTTCAGTATAGAAACACTTATTTTTAAGACTGTAAAATCAATTTCATGAAGAATGAATGAACAAAATCAGTTCACGAGGGCCATAAAGAGAGAATGATTGCTGCAGAAACAAGGTGTTCTTACCTTTTCAGGAGATTTGTTACACCGTCATACATTCCAGAACCAATACAATATCTGTTATGGGCTCCTGTTGGAAATAAACTAGTAAGTGGGTGATTACTGCATATTTGTGGTCTGTACTATAGTTGAATTAAGTCTGTAATCCTAGGATGTGATGCTATTGAGAACAAATGATCATATAATACTGCTATTAACAACTACTGTGATTGACAGTGAAAGATGAATTTATCCACTTTTCCATGTACCGACAGTCTGATGTCACAGCTCGTCACTATCTTACACTTACAGGCTTTTGTTTGGAATTACAACATTTACATTAAACCTTTTGCAACGTCAGCTGCAAAGCAAATTACTACTAATGGAGAGAAGAATAAAATTCTCAACGGCATTCCTGATTGGGTGTATGAGGGTGAGTGCAACACAGTGAAACAATCATTGCAGCTCCAAGTATGCAGCATTAATATCATTATTAATGTAAAATATATCCTGCCTCAATATTTTTGATGATGTATATCACAAACAGAATTTTATTAAATGTGGAGGGCTTTAATGATTAAAATTGCCTTGGTAAAAAGGACCACAGACTATTTCAGTCTTCCACTACTAAGTATAATTTTTTATCATTTTTAAAAATTGAGATATATTTCCAAGTTTAAATTTAAATCTAAACTTTCCTTTTTACCGTTAGAGGAAATGTTCTCATCGAATGATGCAATGTGGTGGTCACCCAGCGGCAAGTACCTGGCCTACGTTGAATTTAATGACACAGAAGTCCACACTATTGAGTATTCTTGGTACGGCGCTGGACAGTACCCAGAAACAGTTGTCCTACCCTATCCTAAGGTAAGAGGTTTACGTGGAACTTTGCCCGCAAGAATGGCATGTTACTAATGAATAGGTCATAGGCAACCTATTTTACATGGATCTCAAAATAGAATGAAATAAGCTTAATATAACTTAGCCCTAGTAAAGCATCTTTGGCAATACCCAGCCATCCACTTTTGATAACCATCTATCCAGTACTGGGCTGCTGTGTTTACAGGAATACACTTCATAACTTTTGTTAAATGCTAATTTCAGCATTACATCTTATTGTTTCCATATTGGAAGTTTCTCCATTTTTATTATCTGTGTGCAAAATCATCTGACGAATGGGCTTGAGGGTTGGGAATCTGTGTTTCTGTCATCCAGGCTGGATCCCCAATTCCTAAGGTCAAGCTGTTTGTTGCCGATTCCACAGGTACTTCAGGAATCACACAAGTTGTAGTGCCACATTCTATAGGGCAAAGGTAGGGTATGCTGCTACTGCCTCTCAACTATTTTAACTAGCAGTGCTTGGGATAAGCCTGTTGTGGTGAGTGTTTTTTGTTTTCTCCCCTCTCCCATAGCGACCACTACCTGAGTTCCGTAACCTGGATCACAGATGAGCGTATTGCTGTCCAATGGGCTAATAGGAGTCAGAACTATGTCCTTCTGCAGATCTATGATTTTGATGGGAATGTTTGGAACGCTAAGTTGGTGCGTATCTTCTGTACGCAATCGTCAGTCATCCCAGCATAACTGAGTCATTCTGCATGTCAAAGCTTCCTATATAAATCCATTAAATTATAACGCCAGAGCAATACTATTTGAAAATAAGAATTATTTGGAGCTTCTCTTTGTTGACAGAGTCATGAAGAACAGAGTAAGACAGGATGGGTTGGACATGTAAGTCATTTAAAAATTCTGTTAATACAAAGGTTTATGTTACACAGGTGGCCCCTGACATATATGATCAGGTGTCAGCCTTTAACCAGTCAATGCAACTAAAGGTATCTAACGCAGCTTTGCTGTTACGTGTGCCACAGCTTCTTTTGTAATATTTTCCCAGCTAATTATTTGCTGAATTTTTTTCTTCTAGTATTTTCCCCTCCATCCTGTCTTTGCTGCGGACAACGTGAGCTTTTACAAAGTGATGAGTGATGCTGATGGTTATAAACACATGCATTATGTTACTGGAGTAAGTGCTTCAGGCAGTGGATTCACGGCCTCTTTGTTCAGCTGCTCTGTATTCTGTACAGTCATGCACTGTGTGTTTTAACCATTTTTAGGGTAAGGTGACACCTATTACATCAGGACCTTGGGAGGTCATCTACATTTCAAAGCTAACCAAAGATGCAATGTAAGTAATTGGATTGTAGCAGCAACTGTGGAAGATTAAGGTGTGAAAATACAATCTGTAGGGTAATATGGTATGCATATTCACCCTCTAATTCTCTTACTCTTTGAGTGTCTTTGAAGGTGGTTCAGCAATGTTCAAATCTCGGTCATCTTAGCCCTCTAATAATCAGCACTGCTAATATCGTAAAAAGGTTATGTGCATCGAAAGTTGTGATCTTAAATCATTTTTGAACATTAACATATAGTGTCCATGTTTTCCTTTTTTTGTAGATACTACGTCAGTAATGAACACCTTAAACGACCTGGGCAGAGGAACGTCTACAGGTAAGTCAAGTTTTATTGTCACGTGTGTTCCAGAGAGCACAGTGAAAATCTTGTGCCAGAGTTTTCAGTGGAGGGGACAGGGCATGGGGGGCAAAAAAACATGGTACAGATGGTACAGGTAAGACAGCCAATCAGTGAAGTCACACTGAAGTCTGCTAACTGGCAATTAATCAGAGTGACTGCATGTTAAATCGACATCTGCCCTTCAGGATTGGGATTGGGGATGGCCATTCTGCTCCTCAGTGCCTCACCTGTACTCTGCAAGAAGACAGGTGTCAGTACAACTCAGCATACTTCAGCCAAGATGCCACCTACTACCGCCTGTCCTGTTATGGTGCTTTGACCAGCCAATGTACATTATCATCAAAAATCAACACTTAGAAACTTGTCATGACTATCAAATGCTGTGGTTCACTTGACTATTATCTGCAAATAAATACAAAATATACTAGAAGAAAATCATAAATTACTATTATCTACAGTCATTGTTCTGTCTTTGTTTTTAAAAGGACCTGGACTACCTTCATTTACCCTAAGGGATAACAGAGGGTCTGGTTCAGGTATGTAGTATAAACCAAATAAATCACATTAACTTGTTATTGGATCAGCAATATCACAGATTAACAATAGTGCTCAGTAAATTTATGCAGTATGATTTCTCTGCTTATGAGTTTTATTTTACTTTTTCGGAATTTTATATTGAAATCATTACAGTATAATAATGATATATATTATGTTGCTTTGATATTTGAAAATTGCACTGTTATTACATGGTTTAAGGCCAATTTTTACATATAGCAAGCAAAATGAGGTTAGGTCCATATGCTGATTATTGCTTTGGTTTTAGAGATTGAGGTTCTTGAAAACAACGAAGCTCTGGAAGGCATCCTGACAGAATTCCAAATGCCGACTGTACGATATGGAACCATGAGCCTTGGGGGGTTTGGTAAGATTTCATGAAGAGCTCAAAATCATGACAATACATCTCTAGTCTTCATTATTATTATCATTAGGTGCCCCATCGTTGATGTCAACTCTAGGCAACTATATATATAGATGGCATCCTTTTAGAGCAGTGGTTCCCAATCTTTACCTTCTTTTAGCCCACCAGACAAAGCACAAAGACTTTCACAGCCCACCAATAAAATAAAGTGCAGCAGGCCTGGTACTTGGCCTGGTACTGAGGAAAGTTGTGATGATTAATTCCATCCTGCTTGTTGTTGGTCAATCTCTTCATCCTTTGCCATCCACTTCATAGCTTTGTGTTCTTCTCTAATGCACTGCGTCTTCTCATAATATGCCCAATATAAGATTACTTCACTCTTGTTATTTGTGCTTCATGTGAAAGTTCCGGCTTGACTTAATCAGGAATCATCTTGTTTGTTTCTGATGTGGTGCACGGTATTCTTCACCAAGTCTTCATCAGCACCAAAGGCATCAGTACTCTACTTGCCCTGCTTCTGTGAGAGAGTGTTCACATACATAAAGGATCAGGGAACAAAAAAGGTTTTCTGGACAATTCTGATCTTTGTTTTACAGCTGTGCATGTGTCAATCATCATGCCATGTTGTACATTTGTTTCTTATGTTTTTTCAGACCTCTGGTATGAAATGATGTTACCTCCCCATTTTGATGAATCCAAGAAGTATCCCCTTCTCATTTATGTGTAAGGGCTTTATACACCTTTCACTGCTTATTCAGAACATAAACGTCTTTCATCTACCGCTTTTCTTCCTTTCACATTAATCTTGTTGCTTCATCTACCTATCTACTTCCCATTCCATAGGTATGCTGGGCCATGCAGTCAAAAAGTAAATTATAGCTTCAAGTTGAACTGGGGAACATATCTTGCCAGCACAGAGAACATTGTCGTTGCTAGCTTTGATGGAAGAGGAAGTGGTTACCAAGGCGATAAAATAATGCACTCAATCTACCACCGTCTGGGAACATATGAGGTGGAAGATCAAATATCGGCCGTGAGGTAAGGTAACTCGCCACGGAGTGAAACTTTGCTCACTGTACTTAGCCCTAACATAATGTCCCTTTACAGTATGATTATCCATGATATCCATAAGAGCTATTTCATGTACATAAATATTGGGAACTCAGGAACAACATATAGCAAGTTACATTTCCATGTAAATGTTTTGGGCACAAAAGCTACACATTACTTTACAGTTTCATCCTGCTGATGTCAGGAAGAATATGAATCACCAAACTGCAATGTATAAAAATGACCTCATATGTTCCTTTATATGTCCTATAAGGTCAGTGTGTTAAGAAACCCAGTATTGTCATATATTTATGAAGCAACAATTAAACAGTCAGTTACTGCTGGCTCCCAGATTTTAAAATGTTTATAACAAAAACCTGTTGTTCTGTTTAAGGAAATTCATTGATATGGGCTTTATAGACACAGAACGGATCGCCATTTGGGGATGGGTAAGTTAAATCATACACAGAAAGCAGTCTTTTTTATGAATGCGATAGATTCAAGATTCAAAGATTTATTGTCATGTGTACAGTGTACAGGTACAAAGTACAATGAAATTCTTGCTTGAATGCTTTCTTGCAGACAATAACAGGCAACAATCAACATGTAGTGCAACAATACAATCATCAGCCAACAGAGTGCAACATTATGATAACACAAACTATACAGTACATACAAACTACAAAACACTAACACACACGATATATAAGGTATTAGTGTATGATAAGGATGATTGGATGATCGAATTTTTTTCCACTCTCTCAGTCGTACGGTGGCTACGTCACTTCCATGGCTTTGGGTTCGGGGAGCGGACTTTTCAAATGTGGAATGGCAGTCGCTCCAGTATCTAGCTGGGAATATTATGGTATGCATAATATTCACAATTCTCATAGGGTACTGTCTGAAATATCCATCAGTTACAAAATAAATTCAGGGATGCCTTTTAAACTTTCAGATGCGGTTTACACCGAGCGTTACATGAGCCAGCCTACCGACAATGCGGAGTCCTACAAAGTAAGCCCACCTGGATTTTAAAGACCGCTTAATATTCACTCAGTGGCCATCAATATTAATTGTCTGATTTTTCCAGAACTCCACAGTAACGGGCAGAGCCAAAAACTTCAAATCTGTGGAATACCTTCTGATTCACGGCACAGCAGATGGTGAGCACTGCTGTTCTTATCAAACAGTTATTGCCAGCACTTTTCAGTTATGAAACATGCATCATCCCTGAAATTACTGCTTCTTAAGGATATAAGAGGGTCTGCTGTTATAATCCCTCTGGTTACGTATTCTGCTGTATATTTTGCCAAAATGTCACTTTGCATTATATAGCATAGTAATCTTTGTTGAAGTGAAATTGCACAAAAATTATGTTAAGCCTATTTATATTTATATTATTATACTAAATTTATTACATCTGAATGTTGTCCATTCTGCTACTTAAAAGTACTGAATTAACTTTGTGTTGTTGATTCCAGCTTCCATTAACAAAAGTCATTATGATATTGTAGCATTAAATTTAAATGCTGAAGTCATTTGCAGCAACTTTTACATAGTTTTGCAATGAAAATTTACCTCCTAATAAACTTTATGAAAAAATACAACTGATAGTAACATCTGTTTTTTCTCAGATAATGTGCATTTCCAGCAAGCAGCACAGATATCAAAAGCTCTTGTGGAGGAACAGGTGGACTTTGAAACAATGGTAAATATCCAAAATCACAGTTTGGCCAGGTGAAACACAGACAGTAGAACGCAACGTCTAGAGCTAGTAGAACAGAGCAAAACAACGTGACTGAAAGAACTGGGAGTCCAATCAAGACCCAATATCTGACAGACCTTTGTGCCACAATTCTGATTCATTATTATAAGTTGTCTGATTAGAACTTATTCTGAAAGCAAATCAAATGACCTACCAGATGTGCACTAAAAAGTATATGTAATTTCCCATCAGAATTCAAATGTTCAGCTTCAGCATATTGTTCCTGTAAATGTCCAGCATTCTATTAAAGGCATATTTTTTTTGATATTTCTTAGCCCTGAACACATTTGGCCCAGGGAATGATCTGTGACATCTGGTGTTAATACTCGTGTTCTTCTGTCCTTTTCCAGTGGTACACTGACAAGAACCATCAGCTGGGGGGTTCTGCTTACCGCCACGTCTTTACCCACATGAGCCATTTCCTCCAGAGATGCTTTGCCAAAGTCAAACCGAAGAGTGTCTGAGGCGTCCGGCTCGGCCTCCCAGCTGCATGTGCCACCTACATATAACCTGTTACCAGATTCTTCTATTTTTAATACTAAATAAATCAGCTGATGGCTTGGTGTGGCAGTATTGTCTGGGCAAAGGGAGTTATTCCAGTGTTTTTAACATATAAATTAGCTTGGTGTTCTATTTGTAATATGATACCACTACAACTGAGTTGTGACTACTGCCTATTCAGAGCCATGGTATGTTTGAGAAACGGTCAATTTTTATCGAAACTGGTTTCGCTTGCACATGTTTATCAGCAGTTACCATCTTATAATAATGTGTGCAATGTTACAAGTCAATTGAACAAATACCACATGTTGTAGCTGTACTATTGCAAAATATGTAGTTCTTGTTATTTTTCGATGTTTTGAGAAAAATAATAGCGTATACTTTTTGTATAAAAATCAATAAACTGTTAAAACTGTATTTGCTGCTCCTTGTGTGTTATGCTGTAGATGTCTTATCTAAGGATGAGAATATTTAGCTTTATTTTAACACGGACTTATACCTAGAATGTCTGAAGAAGGAACTTGTTTTTCGAATACTGACTTCAGTTAACTATAAGCTTAGAGTTGAGGAAAACACCTTTTAACATCTTAAATTTGAAGTCTGAAACTTGGTTTTGCTATTACATTAGTATACACATCTGTGGTATGCTGATGACAACCTTACATAAAACTTACATGAAACAAGCACCTCATGGCCCTGACCTGAATAAGCAGTAAGATGACTGACTGACGGACTGGCGGACGGCCGGACGGCAGGCAGACAGGCAGGGCAGCTCAGTAGACTGCCCTGTAACCTCACACCTCCAGGGTTAGGGTTTCAAATCCACCACCGTTTTATACACGTGGAGTTGGCGTGTTCTCATGCTACTCTGGTTTCCTCCTACAGTCCAAAGACATACTGCACATTTAGTGGGTGTCTCTAAATTGCCCATAGAGCATAAATGTATTCTGCTTCTTTCATCCATCTTACAACCAACTTTCCTGGTCACATGGCGGCCTGCAGCCCACTGTAGACATGGTTCCACTCCACCATAGGGCACACATATAAAATTATACAATATGGGCAATTAAACGATGTCAGCAAAACTGCATGTCTTCGGACAAGCCAGGGTGCCCAGAGGAATCCCACAAGACCCAGGACAGCACAGAAACTCACACACAGATGTGGGATTCAAATCGTCATTCATGGAGGTGTAAGGCAATTGTACTAATCACTGAGCCCCAGAGCCAGCCAAAGTCACCGTAACTATAAATAGCATTTGAAAATAAGTACTTCAATGTTTATTTAGCTAATGTAATTCAAATCTATTCAGCTTTGTGCCTTAGAGGTATCAGCAAATATTTCACATAACATCAGGTATGAATATGCCCATGCAAAAAAGACGATATGTTCACTCCGGATTACATGTGTCATGCAGGTCAATTAGTTTAAAATCTCCTGCCGAATGAACTGACTAAAAACTTTTACTCTGTATCAATATTACATTTTCATTGCACTGAGCACATTTACAAAATAACACAAGAATTTGCACCCACTTGGTGTGGGGGAAAAAAATACCATAAAACCATGATTATGTTATTCAATATAAACCCTACAATCAGTGAACCCACTTTTTGACAACAGTAAAAACCAGGCTTATTTAGGCAATGAGCCTTTTTTTTCTTTCTTTGACAGGATGCCATCCTGTTTGATTTCTACACCTAAGTACCAGCTCTTATCACCTATGGAGATGACTACATCCAATCTAAACAAAGGCACAGTAAAATCATCCACTGAGTGCCCGGTGTAATGGATTGAGAGTAACGACTGCGCTAAACCAGGAGCGTACCACCTAGGCAGAATGTACAGGGCTGCACTATATAAGGCTGGACACTCCTAGAGTTGGCCATGAAGCAACTCTGGGGAACCAGAAAAGAGTAGCCAGCCCAGGACTACGCACGGCAGCGGTCTCTCTATTCCTCTCCGTCAGGCACACAGGTGAGCCTCCGGCGATGTTTCAACTGTGCCACTTCAAGTAGGGCGGTAGCCCAGCTCTCTGAACGCAGCACGTGCCAAGACTTTGCTCTTTGCTCTGGGAATGCGTGCAATGTGCATGTGGTCTTGCAACTCGAAGGCTCGGGTTGGGTGAACATTGAGGCAATGCTATTAACCCCTGTTGGTTCATGTCCCCCCACTCGTCCTCCCTCCAGTTGTTTCACCAGAGCACAAGATGGCTGGAATCCGCTCTGTGGCCGGGCTGCTGCTCCTTGTTACCATCCAAAGCAGCTGGCAAATCCCACTGCAAGACACAGATGACAGTCTCAGGTACGGTCATTTCAGCATTAAGCTAATTGAAACACACTCAGCGGTGTGGCACCTGAATATTTATCCTGCTTATTTCAGCATTCCTCATTAAGCTATTGAAACTCACTAAACAGTCTGGCACCTGAACATTCATCTGCTGTTCTCATTTCAAAAGCCAGAAGTTTAATTATATAAAATATGTACAATGTGTGCATATAACAACACATATATTTAGAATAAATGTTTATTATTAAAACTTAATTCACAATACAAAGTGCTATTCATTGTGTTCATTTAATTCTCAATACATATTTTAGAAGTTCTTATGGGTTTCATATACATATGTAAAATGACCATTTGTTTGCGAAACTTGATTCATGAAATAAGCGAAACATTGCAGCTTTCTGACAGAGGACACAGTGTTGAACGAACCGAGGGAAACGGTGGCTGTGAAGAGACACTCGCAGGGGACGTTCACTAATGATTACAGTAAATATCTGGAGACAAAACGGGCACAAGACTTTGTTCAGTGGCTAATGAACTCCAAAACAAATGGGTGAGTCTTTCACTGGGATATCCTCTACTCATATAGGTTGTCAAAAAATATCTTTAATTTAGGAATTTATATCACATGTAAATAAAATTAATCAAAGTAAATGTGTTATTAGTGTCTGGATGTTAGGTTAATTTGCCATTTTCATAGATCTACTCTATTAAACTCTGTAAAAAGATCATTTTAGGTTTAATTACAGAACACAATCTTAGCAACAATGACCACGGTATTAAGAAAACTGCCAGGCACACGTTGTGCCATTTGTACTTTTCAGAAACCAGCCTTGTAAAATACAACACATTTTGATTTAATGTGGCTTCCCTAAAATGATTTTCAGATGGAAATTTCTGCAAATGCTATGAGGGAAAAATTAATTCTTAAGATTTCTTCAACATTAAGACAATATGGCACACTGATAAAACTAGGCAAGAAAATTCTACCTTTTCATTTTGTGTAAAATAATTCGAGAACAAATTTTCATTGTGAGAGAAAAAGTCAGCATCCTAAACTCCTCAGAATCGTGTTACACTGTAGGTCTTGCACAAAGGTTTCTTGATTAGGACCAGATAGGTTGGATGAGGCTACAGCTCTGATGTGAACTTGCACCATTTAGTTAATGAAATCACAGACCTCAGAACCTCTGTTCTCTCCTAGTGGGCCAGCGAGACGTCACACTGATGGTACCTATACCAGCGACGTCAGCTCATACCTGCAAAACCAGGCTGCTAAGGAATTTATCTCATGGCTAAAGACTGGACAAGGCAGAAGACAGTAGGCAGTTTGCTTCTAAATGATTGACCAGCTTTTTCCTCCATGTTTAGATGAAAGATAAAATTAATTCTTGCATAATTATCCTGTACAATAACACCGTTTTTATGACCTGTACTGTTATTTCACTGGTCATGCAAATAAATAATCTGAATTTAAACTCTGGCTTTTTTGATATTGATAGTAGCCAATATGTGATTTTGTTGGGATAATTGTTAATGTTCTCATCATCCAGTATACATATCCCTGCTCTACATCTGGTCTGCACAAGCACACATCAAGCAAACTTTTTGTCTGGTCCAATACTTGTTATTTAAATAAACTTTATTGATAGACTACCACCTAACTGTCAAAAGCGTCACTTGGAGTATATCTGTGCACAGAATAAAATATTTGGCTCTAAAGCAAAGTATCTCGTGAATACTCAGTTTTGCAGAGAAAACGAGCCATGTTGATGCAATGTACAGAAGACACGTAGATGGAAGCTTCACCAGTGACCTACACAAGGTGCTAGACAGCATTGCTGCTAAGGAATATATACTCTGGGTCATGAATTCTAAGCCTTCAGATGCAAGGTAATCATGTATTCATCTAAAACTACACTGCACTATTTATTTCAAAGATGTGTAAAACCTGTAATAATATGCAGCATGCAAATGATGTAAATTATAGCTATGATAATACTAAATATGCTAATTTCTTTTTCAGCGCTCCAAACTGAAGGAAGATGAATTCTTCTTTTTACGAGAACATAGGTAGTGTAAATGACCTGAAAAGCCTTTAAAATCTGCATCCTACAAAATAAGTAAAGCCATATATCTTGCTTAGCATGCAATGAAAAGACAAAAATGACGATACAATCGTGGAAATGAAATGTTTGACGTAATGTATCTTCCAAACGTCCTTTAAACAGCCATATTTTTTATATGAAACGCTATTTTGTATAGGCTATTTATGAATTGAAAAAAAAAAACAACGAACACCGCTACAACTCAGGTTATTTTAGATGCAATTAAAACGTCACGACCTTTGAGAACATCGTATCAAAACACGAAGAACATGCTTTACTATTGTATTGCTCTGCAAAATAAACTTCTCATGACATCTGTAATCTTTAATGCCTCTTTATTCGTGAATATTTGTGCATGAAAACAAGATACAATGTTCTTTTCTTATAAATAAAAGTTGTCACTGAGCCCTAACACAGAAAATAACAGAGACATTGACCTTCGTGTCCAGATACTCGGATCAGCATGTTTTTTGGAGACCGTCATGAATACACACAACTCTAATGAGTAGTTTCTAGCTGTAATTAACCATCTGTGTGAATAATATTCGCTCATTGCCTTATCCGAGCCAGCTTTGTGAGGTGTTAAACTACGACATGCTACCGTCAATTCGTCAATTAATAAACCTAATCCGGAATCAGTTATGAGGCTGCATGCCTCTGGTCTTAATGAGGAGGATGTAAACTGAAGCCGGTAGCCAAGAAGCATGCCTTGGGATGCTGTAGCTCTCTCAGCTGTCAGAAGACGCCTCCAGCCATCTGTGGGTAAATCCCAGGACACAACTCCCTTACAAATAAATGTAATTTAAAGTAACTATTTTTAGCGTTAAACTCAAAGGACTCTGTGCGTGGTTTAATTCAAATGGTGTCACCTGTCTGTTGCTAACAAAACGTTTTCTTAGCTGAAACAGTACATGTGTTAAATGTGGTTGCAAATAGCCCTAGAGAAAGAGAGAACTTCTAAAATGATTTAACAGCAACTGTAGAAGGGGCAGTTAGTTCGCTAAATTAGCTAAATTTACAATCGCGCACACTGCATGGCTAACCACCAGCACACAGGCATACTGCGGTTTTGGTGGGCGCCAACTCGTTCTGTGGTATAGCCGCCTACACTGCTTAGTTACATCTCTAGAACAGGATATAACATGGAGCATGAACACAGAAAGGAAGCACGTTTAGAATACAGTAATAAAATATACATTCGTGTTTCAACTAAACACGCAGTACATTTTTCAAAATTTTTCGTCTCTGTTACACCCTGTGTTTTTTGAGGAAAACATCCAGGGTCGAGCCAAACTTTGATGGTGCTTACAGCAGTATTTCATGGAAGCAGTTCTGCAGACAACACGCACTTGAAACACACTGGACTCATAAATAATGAAGTTCCTGATGTGTTGTAAGAAAAATATTTGTGATTAATTCCGTTCTTACTATGTGGCTGTGGTGATTGTATGTTCTCCCGTGTTGTGCAAGTTCCCTCCAGGTACTCCCACAGTCCAAAGAGATGCAGTTCGGTGAACTGGCATCTCCAGATTGCCCTTAGTGTGTGATTATGTGTGTGAGCGAGTGCCCAGTGATTGACTGGCATCAGTGGCCTATTGGGCTATTCTTCCAAATTTGTATATGGTGTGCAATACTACCAAGATTTTGCTCTTTAAATGAAGTGGAAGTAATGTCAACACAACAGTTTGGCAGTGATTGTGTACATGTCATATCTGTTGAGTAGTCAATAGTTGTCTTATTTTGTCTAAAGATTGATGATGGACAACTCTTGGAATATTTATCTGAAATGAGACTTGCTGCACTTGTATTTATGAATATCCAATTTGTGGATGGAAACACTAAAGAGGAGCAATGTTTAGCTATACACACAACTGCGACTGTAATCTGTCAACAGATGACTAAATACTACAGCAGGATTAATATAGCATTCGTATTTGACGAGGTGGTCCTCCTGATACAGTTGTATTCATAGGAATGAATGAGTGCAGTAGTCCTCTTGGCTTGTTGCAAAAGCATGGATGAGTGTATTTAGGTCTTGTCTGGATGCAAGATCTGAGTCTCTATTTGTGAGATGATTACAAAATACGTTTTTGTATTACTTTCATATGACTACTAAAACTTAGATCTGTGTCTAAAATAGCACAAAGATTTCTGATTTGGTCTTTGTCATTTTTATTCCTAGACTTTAGATATGCATTAATTTTAAGTCTATCTTCCCTTTTTCCAAATAGAATGAGTTCTGTTTTATCCTCGTTTAATTGTAGTCCGCTTTGGGCCTCACAAAATCCCAGGCTACATGGTGAATTCTCATCACCACCTCCTTGTGGTGCAGGCTGGAAAGAAGGACCTCTGGGAACTAGGCAAACAGTGAGGGTCCTCAATGTAAGGCATAACGACAAGTCGACTGGGGTATTATTCGTCACATTAACTAATCTACAAATGCCAAATCAACATCTAGGCAGTACAGTGGCATCCCACTCAGGCGACATGCGTTGCCTAGTCTTCCTGGAAAACAACCACTTGGCTGTCCATAAAACACAGAATTGACAGCCTAAAAAAAGACATGCAAGCAATGAAGGCCAGGCCTGAAGATGGCCTTTGATCGAGCTAAATGGAGAACAGCGAGCAGAATATTGGACCCTGTGCCATACCGGGACTAACGCTGGGAAGTAGTAGTAGTATAGGGAGTTTTAGCACATCCAGTTAGTAATTTGGTCTACGCATTGAATAAGTTTATTGGACTAGAATTGTTAGGTGAGACAGCTATGTATATTTGAACGCCATCTGAATAACTGTAATATGTTGCATTATTTATCGTCATAATCTGACCAAGATGGAATGCATAAATATTAAATTGAAGAGGCCCAAGATTTGGACCTTGAGGAACTCCACATGAAATACTTATTCACGGATTCATAATTGCTGATAGGATATTTTATTTCTATCATTTAAATTATATTTTTATACTGTATATGATGTCAGAGCCCAATTAACCACTTTCCAAAATATTGATCATACTGTAAAGTTTCCGTCCTTTGGGATGGAAAACAGATTCAAGTGAAATGGGGCCTTAGAGGATAGGATGGGGATTATCGCCACAAAATTCAACCAGCTGGGTAAGGCCCAAACATGCAGGACAACCATTTTGGGTCTAACAAATGATAAACCAACAGGCAAACTACAAGAACAGAAATGTATCTTCCAATCAATTACAGGTGCATAGAGGGTCTTGTCCCCTAATTGTGCCTCCTCCATGTCCTCCCCATGTCTTACACATACATTGGAACATTTGCAGGTGGTTTAAAGCAAAACGGCCAAGCTCAAGGAGGGAATGTCATTTCATCTACTCTGCTGCACCACAGAAAGGTGGAAGGGCCTTTTCTGGCTTTAGTCCGATTTGAAGTTTGTTCGATGTCAGCCCTCCTGATAAGGTAACGCCATTTTAACTGAGCACTCAAGTGTGTGTGATTTGAGTAGTGTTCTTTGATCTTTTGTGTTGCATGATTTAACTTTCAGCCTAAACCTGTTAAGGGACTGGTGGCACAGTTAAGTCCTCTCTATATCATGGATTTTAAGCCTGAGAAGTGGCTTATAGTTTAACAATGATTTGTGATCATTTCAACATTAAGTTGTTTGTTTTTAGAATATCTTTGTATCATTTACTGTCCGGCACATTGCCTTAACTCCTTGAAATGTTGCTTTGATCGATCTTAGTTACAATTTTTGTGTTGGTGTTGTGTTTGCTGAAGATTATTTTAAAATATTTAAATGTTGCTGTCCATGGAAAAATATAAAAGCTACGCTGAACGAAAAAAGTTATACTACCCAAGATCCCAGAATACAGTCTGACTTAAGATCTCTTCTCTACTGAGTGAAATTCGTCTAGTCAAGGTGTCAAACACAGCAATAACATTTGCACAGCCTCCTAGTGTTCAAGCCTCAGAAAGTCCTGGTGTCCTAGTTAGGTTATCTGCCTTGATTGATCTAAATATGAAAGTATTTTGAATATTTTAGACTGGATGTGTGTCAGTCTTTACTTGTTAACCTTTGGTTGTTGTCAGGATAGGAACCTTGCATGAATTTAACGTGATAGGTACTGGTAATAGGTGGGTAACAGCAAAACCCAGAGAGTCTGTTCCCACAATGCACTTCTGTTTCCTCATCTTTTTTCTTCGTAGTTTTCAGTGTCCCACTTTGCCTATCTTGCGACGTTTTACCTTGGCCCAGATAATTAGAGTTAAGGAACTCCATTATGATACTGCCAACATTCCTGTACACACTAATGTTGGTGTGGTGATTGGATTTTGTATTTTACCACTATCACTGATAGAAGGCATTTCAAAAAGAAATGGTGAAATTCTTTCTGAAGCTCTTTTTAATAATCATGCTCTTTTGTAAATATCATGAAACAGGATTTACAGTAATACAGTTTATATATGAGGACTGTCAAATAATTTTTTTTTTTCTTTTAAATAAATGCAAGGGGTTGACATGGTTAATATATGTACTTATTGATGTATTATAAAACTTATTTTAATTACATACAGTAGGTTACCTTATTAGACACACACGTCACATTCAATTATATTTTACGTGCGTTTATTTGAATGTGAAAGATTGCTAATAAATCGATGTCAGCATTAAGGTTAGTACATAAGTAAAAAAATTTTTAAAAGTTTAAAAATGAGTGATGCTATAAACAAAGTATTTCCTGAAATGAGAGGCATAACATGCCGATACTGCAGGCAGCTGTACACAAAGTATTTTGAGAGCAAAGTAATTATACATTTTATTTATTTTTGTTTTCTAAATTGTAACAGTTGACAGACTAAGAACCATGTGCAGTGGTCCTGGACCAGACAAACGTTGCAAACTAGCCATCCTGGGTTTTCATCATGGAGACCTTCAAAAAATACCAGAGTTTATGTCCATGTACTCTCCAGCAGATCTGAGAGCTCAGTTTGTGGAGTTCAAACAAGCCATTGAGAGTCCCAGAACCTTGGATCTGAAACTTCCCTCGATGGATTCCTGTATGATAGCCCAGCTAGCCTGTCAGATCCTTGGAGTTATCCATATTCCGATTGAAGTACAGCTGTAGGCCCCATATCTATATCCTCACCGATGTCGTTCCTATTCAGGAATTTAAGCAATAAATAATGTTTTGAAAATGCTTCAAAATTTGCCATTCATCAGGTCATGGGTGTTTCAGCTTGCTAAAAATTTCAGCAGGTAGATGTTTCTCATTTTGCTTTATCTCAGACTCAAGACTGGTTTAATACTGGGCAATCAGGTGAGTAGTATTTAAATTTTAGTTCAGCATAAAGCTTCAACCAGAGACAGTGTATGGATAAGAGGAGTAAAGCAGACCATGACATAAAAAAGTACATTCACGGCTCACATTAAAGCCTCAACTGTATCAGTGACTGCAGCAAATAACCACACAATATACTCTAGTGTGGTTATTTGAATAAGTAACAGTTAACTACTAACATACAGTATATTGTACTTATGTAATTCCCATGGCGGCTCAGTAGGTAGCACTGTTGCCTTACACCTCCAGTGTTAGGGGTTCAAATCTCACCTCTGCCCTATGTGTGTGGAAATTGCATCTTCTTCTAGTGTTGTGTGGGTTTCCTCCCACAGTCCCAACTCTCTAAACTGCCTATAATGTGTTTGTGCATGTGATCTACTAGCATCCTGTCCCAGCCTTGTGTATTATCCTGTCTGGATAGGCTCAAGACCCTGAGAAGAATAAGTGGATGGACAAATGTTTTAATATTTCTGGTTTAATATGTGTGCCTGTCAGTTCTCGGCTGAAAGACCCCCCAGGATCCCTTTCTACTGCGAAGATTTGTTGAAAAAGCCTCTGGCTGAGTAACTTGAAGAGGAAGATGTGTGTGAAGACTCTGATGTTCTGTTCCCAGAGCCCAAACTTGTCATTCAGAAATCAGAATCGAGACAGGATTTCAACCCCAAGATAATAACCCCAAGTTTGTTTCCACAGGTGTTGCATAACACTGTCAGGTAGCCAAGTGGACTTTAAACTGTTGTTGGTTTCTTCTATTTACATGCATCAAAGGTGCTTTGGAAGTAAAAACTAGGTTATATAGATTTAATAATCCTTATATCCTCAAAATGTCTAACAATATTTATGCAATTAGCCTGTTTTCCACTGACTATAAACCATCCCTCAGTCTTGTGGTCCAAGGGCTTAAGGTCTATGTCATGAGCCCTAAGTGACAAAGGACAAAAGTGGTTATGCGGGGTGACAGGAGTCCAGTATTATGTGCTGTGTTATTCAAAGATTGCGTATCATGTATGTGCCCCAGGCTGCTCATGCTGGAGGTAATCATGGTGTCGCAGGTCATAGTAGAGGAGCACTGCTGAAATCACACCAGGCCAAAGCATGGACACGTTTTCCGCATCAGAGAGCATGTTTGTCTACTTTGTTGAAAAAGCTGTGCAATTGCATAAATAATTTTAATGTGTTTATTATTTCTTCTGTTTACTTCATTTTATAGTCTTTCATGCTTTCTTTTATTTTTTAATTTCTGACTTTTTCTAAATTTTTTGTGTTCTCTATTTAAAATGCCTATAAAGCACTTTGTAAACCCTGTGGTTGAAACAGTGCTATATAAAAAAGGTTGACTGACTGACTGACTGACTGACTGACTGATTAAATTCCAATTCCACTCATGCTGGAAGGTGCTGTTGCTGCTGTGGTTTTTTAGCACTTATTTCCCATAATGCACTCTGAATGTTATAACACTCGGTGTAATTTGATTGGTGTGTGTTCAACATTCTGTGTTCCATGGGCATGGCTCTGGTTTCCCTTGACCACATTCATCCTACAGTAAGAATAGTTGTTAACTGTGTAGCAAATGTTAGCCTAACGTTTACTATAACAATGCTGCAGCACTTAGCTCCTGATTGTTGCAAACACTATTTGGGCCTGTTGTTCACATAACTGTTCTCTGTTCAGATGCAGAACACTGGGGCAGGTTGCATTGCTACTGCCCACGAGATGGCGACAATGACAACCGAAATGGTGTGTCCCTTTAATCTAGACTGGTCTGCAATTTTGTCAGAATTTCAATCATAGATAACAATGAAAAAGCCGTAATGATGCATTAGAAGAATGTTTCATTTCCATCAGAAAGATTTCCCCCAAAGATGTGTTTTGGTGGACTGTCATCTTTTAAATTCATTTGCTGTATGACTATATGCCCTGTGACAAAGTAGTGTCCCGTTCTGGGTGTCCTCTATCTGTGCTTCCTGAGAAAGGGTCCAGGCTCCCTGCAAGCCTATACTGCATAAGCAGTTTTTGGAAGATGGATGTTGGAAGTCTCTACTCTTGCTGGAGCAGAGATTAAAAATGTGTTAGTAAATAAAGTCTGGTGTTACAGCCTGATGCGTTTTTGCACTGTACTGGTGAAGGGGACAGCTTACCAGTTATGGCTGAAGGAGCAGAGGAAGGAGATCCATTGGAAGTGTGTAGAGTACCTCATGCTGCAGGCCTGCTGCTGCCAAAGTTGTGGCTCCAGTGAGTCCTGAGTGTCTCAGCAGACAGGAACTTCCTGATTCTTGACATCATCGTGAAACTGTGCCATAGTAGTCTACATTAAACCAACTGTGAACATCCATACCTGATTGTTTTTTTAAAAAAATATAAAATTCTTCAGCTATAATCATTTATAATTTGTATGTAAGACATGAAAATTTAGTAAGAATGTCTGATTCCTGATCTGGCTCCCCCCTCCCCCCCCAAAAAAAGTACGTTACCCACTGATCATGTACTCAGATGTAAAGGAATTTGTAAAATTATATCCAGTACACCAGCTTATCACAGAGGGGAGCCCATAACAAGCACCCTTGCAAACTTGACTGATAGTGGAGACTTCACTTGAAAGAATTGCTATAGACACTGGGTTGCCAATTTAAAGTAAATTATGGTAAAATACATTGCCATGCCACTTTTTCAGTTGATTTATAGGGTAGTAATCCAAAAAGAAAGAAATTTTATCAGACCAGAAAACAAATATCCTCTCACAGCATCTTATAGAGGTCAAAATTCTATGGAGTAACCCTATGAAGACAATACCCTTTCACATCCCAAATTGGCAGGCTGGATCTGATGATGGAGTACAATTCCAGGCCAGTTATATCAGCACCCTGGATTTAAGTAAGGGTACTGGCAGGTCCTCCTCTCCACAAGACTGTAAGGAACTGCCAATTTTTTGACTACCTTAGGGACTGTATCACTTTACATTTATACCATTTGGTCTGTACAGAGCACCATCAACCTTTCAACTGTTAATGAATCTGTGAGGGACAGAATAGTTTGCAGTTGTTTACTACAATGACACCCATAATCACCAGGTCACGAGAGCAGCATCAGTTTCATTTGTACCAAGTGTTTGGGAAGATGAAGGGAGCAGGTCTGACTGTTAACCCTCAGAAGTTTAGCCTGGTGGAGGCAGAGTACCTAGGCTATGTCCTAGGGAACCATCAGATAAGGCCACAAGTCTGCAAGGTGGAACTCAATAGATCACATCCAAAGCCAATGACAAAGAGGCAGGTAGGGACTTTCTTTGGGCTGGTGGTATGCTACCATAGATTTGTCACATGTTTATCAATGTGTCCTGCAGCTGTCACATAACTTACAAGGAAACAGGATGGAAACCAAGTTCCATAGACTCTGAAATGCAACTTTGTATTCTAGGACTTAACAGTTTGTTATAAATCCTTGTTATGGAGCCCTGATTATGAACAGCCATTCAAAGGTCTGGCATTGGAAGTACGCGACTAGAGATAAGTATTCAA
>JAACJT020000001.1:32428295-32472931 GCA_009936485.2 Gymnarchus niloticus | reverse complement strand
AGCGTGGTCTTGCCGGTTGCAGTCCAGTAATCAGAGCAGGTTCGGTGGCTCAGAAGGCAGCGAGCAGGTCAGACAGGGACAGCATGGTCTTGCCGGTTGCAGTCCAGTAATCAGAACAGGTTCGGTGGCTCAGAAGGCAGCGAGCAGGTCAGACAGGGACAGCGTGGTCTTGCCGGTTGCAGTCTAGTAATCAGAGCAGGTTCGGTGGCTCAGAAAGCAGCGAGCAGGTCAGACAGGACAGCTGAGTAGTTGAGCTAAGCACTGGGAAAAGAGTTTCGAGATGGCTAGTCATGGCAGATTTGAGTCTGTGGTCCGTCCAGGTAAAGCTGATATGAATTACGAATAGGCAAATGTTATAGTATTTGCTTAACATCACTACCTACTAGTTACACTATTTTCACTAGTTTAGAAACATTGTGCCTGTCTGTTTGAAAAACATCTATAGTATATCTCTTTATTACTCCCAAGACATACTGTTCCCTGTGGACTAGAGTACTTCCTTTTGAAAAAATTCAGAAAAGTGCAGAACACAACACTAAATATCAAAATGAAAAATTAAATGGGAAATAGAAAATATCAAAAAGAAAGCATTTAGAAGACTATTCTTTGTGTTTTCTCAATGATTTGTGTTTTCTAATTTTTTGCATTTTCTTAAGTGTTAGTAATTTATTGATTTTTTGGCATTTTTTTAATATATCATGCTTTGCACTTCAGGGTCACAGTATTTAGTAATGGTATTATTGGTGAAGTAAATATTCATAAAATGCTACAAGTGTATAGTGACACATAAACATACTTTACTCAAACGTTCCATAATGGTTGCAATATTATATGTCTCATTGTTCCTTGGACACCATTCTGACAAAAATAAACCAAAGAGTCTGTTGAGTTTGAGGCTAAATTGTCATGTGAAATAATTTAGACTTCCCATGAAATATTAGGTCTTTATTAAGAAACATGAACATTTGATCTCCTTTCAAATTATAGCTATAGATAAAGGTGATGTAATTACATCAGCTTTGCAAAAACAACAACAAATTCACTTATTTAGCAAAAGAAATTAAAGATGCCAGGTCCTACTGAGGAAAAAGTTAGTACACCCTATGCCCTAATAGTTAGTATTTCCCCCTTTGGCTGAAATAACCTCAATGAGACGTTTCCTATATTATAACCATCTACCAGTCTCTGACATCGACTGGCAGATAGTTTTCCCCACTCCTCAATGCACAATTCTTTTGGCTGTGTGATATTTGAGGTGTTTCTTGCATGCACAGCATTCTCAATAGGATTAAGATCTGGAATTTGACTTGGCCATCCCAGAACTCTTCATTTCATTCTTTTGAGCCATGTTTTGGGTCATTGTCATGTTGCATGGTTCACCTCCACTTCAGCTTCAATTTTTGAACAGATGGTCTCACATTTTCCTTAAGCACCCTCTGATACAATGAGGAATTCATAGTGGATTCTATGATGGTGAGCTGGCCAGGCCCTACTGGAGCAAAGCAGCCCCAAACCATGACCTTTCCACCCTCATGTTTCACAGTTGATATAAGGTTCTTTTGCTTAAATGCTGTCTTTGGTTTGCACCAAACATGTCCTGTGTTACTGTGGTCAAATAGTTCAATTTTAGATTCATCTGTCCGAAGCACGTTGTTCCAGAAGTCCTGGTCTTCGTCTAGGTGTTCTTTGGCAAACTTCAGTTTTGCTCTGATGTTTTTTTTTTTTGACAGTGATTCCTCCTTGCACATCTCCCATGAAAATCAAACTTTTGCAGTCTCTTTCTGATGGTAGATGCATGTACTGTGACATCTACTGTGGCAAGAGTTTTCTGTAGGTCCTGTGATGACATATTAGGATTGATGGAGGCCTCTTTGAGGATCTTGCGGTCTGGTCTTGGGCTGAATTTGGCAGGACACCCTGACCTGGCCATGTTGGGAGTTGTTTTAAATGTTCTCCTCTTGTAAATTATTTTCCAGACAGTGGAATGGCTGATTTCAAATTCTTTTGAGATATTTTTATAGCCATTCCCAGACTCATATGCATCTACAATCTTCTTTCTGAAGGCCTCAGAGAGCTCTTTGGATCTCCCCATGGTGACACCACTCACAAGTAAACCAAACTAAATGTCTGAGGTTTAAATAAGAGGGTCTTCCAAAATGTTCTGTAATGATGTTCTAATCATTTGCACCTGATGGGGTGCACCTCAATCTAATTTTATTTAAGTGGTAATAAATATGGGGGTGTCCTAACTTTTTCCTCACAAGAAATTGCTTTTCTATTAATTACATTTTACAAACCATTTTTATAAGGCATTTGTTCAGTTTTATTTTAGTTATATTACCTTAATCTCTCAATATTGTTGAAATGAAGATCAAATGTCCATATGTTTAACTACATTTAAAAAGACCCAGGTTTTCATGGGATGTCCTCATTTTTCACAACTTAAGTGGAATCGTCCACTCTGGACTTTCAAATCTGGAAAATTGATTTTACTGTTGTTAATCAAATAATGCAAATTATGCACAATGGATCCATTGCTATTTTGATGATGTTATTTTAACTGAATTTTGACAGCGCCTTGACAATGTTAATGTAAAATAACCGAAATATTCTGACAATTCAAGTAGCAGGATCTGAGTGGGACTTCTGGTATATAAACACCTCAGATGCTCATTAATGGGAAAGAAAGAGAGGTTGTAGGAGAAATGGTGATCCTCTATGTTTGCATGGATTCTGAAATTCATTATAAATATTGTATTTGTTAACTAATTTCACTTAGATGACTATTAAACATTAAACTGGCTGTGAATGCCTTGACTGACTATTTTGACCTGCATGGCAGCTGAATAAGGTGGTAATAATATCCGGTCCTTGAGCTATTTTTTCACAGATTCACAGCCCTTCTTCTAAACTCTGATGATATGGCATTTTACACTGAATAAGTTACACATTTTCTCTCTGGAAATAAATATAGGTTACACAACCCTTTTGTGGAAGAAAAAGGCCAAACCAGATTGCAAAATGTCTGGATATATACTTAAAAATTCTCATTTGCCATTAAAGGTCCTTTTCAGTACTGGACAAGCAAATGAAGCAGGGGAAAGGTTCATTATGGTTTTAAAGCTCCTGAAAAGGAGATTTCCAATAAACATTTGAATCTTTGAGAACATCAAGAACTGAAAAAATATGGACAGACCAGTTTAATAAAGTACTTGCTTATATATATATATATATATATATATATATAGTGTTTCAAATAAACTAAGCCTCCCACTCTCCCACCAAACCTGTGTTATGTACTCCTACTATACCTTGTAACACAAACAACAAATATGACTAAATGTTCTCAAAGATAAACATCAAAATCAGACTGCAACATCAGATAACAGTCAAAAATGTTGACAAGACTAGCTATACGGTTAGACCGAGTGTTCAAAATGTTGGCCATTATCTCTCGCATAGGCCTGTTTAGCCGAAAATAATCATCATCATTTTGATTATTCTAATTTTGATTTTAGTGACGACCTCCAGCTTCCACACAATTGTTGACATCAGACACTCACAAAACATCAAAGCCCCCATCCATATCAACGGGCTGCGAATAACCATAATAGACTAAGTTCTGGAGACCTCCATCTGCAGCTCTCTAAGATGGAAGATTGACTCAGATCACCTCATCAAGAAGGCAAACCAGAAACTTTCTCAGGCAACTAAAGATGTTTGGAATCAGTCATCGCCTCCTTGTACAATGTTATGTCTCCATCATAGAGAGCATCCCGACATGTTCCATGGTATAATAGAATGGATTCTGCCAACAAGAAAAAACTAAAGCAAATCGTCACAAAATCCTCAAAAACTCTCTGGCCTTGCCCTACCTTCAACTGAACACCTCTACATCCAACATACCATTAAATATGCAAAAAGAATTACGAAGGACCCCTCACATCCTGCACATGATGTGTTCCAGCATCCTGCAGACGGCTCAGTTTGCTTACAACAAAAACAACACGCTTGAAGAACAGCTTCTCCAGAGCTATCAGACTTCTTATCAGTTTCTCCTGCTTATAACCAAACACAAAAACATAGCATTAGTACTATTTGAATGGTGGTGCAAACTCCTGCATACACTTCTGAGAATCTGCACATTATAATTGCATAATGTGCATGATAGTTATTTATATCATGTATATATAGTTGTGTACTGCACAGTGTGCTATAACTAGTATGACATCCCTTTGTCAAATTTCTACACTGCATCTGCACATGTACATATTGCTGCATTTATTACATACTCTTGCATTTACCTCTCTGTCACGCGTCTCATGTCCCATATTTATTCCCAGTGTGCATTGTCTCAGTTGCTATTGTCACGTGTCTCGAAGAGTAACAAGCTATGCCATCACAATTTTCTACCAGACGTGGTCATGTGGTAATAATGATTCTGATTCTGATATATCTGTTTTAGAAAGCAGAAACATACACCCATCTAACGGTCTCAAAAAACAATGAAGACAATATGTGAACGGTTGCCAAGGTCAGTGGTGAAAGGTTTCTGATTGGAAGCAAAGAATGGGCTTTGTAAACAGGATTGATAAGTTAGGTCAGCATAATATTCAGTGGATGACATTGTTGTTTCCAGTGTTAATTGTTCAGATCCCACCCACAGTCTGTCTGTGTACAGTATGTAGAGTCTACACATTGTCCCTGTGTTGTGTGGGCCCAACAGCCTGCTTCCAGTAATTTGGTGTTTCTATATTGATGATAGTGTTTATACCCTGTGATGACCTGGCATCCAATCCAGGGCGGATTCATTTTTCATGAAAAAGCTGAGACTTCCAGTCACTAATATACAATTATCTTTAAAAATCAACAATTATCTACAAATCTTACATAAAATAAGTGCCAAAGATAATTCAAATACAGATTCTTCCTGAATATTGCAACACAGTATGAACACTCATGAGGTTAGCAAGTGCTAAAATATGTTTTATATTAGATATATAAGGTCCAGCTAAATTACTGCAATTGTCATCTGCCACTCATTGTACATCCCTATGCTTTGTTAAGTAAAATTACCAAAAACAGTTCTTTACAAATGGAATGTGCCACACCCACAACCAGGCAGTCTTGCCCTGCTCGTAACATAACCCACTCAACGGAATACTAACACCTGTAACTTGTTTAATGTCTTATTTATAGCCTGGCAACATGACAGAAAGTTGCGAGGTATTGAGTGTTTCTTCCATACTGTGGGTTTCCATTTTAGTTTTGATTACCAGTGTATGAATCCTGTCTGTTCTCCATCGGCTTCTATTATTATCCCATTGTCTAGACCGTTGTAATGTCTACATCTGTGTTGCTCTGTATTCCTTATATTTATTGTAAGTCTATAGTATTTTTTGTCCCCTATGCCCTGTCCCTTCCCCTGCAACTCTGGCAAAAGGTTTTCACTTACTTGACTTGATGTCTTTAGATTACCCCTTTGTTCTGGAAATCTCTGCCTACACCAGTTACAACCATGCCTGCTGTTCAACTCCGAATGAAGTATGTTTTCACACATGGAATCGTACATGTAGTTATTACAGAATGCTTCGTCGGTCTGCCAGAAACATATGGCAGAAATCCTGACCGCTGCAGAAGGTCCCTGATGCAGAGTGCAATATATCGGGACAACCGGACAAGTTCTCATCTGATACTGAGAAGGTACAGTTCATTATATCTTTGCTTAGCGGAAAAGCTGAAGAGTAGGCTACAGCCTGAAGGATGGAGGATAACCCCATAATGCAATCATACAACCCCTTTGTAAAGATGTCCCATGAAGTATTTGATATCCCAGCTGCAGGAAGGGACATTGGCAAGTGGTTGCTTGAGATCCAACTGGGTCAGCCCACCATGTCTGAATACACCCTTGAATTCTGGATCCTGGCTGTGCAGAGTGGATGGAACATGCCTGCCCTCTGTACTGTGTATCATAGGGGACTTAACCATCATTTCTGGAATGAGCTGGCTTTCCGTGACAATGAGAGACACCTGGAGAAGTTTGTGGCTTTGTTCATTATCATGGAAAACTTTAGGAGAGACCAAGCAAGCACCAATTCAGGTCCTAGTTGCAGTGCATCAGCCCTATAAGGTCGCATATGTCTAACACCGGTCACCTGGGATGGATTCTCCTCAGTCAGGTGGAACGTCAGAGGTGGCTTCAGCAGCAGGTCTCTTTGAACTCTGGGAAGGCTGGACAGTTACAGGGTTGGTGACCCATAAACTAAACCCTGTGATGAAGAGAAGGAAATCCAGCCCTTGGGTGAATTGCTCTGCATTGTGCAGTGGGACACAGAATCAATTTACCATTCCAGCATAGGTGATTTATGGGCGTGTTAATATTTCTATTGCAGCTTTGATCGACTCAAGATCAACGGGGAACTTCATTGACACATTGCTGGAAGAAAGAATTTGAGCTCCCCTTACCAAAATAACACCTCCTTTGTTAGTTCAAGGCCTGGATGGCAGACCTCGGGTCCTGGGTGGTGCAACTTCACACAAGCCCCATACTGTTATAAACTGGTGTCCTTCATATGTGGGGGGGACACCCTGTGTCATGCATTAGATTTCACACAGGCTCACAGTCATTCAGTGAAAAATTATCAAACTCGGCTCTAGATCAACAAAGTTATTGCAAAAATAGAAAGGGTTTAGTTTTTTTTAGAATGCTTTTGAATAAGTTCTTGCTTTAGGCATTATCCATCCATCAACTTCACTCATAGCTCTGGGGTTCCTCTTTGTTGAAAAGAATAATGGGGTGCTCCATTAGACTTGAGCAGTATATACAATCTGGTTCGTATCGGGGAGGGGGATGAATGGAAGACATTATGAATACCTGGTTATGCCTTTTGGGTCGGTCAATGCCCCAGCTGTCTTTTAGGCATTCATGAATGAAATATTTTGGGAAATGATCAACAGATTCCTCCTGGTGTAAATCAATGACCTGCTAACCTACTCACCCAACCCCAAGATTCACTGGACCCATGTAAATGTTGTACTTTGACGAACGAACAAGCACTCCCTCTTCGTGAAAGCCGAGAAATGTGAGTTCCACAGTAGTACCATTTCCTTCTTGGGGTATGTTCTAGGTACTAAGGGTGTTGAGCTGGAGAAGTCCAAGGTGGCAGTGGTTCAGGAATGGCCAGTTCTTGCAACAGTGAAGGAATTGCAGCTGTTTCTCTGCTTCGCTAGATATTATACGTAACACCATGCTTTCTCACTTTTATACTCACTATTCCTGATCTTCTATTCAATAACCAGCTAATGGGCACACTGATGAATTGTCCTAGGTTGGACATTTAGGTCATACGGTTTCCTCATACTTGCAATGATCACAGAAGACAGATCCAACTGCAGAGATTTTCAGTTTAATAACCAGGTTGGGGGGGGCAAATGCCAAGAGCCAGTAAACAGAGCCAACAGGGAATCCAGAAATCAAAGTCAATGAACAGGCAGAGAGACAAACCCAGTGAGGGCAATTCACGAAGCAACAAAATTTAAAACAGTCCAAGAGAGAGAAAACAAGAAGAAATGCTTTAGATGGTCAAAACACAGAAACTACAGGGGATCAGGGAAATGCTGAGTAATGGTATGGAAATACCATATTCCGGAACCAGGTGTATAAGCAGAGGGTTTATGTGGGGAACTACATGGAAACAGTTGGGTCAGTCCTCTGGCTGGAGGAGCAAGAAGAGGATGGGCTGCTCTGCCACAGACAGGTTTCCATTCTTCATGCACTGAGTTTACCTTACGGTACAACTCATTTTAATTTGTGTAACACTCATGAAATTATTGTTCCCTCACAAGGACCCAGCTGGGATACCAGGAATATTGAAAGTTTAAAGACCTAAATGATGTGTATATATACTATGAATGCAATGAAAAATTTTCTCTAGTCTAATTTTGTAAGTGAAGCTCTAAGAAGCCTTTACCATCAGTTTTTTTTATTTGTACTTTTGCTATTTTCCTATTGTCTTTGGGTTAAAAAAAAAAACCAAGGTACAATTAGTGTGTTCAGCTTATGCTCAATGTCAGGCCCCCACCAGACCAGCTTCGCCCAACATACCATTGTTCCACATCCCCAGATTACTAGCAGCTGTGATCACTTTGGTTATGGTTTGGTTTTCTGTATGTTCCCTGCAACTCCCACACTTCAGTGCGAAGTATTATGTGTGTAATCGGCCACGTACTGAGCGTTGTTCATGGATATTGGCTAAATTGTGTATGATCTTGGTTTGTTTATCGTGTTTTGTCCCATCTTTGCCTTTCGTCTTGGATTTGTTTGCTGATTAATCCAACCACCCAGATTCTGACTATTGTTCCCATCTTATTGATCACACTTTTGGAATTCCATTTTGGATTGACAACTAACCGGGATGCTGAAAAATAAACAAGAACAAGTTGCACTTGGATCCTAGAGTGTTCATTATACTCAAATTGGAGACATTGAGTTTTTAAGTGAAGCAAAAGGCTGGATATTTGTAGCATGCAGGCTCTGACGTTCTGTTATATGCAGGCAGGTATTGAGATAACAAAAACTGTAGTGCATGAGTTTAGTCATCAGTTCTTTGACAGGGTTTGCCTTCAAGTGCCTTTCTTTTGTTGGGGATTCCAAATCTGACCCCAGGCTCATGGAAGACAAAGATCTTATGAAGAACCTGTTTTCATCTCTTGCCCTTTGCTAAGTGCCAAGAGGAGCTGACAACAAATGCACAGTCCACTAAAGGTCACAGCATTCTTTTGTGTGTCTTCCCCCAGGTATGCAAGGCTTTGAGAGAGGTCTGCATTTTTAACACTAAGGCAAGAGGACCATCAAGACACATCACGCCATCTTTACCATCACTCAATTGGCTCCTTAAGTTTCTGGATTGCAGTGTTTTGCTGTTCAGGCAAGCTCTGACTGGGTACAACCCCTACATCCTGGACATTTACAAAAAAATCTCAAAAGGTAATGAAACAACATGATTATCTATAGCACATCAAAGCAAAAAGACTGAGATTTTAAGATCAAAGTGATGGTATATTACAGTACTTCTGTTTTCTGTACTATTTACATCTACAAGCTGTCACCACAGAAATGTTAATGCATGAGCATTTAGCATTTTAATATTTTCCTCTTGGCAACATTTTCTTTAACTGTGCCATTGTAAGCTGGCACAGTGGCCTTATACCTATTATTAGGGTTGTGGGTTCGATTTCCAGCTTAGAGACATACCCAGCAAAGTCTCCCAGATCTTCCCCAGAAATCGCTAGAGATAAAGGGTACTTGTGGGTTGCTTTGGCCCAACTCTTATGCCCATTTCATCCCATTCAAGGTCAGACTGGATACAGATCAGAAGACCGAACAGCATGTTGAAATTTGCCCCTGAAATTTGCTATGAGAACATGCTGGTTGAAATCACTATGCATTTAATCAAAGATAAGAACAAATAACTCTAAATATTTCCGATTTTAACTCATTGGTTTAAAAGATATAGCTCTGGGGTTTAAATCCTATTCCTGTTCTGTGTATGTATAGTTTGCATGTATTCAGTGTTTATATGGGAATCCAGTTTTCTTTCACAGTCCAAAGATGAGGAGTTAAGTTAAACAGTATCTTTAAATTATCCATAGCATGTTAATGTCTGCCCTGTGTTCCAGGGCCACTACAACCCCCGACTGGATGAATTATTATGAAAAGTGGATCAATATATGTTGCATTTGGTCATTTCACATCAGTGAGTAAATTTGTTATGAACTTGTTAAAAAAACTTTTGAAAACAAAATTTTTTTTGCAGATCTCAAGTCATTTTTTTTTTATGTCCCTTAGGTTCCCATTGCAGTGACCAAATTCTGACTTCATCAAATATAAGTATGCCACGAGTAAGATCTGTGTTCCTCGGCTACTCTGTCTGAACGCCTATGTTTATGTGGTGACAAGGGATCACAGAGATTGCCAAATACTTTACCAGGAAGGCCTTGGAGGTGTTCAGGAAGTGTGGGAATAACCTACAGAAAGGCTGAATTGTATTAAATCAGGTGTACCCACAAATTTCTCTGAGAGCAGTGAACAATGTTTCCTTTATAAAAGCACCTCCCTCTGTGGACTGTGTCCATTGAAAGTTGAGATGTTGTTGTTCTGATGGGTGATTGGTATGACCAGTGCCGAAAGACAACATCTGAGTGGCGTGTGAAGAGGATGAACATGCCTCCTTGGGACAAAGCAAACAACCTGCAGCCTAGATCTCCCTCATAACATCTCTATCATTTCACCGGGCTCCTGCTGAGTTTCTGACTGTGACCGTCTTGAATTTCCATCCATAAACAGAACATGTAGCAATGATTCTCAGGCGCTTATGGCTGGACTGATATTTCTGTGCTTTCTTAACCATTGCTGTATATTTTTTAAAGACCCAGTCAATAAAATAGATATACAAACAGCACAATTGACATTGTGATCTGTAGTGAGAGTAGGGAGCAGGTTGAGGAGACCCTGGAGAGGTGGAGGTATGCTCTAGAGAGGAGAGGAATGAAGGTCAGTAGTACTAAGACAGAATACATTTATGTGAATGAGAGGGAGGACAGCGGAATGTTGAGGATGCAGGGAGCAGAGTTGGCGAAGGTGGATGAGTTTAAATACTTAGGGTCAGTTCAGAGTAACTGGGAATGCGGAAAAGAGGTGAAGAAGAGACTGCAGGCAGGGTAGAGTGGGTGGAGAAGGCTATCAGGAGTGATTTGTGACAGACAGGTACCAGTTACAGTGAAAGGGAAGGTCTACAAGATGCTAGCGAGACCAGCTATGTTATATGGGCTGGAGACGGTGGCACTGAAGAAAAGACAGGAGGCAGAGCTGAAGGTGGCAGAGTTAAAGATGTTAAGATTTGCACTGGGTGTGACGAGGATGGACAGAATTAGGAATGAGTATTTTAGAGGGTCAGCTCAGGCTGGACGGTTTGGAGACAAAGCCAGAGAGGTGAGATGGCGTGGGTTTGCACATGTGCAGAGGAGACATGCTGGGTATATTGAGAGAAAGATGCTGAGGATGTCACTGCCAGACAAGAGGAAAAGAGAAAGGCCAAAAAGGAGGTTTGTGGATGTGGTGAGAGAGGACATGCAGGTGGTTGGTGTGACAGAGCAGGATGCAGAGGACAGGAGGAGATGGAGAAGGTTGATCCGCTGTGGCGACCCCTGATGGGAACAGCCTAAAGAAAACAATGACAAGCAGCACAATTCAATGCATTCAAATTCAAATCACTTCATATACACACCAGCACATATTCATCAGACTAAATGGAGATTCTCTCTAGAGTGACCAAGTCAGGATTGAAAGTGGATAGTGTTTAAACCAATTTATTTGCTGTTACGTTTATACATTTGTGGGATGTTACATGTACAACATTGTAAAACAATAATCAATACTCATACTAGTTTCTAAGAATTCAATACATTTTGAAACTCAATTTTGAAAATCTAAAATATGTAAGATAGTCATTCTTAAATCCATATATGATTTTTATTAACCATCTACTATTGTATTCAGCATTTGTTGAATGGTATTCTTAATATAATTGGTTACAGGTTTGTTTGTCTAAAACCCAAAAGCATTTAATGTAAACCTGGACATTGGGAAACTGGGTGAATTTAGTCATCTTTTCTGTTTATTTCCTATATTTCAAAATATAGCATCACTTCATGTTAGAGATGAAAGCTTTACCTCTGAGACCCAAACAAAATATGATTTAATATATATAAAGGACTTATTGAGTCTTCAAATTATTCCAATAATTAATCTATATTTTTTCTAGTAAAATAACAATAATAAATTGTTTCTGTTTCTAATAGTAATCAATCCTGCAATAACATCCTGTGATTATATTACGTTATTGAATGTATCCTGTTAAAAACAGGAACTCCTGAAATTTACACATGAAGGTCATTTTTAATCTGTTTTCAATGACCCAACTTGATTTTCATGAAATTATATACAAGTGTTCAACTAAGAAATCTTAGCAAATACTCTTGTATTGTTTTATGAATACATGTTCAGTATTGAAAAAATATCAAATTGGCTAGTTATAGTTCTGACTGCTTAACACTTCATGTACCCTTGTTGTAATGCAGTCATTTCTGCAGTCAATATTAAGCCTTATGGTAATGGTCTATTCCATATTCAGATTATATTCTCCACCAAGTCTTGAATGTAGCAAATAACAAAAAAGCAAATACTAATTTAATTTACAGTAACTGCCAGTGTCATGTGGAAACACGTTGGATACGATTCTGAAGCACTGTTGTTCAAAACATTTCTGTGAACATTTACTATAATGATAAAATGTTAATATTTAGTGTAACTACTGAAGTGAGACTCAAATAAGGAAAATAAAAATGATCAGTTACACTTGAACGATGGTCACACCTACACAGACCTTTACAATACGTACCTCCGGACATTTAAGCACACTCTTCCTTGCACTTGTCTTTATCACCTGACTGTTCATAAATTTTAACTTTAAGTAACCCAGGAATTACATTACATTGCTCAATATTCCTATTATTTCTTTATTCATATAATTTATTACTGTATGCAGTTGCAAAATCGACCACTTTGATTTATATTCCAGCCTAGCATTTCACACCTTTACCCATGAACACAATGGGATATTTTCATCAAAACAAATCAGCAGGATCTTGCAAGGACAAGATGATGCAACTGTCCGGTTACGGGGCCAGCTTTCACTTCATGCCATTGGTGTCACCTGACTAGTTGATTATTCTAGATAGTTCAGTGGAGGTGATTGTGTTCTTATGTATAATGAGTGAGTATTTAATAGATAATTTGAATTTTTAAAGGTTACCAACTGGTTATTGTCTTTGAAAAAGATACAAAACATACAAAATACATATTAATTCAGTTTAAATAAAAGTAGCTTTAAAAACATTTTTCATGACAGCTAACTTCAACATCTCACTGTATGGTACTCTCTGTTACTCTAATAGTTTACACCTCTTACTTTACTTGCTGGTATTACTTTGAGTTAGGCAGTAAATAAAACTTATCTTATTTGTTGCTTGCCTGCCCCATAAAGAGAAGCAGTTTTTAGGTTCCTATAAAAACTGCTTTACATATTTGCAAATATATAGACTTATCTGGAAAATTCACATAAGTTTTCCTGTCTTGATATGCATTCCATAACAGCAGAATGACGGAGAGCATCACACACACGTCTCCTTGTCGAAGGCTGTCCACTCTTCTGTTCTCTCCTGTCTTCTAGTGCTGTTTTTCGATAGGAGGGGAAAAAAGAAAAGAAGATCATGCATTACTCTATGCAGACATCTTCTTGGTAGACATAGCAAACCACCTTTCAACTGCCCTGGCTCAGCAATACCAGGTTCTTTAGGGTTGTCTTATAGTGTTCTGGAACGTTCAAGAGACTGTGAGCCACGAGAATCAAACATTTGAGGGGCATTATTGAGGGGATTTGGGAGGCAAGGGCATGACTGAACCATTGTGAGTAAAAGGGCAGCTGGCAAAACTAAGGCCAGATGCATCCACTCCACTTATATAGCATCTCTTAGTGTTGGGGGTCCACAAACCCTGGGGAGGTAGGGGTCCTTCGCTGTGATGAGGAGGCAGCATGCTGACAAAGTCCAGCAGGAAGCAGCGACATCATGCAAATGGAGGTTTGGGGTTCATTAGGGGTCTCACCTTTCAAATCACACCCGCGACATGTGCTAACACCTGCTACACCCACATGATCAGTGGATTTACACTCTCCCGGCAAAGAACAGGCAACACATTCAAAATGGACAGGTTGGCGGGTTAATCAGCAGAATGCTACACATGTACTTTCAAAGGCATATTTATGGCACAGTTTATCTGTGTCAGATAAAAGAAAGGCAAAATGATCCTAAATCAAGATTCATAGGAAGTTTGTTGGAGTGCATTGTTAGAAAGTGCAGCACAGTGAAGGGGAATTACAGGCTGTGTTTAGCCTTTTTCATCATGCAGAGGTAAAGCCTTTTTCATCATGCACAGGTAAAATTCCCCCTCATTAAAATACAGCACAGATGCAAAATCCAGTCACCATGTACAGAGAACAATGTCGAGAGAAAGGAGACTTACCTTTGAGAAATCAGCTTCTAAGAGGTTAGGATAGGGGGCTTATGACAGAAATGGAATGAAAAATTGGTAAAGAATGGGTTAAACTTGTCAGTCCTACAAGCAAAAATCCAACCCTCTCATTTTAGTATTAAGCACTGCTGACTGAATAAGCAAAATTAGAAATACGTTCATGTAACAAAGGCCAGATAATTCATGGGGTCATTTCATAGATGCCTTTGCATTAATTTTCTAGAAGAAAAATAGAAACAATTGTAAAAATGGCCTCATCAATCTGATGCACCTGGTTGATTGCATTTAAATCAGCTATTTTCTGTGTGTGAGACTATGTGAATTCAGTTTAAAAGGACAAACACATCTGCTGGTGTCATATGTGATGAGAAGTTATGAGAGGAAATGTGATGTTACTCATATGTGTGTGGCTGTTTCACACAAAAGAAATTTTTAGAAAGCAACATATCTCTATACATGCTGTCAGTTTACGTATGTACTAGACATGCCAGTATTTTCTCATTGTTCTGTGTAAAAAAACATAGTTTTTAGGACAGATTGAAAAGATAATTAGGTATTGTCCCACTATGTATTTTACCGTAATAGCGCCCTTTGGTAAGGAGGAATTCTGGTACATTACATTTTTAACTTTTAAAGATTCTAAAACTTTTTGGATCCTAAAATTTACAGCAAATTCCCTCCAAATGTAGTCAGAAAAATAATGTTCTTGAAATAACTGTTTTTACAGCACATTCATTAAATTTCTTTCAAAGAAAATATTGATACTGCTATTGTGCCCTTTAAAATAATTGTAAAAAATTTCTTTTTAGAAATTAAATTCTTATTGGAATTTAGACTTCCTGAGGTACAGGGTTGTACAACCAACTCCAGAAATACTGGCACCCCTCAAAAAAGTGAACAAAAACATCAATATAATATAGATAATACATACAATGATTCTAATATTCCTCAAATGTTTGGAGAAATTGCTGATTATTTATTTAATAAAAACAATTCCTGCAAAAGTGTTGTTATAGCTTCGGAATAGTCTATCTTGTCAAAAATGTCTGTGGCAAAATTATTGGCACCCTTGAAGAATACTATAAATAATAACAAATAAATTTGCATCTTTGGAAAAAATGTTTCTTGTTGCTTTTAGTGTCTAGGAGATTTTGGTGTCTAGGAACTGTTGTCTATGGCCGTTTCCTGTTTTTCTGGGGTATAAATATGATGTAACAGATAGGTAAAATCCTTTTGTCATCCATCAACATGGGTAAAACCAAAGAGCTATCAACTCAAATGAGAAAAAAAGTTGTTAAGCTGCATAGATTGGGGGATGGCTACCAAAAAATAGGTATTTAATTGAAATTACTAGTAAGCACACTCACGGCCATCATAAAGAAGTTTAAAACTGGAACTGTTGAAAATATGCTAGGAAGGTGACGCATCTGCATTTTGCCCCCATGCACAGTGAGAAGGATGCTAAGAGAGGCAAAGAGGAGCCCAAAGATCACAGTTTCACAACTGCAAAGTTTACTTGAATCTTGGGGATTCACTGTTTCAAAGTCAACTGTGAGATGATGCCTCCATGACCAGAAAATTTATGGGTGAGTGGCACGAAAGAAGCCCCTCCAAGACACAAATCCCAGCATCTTAACTTTGCTAAGTAACATTGGAGATACAACTGGAATCGTGTGTTGTGGTCATATAAGACAAAAATTGAGCTTTTTGGCCACACACACCATCGGCATGTTTGGCGGAAAAAGGGAAATGCATACAAAGCAGGGCACCTCATACCCCCGATAAAATATGGTAGTGGCTGTTTGATGCTTTGGAGCTGTTTTGCTGCCAGTGGTCCAGGGGATCTTCTTAAGGTCAGTGGCATAATGAATTCCATTAAATACCAGAACATTTTAGCCTAAAATCTGGTTGCCTCTGCGAGACGGCTGAAACTGGGCCGTGGTTGGGTCTTCCAACAAGGCAATGATCTGAAGCACACATCAAAATCAACAAAGAATTTGTTGCAAAAACACAGAATCAAGGCTTTGCAATGGCCCTCTCAGACTCCAGATTTGAACCCAATTGAAAATCTGTGGTCTCATTTGAGAGCAGTTCACAAGAAAAAACCCAAGAATCTCCATAAGTTGGAAATGTTCTGCATGGAAGAATGGTCCAAGATCCCTCCACAAGTGTTTTCCAGTCTTGTTCAATACTACAGAAAGAGGCTGAGTGCTGTCATTCTCTCCAGGGGAGGCTCCACCAAATACTGACATTTGGGGTGCCAAATATTTTAGGAATCTGCCTTATTATGCAAATTTGTGTTACTAGAAGAAAACTTTTTGTTACAAAAGTCTGTTTGACAATAAAAGCATGAGGTTTTCCCAATTGTCTAAGGACAAAATATTACTCATTGCATACATGGTCCCTTTTATATATTAATTTTTGCAGTTTTTCATGAAGGGTACCAATATTTCTGGAGTTGACTGTAGGTTATCAGAGAAGATGATGTGCATCTACAGACCTTTTTGAGCTTGGCTCTTTCTTGGAGTTTTCTGTGTTCAGAGATTTCCAAATGTTTCCAAAAGAGGTTTTGGACATTTCATCAGAAATGTTCACTGTGGACGGATCATCCCTAAAAAAAAAAAATGATCAATGACAACTATTTCCGAACATCATACCTGTTTACTCCAACATGCTCCAAATCGGAAATTTTGCCTTTCCATGTTTTCATGTTGCAAAACACTATGGCAGGGCATTTATGAGAAACATTACTATAACAACTTAATTCTTATAGGCACATGCAAGATTTATTTGATAGACATTAAACAGATTTAAACCAAGAGTACATGCTGAAATTCCAGAAACCAGTCTGAAATTCCAGAACTCAGACTAACAATAGTCCATTTCAGGTACCAATTCAGGTTCAGAAACCGCCTGTGCTAAATACTACAGAGCCTCATCATCTACACTTACCTGTAATGTCCTTCTAATGGCACTTGAACAATTCCCTCATCCTCAGCCAAAATACTCTGCTCCTCCTGCATGAAGAAATACAAAAATGCTGAGCATTTTCATTGACATTACAGAGAAATCCAAATGAAGGGAGCATAGCTACAGCTTGACTGACTGAAGAGTTCTCCAATTTTCTGTTCATGTCATCGTTAATATGATTATATTTCATATGTATTCTGTTATAATTTTTTTTTGGACATTTCCACTGTTACCAATATGACAACCTAGAATGCATATGTATATATACACTATATGGACAAAAGTATTGGGACACCTGCCTGTGCAATATCTCATTCAGAAACCAACGGTAGAAATAAATAAATTGATCCTCCTTTGCCTCCACTCTTTGGGAGAGGTTGGACGCTAGATGTTTGAATATTGTTGGTGGGATTTGCTGCCATTCAGTCATAACAGCATCAGTGGGGTTGGATATTGATGTTGGGTCATTGGGGCCCTTTCTGTTTATGCAGCCTATGATATCACAGCTGAACTTTTGTTGTTTATAGAAGTTTCCACATCACAGTCACTTCACCTGCAGTTAACCAAGGCAGAAATTTGATACTGACTTGTTGGTAAGGTGGCATCTTAGGATGGTGCCACTTTGAAAGTTTGTTGCTGGACATTGCATGGATGTGTGTTTAATTATACACCTGTCTCAGCAATGAGTATGGCTTAATTAACCAAGTCCAAAAGTATGTGAACCCCTCCCGCCCATTAACTGGTGTCCTAATACTTCTGTCCATGGAGTGTATATAACATGCAGTTGACCTGATGGAAAGTACCTCTCGCTCGGCATCCTCCAGTTTCTTCTTCTTACTCTCGGGCATGAGGTCATCCAGCCAGCTCAACTCTCTCTTCGTGAAGAAGAAATCCAGCAGCTTCCGTATAAACACCAGAGCCAAGACCTGAAGGACAGAAATGAATGGTAATTTGATGACACACCACTTTGTTCTATACATAGAACCACCGCATTCCATAAACAGGGCTCCTATACACACTGACACTGACATAATCACACCAAAACATAAAACAGCGGGTCAAAAAAAAATGAGAATGAGCTGAAGAATCAGGACAGTAGTACCAGGTGTGCTACCAAAAGGTTCAGGGTTGTTGTACCATCATGGGAAAGACGATGGCAGCCTTTGAGGTCTTGATGACCCACAGGAGCACCAAGCAGCTGAGCTGGATGAGTGTGAAGAGGTGGACCTTTCTCAGGGGAACATGCCGCAAGTAGATGAAGTCCGGCTGGTGCTTGGCTGGCATGCCAAACAGCTTCAGACGGTCAAAGAACTAAAAAAAAAAAAAAACAGCAAGTTAAATAGCCATCAGGACCTCCTCCAGAACACAGGTGGAGACCAAAACTGATTAATAACCATATTAAACCGACACTGCTTATGTCAGATTTCCCATAACAACTGACCATGTCTTACCTGTATCCCTCGAAGTGAAGAAGCCCCCATGTAAAGGAATACTCCGTACAGTACAGGCATCGGAATAAACTGGAAAAATATGAAAACATCAAAACAATCATTTGCACCATCAGATATGCCTGTAAATGCAGCATTGTATCTAAAGCAGGGCTCTCCAAGTAATTTCTCTCATGGACCAGATTATGAAATGAAACATGTAGGGAGGTCCATGGGGGGCACTGGCTTTTGAGCAGCTAAAAGGTGTGACTGAGGTACATGATTATGTTGGGATAATACTTCTTCACAGCCCGGTTGTGAAGCGCAGTCTGCCACTGGGTGAAGAATAACTTTTTAAAAAACAGTTGACCTACCTCTACATTTGATGAATAAGATAATTGGCTAATGGCTCCATGTTTACTTGGTTCTTTCATTTATAAAAAATGTCTAGCACCTGCACCTCACTAGGAACAACATTATTGTTTAACTTTATTAATAGATCATGTAGTACCAGCACAACCTCCTCCTCATTTGCACTTTTCTAATAATAATTCATTCTTATATTAATAGCCAATGAGTGGTTCTGTGTGAAACATTTTTTTAAACAAGTACCATGAAGATAAGAAAAGAGATACTTTATTTATCCCAGAGGGAAATTCTTGAAAGCCCTTGAAAGCAGTGAGCACTCGCTCACCTTGAGCACGGAGGTCATGAAGACAGAGCAGCCCATGAGCAGGAAGATCATCAGGCCGGTGAACCTCTGCTCGCGGATGCCCAGGAACTTGGGCTGCTCCCCGGGTGCCGAGCACTCCGACTCCAGCTTCAGGCTGTTGACGTGCGAGATGGAGAGCACGGTGGCCGCCACGAACCAGGGCAAGCCCATGATGGAGCAGACACCCAGCATGATGCCCACCATGAACAGGTCCAGGTGGTACCCGCAGCCCTTCTGTGGGCAAGAATAGTGGAGACAAATGACACACTCTTATGACCCCAAGATTAACATTTTTCCTGGGTTAGAAGCCCACCGCCACCCCCCCCCCCCAGTGCAGTCTCCCTATGTCAACTCATAAGGCATTCAGGAGACCAAGTTCAAAATTATTAAAGGGCTAAATTAAACTGATTATTGTTAATTTACTGTATGCCGTGCACTATATTGACAGTTTTACATAACTGTAAGCATTCATTCATGTCACACAACATTAACGAACATATTGAGCATCTAAAATCAGTTTAAAGTTTGAAGTCAAGACTTGTTTAAATTTATCTTTTGAGTGATATAGTATTGTATATAACAGTAAGCACTGTTGGGTGACAAGGTGACCAGGGTTTGGGATACAGATCCCACCTCTGCTCTTTGTGTGGAATTTACCTGATCCACCACCGGCTCTGGTTTCACCTCACAGTCCAAAGTGCAATTAAACTAACCGGTAAACTCCGAAATTGCCCACACAATGTGAATGTGTATGTGCACTGTGATGGACTAGCATCCGGGCCCTGACCAGGATAAGTCATTAGAAGATGGATAGATGGACTAGACACTGTGATTCTCATGTATGTAGCAAGGCAAAAGCATATAAAATAAAATCAGTTATCCATACCGTATGATGACAGAAAATACCTTAAGTTTGTGCTCCTTCCGGTTAATGATGACAGCAGTGATCTGCTGGTCCATGAAAATAAGAATAGTGCAAAGCAAAGCAGGAATAAAAGTCACAATGGTGGTCCACCATGGGTTGGGTCCAAGGGGATTGATCAGCCAGCCACGGTCATCTCTGGTTGGCTGTGAAAGATCAGGTGGTCATCCACACAGAAATGACAGCAGAAGGACACTCTGGAATTATGCACTTGAGTGTTGTGTGATGTAATAACAACAGCACTTGGCAAGTTGTGAATCTGTCTGTTCCACATTTTATGAACATGAAAGACGAATTTGTATTTTTCCAACCTTGAACTCATTCGGGACCTTAAGTTTTGGAGATGGGATTCCTAAGGCGTAATCCACGAGCACCATGGTGAGGATGGTGATGAAGACTGCAAAATCGCTAATGATTGACCTCACCTAGGGATGATGTAATGATCAGCAATCTTCAGTCAGAATAAACATCTAATCATTTCCTTTTTAAATCTTTTTATATTTTCATCCCACAATTAAAAATAAATTACTTTTTTACCACAAACATCCAATTCAAATATAATTCAAGTCTAACACTAGAGGGCACCAGCAAAATCTCACAGGATTCTTGTTACTCAATTAACTGGAGGCCCCTCATATTTTCTTGTTTAAATAAACATTGTGACTTTCAAAAAATGAGTGAGATGTGACTGGATTACAATGCCATTTGCAGACAAAAGGTTATTTGCACACCACATTGCAAACTTCAGGCCTGTACAAGGGAAGCAATTACTTGCCTTGGTGGGGAAGTAGCGGCTCGTTTTAAAATCCTTCAGGAAAAAGGACATGGCAACAGTGGAGAAGAAGAGTACGACCGACCAGAAGAGGACATCAGGTACGTATGGACCGTGAGGACCGCAGGCGCTTCCCACAAACTCCCCATGCTTTTCGATACAGTCCTGCATTAAAGGGCCAGAGCAGTATCAATACCCCCATCGTAAATTACCATCAAGGAGTTAAATGGACTGCAATAAAATTTGGGACTTCAGGGTACACACTGTAATTCACAAAATATTATAAAGCTCCAATTTTTTGACTCTCATCTGAGAGGATTCTTCCTTTTAATGTATATGTAAGCTGAGAAGAATAGATAATACAAAATTTCTAAGAAGTCAATGATGTGATGTAACAGATGCAACCATTGTGTTTTTAAATTGAAACGCTCTGCTAAAGCTTGTCATCTTGGCGACACATCTGATGTAATTTTATTTCTGGATAATGCTTCTGCAAACCATGTGGCATTGGCCAACCTCTTAAAAGGGCAAATTATTGTGCAGTGTTACCATTTACAATAGGCTGGGCCACACAAAAGCAAATGGACTAACTGTTCCGTGCATTAATGGTGATTTCCTATTCCTAATCCTGCAATCCACCCCACGTGTCCCAAATCTACTCGTTTGATTTGGCTACATCTGACAGCATGTCAAAAATGTTCTCAATCCCACCCTTCCACCACCATCACCAATGAAAGCTCTTGTCTTTTATTCCAAAAAGCTTTAAAGGCATCTTATTTTCAGAACTTGCAACGAGCCAAATCACTTAAAAAGCATAATGCAAAATCTTAGCATGTACTGATCCTTTTCCCCCCTTTTACAAGTGTAGTAATTATTTCCAAAGCTGTCTACCGAAATGGGATACTTTTATTCCTCAACTGAACTTTTAAACCTGAGGTCCTCGCTTCATCTACCTGTTGGGATTTATAAACATTGTGTGGTACTGGGAATAAATCGCTATATACATCACGGCACTTGTCGCGGCTTGCAAAATATACCATCTGGATCTGTGGATAACACCCCTAGCCCAAGTATCTGGTATTCTTGCCGTCAGGCTCCACAACTACAATGCGTCGGAGGAAATGGAATAAACCACAATCATCTTTGAAATCTGGAATACTGTTAATGAAACATGCTGACACCCAGCACAACTTTGGTTCCAGTCAAGATGGCCCTCCTAAACATGTGATCTCTTCCCAGTCTTCCATCCTAGATGAATTTTTTTATGTCACAAAAGCTAGGCTTTCTGTTTTTAACTGAGACTTGGCCGACTCTGGGAGACTCAAGACCTCTTTGTGGACTGCTCCTAGTGACTGCAGCTTTTTTAATTCACCTGGTGGGAGTGGTGGTGGTCTGGCCTCTGTTTTCCACAAGACTTTTAAATGTTCACTGCTGCCAGCTGACTCCTTCTCCAGTTTTGAGGTACAATTGCTCAAAATTGGAGCGTTAAATCTTGTACTCTGTGCTTTGGTGTACAGTTCTCCAAAAGTTAATAAGGACTCTCTACCGGAGTTCTCCGATTTTCTGTCATTTGTCGTGCCTCGCTCTGATAAGCTACTGATACTTGGTCATTTTAATATATGTGTATGCTGCCCTTCTAAGCCCATGGTCAAAGATGTTGTAAGCCTTATGCACTCTTTTACTTTTGAACGACTATTCCAAGGTCCCACTCATGAACATGCCCACACTTTAGATCTAGTTTTCTCTCAAGGTATCAGCATTAAAGATAATTGACACCTGTATATCAGATCACAAAAAAATAGCACTCATTCGTACACTTTCACATCCAGCACCAATCTCTCCATCTCCCACGTCCTTTACCCGTAGCATGAATTCCTCCACTGCCCTGCTGTTTGCAAATGCTTATCTAAATGCACCCAAGCGCTGCTCTATGCCCCTGGACTTGGGCAATCAAGTCAGTCTGTTTTACAATACATGCTCTGATATCTTAGACAGGGTAGCACCTCTTAAGCTGAGAAGATTGAAACCCAGTGCAAAGCCGTGGTTTAACAACACCACACATACAGTAAATCAGGAACATAGAAGAGCAGAACAAAAATGGAAAAAAGACAAGCTCCAAATTTCATACAACCCTCTCAGAGACAGTTTAATCAATTACCAGCAAAATGTGAAAACAACCAAAATAAAATGTTTTTCAGACTTTATTGCACACAACTCTCATATTCCCAGAGTACTGCTCAGTAATATTAATACTCTTCTCAATCCCACTGTTACGACAATCACTGAAACTTCTCCCGAACTGTGAACATTTCTTGAATGTGGTCTTTGACAAGATCAGTGATCTTAGATCACAAATATCTCTCTCTCTCTTGCCTGATCCTGTCTGCTTAGCTCCCCATCTTCCTGTTTGAGCCAATCCCTCACTCAGTTATGTGATACTGTAAATTCAATGAAGTCTACAAATTGTTCCCTAGATGTGCTACCTTCCCGCCTCTTAAAAGAGGCACTCACTGTCATTAGCCCAAGGGTCCTAGAGATAATCAATTACTCTTTAATTAGTGGATCTGTACCCTTTTCCTTGAAACATGCAGTGGTTCAGCCTGTTTTTAAAAAGCCAAATTTGGATCTTTCAGATAGTTTAAATTATAGACCAATCTGTAAATTGCCCTTTCTTTCCGAAGTCTTGGAAAAGGTTGAGTTTTCTCAAATTTCTTCCTACATACAATAACATGGTTTAGTCTGGCTTCAGGTCATTACATAACAGAATCTTCTCTTTTATAAGTACTAAATGATCTCTTGGTATCAGTCTCCTGCGGTCTTAATCATGCTAGACTTAAGTGTACCTTTTGATACTGTAGACCATGATATTTTACTTGACCATCTGAACTCATTTTAAAGGCAGAACTTTCTCAGTCGAACTAGGGATTTACTCCTCACCTCTGACCCCCATTATTTGTGGAGCACCCAAGGTTCCATTTTAGCTCCTCTTTTATTTTCTTTGTGCATGCTCCCTCTGGGCCTTATATTTCAAAAATATATCTCCTACCACTGTTATGCAGACGATATCCAACTTTATCTTCCATTGAGGCCGGGTGACAGCTGCTCTCTTAAGGCCCTGTTCAGTTGCTTTGAAGACATTAAAATTTGGATGGGGAAAAACTTCTTGAAATTAAATGAAGCCAAAACTGAGGAAATCATCTTTGGTAATCCAAATCTCTGTACTATGATTCAAGATCAGTTAGGGCCTTTTTCTGTAAAAGTTCATTCCCACATCAAGAATCTGGGTGTTATTTTTGACTCCTCACTCACATTTGAAAAACAAATAAATGCAGTAGTGAGAAGCAGCTTGTATCAACTCAGATCTATTGCCAAACTAAAACCTATTCTCTGTTTTAAAGACCTACAGACAGTTACCCCTGCTTTTATTACGTCCCGTATTGACTACATAAACTCCCTTTATGTCGGAGTATTACAAGCCCTCCTGTCTCGTCTGCAACTTGTCCAGAATGATGCGGCCAGACTTTTAACAGGAAGCAAGAAAAGAGAGCACATCGCTTCAGTCCTAGCTGACCTGTACTGGCTACCCATAAAATAAAGAAGAGATATTAAGGTTTTACTATTTTTTTAAGGCATTACACAGACTGGCCCCACATTACATTACCAAACTCCTCCACCCCTACTCCATGCCACAGACTCTTAGATCATCTGATCAGCTGCTGCTAGCCATACCCCAGTCCCGTTTAAAATGTAAGGGTGATTGGGCTTAGATCCTCTGATCAGCTGCTGTTATCCATTCCCTGGTCCTGTTGAAAATGTAAGGGTGATTTTGTTTTCTCAGTTACCACTCCCAGGCTTTGGAATGCACTTTCATTTAACATCAGGTCATCTCCAATCTTTTCTACTTTTAAATCTCGTTTAAAGATGAATTTTTACTCTCTGGGTTTTATAACACCCTGATGTTGTTTTTTTATTAGATCTGTCTGTGTAGCCTTATCTTCTATTTTCATCCTAAGTATTTTTTTATTGTATTGTACAGCACTGGGGCAATCACATGTTGCTTTTAAATGTGCTTTACAAATTGATTGATTGATTGATAGTTTGATCTGTTTGATGGATTCGCCATACCTTGACTTCCAGACCCTCCCAGTATATCTCTGAGACCGTGATGTTGTTTTCCTCCCAGTAGGCTAAGGTGGCATTGCTGGGATCTGGGGGCTCCACACAGACACACCTGGAGTATCGGAGATTCATTTCATTTACTTGAGCTATGACATCATTTTCTGTTTTATAAACCTTGCTTATGCTTAAATAAAATTTATACCTAAAGGTGTCATCTCTGTGCCAAACATTTGAACAATCCAAATGCAAAAACCTTCCAGCGGTTCCAGAGAAGATTGCAAAGCACTTTAGCCTAGAAATCTGAAATGCATTCAACTTGTACTCTGTGGTCAGAAGTGTATTAATTCTATTGGTGCTTGATATGGAACAGACAGTCCTCTACTTATGACCGAGATGTGAACCGGTGTGAAGTCCAAAGTCATATAGGTACTGAGGCAAACATATATGTACAGTTTAGTGCTGTATGCAATAATGCACAAAAACTTTTCCAGTTCATAGTAAAAGATAGTGGAAAAGTGAGCGGTGGTGAGCTGGACTGCCATCCCATGCTATTTTTTTATGACCACCGGTCATAAAAAACTAAAAAGTACATTGTAAGTCTGAGTGCTCCTAAGTTGGAAGGATGTACGTCGTTCCATATCACGTAGTATTGTAAATAATGTAGCTCTGAACTATTTATTAACTGTACATTCTACACTATTTCTTTCATCCTTATGTACATAAGAATCACAGTGCTTCACGCCACGTTCCTCACCTCTTAAAAACGGTGTGCTGAAACAGTACTTTTGCATATGTTTTATACGTTACACTGACTTATAACAACAAAACAATCATGCTTTTAAAGAACCATTTGCTCTTTCGTCGTTGGGCACAAAAGTCATTTAAGACACAAGACTAATTTAAGTTCTGTAAATCCAAGTAATCAGCAGTCATAGCAATCAAGACCACTTGCATCTGACTGCTCTTGGATGATGTCCTAAAAATAATTAAAGAATCAATCCATCTTCCAACCACTTATTCACTACGGAGTTGTGGGCAGGCCTAAATTCCCAAGCAGCACTGGACACAAGGCAGGGGTTCACCCTGGATGGGATGCCAGTCCTTCACAAGGCATAATAAATCCATACGCTGGGAAATATGATGCATGCCACAAACTTACGAATACTTGGTGAGCTTGTCCAGATTGTTGTGCATGTTTATTGGGTACGTCTCCCCAAGGTGGATCAGCTTCTCCAAGGCCTCGTAGATAAAAATGATGCAGATGAGCGCAGCGAAAGCCTCCTCAGTGAAGCGCGTGATGTAGCAGACCAATGAGCTGGCGTCAGTGGCTACGAGGACCAGGCAGAGGAACGCCGTCCACAGTCCTATGCAGGTTCTCAGCGAGAGGTAAGAGAGCCCATATTCTCTGTAAGGAACGCAGCGACAGTGCAATATGAACTACTGGCACAGTGGGTGGTGTCAATGGGCATACCGTTGTGACCTGACGGTCAGATCCCTGCAAAGGACTTGATGAGTAATTAAGGAAACACATCACACTGGATTAAGGAATCAGATGAGCAACATCTGTAGGCATTTCATTTTGTATTTGTAACACAGGGCACTGAGAAGCCCATCACCATATTGGTGTGTGCAGATGTTCATGGAAACAGCTGGTGGAATATCGCACTAAGCTGTCCTCTCATCCATACCATAATGGCCTGGACCAAAAACTGCTTACCTCCTCATAATCTAAGCCCCTTTCAGGGATGAACCATAAATATCTCATTACACGTGGCAAGCACATTTTTTTCCTAGGGACGGCTCAATACCACTTTTTCATCTCCAATACTGATAACACAACTTTAAATACTGGCTGATACTGATGCCAGTCCGATCGTCTTTTGTTGCTGCTTAAACAACTTTGTATGCCATATGTAATATAGCCATCTAAAAAAATGCTGAATCTGTGAAATAAATACTCTAATCCCTTAAAGGCATAGCTACAAAATGAAAAGCCAGTTTGGCAGTGTGAAGTAAGGCTTGCCTGGGTATTGTATAGGATTATAACTTTACTTTTATGATCACCGATTGGTATCGGACTGATACCAAATCCTTGTTTTTTTTTTCCAAGCAACTTCTCCACAAAACTGCTGTGGTGTTACATCAGCAGATGAGCTGAATAAAGTGAGATAGACTTACCTGCAAAATTTGAACAATATCTTCTCGAAAACAAGCACAGGCCCTGTGCTTCCTAATATTGTCAGAGGCTGGCCTGCGAAGAGGGAATAGGCTATTCCTGTCATGGAAGCTCCAAAAAGGGATTCGATTGCACTCTGGGAGAGACACAAATGACACACTCTGGGTCAGAAAACACACTGATTTCACCAGCAGCCGCCAAAGATGGCAACCAAATCCAGGAAAAGTAATCAATCGCCATTCCATCATTCTCATTTGCAGTAGGATGATACCGCTGAACCTTCCGCGCATACATAATACATCCTGCTTCAAAATATGCATTAAAAATGCAGGGAGAAGTCAATTGTTGGGGCGGCGGGTCCTTACGACACGTCCTTCTGTTGCTTCCCCAAGCAGGCCCCCGAATGTGATGACAGGTGACATGCAAGCGCAGTACAGGAACAGGAACGACGCCAAGCACTGTAAGCTGATGGCGTCTGTGTAGTCCGACAGGTAGTGTGGCAATTTGCGCTTGATATCCAGGATTAACCCGCCGAAGATCCTGTAGGCCAGAGAGAACGTCAGACTCCAAGCAGCTTATTCATGCCTTTTAGATTCCATTCAGCACACAGATGCATCTGGAGCAACTTTGTCCAATTGCATCACTTCCTGCAATTTTGCATTAACCAAATAAAAAAGTATCTGTGTATGTGTTTATATATACAGTATTACAGTATATATTTATAAACAATGCAGCTTTTGTGAGAGAAATAGTTTCTTCTTTAAACCAGTTATAGATAAATAAAATTGCTCTCTATGTTTAGGCCAACGTCTAGTATGCTGCTTAATAACTTAGTCCTTGAAGGTTTACTGCTGCTGTACCCTTGAACATGAATACTTCAGGAGAATATATAACTGAGCCAATGAACATATACTAGGTGAGAAATATTTCTAATGGATCTTTACCATATAGGTGTCTATTCCAACAGAACTGGTACTGTGAGACTTTTAGTACAATCCTTCAAAAAGCATAACACAATGAAGCTAATCAAGCTGTTCTTGATCCACGAGGTAAAAAAATTCCACCCCTAAACAATGAACACTCTTGATGAACATAGGCATTTGTAGGCTGTCTAGAGGATGCTGTCGTAGCAACCACGGGTCTGACATCAAATTATATTTCAGCAGAGCTTAACCCTGTCACCTGGAAGATGGATCAACACCAAACTGGGCATTTGTCCAACAGTCTGACTTTGGCCCTCCAATGTTAATGACATATCCATTACAATCTGGTCCCAGTGCTAAATATTCCCATTAGCATCAAAAAATGACATTGTAATTGAGTCATTCCACAAAAAGAACTAAATTGACTAAAACAAGACAGAAGAGTCCTTCATTTTAGATGAAGCTGGTGTGAGAAATGCTGACATCCTTGGTACAAAGAGGAAAGTGGAGGAGCAACTGGGGGGGAGCTGCCCCCTTCCCTGAAAGATGTAATTTACTGCTCTGGAAAAGGGGCCTGAAAACTGGAGCCTTTCAAACAGAGACCCATTCAGACAACGGAAGCTGGATTCGCACTCATGGGAGGCGGGGTGGGAGGAAGGTGCCGGGTTCCATTAGCACCCACCCCCATCCACTCTGGGAGGGTTTGCTCTTCTCAGCCCACGCACCCACCTCCCAGTGCGTTGTAGTTCAGGCCCCCCGTGACCGCCGTGGTCCTCTGCTTCCCCCAGGTCTGTTGAGCCATTGGGAACCATGGGAGTCTTCCTCTTCTCCTATTCTCAGAGAGAGCAGCCTATAATCAGACCTACCTCTTTGCCTGAATGCTTCTTCACCATTAAAATGCCAATGGGCAATTCCTACTTCAGTTTAATGCTCAGTCTTTCTAAAGTTCTATATGTTATGTGTGAAACACCACAGCATCTGTCTTTCATGTCAATTACAACAAGAAGAATTATCTCCTCATGAGAAAACAAAATGCTAACCTGAGAGGGTACATTCTTGGGGGGCTCTATCCTTATTGACGGGTCCCATTCTCCTGGAGGCAATACTGTCACTTGGTCAAGGAACTCGTCGATGCCAGCCACCAGGTCGTTGCGGTCCTTGGCTTTGTACGCGACATCATGGAATACCTGAATTGAACCAAAACCGCATCACCCTATGATACAACAATCTTCACAAGCTAACAGCACCTCATACATCAACCAGATACATAACTGCTTTCTAAGGGATGTTTTGAGGTCAGGTGACTTGGGAGAACTCTGTCTGACCCACTATTCTTGCTCCTTTCCCTTTATCTGTCCCATTTCTTGTCACCAGTCATTGTTTTCCTCAATGGCTATTCCAGAATTTATTTTTCTGATTTTCTTATATGCCCTCTGTATTGTGTTGACCTCATTCCTGCCTCATCCCTTTACACCAAAAGAGAGAAGCCCCCCAACAAAACCAAGGGACCCATGTATTCCAGCTCCCCCTCCCCCCCATTCCACATGGTCCCATTCTCCATCCTGACGAGTGGTTTCTGCAATAGCCGCTCTCCCTTAGACTCCCCCTGAGTCTCGAAATTCTCATCTTTGCATTACAACAACACCCAGACAAGCTAGCAGATTAGGGCAGCAACACGCATCAGAGCGGCTGATGGCTAATTAGCAGGTCTATGACTCCCCTCGTCATTCTGGGGCAGATTGGCATCGAGGCAAGAACACGCATGTCTCATTTTACCACCTATAGTGTTTAGTGTGATTCCAAGCCAGGCTGAGAAATGCCTCCGGCTGCCAGTGCAGACAAATGTGAGATACATCTGAGTGTGACACTGACAGTTTGGCTTACATTTAACTCTGTCGTTCGCCTCATTTCTGTGCATCACGGCTGAAAAACTCACGCCTCGGGTAGAGATCCTGCCAGCTCTTATTGTCCATCCAAACATAACTGCTCATATAGCAAGGCGTCGTGGTCATCACTGAGCCTATCCCAAAGCGCACAGGCCACAAGCCAGGGGATACCCTGGGTGCAATAGCAGTCAACACCATTGGAATTTAGGTACACCAAAATCTTTGGGCTATGGGAGGAAACTGGATTACCTGGAAAAATCCCAGGCAAATATTGGATGAACATCTCCATACACACACACACTGGTACGAGGCTATGCTGCTATCTTCTGAGTCTCCAAGCTACGCAAATTCCTATCAGCATCTCTGAAATGAAAAAATGCTCACCTCGTCTGTCATTAGGGTGGCGATGGATCTGCCAATCTCATGGTATTGTGGTCCTTTTCCTAAAGGTCCCAGCAAGATGAACAAGAACCTAAGAGGTGACATTAGCCATAAGCACAGATAGCCCAATTATACCCATTAAAGATTAAAAATCCTGCATGTTTAAGTTGTTTAATCCATCCATCTATCCATCCAACTTCCTAAACCACTTATCCAGTACATGTTAATCCTGGAGCAATCACAAGTCACGCACACACTCAGCTACACACACGGGGATTTCAGAGACCCCAATCAACAATTTTATTAATGCTCAAAAAAATGTAACTTGTATATGGCCAATCCATATACAAGTATATATCCATTATACACATTGTGTAAGCAGAAGAAGACACTGGTCGAGGTGAGTTAAATAGATTTCCTATTTCACCGATCTGTATAATTTTTAAATCAGACCAGATGATGGGGATGGGTCCAGTGAAGCTGCTTTAGGAAGCCGTGATGCGATGTGTGATTTTTCAGGTGTCACTATTTATTCTGAGCTGGCAGAGCGTATGGCGAGCTGAGAGAATGACACCAGCTCACCGGGTGGTGATGGGAACTTCTGTCAGGCCGAAGAGCAAGACAGCAGGCGATAGACGGACGAACGCCACCACCGGCCGGTCCAGGAATTCCAGCTCCCCTACCAGGACGTTGGAGGCCTCGGCACCAGGAGGAATCTTCTTCATGAAGTGAAGGTCAATCTGGAGGGACATATCGCAGAATAAGCAGCTCGGGGTTTAATTGTTATAGCATTTCGTCTGAACTGAGGAAGTTCAAGATGCATGGATATGTTCGGCATCTCATTTAAAGCAAATCTTATGCAATCACATCCAAGTTCCATTACACAATAAAGGACTGGGCCTTTCAGAAATAAAAAGTATCCACAGGATGGTGTCAATTTATTGCACCGCACATTTTCAAGTCAAACCTACAGTCAGCCAAGAACATACTGTACTTAATAGATACTGTATTTGTTTAAAGCTGTATCCACTGTTATCATTTGACCCCTCATATAAATCTTGATATGTACTAAAGCAGTCCATGTTGACTGTCTGTCTTAAACCTACAGCTTACTCCTGAGCATGTACACTGAGATTGGTAAAAGTCACATTCATATTGAAAACAGAAATGTACCCAGTTGTTTTATCTTGCTTTAAGTAACTGGCTGGTGGTTAGAGTGCCAAAGTTAGTTAAAACACATGGAAAGGTTACTGGTGATTCCCACAAAAAGCATGCACTGAAAACTTCATGAGGAAGTAGGGTTCCCCCACACCACCCTAATAATATCACAGGTTTCCTTTCCTATTTGGGGATTCTAATGTCATTAAATAACCTGAGCAGTCTGTGGAGATGTGTTCCTTTGACAAGGCATTGGATCCAGACAACGTGATCGGTCACTAGCTACACTCTCATGTTTGTGAGAAAAATGTTATGCCAGCAGCTTTTCGTGATGCATGATTCACTCCATGTCGCATATACAATCAGGAGGACATGCCACCAAAGGTAATGTTTCTAAGTACAGCCCTTGTCAGTTCATGTCACCTGAGGCTCTCAGACAAGGCCATCGTAAAACTGTGCACAGGTTACAAGTCGGATTTAACTAAAAGGAAAACACCATGTGTAATAGGCATATTCTCCACTGATTTCATTTTTAGAAAGCATTTATGTATTTAGCATATATTAAAAGGAGCTGTCTTTATAATCGGAAATATATTCCATACTTCCTCAAAATTAGTTTTTATTTTGATTTTGTTACAAACCTACGGTGAAAAGAGAACCACTTTCAACTTTAAACACTGCAATATTTTATTTGAGCAGTCTATAAATAGGTCTTTGTGTCAGATTTCATAACACAGAACACTTCAATTAGAGCAAAAGTGCCAAGTCTGCAGTGCTTTGGGGGGCGGGGTCCAGAGCATGTCTCACCTTGCTGAAATCCACAGCACTGTTCTCCCTGCTGACATCACCCCTCCCATCAGCATTGGGGGCCTGCGACTGAGGGGAAACCATCTGACCTGGTTTGAACAGGAAGCATCCGCATCAGCCACTCAGACTCCAGAACTGCATGGGAATCGAGGATCGGACGAGTGCTTCCTTGACTTGCCAATTTTAATGTGCCACACCTCTGTCAAAGTCCTGGCAATTTTCAGTGACCAGTCAGTTAGGAAATATCACAACTTTTGCAAGAAACACGCATACTTAACTGTGACATATTTAAGATTGGCAACATCAGGTTATTCAGCAATAAACATAAGCAGAATAAAGCGTGTGGATGAGTTGTGGGATTTATGGAAATTAAGGATGATTTTACTGAGGTGATGGGGTCTTCACTGAGGCCTGGTGAGTCTATGGTTCTAGCTCTTTGGTTCTTCTAAACCAATGGATACAATAACAGGAACTAGTCCAAAGTCAGCAATGCAACAAGATCAGCCCGAAAGCATGAATATCAAATATATTTATTGGTAAGTTTCTAAGCAAGTAACACTTTCCACTGTCGGTTTGTGCAAATGCTGGTTGAAAACTCCTACAGATTTGTACTGTGGGTCTCAGGAGTAAAAAACACGCCATCGATGTATGACGTGTCTACAGAAATCCATGTGTGATCAGTGGAATTTGGCCTAATGGAGGTTTTAATAACTAGCTGCTACCCATGAAGATACACCATGTGGACAACCCTTTTAGATCAATCAGCTGCAGTGTACGACTCACACAGAGCTTTGCATATGTCCGTTTCTGTTTGATTACACCATTGGCTTAACTCGAATTTTGGATAAGCATGGTTATCTCACATTTTAATTCACCCAGCAAGTAGGTTACTAAAAGGGCTTACTGGGTTCTTCATGTCGTTTTTTTTTTTGGCAAGTGAATTGCAATGTTGACAGAGTTGCTTCCTAAACATAAGCCTTGTAAAAGGTTTCAGCGTTTCACAAAATGAAGAGAGTCCTGGAAACTGGATGACTCACGTAATAAGAAGAATGCAGGGAATTTAGACTCCATCTACAAACCACAAAACTTTACTATTTATCTTTGAAGTATTTTTTTCAATAAGGAAACAGAATGGTACATATTCCTTTACTGCTCAACCCATGGTCTTTCAAGCTGTCACACAGACTATCTCAACCTCCTATCTACATAGAATCAAGGGACGTGTTCTGTTGACAGCAATCCTGGTAACTACCATGGCAACTCTGCTGGGGAATTTTCGTTCTGACATAAATAAAACAAGGAATTAGCTGCCATTGGGTCATGTTTACTCATTACCTTTAAGTCATTTCTTTTGACATGTAGAGATGTGTCTGGAATACTTCAGATGGCACACTATATCTCCTGAGATTACTTCTACGCTACCACACATTATGAGATTCCAGCAAAAACAAGGCCGGTCTCTAACCGCACAAACAGAAACAAGCGCATATGTGAGAGCACCACCTTCACAAGTTTATGTTTTAGGAAGGAGTAGGAGCGAAAGTCTGTCAAGGATTAAGTTGCCTGGATCCGAGTCCACTCGCTTGTCCAGGGGCTGGATATCCGAGATATCCACAGCGTGATGTGGGCTGAGTCTGTTTGCCAGGGGCCTGTGGTACGGCTTGGCAGTGGGTAAGTGGGTGTTGGATGAGGTCGGGAGTGGAGAGGAGATGGAGACACACTGAGGGCAACACAGTGACCATGTCGCGTGGGGGAAGATCAGCCTGTCGCTCCGGCAGCCGGTCACCGCTACGGAGCCCCGGAGAGTGGACAAAAGGGCAGAACAGAGAGATGAGTCGCCTGCTTGATATACACACTGAGTGGAGAGAGAAGAGAAGACAGACTGAAACAAACACTAAAAAGGGGGTACAATGCAGAGAACGCAAAGAACAATGAAACAGCTGCATGCACAGACACTGGTAAAGTTAATGCCTAAATTTGCAGAATGGGTTGAGGGTGAACTCTAAACGAGAGGCTACGAATCTCACATGCAGGAAATCACGCACACACACAAACAGGCATAGCAGAGACACGCAGATGCAGCTGCCTCTGTTAGCCTAGTATAAACAGTAGATACCCACCAAGATGGCAAAATCTTATCAAAGCCGTAATGAACAATTTACACGCTACAGTGCCCATAATAAATATTTATGCATTCTCAAGGTAAATACAGAATTAATAAATCTGAGCAACAGTCATCAAAATCACAAGTATTTTTAATGTCTTGATAAACATTGCGCAACAAATTGTGAGAGGGACTATGAATGGTAATCATATTTAATTAATGTATTTTACAAATATCTGTAACCATATGGCACTGATCAGAACCTGATGTGTACCTTCATCTTACAAAAGCCTTGTGGAAATAAGACAGGAGTCACTCTCCTCAAGCTCCATTCAGATAGGATGGTCTGTGTGTGTGTCTTCTCAGAAAAGTGGAGATAATGGTACTTAGGTCTATCAGAAAATATCTACAGGTGGTGAGGTGGGACAGGAGCTCAGTGGCACTCACCATTCTTATCCATGGAGTGGGGCTCTGACTGCTTCCTGCCAATGTCGGCGAAGGAGCGGACTAGGGGTATCCTGTTGGCCAGCTTTTTCTGGTTCTGGTGGTGGTGCTGTTTCAGTAGGGCATCCCGGATCTTCCGTCGCACCTCGTCGCCCAACGGACCAGACGCCTCCTGCTGATCCAGGACCATGTCTGGGGGGAGGCACGTGGGAGTGTTCAACAGCGTCACGTTTTCACTCACTTTGAAGACGAGACTTCGTTAGGTGCATCATAACGGAAAGTCAGGGATGGCTTTAGGGTCTTTTTCTAGCTGGATGCTATGAAAACCTTCAATTAACTGACTCGTTTTGCTTTGGAAGCACTTGGAGCATGCCGACACCAAATATATTCTGAACTACAGCTCTGTCATTAAACCGGAATATAATTAAAGAAATAAACTAATTAAACACTAATTCAGTGTCAAGGCAGCTACGTGTTTACTAGCATACTATGGCTGACAATTCAGAAATAAAAACGAATGGGTTAAGGAGATGAAGCATTTCTCACAGAGAAATATCTTGTAACAAATTGAATTAATTGACTTTTCACTTGTATGATGCAAAATGAAAAGGTAATTGAAAGAATAATTAAACATAAAGCACTAATGTGATAAGACATGCGGAAAAGTAGAAAAAAAAAACAAGAGCTTTTTTCTACCCTCACAAGAAAATGAAAATAAAAATGTAAAAGCACAACCAAGAGAGCAAATGAAACAAAAAGAAATATACAACTGTTCATGAAGACAGATATTCTCCCAATAACGAACACTTAAAAATAATTCTACCATGGTGCATATATACAGAATAAATTAACTTTCTGAGCTGGGAGAGACTCCAACCTTAACTCCGTCAGTCCATCACCAAAAACCAGCTGTATAATGAATTTTAGGTCAGCATCGGCAAACCCAAGCATCCAAATCACAGCTAAAATATATTTAGGAAATTGCAGATGATACCAAACTTGCCGCTTTTACTGCACTAACCGTATAAATCTTTGTAGGTTTCTTGTCGGGTTAAGGATGGTAATGCATTTCTTTTCTCCACTGAGAGCTTTTCAGGTTTTTTAGGTTTTGGTTAAGTGGCTTGCCAAGCATCACAGTAATGAAACACAGCGTAACCTCGAAGCAAAACGCCCATTTCTGGGGCTGCATAACAGCACCTCCCCGCTACCGATTTATGGTAATGTCTGCAGCAGATGGCGCTGGGAACACTCTGTGCCAGATTGCGTGGCTCTGCATCGCCCCATCTTCATGGGTGGCTGCACTGGCACCCCTCCCCCCAGCCACCCGTCCTGGCGCAGCGCCTCCACCTGCGATCTCCTCCAGGGAGTTGGCCCGCATGTCCAGCAGCACGGTCCCGTTGAGGATGCAGCTGCGCAGCTCGAACAGGCTGTGCAGAGACAGTGTGGCCACGTAGGGCTTGCTCCAACGTTCTCCGCCATCCTCCACGTCCTCCTCGAACTTCAACCACCTGCAAGTGTGTGGATATATGTGGGTGGTGCAGGGACAGCGTACCCACCCTAGTCCCTCTGCAGCACCCGCCCTCGTCTGCTGCATCCTTAGAAGCAGACCTGGGGATGGTGGCACGTGATTTGAGAAGCCCAGCAACTACTATAACATAAGGAGCCTTCACGACGCTCAAGAGTCTAGGTTTGCAAACTTGTTGAGGCAGCAGCCTAGGTGACCAAATGCTAAGATAAATGACTAAAGCCAGGAGTGTGTGGCAGTACATTGACAGTAATTTCCTTCTGGATCAATATCTAATGCCATCCATCTTATCTAAATTGACCAAATGGAGGCACTGAATTTGGACCCTTGAGTAAAGTGACAGAAAATGGATAGAGTGGAATATGTAATCTACTAACACAGCATACCCATATGAAATACATAAAGTGAAAGGAACGAAAGAAACAATTAATTACATTTAGTTGACAACCTCTAGTTATAACACTCAGGGATTTGAGAATTACAGTTGGGAAACAGAGAACAGGTAATGAGCCAATGTGATTGGCTGGCCAGCAGGTCATGTGATGCAGTACCTGGCGGTTTCCCTCCACTCAGTGTCCTCCCCTTCACGTAGGCAGATCTCATCCAGCTCGGTGAAGAGGTCATGGGGGATGTGCTCCTCGTCATCATCCTCCGTGCCCAGCAGGAACTGGACTCTCTGCGAGGGGGTGTCTGTTCACAGATGACAAGATGTCACTGAGCATCAACGCTCACCCCAAACAGATCCTGAGGCTCCTCGGTCCACTTACACAACTCAGCAAAACCTGCTACCGTACCGTAGAGCCAAGGCTGCCCTTTAGCCACATGCTGTCCCGGTTACAGCGGACAACTCAGTGCCCATTCAGAATGTCAGATCATGTGGTGCTTTCATGTTTTCTCGAAAGTCTGTGGGCGTCATTCCAGGACCACAGGCTGTACAGTACAGCAGAACATTTTCACCTCGAGCGTCGCTGCTCATTCCCTCCCCGTCTGCCTCCCTCCCTCTATCAGAAATTCAGTAACAGCTCGCTCTGTCGATGACTCAGAACTTTGTAAAAAAGTCGAAAGTACACACAGGTGGAGAAGCGGGCTGCCCACATGAGTCACCGCTGTTCCTGACGTGCCCGTAGGAAGTGTGATGAGAGCGACCATGAAAAAAAGACCCTGATTTTCCCTTCCCAAGGAAAAGGTTGGGGGGGAAGCCGGCACAGATGGCAAAGAAAACTTGCACATACTATAAGGGGGGGACTCTCGTCCATCCTCCACCCCAGAGTCCCTCTCTCTGTCCCTCTTCTTGTGTCGATGTCCATGATGTCGCCGTCGTCTGTGACTTCTCCTCCCCAGGGGAACATGCACTCCGATATAGAGCGTCCGGTGACCTAGAGAACAACCAGCAGCCAAATTTTGAAAGGCAGTCTGATGACATATATAATAATTATATTTATAACTTTATTAATAGGTCTCTTCTGTCCAACACTGCTTCAAGTATAAAGTAATTCAGGTCCTTTCTAAAACAACACCTCCAATAAACATTACAGTATAACCTGGAATCTTGAAGCCCTGGTACATATTTTTAGCAGGATTTGAATAAATACATCAATAAATACATCTTCATTCCAATATTAAATGTATGGCATTTGTAAAACGGTCATCGCAGTGTTATTCCATTTCTATTCCTTGTCCTTATTTCAGTTAAAGCAGGGCGAGAGATTAAGGTCTCTGAATATTTTAGCACGGCCATCAGTCTTGTTAAAATGCACAGCCACGCCCAGCGCTTTTGAGGTTAAAAATAGGAAGAGTGGCAATGAACGCAGGATGGTGCTAATGGACAGCTTTATCCACAGCTGATATTTGATGTCACAACTTTCCTAATCGAAGCTGAAAAGTTTAACCAAGCCCTAATTTACATACTTTGTTCATCTCGCTGAAAGCTAACATCTAAATTACAAACATTTTATGTGTGTAGAGTCTTTTGGGATTTTGCAACACACTGACTCAAGCCTGACATGAGGGGTTAAGATGCCTATATCTTCACCCTACGGATGACCCAGGCTGTTGGGATTGTGACCCAGGTCTAGATGCTCTGAGAAACAGCCCATGGAGGGGCAAAGGTCAAAAGGTGACCAGTGCCTATCTGAAGGGGCCAGCCATTATATGGTGGTGGCCAATAAGCAAAAATGTGGTCTGGATGAGTTGCATGGTTGGATGGCTGGCCAAATTAGTTGGACATCGCTGAGGCAAAAGCTGACAAGCCATTCTGTAGGAAGGCAAGATTGTTGTTAATGCTTATATGTATTTCCACATTTACATGGGGCAGAATGTGATGCAGTTTATCAAAAATATACAGGATATTGTGGGAATAATAAGATTCACATTAAAACAGTATTTCTAAACCTGCAGAACCCAGAATGTAATGAATATGCAATTATTAAAAGCACAGTTGTCTTTCGGCCTTTGGGTACATTTTAGGTGGATTTTAGGTACAAATTAGGTTTTTAAATGCACTGACAATCTGTAACGTTTCAGCTGCTATCTGAAAACTCCACAGGGAGGAGTATAATCAATAACAACCTTCAGATTCCTCACCCTTGAGACCCCTGCTCCTCCTCTGTGCTTGCTTAACAACCCTAGAGAAATTCGTCCAGATGGCCCATTCCGTAAGTTCAATCTCAATGGAAACCACAGAATCATTACCTCTTCAATCAAGCACCAACACATTTTGAGGCCTGCCAGGTAAATGTATTTTTATGAACAAATAGGTCCAATAAAGGGAGCTCATAATCCATGAATATTCCTGAAGGTCAGTCCTGTGGTATCTCTGGCCCATGCATGGCGCATCTGACAAAACACAGGTGAACAGGACCACTGGGAGAACCACCAGTTCATCACAACATTGCCTGCAGTCGTATCACTGGATTCTACAGCCGTCCACCAATCCATTCTATGTCTCAAACAAAACGAGAATTCACATAAGTACGTTTATACCTCTGTTGAACCCAGCTGGAATTTTCTCTCATTTTGAGAGCTACGCATTTTCAGATAAACCAAATATATTTAGCAAACCAAGAAAAACTACCCAGCCAAACCATCCATTAGTAAAGAAGTATATTTTCTGAGACATTTCACACAAAGTTATATATCTTCTTCATCAGCACATGACAAGTCAGCATTTTTCTGACTTCTCCACCCTCTTGCATCATAGGTACAAAAAAAGCTGATAGCTGTGTACAAGAAACCAGAAAATATATTTACTTTAAATACAAATAAACATGACCCTGTATTATATAAACAGTTATTAAAGCTGGACTGACAGATTATTATAAATGAAATCATTCATATTCAGTGAGGCAGACCCCCACCATACAGCGGTGCAGGGCAGCTTCCTAAGGCCCGCCCACCGATGCCATGAATGTGCCACACTAATCAGCATCAGCAGCCTTCCTCTTTTGCTTGCGACTGCAGTTGCTCCCCGTGCAGCTTGCGCGCTGTCCCAGCATCTTTGGCGGACACACTTTCCCATTAACCATCACTCTCTGAAGCCAGTGTGCCTTGCCCACGACGGTGGGGAAGAAGGTGGTGTTACCTTCCAAGTCTTCCTTCTCAAAGTTGGTTTTCAGCAGGGTGCGGGTCCCCCCTCTGTCCACCACGGCTTCTTCATCATGTCTCTGCAAAACACGGTTTAAACAGCATCTGCCTGAGTGTGCTGAAATGTGGTCCGTTTTCAGTGAGACTTGTGAACAACAAAACGTTAGCAATAACAGCTCTAATGATGAACTCCTGTAATATAAAACCAAGACCAAATCTCAAAGTGACATAACATAATGCTCCCCTCCACGCCTCTATAGTACTACAGGACAACCATCTTTAAAACACAAAAAAAAAAACTGACCTTTGTGTTCCTGAGAGAACATCCGGGAATCAATTCAAGTGCTTTCTGAGGATAACTTCATAGGACTGTTTCCATGGAAACTAATGCAGTTGACAGAAAGTGTAAGAGCCTTGTTCCCTAAACACTGCCGATGTTGTTTTAGTCCTAAACGTAATAGTGTGTCTGCCTCACAAATCAGGAAGAAATAAAGCCCTTAACTGTTGAAGGCCTGCAGAAAATTTGAGCACCAAAGGGAGATGCAACAAGCACAGGTTATTTTTTTTTTTCCAGCCCGTATATAGCTTAACAGCATACATTAATCTATGCTGTTGATGATCCAGAAGCATTGCCCAGCCGCATTGTGCCCTGTCATGACTTCAGGCTCATTAAATCAAACTTTTCATAAAATGTAGCTACCATTAATTTGAGGGATGTGACCAATGCACAGAGAACTCAGACATCCCCTTAGACCAGGAGTCGTGTTATACCTGGATGCCTAGAACTTGTAATGAAATGCTTGATAGAATGCAGTGATCTTAATCACTTGGCAGAAACCATGCTTATACTGTGTGACAGGAATTTAAATTAGGAAGAATACAGCTAACTGTAAAGAGCTAAACCAAATTTTAAAACATTGCAACTTTATCATAACAACGTCATTACAACTCCACACCATCAAGGAATGAGTCCCTTCCTTGTCTACTTGTCTATGTCTGCTCTTTTCAATGGAGTTATTTTTGTATACAGTTTTGTGTGCTGTGCTGCTGTGGGATAGGTAACAGAGCCCCCCAACCTCCCCAAACCTGACCAGGATAAGGGGTGGGTGGGTGGATGGATGGATGGATTCCCCTGTTACACAGTGTAGAGGATGACATAGCACAGATTCCAGTGAAAAGCCCTCTGGGAACTCAATGAAACATCTAAACCCTGACCATGAAGCAGATGTCAGGAAATAAACCATGACTGAATTGAAAAATGCAGTGCTTGTTAAATTACTGCCAAAGTGAACTTAGAGAAAAATGCTTGGAGTTTAATGATGTTGGGAACACCCCCATGTAGACACAAAGATGCGGCTATACGACTTCCACAGCCTCGAGGCATCCAGTGCCTGGCAAGGTGAACAGAGTGCAAACTGGATAAATTCTGTGCAGAAGAATGACTGCCAGTTCATATGAAAAAGCTCAGGGCCGCTTGCTGACTCCATGGCTCCTTGCATACTTGCCATCTTGGTGACAAAGCGCTACTCGACTGTACGCTTGCAATTGTATGCGTTTCAATTCTTTTGCACAACACAACCGGATTATATTATCTTTCAAAACATGCAGCAGGATCACTTACATGTTGTAACATCATATAAGGTGACTGCAGATCAGAGGTAACATCAACATCCAAAAGAGCATAGTGAACAAAATTATAATATCAACAAAATTAATAATGCCACAAAGTGACAGGGTGGCAAACCTAACACTCAAGGCTGTGTGCTCAAATCCCATCCCCCAGCTATGTGTGTGCAAATTTTCCATATCCTCACTGTGTTCAAACAGGTTTCTACTAAGAATTCTGGTTTCCTCTTGCCAAAAAAACAAGCATTTAAGGGAACTGGTGTTCCTAAAAAGACAACAGTGTGTGATTGTTTTTCTGAGTGTGTGCTCTGCAATAACCTGACTTCTAGGAGATGCTTAAGGCTCACCATGACCCTGTAGGTAAAAGGTTATGGATGGATGGATGGATGGATGGATGGATGGATGGATGGATGGATGGCAGGCAACATGAAAACATTCTGGCTCTTATAGCTCCTAATATGAAGAGGAGAAGAAACCTTCACTGATTGTGAAGTTATCTCAGTCCATCATGGAAAACAGAACAAGAATCCTTCATCTCACATCCTGACAAGGCTCAAAAAGGTAAAAACAACACAGCCTCGGGAAGAACTGCTTAACTGGAAATCATGCCAGGCAGAGTCAGATTGAAGAGCCTTCATCTTGCCGGAAATGGCAGGTCAATAGCAAGAATTCCGAGACCCGGAGTGGAGTTGGACATATTCAATACACAAAGATCTGTGGTCTGTCCTCCTTATTCAAACAAGTGTAGGAGGAACATGACAGCCTGCTAGATGAGTCACTCTAGCCTGGACTCACAGTGCACCTGACTGGAAAGGATAAATCTGTTTTTTCCCCCCATTCTGTGTTGAGCGCCAGAAACTGCCAGTCACGTCACGCATGTGTTTCCTAATTAGGCATCATAGAATTGAGAAACCAAGCAGACATCTGCTATCCAATGGATATACTGATTTTATTTTTACTGGTTTAGTTTTTTAAATAAAGTTCTGCAGGACCTAACCAAGGCCTTTTCTAAACTAGTTATTTAGTGAGATATTGGCGGTACAAAGGAAACAACTGCAGCCAATTTCCTACCGGTCAACATTCCAGCAAAGCACATAATATATCACACCTTCTGTAGGAAATAGAAAATGGTCTGTGTTAGACAATGCTACCATGGTGTGACATCTTCTATCACTGTGTTTCCTGTTTGAACCCAGTGGCAGGAAAACATCACACCAATAATTATAAACAGCAAACACCTAAAAGCAGTGGAAATTAAAAGCTAGTCAGCTCTTTTCATGAGATGTTTAATGTTATAACCACAGAAGTTTAGTTCCCATATAAATAAAATAGCCTACTGTACATCAGACTGTTACATTAATTCTAATAACAGACATTTGACAATCATTTCTGTAGCATCCTTTTATTGGCATAGTTTAATAGAAAGCAGAGTTTTGACAGATCTATTGACTCACTGCCTGTGAGATCTGGGTTCAATTCTGACCATTTTTAGATCTCTTTTGTATAGACATGTATATGAAGAGAAATATCCAAGGAGCAGAATACTGCAATTTAAAATCATCATCATCATCATCACTGTCATCGTCGTCATCACTTCACATTAATATGTTTCAGACATGTTTGAGACATCGCTTTTAGTAGCTCTGTCACAAATACAGCCCAGGCTCTGTGGGTGGAGGTTGCAGGTTCTCCCTGAGGTACATGTCTTTCTTCCAGGTACTCTGGTTTCCTGTTGCAGTCCAAAGATGTGATGTTAAGCAAACAGATTTCTCTAAATTGCCCCTAATGTGTAATTGTATGAGTGCAGACACATTTCACCTTGTACTAAACTGGCATCCTATTGAATATGTTTTATGCTGCCAAAGTACAGCAACCCTACACTGGACAAGTGGATGGATAGCATAGGGCATCCTGCATTTCTGTGAATCCAAAAAGCAAATGTGTACCAGTTTTTACACCTCATTACATGTACAGCATTCATAAATGCATCCTACTAAAGCTTCTTACACCAGGATTTACTAAAGGTCACCCTAATGCTCTCTAATTTCCACTCATGGCCAAACTCACCTCAAATGATAGAACAGGTCTGACCTGTGACAATGATACAACACCTTTACTGCAAAGATGCACAGGGTGTTCGATCATCCTGGCACAAGGCAAGAAATTGCTGCTAGACAGCTAGGTCTTCAGCAGGGGAGCCGTTCAGTGGAAGAATTCCTGGTGGATTTCCACAACAAAGAGTGGCTGGAATGACAAAGCTCTTCTAACAAAACTGTAACAGTCTTTGACAGAGGATGAATGTCAAGGATGAAATGGGGCCCAGGGGTCTGGTTTCAGCTTGGAGGAGATCATCAGCATGGCAATACAGAACCAGCCAAATGTATTGGTACCCTTCCAATTTTTAAAAAAGGAATCACAATTTTCCATGAAACAAGCTGAACCTGACAAAAGTGGGATCCACCACTCTTTATTCCAGTTTCCATAGTGCCAGCATTTTGCTTTTTATTTAAGATATAACATATCATTTCAAATAATACAACAAATGAAAATGACATGGGCAAAATTATTGAGACTCCTAACATAACATTTGGTACCATACCCTTTTGAGGTATGGTAACCCAGCCACTGGGGAATGTGTTATGTGTTCCTCTGTGCCGGTCCCAAGTCCGGATAAATGGGTAGGGTTACGTCAGGAAGGGCATCCGGTGTAAAATTTTTGCCAAATTAATATGCAGACAACCAAACAGATTTCCATACCGGATCAGTCGAGGCCCGGGTTAATAACGACCGCCACTAGCATTGTCAGCCAACAGGGTGCTGGTGGAAAGTGGGCTACTGTTGGCCAAAGAAGAAGGTGCCGAAAAGGAAGGAGAGGGGGAAGGTTAGGAGAGTGGAAGTGAGGGTAGGAACTTTGAATGTCGGTAGTATGACTGGTAAAGGGAGAGAGCTAGCT
>JAACJT020000001.1:32399821-32428195 GCA_009936485.2 Gymnarchus niloticus | reverse complement strand
GATAGACAGTGTAGTGGAAACAATGAACATGAGTTTGGGCAGGCTCCGAGAGGCAGTGGAGGACAGGGCGGCCTGGCATGCTGTGGTCCACGGAGTCGCAAACAGTCGGACACGACTGCGTGACTAAACAACAACAAGGACTAAAACAGAATACATGTATGTGAATGAGAGGGAGGACAGCGAAATGGTGAGGGTGCAAGGGGTAGAGTTGGTGAAGGTGGGTGACTTTAAATACTTGGGGTCAACAGTTCAGAGTAACGGGGAGTGCGGAAAAGAGGTGAAGAAGAGAGTGTAGGCAGGGTGGAGTGGGTGGAGAAGAGTGTCAATCAGGAGTGATTTGTGACAGACAGGTACCAGTAAGAGTGAAAGGGAAGGTCTACAAGATGGTTGTGAGACCAGTTATGTTATATGGGCTGGAGACGGTGGCACTGATAAAAAGACAGGAGAGAGAGCTGGAGGTGACAGAGTTAAAGATGTTAAGATTTGCATTGGGTGTGACGAGAATGGACAGGATTAGGAATGAGTACATTAGAGGGTCAGCTCAGGTTGGACGGTTTGGAGACAAAGTCAGAGAGGCGAGATTGCGTTGCTTTGGACATGTGCAGAGAAGAGATGCTGGGTATATTGAGAGAAGGATGCTGAGGATGGAACTGCCAGGCAAGAGGAAAAGAGAAAGGCCAAAGAGGAGGTTTATCGATGTAGTGAAAGAGGACATGCAGGTGGTTGGTGTGACAGAGCGGGATGCGAAGGACAGGAGGAGATGGAGAAGGTTGATCTGCTGTGGCGACCCTTGATGGGACCAGCCAAAAGTGAATGATGATGATGACCCTTTTGAGGCATTAACTTCAAATCAAGCAATTTCTGTCACACTGATTTCAAAGAAAACTGTGATTCTTTTTTATAAAGTGAAAGGGGATCAATACTTTGGCTGCATCTGTATGGATCTTTAATCATCTTCGAAAACATTCACCCAGCTATCCATGTGCCTCCAGCTGCATCAATGGCTACCCTTTCTGCATTCCCAAACTGGAGCTCATGCAGTTAGGTAAGTTCCATCTCAGTGCACAAGAAATGAAGCAATGCTTTGAGGAGGGCCACCATCATTACTGTGGAATGCATGAGCACATTTGAAACCCCTATCCAAAGCTGGCTGCAAAAGTCATTACCCTTCAACGTACTGAGAGGTTCCGATGTTTCAGGTCTTCTCTGACTTTCAGGCAGCCAGACTCATGATAACTGCTGACTTGTCCTGGTTGTCATCCTCAGTGACAGTGCAAGCCTTTGTGGACTGGGGAGCTGTTAGAAACATCATGGGCCAGGTTTTTGTTGATTTCCATCATATCCCTCATGTTAACTGCAGCTATAACAAGCCGTAGAAGTCAAGGCCAGGTTACCAGGTAAACAGTTAGCCTTATGATTCTCATGTCATCTGTATCTCCGCCTCAACCCTTGCCTATTGTTTATCTTACCATGTACCTTGTGTATTACCAGAGCTTTCACCTCAGTACAATTCTCAGCCTAGTAGGCCACTGTGTTTTCTGCCCTCGGGTCCACAATGTACTTTTTGTGACAGAAGCAGGGATTTACCCAACCTTCCACTATGCCTGTCTGCATCCCAGCATACACCATCATAGCCTAAATAGTATCACCATCAAATACCCCTTGCTACTGATGGTTTCAAACTTCAACAAGCACAACAGTTCCCACATTTTCATCAAACTGAACCTGCAAAGAACTACAATCTAGTGTGCATTCAGGAGGTTAATAAGTGGAAAACAACCTTCAACTACCCAAGGGGGCTCTCTGAATAACTGGTTATGTCATTCGGGCTAACCAACTCACCAGTGGCGTTCCAAGCACTCATCAGCAACATATTTAGAGACTTTCTACACTAATTTGCCATGCTCTAACAGCTTCTCATTCACAGTTGATTCATCAAGCTGGAGAAATGTGAGTTCCACATTTCTAGGGTCTCCTTCCTTGGGTTTGTGATCAATCGAGATGGCATCCAGATTAATAAAAACAAGTTGAAAAGAGTGAGGGAATGGCATACTTCCAACCCCCAGTACAACAGGTACCATTCTTGGTTTTTCTAAGTTCTACCAAGAGATTATAATGATTTTAGCAAGGTGATGGGAGAGGACCAAGCATAAAACATGGCAGGGCAGTTCCAGTGGACTCTAGAGGCTGATATAGTCTTCCAAGTTCTCAAGGATTGCTTCATTAGGGCTCCCATTCTTCATCACCCAGTTCCTGGTGGAGGTAGATGAATCCAGTTTTGGGGCAAGAGTAAATATATCCCAGTGTGGTCCAGATACAAATGACCAGGAGCTTGAGTCAGAGGAGGACGGGCTTCCCCCTTGAGTGTGGTTCCTCTCAAGGTTTGTTCCTCTTGGAGGAGTTTTTTCTTGCCACTGTCACTTTTAGCTTACTCTCTGGGGACCCTGGGCCCGGGACTATGTGAAGCACTTTGTGACAATGCTTCTTGTTAAAGGCGCTATATATAAATTAAATTGAATTGAATTGAATATACTATACTGGTTCAAAGTACGTCACACCAGATGCCTTGTCATAGAAATATGAGCCCCGTGACAAGCCTGAATCTATAGTGCCTTCAAGACCCTCAAACCTGTTCTCCTTTGCCTGGAGAATTGCATTCACAGGGCCCAGCATGACAAGTCAAATCCTGGAGGAGAACCATCCAACTGTCTATATGTTTCTGGATTGGTACGTATCCAAGTGCTGCAGTGGGCTCATTTCTCACCTTAAGTTGGTCATCCAGGGGTGTTTCAAACTTATGAGTTCCTGCTGCAACATTTTTGGTTGCCCACTGCCAAGACAAATGCATAGGAGAAGGTGCCTGCTTGCTGCAACTGCCCAAGGAGCAAATTGTCTAATATTTCTCTAGTGGGCCTCCTGCAACCTCTCATTATTCCTGCAAAGCCTTAGTTCTACTATGCTGTCGTCTTTGTCACTGGTCTACCATCCTCCTACAGACTCACAATCAGTAATGATGGTTATGGACTGTCTGCAAGAGACTGTCTGCATTCACAGTGTCCCAATAGATGGGGTCTCAGTCTGGAGTTGATAGTTTACATCCCACTTCTGGCAAACCTTCTATAAACTAATGGGTATGTCCATATCCCTTGGGTACATCCCTATCTCCGGTCATCATGGCCTTGGCTGAGCATGTCAACCAGCAGATGAGGAAATACCTAGACAGCTTTGCCACTGCCAGCCATTCAACCAGAGTGACTATTTCACCTGGGTAGAGTTTGCACAAAACACCCCGTTCTGCTCCACTCTGGACATGTTAGGTACAATCCAGGTTCCTACCATTCATCTTCCCAGGACAACTTCCAGGCTCTTCTACACCCTCAGTACAAGCACTAGATTAGTGCTACAAGATGGTATGTACCAAAAGGCCAGGACATCTCAAATGTGCGATCTTAAGAATGAAGGACCAAACTAACCAGAGACAATGAGTGGTCCAGCTCTTCTGGGGGGGTAAAACGGTCTGGCTATCCACACAAGATATCCCCCTGCCCACAGAGTCCCACAAGCACTCTCCCTGCTACATTTGCTCATATTGTGTTACCCACCACAATATTCCGATCTCCTACTGACCAGTGCTGCCTCCTTCCCTCATGGCATACCTGTCTTTTTTTTACGTTTATCAACCTCAAGTCCTCTGTGTCCAGCTATCTTTCCTCCCTGCAGCCAGGTCCACCTCCTACACTGTCTATCGTCTGCTAGACCGCTAACTTTATAGCCATACCTAATTTACTGGGAGGGGTACCATCCTGAACCGTACTTTCATCATCAACTTCCATCAGTCACATCCTGTTGCTCCAAGGCTGCTTTGCGCTGACAGTTAAAGTCAGGGGTCTGCCATGGATGCTGACCATCTCTGCATTAGCATCGGTACTGTACCCTGGTGGGCAAGGAAATTAATCACAGCTGGAAACATCTTAGCTTTCTATTTATCGTCTTTCAGACCTGAAACTAATGATTATTTTTATAATTGACTAAACCAACAGCAAATTTGAACAATTAATGAACAAATTACATGAATACTGCAATGATTAATGAGCTGTTCTTAATCACCTGTTCTACTTTTGCTGTGTGTTAATAGTTGTATTAGGCATGAGCAGGCTAAGCCTATGTCTACACTACCATCATTCATTCATTATCCAAACCACTATATCCTATTCAGGGTCGCTGGGGGCCAAGAGCCTATCCCAGGCAGCCCAGGGCACAAGACCCTGGAAGGGGTACGCACCCTGCACACTACTATGTTCTCATTTAGAAGTGCAGAAATTGGTCTGTTTTTCATCCCTGCCAGTGCCTCCCACACCAGGGTGTTTTGAAATGCATGTTAATTCTGCTCCTGTGGGGCACTAACTCCGCCTAACGTGTATTCTACCTGACAACATTTTTAGTTCATTTTTGTGTGTGATGATTATTCATTTTAGCCCTACTGTCTTGGCTGCCTCATGCCAGGGCTAAATCCTGACCCGTTGCTGACTAGACTGTCTCCTGAGACTCGATTTGTGGTACAGGTTTTACTTCTTTGTTGATTTTGTAGTCGTTCTGTAACATTTCTGACACAATGAGAGATTTGGAGAGATTTGGAAATACAAAAAAAACAGTGTTCTCCTCATGGGAGTCACACACCTCCTGAAAAATGAAGCAGCAAGCAGACAAAAGGATGATGAATGTCAGCTCATGGGGGGGAGTCTCAGGAAGTCAAGATGAATAAGTACGGATGCCCCTAGAGTTCTACGCAGGATATTGTCTACCAGGATATGGTTTGAGAATGACAAATTAATCTAATCAAATTAATTTCCTGCAGCACGAAATATAAATATTTGCTGGCATTTTATCAATTTTACTAATTCATTTAGACTTTACTCCATAACTCCATAAACTCTTATCTTCATCTGGTCATGTGACATTATCTTTCCATGCATTTGTGAGCGAATGATGGAACTTTCCTACAGCAGAGGAACTGTTTAACGTCACAGATTTTATTGTTTAGTTTGCATGTACTGGGACCTATACTGGGCCATGTTAATAAATGCATCGTATCACTGGTCATTTCTGTTAAAATATTAACTCATTCTTTAGTACAGTTCCTCTTATATGTCATGGTTGCTGCCCCTCATGTCTCCACTAGGGAAAATTCCGTACCCTGGAAGGCAAGCTAAGTGATGACAGCTGCTATCTCGTTAGCTCCCTATTAACTGCCTTGGTTTCCTCATGTCAGGGCTTAGTCTTGAGCCTTTGCTGACTGTGTTGGTTGGCTTCTGAGACTCTGCCTCATTTGTGCCATCCCTAGTTTCCTTCCGTGTTGGTTTTGTAGCAGTTCAGTTCCTTTGAATCCTGTTACAATTGTCTGATTGTCAAGGTAATCTCTGTCAGCAACTCCACCCACTTTCCGATGTACAGCACTGTGAAGAATTTGTAGGTGGGCAAAAATTATTGCTAAGTTATATTTAGGCTGCTATGAAACTGACTTTATGTCTGATTTTATGTAAACATCTCCTTAATTCGCCCCAGAATTTGCACTTTCCATCAAATATACCCATGTATTTCTTGAACTTAACTGTGAATATGCCTTGTTTGGCTAATCAGTCCCTCATAACTTAAGTTTATTAACTAATTAAGCCAGCTGGTGGTGAAACTTGGAATGGAATGGCTGGTGTGTTCTTCCTTAGGGGCTAGCCATCCAACCAGATATCAGTAAAGTTTTGAAGAATAAAAGAAATCCTTCACTTTTTTTGTATTACTGCTAATTTGTTTATATCCTAATGTAAAACTGTTTTTCCTGAACAAACATACATTTCCTGTCCAGAAAGAGAACTGCCTCTGGGGAAGCTGGCACCTTTTGATTTGTTGTCCTCAGTGAATAATTGCATGTTTCTCCCTGGTTATAATAGTGGTTTAGTGGTAAAGTGTGATGAGTGTGGCCCGTTAAATCACGGACTGACAGAACCACTAAAGAAGCGTGATCCAGCAGCACCTGAAAACGCCTGAGAGTTGTCAGAATGCAGTGTTCTGAAATGACCACGAATGTTCAAAGCTGTGCCCATCCTGAGGAACTCAAGACTGAGGCAGAGGAACAAGCCTTGGCACATTGCAGTACAGTTTGGCACACCTGTACCATAAGAACACCCTTGAAAAACAATCTGCTGTCACATTTAGCCACAAAAAAAGATGTTTAATATATCAAACTGGGAAAATCTCAGTTTATTCCCTGTTGTAAGAACAGCAAAATTATACTGGTGTTCATTTTTAGTGTTCCAAAGTGGTAGCAATTATTGTCCAAATAATGACTCCTTTCTCTATTGTGGGGCACCCCCAAGAAGAGAAATGTTACTATTTCAAAACATCTGTCTGTCTTCTCAAAACAGAGAACTCTGCCACAGCGTTCTTTTATGAAATGACATACTTAAACAGAATATACACCTAAATTGATGCTGTGATTACATCCCTGGAATTCAAGCGACTATTTGACAATAAAAATATAATAAACAGTAATGGACCATATGGTCCATAATCAACATTATCCTTAATTAATGTAACACTTAATAGGTGTAGATCATCCATCCACCATCCATTCATCCTTCTTACAATTGCTTATTCGGAGCAGGGTTATGGGGGCCCTGAAGCCAATCCGAGGCACCACAGGGCACACAAGTCTGGGGGACAGCCTGGATGGGATGTACTTATGTGTAGATCATTATACAGCATCTAAACTCAGTTGTAAAGGGCAACCTCCACCGATTTTTCTAAAGATATGCTTTACGTTAATGATGAAAAACCTTCATTATAAAAACTGCCTCTGGAAGATTGTCACTTCCTATTTCTTCAAAAAGGGACTAAGGAGAAATTCAGACTAATATTATTGGGTTGAAGTGGCTTGATTTTAGCAGTCCTGGGCATGGGATTAGCTCAGTCAATGAAGTCAGTTCTCCAGAATCTCAAATCTTAGGTCTGGCCTAAGTCAGCCTCTGGTGCATCAAACACTTCCTTTTTCAAATTACTTGACTCAGTTACTCAGTTAGTCAGGTCAATTTATTAATGGGAAGTTGAACAGCTAATGCAGGTAAAAAAACAAGTATGATAAAACAAGAAAAATAGCATTATTAAATGGATTCTGAGGACATGTGGCTGGTCACTCCCAGAATGATCAGGTGGATGGTGACCAAGAGCTTCGTGTGGAAGCTCATTTAATATTCAGACAGCTGGCTAATTAACAAAGTGGTGCTTAGTGAAACTTGAATGACTTCAGAGAGTTGACAGATGAGACAAAGAACCAAGCTTGCTTAGATGGCAGGCTAAGTAAATTTAATAATGACCATTTCTTACGCCACGGCAGCAAATAAATACCCACCTTCTCCTTCACCACGACAACACAGCTTTTAACAAAATGTAAAAATCACCACAAACAAATCAGCTTTAACTCCTTTAGCAGAAATGTTTACTGTAGCACGTTTGTGAGAAAAAAATATTTTCTTTAATAACTCTACAAGCATTTAAGAACCACATGCATAAATAAATCATTAATAGCTTTAAGCACAACAGAACACATCTGGGTAAACTGGAGTTACAGTTTCCCAATGCCGAGAACATCTGGTTCTGGGTTCCATTACTTTGCCCGTGCTACAGATTAAGGCCTGTCAATAAGCTGTGCCGTGCTGTGCAATAATCACTTAAGAGAGATGAGCATCCAGCTTTAAGAATGAAAGTCCGCTGAGGCAAGTGAGGCCAGTTGGGACATCTGGCTCCATACTCGGCACATGTGATCTTGGCCAGCCAATCCGCAAGCAGTCTTTTTTCAATTATCCATAGCTGGTACGCACTGCTGGCTTGCACATTTAAGTAAGCCGTTGCTGCCTTTTTATTGCATTTTCTTTTTTTTCCCTAGGAGCCTCAGTCTTATTTCCATTGATTATGCATTCATTGTGCGAGCTCCTGACACTGAGGAGTCAAGGAAGGACATTAAGTGTGCAGTGGCTGATGGGTAATATAAAAGCACACTGGTTTATCCCGATGCTTCCACACCCAGAAGTGATTTTATGAATTTCCGATGTATCGCACACAGCATGTGGTCTCTTTGTTCACCTTGATTACCCATGAATGTCACACAAGCCTGCATGTCGCATTTTGGATTACCCAGCAGTCTGTAAAATAAGCTGTGCATTTTTCTTCACCAGACGGTTACTGGTCTATGCTACAGCCTTCCTTAACAGGACAAATAAACTTGTGACCCAGTTCCCACCTCAGTCTTACTGATTCCAGCTTTGTAAGATATTAAAGCCAAATGGATGGTCTTGCGGACACATGTGCTAACCCCAGTGCTGAATGCATTTACAAATACGTACATTTGAACAGGAGCAATTAGCACAGAAACTGAAAAATAAGTAAAACTGGGGGTTAGCCCACCTGCCCATGGGACCATCCAATTGTTCAAAATCATCAATGACGTAATAACGTACAATCCTAGAGGGTGCATTAACATAGCACAAACAGCATATAGATTTTGCAAATCATCTGCTATGTCTGCCATTCACAGCAAAGCACGTGAAAAAATCACCATAAGTGCAAATTAGGTGGAAGGCAATTAATAGTAGTTGCCATGGGTGATGATGCTGGATGCAGCGGCTGACATTATCCCAGGTCTGATCCCCACCGATGGAAACGATCATTCCAGCAACCATCAGCATCAGCACCGAGTCCCGGGAGCTGCGGCTGTGGCTCCCTCTCCGTTCTGATTGCTCTGTGTCCAAACTGCGGACCACCACTACATTCAAGTCGCACCGTCCAGGGGACTGACAACCCACCGGACACTCATGTTCAAGAAAAACTGTTAAATCACTCCCCTTTCCCTGTTGCACACACACCCCGGCAAACCATCTGCAGTAGGATAACATTAAGCTATATTTATTCATTCTACTGCCTGAAAGATGAAAGCTGGATGTCATTGGGACATTTCTCCCCCCCCAGGAGCGCCATCCCCCCATCTGTCAAACCACCCTGCTGCCCCCTTCATTAAGCGAGATGGAAAAACCTCCCTACGTTACGACTGAATAATGCATCAGCTGTAGAGAGAAGTCTCCTGGTACCAAACGCTGTGGTGTTTCCGCTCTAGCTGGCCATATATATATAATCCAGTAACATGGCAGATTCCACAGTCCACGTGAGATCACCGTATATTTGTGTGATCCTACTCTTCAAGGAGACTACAAGCATATGAGCATAAAACAGCCCTAATAAAACACCCCTGCAGTCTACGAAATGTGGTGACTTTTGAGCACGAGTTCTAAACGAAGGTCACCACTTCCCCGCTCTTTCACGGCACCCACTACGGCAGGTCAATGTCACCCGCCACGAGTCCTCTTAAAAGTTAACAAGCTGCTCCTGCAGCCCAGCTTGCGACAAATGTGGAACCCTACCTGACCGTTAAACTGGCTGCTAGGGTCCGAACCCCCGCGACTCATGACTGCTACTTCGAGCCAACCTCCACCAATGTCCTCTTTTCCTGGCTGGGAGCAGCTTGACGAGGTTCAGCGGTGTGAGAGGTGCGAGCCTCAGCTGGGTTAGGCATCTGCCGCGGAGCAGGTAACTGCTCACCATGCCAGCTTCCGCACTCCTACCCCCCCCCACACAGAAGACTGTGTCCTTTGATCCAGGCAACCTCAATACTTTTTGACACACCATGTGCGGGCTCCTCCACCAATCAACACTCAGATAGGAAGAGTGATGTCATCCTAGTCCCGCCTTTTATTGAAGACTGCTGGCACTGCTTGTGAGGATGGACAGCGCTGACCGTAGATCGTCACCGTCGTCTCTCCTGGTTTGTGCAGGTGCTGCACGGAGCCCTTTGCAGGCTGCCCTGTCAGTGCATTGATTCTTGCCTGACCTTGTCTCTGAACTGAAGCCCAGGTAAATGAATACTTCTGCTGCATTCTAAAGATACCATCCAGCGCAGCACCTATGCCTATTTATAGCTCTCAAATCAGTCACATGTGCTGCTGCAGCTACAAACTGCAGCATACAGCATCAACAGGAAATGCTTTTTAAACACATCTACATCCACTTTGATATATTTTATAGGCCTATATATATCATAAATATGACAACCAAATACTTCAGAAAACAATCTCACTGAGAAAATCATTACAGTGAAACAGCTCAATGTTTCATCTGCATTTAAATTTGACACAAAAGTCAATAAAACCCTGAAAATTTAAAGAAGGGCTCAGGAAGGGAATTATCATGCGGCTTCATAGCAATTAGAGCAAAGATAAAAAGATTAAGGCAGAAACATTACAAAGTCATCCTCAGATCACTTCCTTCTCCTGCATCCTCTATCCTTCCCTTCTCTGCTCCTGTTTCCTGTTTATGACGTCCTAAAGGATGGAACCCTCACGCAAACGGCAGATGCAGATCTCTCAGGTGGAACCCGAGCGCCGAGGAGCCGGAGAACCCTGTGTCCCACCAAGCAGTTTCTCAGCATTTCCAACACGCTCTTTACGCAGTTAGCTGACGCTCCTCCACGATGCCAAAGGTCGTGGAGAACAAATGCAACAAATGCAGAGAAGCAACGGTGGACTTCGGCAGAATTGCACTGACAGCAACCATTTGCCTGGTTGTTCCGTATGCAAATGACATTTATCAAATCGCAACATTCAGAGGCATCCATCTTCCTATCTGGGATCTTTCTGAGCCCAGGACAGGGGAACAGCCTAGATGAGAAAACAACACAAGGAAGACCTGCAGACTGCACACACACAAAACAGGTGTGGGATTCAGACCCCCGACCCTGAAGGTGCGAGGCAACAGTGCTAGCAAAGGCAGCCATGCAACACTGGTGATGTAATCTACCAGACTTCTAAGAAGGTTTCTCAGCTAAAATGAGCCTTTGTTTAAGCTAGCATTCAGATTTTAATTAAAAGAACAAAGAGAAAAGGTTCTCTGTAGGTTGCATGTTTAGCTGGTGCAGCTGGTATCTGTGATAGCTACAGTCCCACCTCTCTCTCAGCTTGCTTCCTAGAGAGCCCTGCTCCTAGTTTTGCCAGACTATTAATATAACACTGGTGTATAAATATAAGGAATTGTGTTAACTAGTTCCAGCTTTTGCTGACTAGCACAAAATTAAGTATATATATGTCGTTGATAGTAGAATCCATAGACTCGTTTTTGCAACAAAGCATGTGACAAACTAGTCTACTTTTGGTCTATTGATTCTGATGTGTTGCCAAGGAAGTTTTAATGTTTTCTAATATTGTGGAGGAAAAGTAATCAGGAATATAGCCAATATACGTGAAAAGATCCTTTAAGAATCTGAAGATTATCCAAAGCTCCCCACAGCATTGCCGCCTGGTTATGTGATTATCCATATATGATAATATGCATATATGATGTCCATATGTATGATGATATTCATACATGTTTGAGCATGTAATACGTCTAATCCAACCTTTAACTTGCCAAAGGACTAACACTAAGTAACTCGAGATGTCGGAAAAATGGTACAGTAATATCACCCCAAAAAAAACGATCATGCCCGTGGCAGGGAAGGTTGTCTTGGATGTGACACACAAAGCCAGCAGGGACACACAAGAACAGGCTGCACTTATCCACACTAACCAAACAGCTTCAGTGCTGAAAATACAGGTGCATGTATACCTGCAATAGAGTCTCATGGCCATTTAAGGACAGCCAGCAAACACCCGGACTCAGCAATCAAGTATGCAACTTTGATGTCAAATTAATCACTCATTCAGTACACTTACAACTGTAACCCTTTCAGTTACTGTTCCATAATACGTTACCATTCTCAAAATTCACGTCATACAGCGAGTCATCCATCCATCCATCCATCCATTCTCACAACCGCTCATCCTGTGCAGGGTCACAGGGGGCCTGGAGCCTATCCCAGGAAGCACTGGGCACACACTCTGTGCCAACTGCAGGTCACACCAATGTAACACTTAAAAGGTTTTTTCACACCACAAGGCATTACATTGCAAACATATGACTAAGTAAGTGACCTTTATCTCCAACAAAGTAAAACCACAAAGAGCGGCCATGTCTTGCTAAGGCAGATGTCAGTTTATCACCTCATGTTCATCACCACTGACAACCCACACAGGAGCGTCAGAAGCCCCACATCCACTAGCCCATCACCACATGCTGCAGCCTGTGCTCAAGAATGACAGTCCTAGCTGCCATGGCAACGTGATGCCTGTGAGTGCTTGGCACGGTTCAGTCAAGCCCCGACTGCTGTCCCACTTGCCGACAGTTGCAACGCAAGCTTCCTGGATGGTTTTCCACATTGAATTTGCCCAGCGCCTATTTTTAACGCGCTCTTCACTGTGCTTCAGTCAGTACCTTCAAACTCACTCCTCTGACTTCAGTCCACTGAAGATTAAGCATTATACCAATCATCTAAGACAGCTCAATACATTTATGATTACCCCACAAAAATAATAATGACAAAAGTAACAATATAAATATAAGGCAACCTCGAGACACCTGTACTAATCTACAGCTCCCATCACTCATTCTTCCAACACATGGCCCCATTGGATTCCATTTATTGCTACATAAAACTAATAAACTGAATTAATCACGTCCCATTACCAAATGCAGAGAATGTTCCAGTGGTTCTTTACCCAACCTCAGCTCAGCACAATGCTGGCCAGGTTCGCCCAGTGGATTTTAAATGTTTATCTGGTGTACACACTACTGCTCAAAATGGTAGTTAACTAAAACCACTCCTGAAAACCAGCCTTTATGACCAGAAACCGCAGTATACCTGCAACAAAGATAGGACTCAGGAAAACCAGCTCAGCGTGGTCTTGTTTTGCAATACACCTCAGCAAATCCACAGTAAAGAAAGAAATGTGTTTTTTTTTATAATGGATGATACCCTTACTGTTTTAACACTGAGAACTAGCAATCTAAACAATTAACATAAGAGGGAACCATTATTTACAGCCCAAAGATACTAGCTTTTTTGCATGCATGAGAAAGGCTAATTGTTAAAACTCTGCTCCAACACCGGTCAACGCCTGCAAAAGGCACAAGGTTTGTTTTTATCCCAGTTCAAAGAGACCTCTCAAGCAAACACATCTTAAGGCTACTCAAGAAACACTTTAAGCCTTACAGTATTCAAGCAACAGACTACAAGGCATACTTAATTAGGGTCAGTCATCTTCCTTCTCTTGGGGATTGTACTATTAACGTATCAGCCAATGGGAGAAGACATCACTCTCAGTCAGATGTGAAAAGAATTATGGGTACACCCAACACTTCAACTACCCAAACTCATTAAAATGACTGCAATGGTTGTAACATTGTGTCTGGTGAGTGCATAGTCCAAAAGTGAATGCAGCATGCACTTCAGTTAAGAAGCAAATCACAGTATAGTGGCAGCTTTGAGTTCTACTGAACACATGAACGAGGCACATGACCTAAATTCTTATAGCAAAAAATGAGCTGTATGACCAGGTGAGACTGTATTTTAAGGTAAGTTTCCAAAAACATAAATTCCTTGCTTATTCCATAATGCAGAGAACCAAGGCTATGAACAAAAGAGAGCATCATCACTAATCCATTTATTACATTAGCAGAGTGTTAACACTTGCACTGCAAGACAAAATCCAGTTACCTACTTATTCAATGCAGACAATTAAATGCTGTTCTATGTACTTTCATTATAATAATGCAGTCATAATCCATCTTTTTCATCCCTCCAGGACAAGGTCATAATCATATCCGCACTCCCGTCAGGCCAGAGAGATAATGAAATGGATGCAATTTAAACTGCAAGCCATGTATGATTAGGTCCAGAGGAGGCAGAGATAACACCTCAGCTAATGCACAGCTGTATCACTCAAGGAAGAAGTTAAAGTCAGTGCACCAAGCTTCTGCATTTGCATAGATTTCCAAAAAGCTGCTTTTTATCGTGCCTTCGGATGTAAAAGATTCCTCATTTCAGAGGTCATTTGGTGTTATTCTGGCGGTCACACTTTAAAGGGCTATATTTCATTCTGAATACAGACGTTTACTTGCCCCTCTCCACCTGGATTTTAAGACAGGCACTATTGGTGTTGGCTTCTTAGGCCCATTGGCTTCAGTGAAGCTTTTTCGAAGGATAATAATCTGAAATGTTGAAAAAGCTTCGCCCTGCTGCATTTATGCTCACAGTTGACCCAGCGCATCTGATAGGCACCATATGCTGTGTGACCCCAGGAAGGTTTTCATCAGACATAATGAATCGATCCTTGAATGGTGTCGCCATACAAACAGAGTCCTGCTACCTATCCCCAGACATCATGAATCAATCCTTGTATGGTGTTACCATACAAACAGAGTCCTGCTACCTACAACAGGAGGGGCTATTCTGCTTACACCAAATTAAGAGTAACACGAATGGGAAACATTGCTCATTGTGACATATTCTTGTTTTCAGTCACTCTGTTTTAGGGAGAAAGACGACACATGGGGTAACACTGTACCCTCACCCATCCATGGGTGGGGGTCTGAATCACCCAACTGCTTCTGCGTGCTCTCGAGTGGCCTGACGTTCTATCCAAGATGTCCCCAACTTTGTTCCCAGTGTTTCCTGAGATAAGTGAAATTCACACACACAGGAAAGCAGGGTGAATTCAGGCCCACAGGCATGGGTGAGACAGGCTAGAGAACTACCCACTGAGCCATCCGCCTTCCAAAAACAAAGTGACAAAGAACAAGATTATGTGACAATAGGTTATAGAGGCTTTGGGAAGGACACTTTTTTCGATTGTTAACACTATACTGAAAGATGTCTGCAAACACAACGGCCTGAAGTTCCCCTGGAAAATATAAATATTTGAAATGTACTAACTGAGACATATTTGCTGGTTTCATTCTTTTTGAGTTTTGCATTAGCGTATTTTCCCATCAGTGGCTAACCCTGGTCTTCTGCTCAGAGACAGGAGCCAGTAATAATCTCTCTGGTGCCTTGGAAAGAATATGTTCACCCTCATCTGTGATGCTGCAGATCTCCCAGAGATACAGGTCACAGCACACAGGTCACCAACTGACACAAAGCCCACCATGACAATGGGCAAAAACTTGATATCCCGAGCACCCAGAATCTCCCTTGACCCGTATATCAGGTCCTGGACACCTGACAGGCTTTGTCCTCCATATCAGATCTTCTTAATGTCAGAAACTTGTGAACAAAATCACAACATTCTGACAATATTACCCTGGATATTCATGTGGGCCATGAATCTGGGTTCAAGGCTTCAGCCATATCTCAAACTTTTGTAACTTCTTTCTGTGTCCGGCTCATGGACAGAATTTAGTTATCTCAGTTTCAATAGAATCAACTGAAACATGCGACTGAAATGAAAAACTCATAATGATACAAAATATACTATACACCAGAATTTAAACCTCTTATATGAAAAAAACAATACATATAGGGGCCAGAAATAGAGTACAGAAGACTTCACATGTCAATCTGTTAAATAATGTTAGTTTATTAATTCAATGCTAACTTATTATGCACAATCAGTGCTGTATAAATGTGCTAATTATTTCACTGAGATATACCTGCGGTCTTCACAAGTACTGTACTGAGCATTTCTCGCAGACTGCGATCCAAAGTAAACACCGGGCATAAACTGCAAACGTCCTGATGTATAAAATACCTTTATCTGTATGACTGGTCAATAGTATTAATATCAGCCTATATGTGGTGCTTCATAAAATACCATGTATTATCGTGTTACGCCGTGGATAGATAGTGAACACTGCCAACATTTTACGTTCACAAACACCGTAGGATTCTAAACACAGCGGTGAATCCATTTCTCCCACAAAACAAGAGCGTTCACAACAAGGGATTTTACTCCAACTGACCCATTTCGTGTTTCTTTAAATGGCAAGTTGTGTGATACACACACACAATATTTTATGCATGAGTACCCAAACCTTCGGATTTGGATCTTCAAGCAGAACTTAATGTTGCATCTTTTTTTCAAAAATCTAAGATTCTTGTTACTTGTGTTTTCGGTCTGTAGACTGCCTATGTATTCACGGGAACTATTCTCATTTCCTCGTACTGAACCATGAACAATGTATACAATCCAGATTTAAGTTAAATGCCGTATCTGAAACCCTAAAGCAGAAGAATCATGTACCTTGTGATAAGCAACGCCTATGTGATAGTGAAAATCTCACTCACCGTCGGCAGTAAAGGCTCCATCTGAGCTCCTTGGTCCTTTATGTCCATCTTCAGCCGCCTACAGTTCAATTTGTATGATATCGGGCTGTTACTGTTTCACAGTATTCCTGTCAGGTGTTTCCGGAGCAAGACGAAAATTTGCACAAAAAAAGGCCGAGCAGATTGGGTCACATGTCGCTAACCATCGTCCAGCCCCGACCCCCTTTTCCATGTTAGATTATTTCGGATTCACGCGTACGGAACCCCACGCGTATAAACCTGGGCTGAAATGTCGCCGCAAGGCAACGACATCCCCAGTCCGTGTGTAAAAATTCAACGCCCCCTTTACTACTACAGCTCGTAAAGCCTTACCGTTTTAAGTGGCACATTCATTCATTCTTTCATTCATTACACTCCATCGAATCTAAGTGCTAGCCCACGGTCATGTACTGCACATTGTCAGTGCACCCAGAAGGGACCACGTGAAGAAATAAACCGAATTGAATTGTTGCAAAATCCATCAGGGAAGAAGATGGATGGCCCATCAAACAATGTGCAACGCCCTCAGCTGTATGATTTGACTTGGTAATGACTAGAGGGACGAATATGGATTAGGAAATTCCTTAACGACGTGTTCAGCTCACACTGTATCTGCTAACTGCAACAAAGGCTTCAGCCCTGCTGTTAGTACGTTTGTCTCTTAGCCGATCTTCCATCGTTTGCCCTCCGATGAAACCCAAGGCTTTGTAGTGTATCCTTTTACTGTCTACTTACCGTTCGCTTTCCGGCATTCTAATGGCATTTATGATTCAGTCCTGGTTTGCGACTGATGGATGGATCTCCTCTTACACTAATGGTATTCCATGCCAGCAGACATGATTCGACTCAAAGCAAAGAAGGAAAAAATAAAACCCAAGCAAGCAGATGGAAAGGTGTCTTATGTGTCCCGCTGCTTTTTCACTTTTTTCATGCCTAAGGTTGAAACAAGATACATTGGAATGTCCGCCAATGTGTTACTGCAAAGTGTGATGATGGGGACAGCATAATCAAATGAAATCATTTATTAGCTAAAAATATATTCAATATTCACCATCATCAAAATCTGGGATTTAAAAGTGTCTGAACCCCGCCAGCTACTAAAAAGTTAATCAGTTTTCTAAATAAAAATGTAGCATTTTTTGTTGGCCTAATTATGTGTCACTGTTACACTATTCGGCGGACGGGGACATCTTGTTGTCATAACAACCGGGAAACAATATTAATTTTTTTTCAGCGAACAGTGGCTGAAGACTCTTGAAGAGTTACGTTTTTTGCTGATGTTCACTGGTCTGCCTTTTTGCCCACTACCCGAAAAAAAAATTAAAATTAAAGGCATTTATAAATGCATTTCATTTTTTTCCCAGGATGTAATGGTAAATTTTCATGGAGTGAATTTCTCAGCAAATTTTTTTCTTGCCTTAAGCATAAAACATTTTATTGTGCATTTTAGGTGACCTTGCATTTCCCTTAGCCTTTATTCCATTATCCCAGTCAATTGAAATTAACTTATTTGCACTGAAATTTTCTCACATGTCACAAGTCATTGTGCTGGGTAGTTTTACTTACTTTCCATTATTTGGACATGATTAAATCACCTGGTCAACCGGTAATTTAAAAAGTAATCCTGACATTTTTCTGATCTACTTCCATGAATGAAATGAATATTCCAGGAAGTGTACAACTTTGCTACAGTCTCTTTGATGTTATTAGGGTCACCGCTAGGAGTTTTAGTCCCTGTGAAAGCTTGATACTAAGTGCTCCTCTCTCACCCTTTTCATGCTCCCTGCATGCTCAGGGCTCATGGAATCATGCCAACCGCCCTGCCCCTTACCCTTTTGGCTACCCTAGATAACCTATCGGCATAGAATTCAGAATTCTAGAGTGCACTATCCTCATTCAGGAAGTGGGACATGTTCCCTTCAAGAGAGGTAACAACGAGTAGCATGTTTAAACAGGATTTTTCGTGTCTCATTCATGCCTTATAGCCTTGTTTTCCACTGGAACTACTTCCCCCATTTAAGAGACATGACATTAATAGTAATATCAAATAGCCCATGACATATAAAATTTGATCCATCCGTCTGACATACACATTAGTTTATACTGTAGGGTCACAGTAAGCCTGTAACCTACCCGAGGAAGCAAAGGGCGTGGTGCAGGGTTCGACATAGATGCATCAAGTGACACACATGTAAACAGCCAAATACACTTAGTAGACTAGGAAGCACAGACTAGAGGAATACACTAACGAACAGCAAGAGAACATGAAAATCTCACAGGCACAAACCTGGGGCGGGAATTTAACCCACAACTCTGGAAGTGTGAGGCCACAGTACCACCCATAGGGCGATCATGTCGCCATAGAAACATCACATAACAATAATACAGGAAATGAGTTCCAGTCTCATAACTGAACACCATCCAACACATAGCCATCTTCATAATTATTTGCAATATTCTCCAAAAGACCAGTACGTGTATACAGGCAGACACACCGGACACGTGTCTGTGTCCACAGTGGACGAGCATGCCTGTGATTGTGTGCTATATCCTTGGCCTTTACAATGACGGGGTAATTAACTCCATTGGCCCTGAATAACAAAAATAGCATGCAACAAAAACTCTGAAGAACACATAGAAAGAGAGGGGTTTCTCTTTACACTGGTGTCTTTTGATGCATCTTCCTCACCTGCTCACATACATGTGTCCTCCTCAGTCATGCTGAATTCATGTGTTGTTATCATATACTGAATAAGCGAATTCAGATACAGAAAAATCTTTGTTATATATATGAAGACCCTTCAGAAGGTAGTACTTCGTATTATGGTATTTTGTTGCCAGGATACGGATGTAAATGTTTTTATGTAGCTTTAAATATTTATTAGGCTTTGATATAAAAAAATTTAACAGCACTCGCCAATTTATTGGAAAAAAAGAATCACTGCATGTGTCCCAAATAAAGTTCCAGACTCTCTAAATAATACACTCATGAGATTTTAGAAGTTTTAACTAAAGCAACATGTTGAATAATCATTTCTTATTTTGAAAACAATGCTTTTACGATGTATTTAAATGTATCAAGCCCTTTAAAAGAGGAAAAACCTGAAAATAACCGGAAAATATGCCGCATGAAATGCGGAAACGTATCACAATACCAAACGCGAATTAGAAAATTGTTTTCCAAATGCTTTTGCATATATAGTGTCAGTTAAAATTTTGACCAGCTATATTCATGTTCTTTTAGAGCTTGCGGATAGAGGGCGACAATGTTTTCCTATTAATGTAATGTCACCGCAAGATGGCAGTAAAGCGTGATTGTGTAGCTATTTACGACACAAATAGGCCTCTTCTACCACATAAAAAGAAGGCGAAGTAAATTCTGATGTTATTAAAAGTATTTGCGTACAATCAATTCGAGAAGACAATTTATTGGTTTTCTATGTAAGCTTTTAATGATATCCTATTTATTCTGATTGTCTGTCGTTGGAAATATGATATAGATTGTAAAAAACGTATCAGACAAAATCATCCAGTTTTTTATTACTATTGTTGTTATCAGCTGCGTTTATCCAGTCCGCATGGATTGGAGTGCCTGTCACAACAGAAAGCCTATAGAGGTCTCCTACTTTACAATGTTCAGAATAGGGGAAAAAATTAAACATTTTAATGGTTTACAGAATTTAATTGGGTGTCAGATTCCAGTTTTACAAATGGTTGTCTAAACACTAAAATGTAAAATTTCAATCGATGCCTTATGAATGTACTTGAAAAAATAAGTTACAAAATATAACGACTGATATAATTAAAATAAATGACAGTATTTACTGGCTTGTGACATAATTTCAGGGTATTACGGAATGAAAATAATTTTTTGGGTTCTCTCCAAAATTCTCATAAATTCTTATAAGATCAAGGCTACAAGATTCTATAAATCGGCCTTGAGGCAAATGCATTCAAAGTTAACACCATCAATCTAACTTAAGACTGGTCACTGTATAGGATCAAGGACTCGTGTAAAGTTTCTGTTTCACTACTCGCGTCTCTAACGCGTTAGGTTTCTAAGATAACAAATTTTAACAAGTGCGTGTGTTTTTGTCGTTATTGAATAATTTTTCTCGTCAGTAATTGAAAGGCAAAAACAATCATCACAAAGTGATGTAGTTATGCAGTCGGCATGAATTGTCACACTGTAACTTGCACACGTAATTCTGAATATTTAGAAAATTGAGTAATTCCTCGTTTGGATTAAATGTTCCGTTTTCAATGCAGGTGATTCTCAAGAGTACTTCACTTTAGTTCAGATAACCAATGAATCAATAAAGCATTGCTAAGCATTTTCCATGGAATAACAAGACTTTTACGAGATTTTCAGACACTGGCTTTTAATTTCGTAAAAAATAATATTAAATAAATAAAAATACAAGTTTACACTAACGACATGTACAACATATATCACACAACATTAATCTTAAAAACACAAGCGCAAGGCCTACGAATACGGACCGAAATGCAGGTTTCACTGACAGATAGGGAAAACAAAATATCAAATATTAAGACATATTCAAGGTATTGATAAAATAATATTCACCAGGAATAAATACGCATTGACATTCCCGCCGCTAAAACCTAACAATAAAAAATTGGCAACACAAATAAATTAGCCGATTTTACGATTCAGTTAATCTAAATTGTGGTTTGCTAAATCGTTATCCATAAATTTCACACATCACTTTGTGACTATACATTTTCAGAAAACGATAACGTTAGGAGATTTAGAAATGTCAAAAAGCCGATCAATATTGTTTAACATACCCCTACATTTGACACAATAATTACTAAAAGCTAGATATATCTGTACATGAACATTTTTCGTAATTAAAAAAAATAGATTAAGAAAATGTGCAGGGATAAACTTAAAGGAAGGTATTTTGGTATGTTTCATTAAACTGTACTTTAGTGTGGTCTCAGAAATGACAAAATTAATCAAAAGTAGCCATGAACCAGAACTTTTGGATAAAGACTGGTTTATCCAACTAGCAATCTTTTAAAAAGTATCTTGACAAAATTTGATAAAGGTTAACGATAAATGCCACAGCAGTTCTGATTCAAACGTGGCGTTAACGATGAAAGTACACTACTATTTGCATGCAATGTCGGGTTCAATGGTCATGTCAAAATATAGGCTAGCCTACAAATAAACAAATATTTGACTTTTGTCAACTTCCCTTATAAAAGAAAGAATAAGGACCACACCGGGGCAGCCCCGTTTGCTGAAACCGCACCGTCATCATCTAACTATGTGAATAGAAGCTGTAGTAACCAACGTCCTTGGCGCAGTTTTTCTCGCATTCCCGCGTCGTTAACATTTCACTTTTCAACGGGGAAGTTGTTTCCGACACCGGCGTGGCCGACGGTGATATTCGTCTTCTTTTGGCCTGTTCGAATATTCCAGAGTCGCTCGAATCAATAGATTTTATCGAAGACGGCGTCTCTGTCCAGCTGGATTCCGACAGGTCTTTTGGCTTGACGTCTTCGGATCCACCCAGTGGAGATCTTTCTGTTGCCAAGGTGTCCCCTTCATCCACCACGTAGTTAGAGGTGCTAGTCCTGCTTCCGGTAGAGTTTGGGGGCCAGCAGGAAAGAACCGAGCTGGACTTGCTGCAGTACTGAGGTGGTGTACGGGCACCCCAACCCGAGGGGTCGGCGTAATAGCCCAGAGGTCTGCCAGAGCACCCTGCAGCGGGTAGTGGAAGTGCCTTTACTCCAGCAGCTGCGTAGGACAGCAGGGTGGCTGCGTTACCGGCAAAATCAGCAGCGGCGGCAGCGTCGTATGCCGAGGTGGCAAAGTCCAGTCGGTTGTTGGCAGGGGTGACAAACCATCGCTGCGGGGAGGCCGCTGCGGTCTCGTCGGCTTGTTGCGGGGACAGCAAGCTGTTGCTTAGAGGGACGCTGCGGTCCGTGCCAGGACCGGTCCCGGTGCCAGGGTGGAAGCGGGATTTGGCATAAGTGCTGACAAACTGGTCCTGAAGGAAGGAACCAGCCATGGCATATCTCGCACTAGGCACGATCTGAGAGCGAGGGGAGTCACCAGGCGACGGTGTCAGCCGATCGATGTCACAACCTGTGTAGATGCTGAGTAAGAAACACAGAAAGTTGCCAGATTACACACATGTAGAAGGGTAAATGCTTTGCATTTTGAATATACGGCAGGGAGATGGATGGAGGGCAATATACGGACAACCTATTAAGTTCAGAACAGTGAAAGTGATGATAATCACGTTGGGCTGCAGTGAGGGACAGCGATCAACGAAGCTTGAGTTTAAATTATTTTAACTCAATCTAAGCTTTATTACTGATCTATATAATAAATATATTGTACATCTGCTACGCTTTATGACTAACAATCTTTGACCTGTACTGAGACTTTTTTGCGTCATATGCATTATTCTAATATTATACTAGAATTTGCTCGAGAAATTTCTACTAGATGTTGTTTTAAATTGTCGTGTTCATAAGGTCGTCCGTTTACATAAAACACAAAGTTGGTTGATGGGACTGAAATTTTGTTCGATAACAGACGTGTTACTTGAAATATCTGCTTTAAGCAGTATTACATAATACTACAAGACACAGCCATACTTTGTGAAAACATTTAAAAGAAGTGATACAGCTTTTTCAGGGCTACTAAATAGTTCCACTTTTTTGATACTACGATTAATTATTGAATTGGATATGGTACATAATTGTTGGCACATATAATGAGGAAACATTTGTATAACGCTATCTGATTAATAAGTGCGTCTAAAATATTTAGAAATTCAGTTGAGAATAAGGCAATAATTTCATGAAGGTTAAACACTTAAATCTCTACATGTGAAAAATATCTGAAATTTAAGTCAGATACCACCATCACACTAATCATAATTATCTGAATTCTGACGAAACGCTAATTCAGAATAATTTGTATTCATAGGTTTTCTGTTATGTTGTTATTTATAATTAGCTTTGGAAAAATATTCTTAATGATTTCGCATTTTTACATAATTACCTACATAGCACATTTAGTGAAACATTTAATAGTTTTATTTTAGAGAAATCCAGTATCTGTGTATTTCAGCTAAATTGATTAAGGGATACTAACACTCAATTTTCTATAGAGCAATAACATTTATGCTACGCGCTTTTTATCTGTTTAACAGTTACAAAAAATTAAGGCTTAGTCTTTAATTCAAGCCATCCTGCAATTCACAAATTATGTTGCGACATCTACTTGGTAGCAACAACAATTTCAAAAAGACAACAACATTAAAATGCGAATCGCGTGCCAGAGGCGCACGAAGCCGTTTATAACATTTTCTTACGTATCGTAGTTATCCCGAAAACCCTTTGCAAATGGATTGTGGTCGATTTTTAACTGTGTAATCTGTAAAGAGGAAGAGAAAATGCAATTAATTTAAAAACTGGATCTTTCATACCAGATTGTGTTGCTTTAAAAGCTAATCCATGTAAATAGTTGTCTTACGTCGGTATTTTGGTAAGCGGTGACAGCAATGAATTGCGTTTCGGGGAAAGTGAAGGTTTGCACTCGACCAGGTTGGCTGGAGTCCTCCGTTCCATCCTCGTTCACTTCCACAACATGTAACCTGGGCTGATATTTGTGAAGGGACTGCAGAACGACCATCTGCGGAGAGCAGCCGAGGAGACGGCGGATAAAACAAGACGTAGGTGTTAACGACTGTCACATCCCTTTCAGAAGCTCCTTTCGCAAGCACAGAAAATGGTATCCATACTTCCAGGCTGTTCTCTTGTCTTGCCGTATAATACGGCGGTGTGAAAAACTGAACTTTCAAATCGCAACTTTTTGTGCAAAGAACTGGCTTTATAATGACGTTGGAAGATGCGGTCTAATTTTAATGAAAATGTATATACTGTTTCAGCAGAAATTAAAGGTTATATTAATATTACTTGAGAGCATATGATTATATATAATGCACACAATCCAATACAAAGCACAAGAGGTTTTCTGAATTTTTATTTTCACTCAAAAACATGGTGCGATGCATTTCCAAATTTTAAAGAACTAACGTTTACCTGTCCAGTATTATTTGAGGCGCCTTTATTATTTGTTAACTTTAATTTTCCAAAGGAAATTTCTTGGCGCATCCAGTGAGCGCCGGTGTTCGGGGAATCTGGGTGCATGTAAACCCTGTTTCCTGGAGGAAATAAATAGGACAATACTGTTATTTATTTTCCGAACAATATGGACATTCGTTATTCACTCAAATCAATATTTACGGGAGACTGAGTAGAAAGTTACGCATCTTGGTTTCAGATTGCGATTTTATCAAGACTGCTTGAGCGACGACTGTCGCTGAAATTATGACTATCGCAGGTGAAAGACGCCGCATGTTTACAGTTCTGAACTCTACCTGTTTAGAAACTTCACTGAAAAAAAACTTGCCTGTAACGTTTGTGTCCGCTTTACCACACGGAACCCACTTTCCTCCTTGAAATCTCCAGTGATTGGGGTCGGCAAGAATTACATCCACAAAAATATTGTAATGAGCCGTCGGGTCCAGACCAGATATGTTAAAACTTAGAAACGGGAACATCCGTCTAGAACAAAATGCGTTGAAGTACATTTTCAAGGCGGTTGTAAAATACAGCATAGCCCAAAGATCATTTCGATTCATCAATAGTTTAAAAATGTAAAAATGTTTATTTAAATAATAGAAATAAATAAATGATTTTGAACAATGTTTCTATTTTTTAAACTGAAGATTTTGAATCCATCCGTCGCAGAATACTTAATTTTCTCTCTTGTCTGAGAAATGCTCACGACTCCCTATTATTAGTCAAATTTAATTATTATTCAGTGAATTAAAAACCCAGCACTGACTAATAATATTTTATTTAAGGAACAGTCGTGTTAAAAATTGATTTTCCAAAAATAAATTCACTGTACTGTATGTACAGAAAACGTCTTCGACAATAATAATAATAATAATAAAATAATAATAATAATAATGCGGACACAATATCGAGTTTTGGTGTTTACATACCTTCCTTGCTTGGTGATTATCATTTCTGTCTGATGTCTGTGAAACTTCAGCCACAGAGCCCTGTTACACAGATAGACTTGAGCTTTACCAGGCACAAGCCCAGCTTGTGTCGAGGAGAACTGGTAAAAAGCCCCCCCTTGGTAAGTGTGTCCATACTGTTGCGCGTAAGGGTAACCCGCTGTTGGGTAGCCTTGTGGAGAGGTGTTGGTCAAAAGGCTGTTGTACGCTCCATTGGTTATCACCGGGTGATGAGGCATGTAGCGGTTCGGACTCCCGATTGAAAAGGCGGGATGCGTTGGTCCGTGTTGACTCGGATAGGGGAACATGGCACTAGGAGAGGCAGACACTGGCTGAGGTTGGTTGGATTGAGACAGGAGATACCGTTCTGCTGCAGATCCATCGAAATTGTGACGAATTTCAGAGACTCCTTCCAGAACAGGAGAGAGTTTGCTTCTCTGGACGTCCCCCGGTGCGTCCTTGGAGTCAGGAAAATTGTCTCCCTCTGACTGATTCGTCATCCCACTGGAATTTTTTTTCAGAGGTGAACTACTCTCCAGGTTGTCACTGGAGGACATAACAGGGTGGTCCTGTATGGCCAGCTCGGATCCATCTGAGTTGGGAAAACCACTGCCCACATTCAAAAATTTCTTGGAGAGCATGATCGACGGCGAGATACAATGGCCCAGCTGCATAGCTCAGTTGCAATCGGCGACTCACGCAACCTTTGTGAAATATCCACTCGCTTAACTCAACGCCCCACAAATCGAGTTAGAGAGAAAACGCCTTCCTGCGGTTTTAACTAGCTTTTCAGTTAGACGACAAATGAGCCAATTGACACTACGCTGCAATCAGGAACGATTCGCTTTTGATCTTTCTGCCAGCAACGCTAATGAAACGACTTTTGCTATTGGTTAGCCCGTGACAGTAATTTAATTAGACAGACTTTAATTAGGATAATCATCTGAGCCCTCATTTCAATGTATATAGCAAATAGCTTGAGATGCCCCTGGACGCGATAAGGTCGACATGACTGTCATATCGGCCTATATATAATGTGTAATAATCCATTCTTTTTCCTAACCGCTTAATCCTATATATTCGGGGTCGCGGGGGCCTGGAGCCTATCCCAGGCAGCCTTAGGGTACAAGGCGAGGGACACCCTGGATGGGGTGCTAACCCATCGCAGGAATATATATATAAATATGTATATATTTAGTTTGGCAATATGCAGGGTATGAGTGATTGTGTTCATGTCAGTGCTAAGATGTTGCATTTGTTTTATGCTTGTAGGTTACGAAAGATAAAATCCTGAAATGGTAGGTAAGACCCTTGTATTTTAAACGATTTTTAACTTAATTTTCTTATAATGTATATACTGTCTTATAATGGCAGGTAAACATTTACCTATTCGTGGTACAACTCGCGAACCGTGTCGACCAGGAGAACAATAATTTATTATTAAAACACCAAAGATGACAGCTATAGTGCCCTTCATGCCTTAAAATGTTTTTGTTACAGCGTGAAATATTTCTGTACCTTTAAAGATTGATTTCTGGTCCCAGGACAAATAAATATTTAATGCAAAGAAGAAGCATCACATACAAAATGCATTTGCCAAATACTGATATTGTCGTAACCAAAACCCTTTTCATTATCACGTCATGTTCAGCGAAATGATAAGTGATAACGGGAATATCATACCCAAGTGTGGCTATAGAGGAAGATTAACTGGAACATACAGCCACATTTAAATCGGCTTGTATTTATTCTTAAGTTATTTGTGCGTTTGCTTCATGTAAATGCAAATAATAAAAGACATGTGAGCAGGAGCCGATACTTGTTAATGGTTTGAGTGTTCCGTGAATCACCTTACACTGCATTATATTCAACATAGACGTAAATATTTCGTGTATTGTCTGTGAAGGGAAATCACGTCGAAACGTGAATATCTACATATTTCCAAATTGTCACCATCGACAACTACAGGCGATATTCTTTAAGTTCTGATTCATTTCGGGAGAAAATAACACTCTAGGGGAAAATGCATGTTCTCAGCACGATATAGGCCAATTATTTTTATGAGCGAGAGACTTCTTGATGCAGGGGACTGTGACAGAATCCTTGCCAAAATCCAGGAAAACAGACTGTCATCTACCCAACGCTATAGCCCCGGATTTTTATTGCGGATTTTAATCATGGTTACGTCGAAGTATATTTAAGCTTTTACTATTTCGTTTAGACACTCTAACGGCAAACATGTTGATTTGTATTTTCATATTTAACCGGGGAAATAATCATGCGAAAATGAATAATACAGACGACTGCATGGGTCCAATATAGAGAAAAAAAAAACATGCATTACATTCAATATGTTGCATATACGCGCTCACACATATATGCACATATCTATGTGCGTGTAAATGAGCACCAGCTATTCGCTAAACCAGTACTAGTGCGAATGTCCTAAGGAAAAAAAACTTCCATATGGCCTTCATGATCATGTTTAACAGTAATTTTTAGTTTCAAGGCAAATCATTTATTACCTTTACCAGTGCACAATACCTGTTTAATAATAGTACGCTTCTGGTCGTTGAAGACAACTATTATTTTTTAATGCAGAAATTCAAGAAAATTGTCAATTCTGCGCGCATTGAGTGAGAGATTTTACAGTTGCGTATTTCCTTTATTTTACCTGCCTGTTGCATACGCTTCCAATGAGCAATAAACATTTAGCCTTAAGCAGCAGACCGTTCCAAAATACCATTTTTAAATGGAAGCGCAACACCGAATATTTTAAATCAAAGACACCCTGGGATGAAGCATAAAACTATCGTATACGTATTCAGTATAAAAAACAATATACAAGTAGGTACAGGCAATTTCGGCAAGGCCTAGAACAAGAGGAGAAAACAACAAACGTTGAGGACACTTTAAGGAGAGGACCCCGGCACCCACTCCCAGCTAACACCGGCCCTCCCCGCCCCACTCCCTCCACAGCCCCGCCATCGTACCACCGGCTCCCCCCACCACAGTCCCGCCGTC
>JAACJT020000001.1:32360019-32399721 GCA_009936485.2 Gymnarchus niloticus | reverse complement strand
AAAAAAATTAAGAAAAAAAAAAAAAAAAAAAAAGCGAACAGCCAATTCCGGCAAGGCCAAAAACAAAAGAGAAAACCACCAACCCTTGAGACCCCTTTAAGGAGAGGACCCCCCCCCCCCCCCCCCCCCCCCATTTCAATTTTTAGGCTATTACACAAACTCTGCAGGTGTAAAGTTAGATACATCCACTTTAAGACAAGCAGAAAACTAAAGCATGCATGACTGATTTTGACATATGTAATGGAATTTTGCATTTTTGCATTATGTGCGACTTCTCAGTTGCTTCCTGAATCAAATATCAAAACATTAAAACAAAAGATTTGGACCCAGAAGAGAAGTACCATGACAATGGGCACCGTACAGGATATTGTAAATGGATTACTCTGCATTGCTATGCAGAGCCAGCGACAGCAAAATATTACATATATTAGTAACACAAAGTTGTCCTTGTAGGTGGTCCAGCTTGTGTATAAATTTTAAAATGGATTCACTCTAACAGAATATGAACCGACAGACAGACAGGAGCCCCACATGTAACATATTGAGGCCAATATCAGATGTCGTCGCAGCGTCCGTTGCACCAGTTCTTTGCATCCTGCAAGAAAAAACAAGAAAAATATCAATGAAGAACGAGGGAAAGAAATGACCCAATAATATGCATATTGGTTAATACGCTTGAATTAATTATCACTTTTATACTACTTTACTCAGGCTGATTGTCAACGAAACGTTTGATTAATGCATCCCTCACATGCACAGCCTGAGTCTCTGGCTGCGCATTCTGGGTGGTGACAGACGACAGCTTTTGCATCTTTTATTGTATGACTCACGCTGTTTGACAGCCGCATTAGATAACTATAGTAGAGCAGGAAATCAACTCTGAGGATTTCTGAACCGTACACCGTTTTCATCTGTCTGTGACCTGTCTCCGTTTTTCCCCCCTGAGTCATGTGACATTTGTCGCCTTTCCTGTGTTAGCTTACAAAGACTCTAACTGACATCTTTTTTTCGTGATTTGTATTCTTGTCACATTCCATGCTGTTATGAGGCAACTCTGTTGCAAAGGGCACTATAAATCAAAATAATTCATAATTCATACACATTTACAATACTTAATTATCGTGCAGGAGTAAGGTATACTGTGACACAGGAGTGCTTCAGCATTCTTAGTGAGTAGCTGTTTGGGGTGGGTGGGTGGGGGGGGGGCTGACACACCCATTTCATCCATAGCCTAAAATGAAGCAGGAGGTGGCAGCCGAGGTCCAGCTACTTTACAGTATAGAAATGAGACAGTAGAGAGGTAGCAGACAGACACAGAAAAGCCAGGCATCACTGGCTACATAATTGCCACCCCCCATGGAAGTTTGAAAGCATCTGCCTGGGCAAGGCCACAAATGAGGGAGGACTGGGACAGTGGTGACATTGAGAAACCTACAGTCTAGTGTGCTCTGTAAATGGTCATATGATCAACCCACTACTCTACACCCCCCCCTCCCCAGTATGTGTCTGCAAATATTATATTCATTAATTCTTACAGATGTTGTATTCAAGTCGTTCATGAGACACATGAAAAGCTATGTCGTAAAACAAAAATGAACAGCTTCTGATCCACTTGTAGTAGCTTTAAGTGAGCAACAATCAAGAATGACAAAACTGACTTCCATGACACACTACCTGGAATTCCCACCTGGAACCACCCACGAAGTAGCAGTGTCAGAGTCCGTTTGGTGTCATGTGACACGTGACATTCTGAGGTTGTCTTTCGTCCATGTATTGAAGCCTAAAAATAAAAATAGACAACAGCACAAACCTGAAACCATTTCATATCTGGCTGTCACACAACCTACAGATTGTCATTTACCTCGTGACAACAGCCTGATCGCACACATACTCCAAATACGCATAAATACAGAGGCCGGAACGTGTGAAATTCGGAGGTGTCCTGTTACTCAGGTTGCACACTAAGGTGGAGGGGCTGTCACCCTAATGAAGAGGTTTACATCTGCGAGGCTAACGAGAGAGGTCATTACCCACTGTGCAATAAGGTCCAGTAATCTAGTCTCCCCAAGCTCACAAGCATGGACTTGCCTACAGCCAATCAAAACGGGCGACCATCTCCCACTCATTACAGGATTATCGCTCACTTTCCGGCTTTTTTATATAATAAGCAAACCAGGGTTTGTTTTTTTTTTTTTTTGACTTTTTGCAAGGTAGCCCTCGGAGTGGTACTTCGTTCGCCTTGCACATTTTGCCTCAGTACACCGCACTTATTAGCCTATACTCTGTGGTCAAAATCACCGAGGAGCCGGTGTCATTATTAATGGCAAGACCACCCCGTCCCTCGGGACCTCTTTGTGTGTGTTAGAGAGAACTTAACTACTCAGTTTGGGCATAAACAAAGGCCGGTAAGTCTGAATGAAGCATCTTGACATAGATTTAAACACCTGTGTTAGTAATAGGACCCTACATTCAAGGTGAATGAGTCACCACAGTTAACTAGCAGTTGTGTTTTAGCCTCAAAAATTTGAGAAGAAATTCATGTATCCATCACCCAAGACTGCTTACTCTGTAGAGGTTCATGACGGAAATAAATTTTAAAATTTAATCATACATACACACACACGCACACACACACACACAAAGCCACAGGAATGGATGGACAGTTTGTTCAGACCAGACAATTGGTCTGAACAAACCTCGGCCTTGGTCCGCATCCCAGAAGCAACCTCTGTAATGGCATCGATCAGCCCAAAAGACGTCGATAACAAGCTGGAACACAGCTGCAAGGTGTCAGGCCGGTCAGTAGCCACCCCCCACAAGAAGGAGTCCAATATTCTGGACACCTGCACGTCCACCTCTGGCGCCGTGCCCGAGTTCTTAATGAAAGACTGACTGTACGCTGCAATGGAACGGCGTTTCAAATCGGGGGCCACACGTTCGCTCGTTACTCTGCATTTGCTTCCGCTGGATGTTCGAAGCAGGCGACAAGTAAATCTCTCCTCATAACTACATCAAGCCCCAAAAAAGTTGCCCTACCTCCCTCCCCGATCTGATTCGCCGCTCCACCTTACGTGCGTCCACCGCTTGCATCTGTTCCGGCCACCACGAAGGGCGGCGAAAAGAAGAGACTAGACTGAAAGTGAGCGTGAGCTTGGGGAATTTACCTAATGCCCAGTACTGTCACATCAATGACGTGACCAGGCGCGGAAAATGACAACGAAATTACAGCCGGCAAGGATCCAGAGGCAGGAATCGGAGCCCCAGTCAGACGCTATTGCTTTTTCCGACTATAAAATAGCCCCTCTCATGTCGGATGGATAAACATGTCATTGTCAGAGCAGCGGCAAGGGCTGGGGCTCACGGCACTGAACCGAAAGCGTATCGCCAAGGTTACTTGCGATTCTTGACAGGTAGTGGCTTATATTACAGTGTCACTAAAATTTTCATGGAGATGCATTCAAGATGGCATCTAAGTTATTTATATGTTGTTTGCCAGATGTCACGTCAGCATTTGTACCAATAAATCAACATGAAACATTTTTTATTAAGTGGAAGGAAGTGTTGCAGGACGGTCCACTTAATATTAAAGAATGTGCCTAATTGCACCTTTGTCTAAACCTAAAGTGAACATGACCTTCAACCTCTCTGGTCTCCTGTGACCTCGGATCTCTACTGTCAGAAAGAATCAGGGTGCTTCATGGATAGAAAAGGCAGCTGGTGGTCTACAGAGGGCTGCCTGGACAGTTGTGGCTTTTAAACCCTTATTAGCTGCTCCCTCCAGCTGCATGGCCATGGTGTCCCTCAGGGGGGGCACTTTCTCTCATTATTATGTCTTTTTGGAAGCCAGGGGGAAAAAAAAGGAGCTGTGAAACATACTGGATGGAAGTTGTAGATGGGTGTAGAAGAGAATTTGCAATTAACAGAATCCATAATGGTAATTTCTTTTGTATTTGAAAATGTCATTAGACAAAATTCCATACGATATGTGTCACGTTTGTAGGAAAATTAAAAAAGAATACTCTTGTAAACAGAAAATGTAAGAATGGAAGAATATGTCCTGTAACTACCCATTACTGTAAGAAAGTACACCTCCATGACAACATGACACGTGTGATCACTCGGTTTTCTACCTAATGCACAGCGGATTGCTTTGTACGCACATCATTATGACATCACTGTTAACGCACCACAATATACAAACAAGGCCTTTCAAAGACCGAGCCCTGAAACCTCAGTAGAGGCATTACGGAAGGTCTGAGGTCCTGTGTGTACTACTCTGATTTACTCATGACTGCAACGAACTGTCACTGTCACCCAGGTAGAACATTTTCCTATATGTACAATCACAGCGTTACAATGTCCTAGAATGCAGACTACTGACCATTTAGCATGGACTGGATTATAAAAGAAATAATGAAATCAGATCCAAATTATAACCTTAGCATGTGGATAACTTATATTTGCAAGAATGTATATTACTTGAAGCATAGCTTAGCATGCATTTAATTTACAGCTTAGACTCACTCCCTTCTTAAAGATAATGCTCAAAAGAATGGCCTAATCACTAAATTTACATTTTTTTCCTTGTCCTTACTAAAAAAAATGTGTAACGTTATCAGCCACCATCACAGAATGCATCCTTCCACCCGTTCATCGATCCCGTCAGCACACTGCGCACCACTATGTCACTGTGTTAAAGAGTGTGTCTGGGTCACCGCGTCACGCAGCCACAGGCCCGGTCGCCACATCCCCCCGGTCCTTAGCCCAGAGAGACTAATTAAAAATGGAGCGTGGCCTCTGCGAGTAATCAGTGCCGTCCATCAGAAGAGATTTTTACCAAGCGTACATTCACAAGCACATCCTGAAGCCCTACCACGGTGCCAAGCCGACACACACACTAATAATAATCATGATCTGGGCCTGATGGAGCTTAGAAACACAAAGTAAACTGATATAATCTTAGTTATAAAAATAAACTTCATTATAATACACAATACAGAATTTTTAAATAAATGCGCACAGTTCAAAATAAATACTAACCTTGTTTAATCGTACTGTATAAATATTAGGGTTTAAGTTTTAAGCAGCAACTGCCGCCTTCAAAACGCTGTACGTATGCAAATGTCTCTCTGTGTTTTAATTTCTCCCAGCGTGCATATCCATATTTCTGCTGCATTTTTTTTTGTCTACAGTTGGCTCCCGGATGAAAGCAGAAGCCTGCTATTGGGCCAAATGTTATTTACATGTGTTATTCCTGCTGTCTTTTTCTCTGGACCCCTCAAATAAATGTTTTTCAATTAACACTTTTATACACAAGGCATTCGGACGCGATAGCCGGGAAGGAGATGATAAAACATAGAAATCCCAGGCCACTTCCATATATGAAAAAAAATTGCAACACAATTATGATACAACTGTTCTGTCCATTTGGTATATATTTCCCCCCTCCTCAAAATTCAGAATTGTGTTTTGCAATTTCACCCCCCCCCCCCCCATTTCTGTATAAGTACTGAATAATATACCGTGGACGACAATGAACGACTTGATGAAAGGGGAGCTCCCGAATCTGGAGTGGTAAAATGCAGCAACGATACGCATTTGAAAGATCTGACGTTAAACGCAACAACTGTTGGTCTTGGTGACTGAGAAGGGAAAGAAAACATGCAGATAAGCAGCGGCCAGTTTTATTAATGTCCAGGTACCTTCCTTGATAAAGTAGTCTGGCCTCCACGTTGTGTGTCTCAAATCAAAACACCTGCTGAAAAATGAAATATTATAATAATAAAATGAGCTTCCTGGGAAATGATCCAGGCTCCCTGTGATCCTATACTGCATAAACGGTTAAAAAACACTGACAGATACCTGGGTGGAGCTTTGAGAAACCAACATGTGATGGTGTAACTTTCCCGGGTGAGATATCCCAGTCAGGGAAGGGTCGCCATCTTCCCTGTGGCAGAAGGAAGAACAGGAAGTGTAACATATAGAATCATAGCATAAGTTCAGATATTACTGTCCATTAATGAGTTAAATGGTTTAAAACCAAATAGGCAGGCTGAGACTTCATGTTTTGGTTTAACAAGCTAAAGACTATCGTGTAAAACTTGGTAAACAGGTGGAAGGTGAAGAGAACAACCACAACCTGAGTAATGACAGGGTGGTGGGAAGAATTAACAGGTCATCTATAACTTTTTTTTTTAATCACCTGTAAATGACCAGTTAGCAACTGTCTGACGTGTTGCCAGATCTTGTTAAAAATTCAGGGGTCCACGTGACTGTGGGGGTTGTGACCAGCGGCCTTGGTCATTTCGTTCCTGTTCCTGCCATGCGTCATCACGTGTCCATGACTGAAGAACATCAGCCACTGTCTCCGGTGTGCCGACGGCATAAAAAATTCAGAGAAGCGCCACTCTTTAAGGCCATTTCCGATGAAAGGCGCCGGTCTGGCTGAACTGACTTATGCCAGATGAATATGACTGAACTGTCATGATTCTGTGCTTGATGTTTATAACATTGAAATTATTTATAAAACATCAATTTGAGCTTAAGATTAGAGACGAAGCCCGGTGTGTGCATTTCTTTTCCAGCTCCTCTGAGAATTTCCATTTGTTTGGCCTGATATGTAGAAGATTAAAAAAATAAATAAAAATAGGAAAGACTCTCTCTAAAACAAGTCTGTGATGGGGTCAAAATGATATGGAGTTTCTCACACAACTCAGACACTGCTAGAGCCCTGAAATCTGCATAAGATATTTACGCCAAAATAGAGGCGAAGAGCTTTGTGGTTCAAGGAACTTTTGCGCTGTGGAACAATCACAGCCAAAGAACAGCATCTCGTACTTGTTTGTATGCAAACAAAGCAAATGTTTTATGTTACCATTATTACTGAAACAACAATTCGGAGGCAAACAGGAAAACGTAAATCAAAATAAGCAGCGGGCAAAGAAATAGAAAGAAATATATATGCGTGGCTACGTGCCGATGCATTTTGGATTGTAAGAAACTACTCCTTGTCCCGTTCCTGTAAGATGGGGGGAAAATTCAGTTTGGAGAGGCCAAGGGGGAAAGTCGAATCCAGATCTCTTATAAGAGCAGACAGAAGCGTCAGGCCAAGGAGGTGTTCATCGGTTTAATCAAGGCACAAGGGAGATCCAGGCAAAGACCCTAAAAGAGCCTGCTCCCGAAAGTGGGGGCTGACGGGTGGCATCATTCACCAACGGGGCATGAAGTGAAGCCTACACAGCGCAAAACGTCCCACGGCCTTCCTCTCGATCGGCACCCGAATGCTTTAAAGGACACCATGGATAGATGCCGCATACCACGTACATTAATCTCCCACGCTTATTCAGATCACCAGCACTGCTCTACATAGGGAAGGCGAACTTTCGCTTGAAAAAATATCTTGCCGCTAGAGTGGAGCCTGGCTGCAGTACGGAAGGTTCCTGAGCCAATTTCCGCGTGTCGCGCAGTGTCTCCTGCTCGGCCTCCCCATGGCAAAGTGAAATGGGATTGCCTCTCACATTCACAGACAGCTCCGTGAGGGTGATAATAGACCTGCTCCCTGCTGTCTGTAGGCAGGAAATGGGAAAGTGGCATATGGGGCTAGGAACCAAATAGAAAACCAGAAATGTCCAGGCAAAAAATGTGGGGGTGGGGGGACACATGAATTCAAAGGTTAATGATCATTCTGGAATTCGAGTCAGCGAACTCGGTTCAGAAGTTGACGCTAAGTTCAAAAATCCCATATAAGCGTTCTTTTTCCCCTCTTATTTCCTCATATAAAAAAATAGACATGGGCAGTTAGGGGGATTAATATGTGTTTTTATTTCTCAGGTGACAGATAAATAACCTTGGTAAATCAGATTTTGCTTCCCGTGCGTGACACATTTACAGGTTTAACACAACTTTGTATCTTCAGCTTTGGATCCAGAAAGCCATACTAAAATCAAACTACTATAATAATTATTAATAACTACGGCTTGAGTGAACATAAACAAAGCAAAAAGCACAAGAAAATTAAAAAAAAGAAAACTAATCACCCAGAAACATGTTCCTTTGGTGGGGTTGCTATGACAAGTTAGTAATGTCCATTGTTTGGGGTCAGATACATCCTGAGTGGTAACTATGCCGTCCAACAGCTCCACCAAAGCTGCACTGGTTCCTGCCGCTGGGCCTTGAGGTCTGTCTTACCATCCCTCCAGCACCCGCACCCCATGATGGGTGACCTCACTGCGCTCTGAGCGAGAGACACTGCCCACACTGTAGATGAGGAGCTCCACAGGAGTCACAGAGCGTGAAAGGAGATTAAACGCAAGCTATGGAGTAGAATAAGTCACCTTAAGCTTCCTGCTACTGTTGGAGGGACGCATCGTTAGGGGCGACGTCTGCATTAACAGGAGATAAGCTGGCTGGCGGCTTTTCACCCCGTTACCACACCTTGACTGAGTCAGTTTTTACCCTTTCATCACTCGAAGCTGACTATCAACTCTTTTAAATATCAATTAAAACACCAGAGGGACTTGGGGCACCATCAAGAAGCAATTTGCAAAGTGTTAGAGGCTGCTGGGTCTTTTGTTAACATTCTCTCTTTTTTTTAAGCCTTTTTCCCTTCTTACAGTAAAGGTATTTGACTAAGCAGATGACAACTGCCGAAACAGACAAAGATGTTGTACCAAAATGGCCGCCATTATGTGGAGGACCTTAGAGGCCGAGGGTCAGCCACTGTGATACCAATACACCTATGGAGAAGGATGCTGACAGCACATATAGACCATTCTTATATATCCACACACACACACACACACACACACACACACACACACACACACAGTGGCCCAATCTATTAGACACACCTACCTGTTAAAGCAAACAGCTGGCTCCTCCACACAGCAAATCAAAAAGCTGCAACTGAGTACAAGCAGCACACAGACAAGGTCAAGAGGTTCACTTACTGTTTGGCTAAGCATTAGAATGGCTAAGATATATAATTTAAGTGATTCGGAATGTGGTGTGATCATTGGTGCCAGACATGGTGTTTCCTGCATCTCAGAAACAACCACCTTCCTGGGATTTTCACACACTACAGGCTCTAGAGTTTACAGTGAATGGTGCAATACACAAAATGCACCTATTAAGCAACTGTTATGTAGGTGAAAACACCTCATTAATGAGAGAGGTCAGAGGAGAATGGCCAGACTTGTTAAAGGTAACAGGAAAGCCACAAGCGGAAAAATTAACAGCTCAATACAATGATATGCAGAAAGAATTCTCTAAATGCACAATTCATCTATGCTTAAAGCAGTTCTGGAGGGAAAAGTGGGTCCTACCTGGTAATAGCTAGCTAGATGTACCTAATAAAGTGGCCGCTGGGTGAATCCAGACTCAGACCCAACTGCCTTCCGATGTTCCGATGCTCGTGCTATGTTTGGTATATGCTTTCAAGATCAACGGGCTTCTGTGTGTAAAAAAAAAAAAAAAAACAACCAATAACCACATTTACCATCCCTTAATTTACACAGCATTAACAACATTTTGATCTATGAATGATGGGTATGAAAAATACTTTACCCACACAAAACAAACACACGTGCTGAGTTGGATGGATGACTAAGCATGATATGGTGCACTTGGGCACGCTCGACTGCAGTCTATCTATGAATCTGTTGCTCTTGCAGTAAAGTTGCATTATTCCCTTAAGTAATAAGAGAATTGCATTCACTGCCAAGCCGGCTAACGCATCCGCATCCTGCAGCTGTCAGGTGTCCATGATGAGCCCCTGGCTCCTACGTGTGAGTGGATGCAGCCTCAGATCTGCATGTTAAGGCACAGGAAGGGCGAGATCACTCAGCATAAAAGCCTTAAGGCTCACATGCTAATCTATGGAGCAACAGTGACAGTGCGGTAGCAAGAAGCACCAGACACGCAGAGTATTACGGTCAGATCCAGTGAAATCCTGGAATTAAGTTCAGCACTATTAGTGGAGACACAAACCTTTCCTATATGTTGTAGCCTAGAGAGAGCTCAGTAATTTTACTGGGAATGGAAGTAATTAGCAAAATTTTATTAATACAAACCATTCAAGAGCTGTTTCATTGGTCCTTTCATTAGGTATTCTTAAATATGTCAATTTTAACTATGAAGAAAAAACATAGTACACCTCCATCATTAAGATTATATATTCTGTTTTTAGGCATCAATATCTCACATAAGTGCTGCCTTTTTTATTTTGTTAGCACACTGTAATTGGGCCACCAAAGCACATATTTAACAACTCTACTTATTAAAGAAATTAAATGAAAACATCTGTTAATTAATGTTTATTTCACACTTTGATGGAAGATGAGCTGAAACACATTAACTATTGGACATCAGTCAACAGTGATATCACTGTGTTCGCAACAGGTTAAGACGAGTGACCCTAGTCGCCATAATTTTTTAATACAGTGCTACAGCTAAACATAGTGGCACAAAATCCAACGGCATTCCTCTCGTTTATTTTCAGTTACAAGCTTCACAAATGTAAAATATTACATATCGGTTTTGTCAGTCTATACGGGCTTAAAAGGTTTACAAATGTTCGCTTTTCAAGCACATATTTCTAAACGTCACTATCATCATTTAAAAATTTACGCCAGAGCAAATGTTTATGCTCAAAAAACATCTCCTCGACTAGTCGACAAAAACAATTTCCTTTGTTTGCCGTGTTAATTATGTAACTCATGAAAACAACACTTCATTAAGCGAATCTGTATGAAGTTGCAGGGATGACTTGTTTCGGTACGCAAGGTGTGGTTTAAAATCTACTAAAACGTGCAGAGAGAATTTCGCAAACAGCTCGGCATTACTCCTTCCATGTAGGTTTATAAGGTCCAGTGAAGCAGCTGATCGCCGCCAGAAACCATCCCTATTGAGCAGTTATCAAGACAAAATAAAGCGGTCTACAGGACAACCGAAATGAAACCCCAAAGCAACCATTGTAGGAGCCTCCAGCTGCGGTCATCTACACCTTTGTTCCAGACCGCAATTTTTCTTCTCCTCTCCCTATTGTGTCGACAACCCGTGTCTAGCATCCTTACAGAAACGGAATGGTTTTATCAATTTGTACACCTTGTACGTTCTTACACCTTTAAAGGTTTGTGCCTTTAACACACCCTTATGTTAGGCAGCTGTAAGCGCAGGAGATGCAAAATAACATCTTAAACCGCAGTTTAAAATACAAGGCATAGAGTAAACTGACATGTAATAGAATGGTTTTTTTTTTTTCTTTTGTCTTAGAATGGCAAATTCAAGATACTGCAGAACGCGCAGTTGACAGTAGATTTTGGGAGGAATGGCATTTTAACAGTTGCAGTTTTAGACGAGTTCACAAAGGATGCAAAATTTACTGTGGTGCCATTCGGTGGACATCATGCTTCTCCTGAAAGGGGGGGGGGGGGGGCAAAGTGTAGCTTGTTCACCCCGTTATAACTACGACTTCGAGGTATGATTAGCGTTTCGTGTTGTTGCTTTCCAGCTGGACATTATTCAGAAGTTTTTCCATTTCACTCTCAAGCTGGGACAGGAGCAGCAATGTGACGAACTTGGTTTTAGTGATGGGGTGCATCGAGAAAAAGGGACCGGGAGCAAGGACGCCGAATTCGAAGTCAATTCGAATCGGGCATTAGAAAAATCCACAGCCAAATGTCTAACCACGGATAAAGAAAGGCAATCATTAAGTCAATATAGTTTTTAAACCAGATAAAGCACATCTTCATTACACAGCGGTGTTCCCTATTTTTCTAGATACGAGAGGAGTGATTATTGCTAAGCATGCCTGGCTGTGGTGTCTACCAAAATCTTAAACACCGGACATTATCACACTCTAAACCCTATTATTTCCCTTCTAAAAAATTACCGAATATTATTAAACTACTTTAAATTACGATGTGCAGCACGCCCTTCTTCAAATATTCAGCCGGGGTAACAATTCTGGTGGGCAGACAGGTGACCACCTTGCAAGCCGAAGATTTATCTCGAAAGCATCATATTGGTTTTATTATTATTTATATTTTCCAGTTCCGATACGGAGAGACGAACGCTGACGGTCAAAATCACAAGTTTATACTATTGCCGAAAAAAAAAAAGAAAAAAAAAACTATGCCGTGGAAATCATTCTTTTTGGATTTACACATGGATGGTTACCTAATAAGACAGCAAGAGACCAACCGGTGACAAAGTCTGCTCTCGTCTTTCCTTTTGATTCCCCCAATTATCCGTGTGAGTATAATGGCGGTGTGAAAGCAAAACACCGGCGGGTTGCGGGGCAAGGCAACAAGCAAACAACCACGTTACAGACAATGGCATTATCGCCGTATCCAAAGATAACTTGCAGATTGGGGCACTGGGAACACTTCACAGGTAGCTGTCACGGGTGCGGCAGGAGAAAATTGTGTTCGCAGTCCCCAGGTAGAAAAAGCTGTGAACAAAATACGCCCACTATTTGTCTTGCGCTAAATTAAAAGCAGAAAAAAAGGAATTAACAAAATTTCTTCCAGATCATCAGTACACCTGTCATAAATTGCTTGTCGTTTTTGCATCTCCAACCTGCCATGTAATTTTCCTATTATTTTGGACGATATTAATGTCTTATTTACAAGGATAAAAATGTGCAACAATAACAGCTTCGTATCCTATCAAGTTTGCCGTATATAATCACCTCATAACGGGCCATCTTCCCTTTAAGACCCTTAGACATAAACATCTTTCGGGGACCGAGTTATTTTCTGTCTTAATAGATACTGCAATTAAAATACAGCTGTCCTTGAATGAAGGAGTGCTTTAATAGAAAAATCTGTTCAAGTCGAGCAATTATCAAAACCCCAAAGACAACGAAAGACTGGGCCCACTGGCACGATTTTTTTCTTTTTTTTTGGGGGGGGGGGGGGCAAAAAACCGGGAACATTACATATGGTGTGCCATTTTAACAGGTTTTGCACCAAAACCAAGTTAGAGCTCCACTGCAGGGCATCAAAGACGGGAAAAACCCAGGGTTACAATCTCCCCCCCTTCACCTGACTGCAATTTAGTTGCAAGACATATCTTGTATTTTACCATTAACTGAAATCTCTGCACCTACCTGTGTATTCATGTATATGCATGTACGCACATACAGTATGTATATATGTATAAGAGACTATAAAAGCAGAAAGCTCAGCCTAGTTCTCCAGATTGGTGCTGCAAAACTGGGCACTTAATGAAGCCATCCACCCACTGATGTGAAGAGGTGTCAGTCATGGCGATGCTTTGCCAGCATGCCCATCAACTTTGGCCAAGCCAGATGGTTTCTTAACACTGCATAAATAGTTTGATTTGTGAGCAAACCTCAATACCAAGGTTCACGCACATGCATACAGGACAAACTGCATGGCAATGTTTTTTTTTTTTTTTTGTTTTAAATTGTGCTCTGACAACCTTTGAAGAAGCACTATTTATGATGAGAGAGAGAAAAAAAACTGACATAGATATCAAGCTTTCGGGAAATTATGCTGCTCTTGTTTAGGCAAGGCCACCAACAACATATCTGAATTTGAGGCTCTTTTGTTTACAAAGTGTTAGGAGAAGCCATTTGTCATTGTAACAATGGCTTTGCTCAAAGCATAATGTGTTATACACCAAGTTCCTCTTCTGCAAATTTGTTAACACAATTAGATAGATTACTCCACCTTTCCCATGGTGTGAACTGGTATCAATTATTTAGTTATCCTTCCATTAATATATTTCATTGAAATACCTGCTAATGACTTGTGAACCCAGGCGATAGTGTGTGACTGGAGTTGCTGTGGCGATTTATTATAGTCTTTGTTCACATCGGTGTGGAATGCCCTTTTGGAGTTTTTTTTTTTCTTTAATGCATCCTGATGTGAGAATGTCCATATTACGTTCAGCCAAAGGTGTTTATGATCTTGCAATGTCTTAATCACCAAGACCTGCGAGGGGTGGGACACGACTTCTACCTGCAAAAGGGACTCGAAGGAAAACAAGAAAAAAAAATGTCCTTTGAGATTTTTTTGCTAGGTGCTGGAAATTCGCACCACGTAAGGTGTTTCCTGGCAGAGCAAGAGACACGCATGGAGGGGAGGAATACGGCGAAGGACCATATTGTGAGAAAGGAGGGAAGGTAAAAGACTAGGTGTTTATTCGATCCCATGATAAACATCTGAACGCCTGTGATTCCTCCCTTTCTGAGCGCACTATACGACCGAAAACAAAAGACTGAAAGCATACTATCAAAGCGAGTATCTTGGAAACCAGTCCCTGTTCTAATTGTGTCTACACAAGGCCATATGGACATGTGTGAAAATAGAATTTTCATGAAGTACACGAGGATTTATGCAGGGGAAAAGGGAAAAAAAAAACTGACACGCTTTATCTGATTTTAAAAGATCGTCTTCGAAGCCTATTGCTTGTCTCATGAAGAGATCTTTTTAAAACAATTCTTTGAAGGCACCATTAATTCAGAGACTTGGTTTCTTGTGAATTGACGAGAACGGAGCCGTATTGCCAAACGGTTTATTTAAGTCCTGAATATTAAGGAAGGAGAAAGGGGAAAAACAAGCTGCAGGCAGAGCCCTCCCCTCTGATGTGCAGAGGCAGCCCGTTAGTGGAGGTGTTAATTGGTAAATTCAGTACAAGTCAGAAGCATGTTCCCCGTCGTCCTCGCCCAGTAAGGCAAGGTCATTAAACTGGGAATGAATTCTTTCATGCCGCCTTAACCCTTGCTTCACAAGGCACAATTTTCACCCCCCCCCCAGTTTCAGCCACTGTAATGAAAAAGCCTGACCCGTCCAACACAGGGGGCTCCAGCAGTGGCACCATCGCAGTTAATTTATTTTTGATATTTCTCTCACTATCAGGGTAACAGCAACATACCATAAAAGTATTTATAGTATTTCACTTTGGTTGTGGTTTGTCCATTATTAATTGTCCTGAGTGGAAATTGAAATTTTATGAATTTTTTTTTTGGTGTCTTGTTTACGTAGACTGAAGCTCCATTCATTTCTCATCAAGAATGTTGTGCATATTAGGAGCCAGGGTAGCAGTGTCACTGGGTTACATAGTGTGAGGCGTTCACACAAACCACGTCCCCGCTTGCATTTGGGCCGTACTGACAATCGACGAATCAGCCAGTTTGGTGAGGCCGATGAGATCTACACATGCCGTCCAGATACCGCTTCCGCCGAATTTGGGAGTCCCTCCCCCCCTTTCCATCTTCCCCCTCTGGGGGACATGGGTGCGATCTCACCACTGCCACTGACATAGCTCACAGCCAGGCGCCAGATCAGCTCTCCAAAAATGGGGGCCATCGAATCACCACGGAAACAAACACTTTTCTGGGGAGGGCAAGTCTGAGTCCTACAAGAAGCAATGACGGCCACAAAAACACTGCCTCACGTGCGGAAATCCGGCAGCTACTGTAGGAGGAGCAGGACGAGTGAACTGAGTCACACAGAAAAATCTGTGCTTCCCATCATCCTACTTGGCTGTGATGTTTTGGCTTCCCTCAGCGCCCAAACCGAGCGACTAGCATTTTAATGAGCAGATTATCGTCAGGGCTACCCTGAAATTTTGCTTACTTGGTCCCAAAACACACAAGCATGATGAAGACCTATTTAGGGTAAAGATTATATTTTAAGTCCATATATATCGATCTGCTCATACTTCTTTTCAACATAAATACTGAGGTCAGTCATCCTGAGTGGTCACCCTTATGGGCCAACGGCCATCAGCCTTTGCTTGATATCATATTCATTAACTGAGAACCCACATACCCCAACATAGACACCGCCCACCCCCCAACAGTCGATCCAAGTTCCTGCATATCGAGCTAATAAAATGCATTATTGCACCCTAAACTTTCCATGCAGCTATGGAGGTAGTTCACTTCCACTCTTTAAACGTCAAAAATATTGGTGGTAATTACAAGACTACTCCAGACTTCCTGGTAATTAACACCACATACTAATTCAAGAATGTGTCTTCCTTTCTAATTAACCAGCATTCTCTTAGTTTTTTTTTTTTTTTTTTTTTAAATCCCCAGACTGCTTCAGTTCATGGCAGGACGATACTTCAGCAGCAATTCTCATCATCATATGTTCCAACACTCCAATAATATCCCATCCAAAGGCCAGACTGGACAAAACAAACAGGAATTAAACAACTCCAAAGTAACAAAATAAAAAATCGTTAAAGATCTCCCCATTTTCTTTAATGTCTATTTTCAGTATGTTGTTGGTCAGACAAAAACTAATTGGTTAATGGTTCAAATTTCTGGATAAAAGGTGAAGAAAAAATTGACACATAAATGCAAGTGTGGAGAATAATGGACTGTAATCACATTTCCTTAACATATCTATCATCTTTCTTCCTTAAGGGAGAGGAGCATTGGGCTCAAAACTCAAATTACAGAATATTACCCACTACTATAAGGTCTTATGTCCACAGCCAAGTACTCAGACACTTATATTTCATCAGGAGAAAGCTGCTCATTATTCCTTGTTCATGTGTACATGCAAAGGTATTGGCTATAGAGTCCATAACAGAGACGACTGCTCTAAGACTACAAGGGAAGCTCCGCCTCCTCTAAAATGTCATGAAAAAAATTAGTCAAAACGTACTGTTGTATTTACATTGCTATTACAAAGAGCGTGCAAGAACGTGTTCAACCTCATGGCTAGTTCATTCAGAATCAGCAATAATTTCTTGCAGATCGTCTAACGTGATTTTTTTCTCATATATTCCCGTGGCAGCAAGAGCCATTAAAACCCATTGAAGTTCAGCTTCACTGGACTTCAATGGCACTTCAGAATATGCTTTGTTTTCAGTGCAGCAAAGCTAGACGTTTATTGGACAAATGCCTCAAAACGTCATTTCCAGGGAAGCTCAGCTTCTCTGGGAGTAAATGGGGCAGTGGGCTGGCCAGGATGCTGGGCTGCTTCATGATGATTGGAGGAACTGTCGGGGGGCTGGGCGTCTTTTTGATTGACAGCGTTTTGGCATTGGAGCATTTCAAGTTTAGTCCCATGCAGACTTTTGGCGAGTGATTTCGTGAGACAAGCTGATGCTCATAGTCTGTTATTAGCCACCGATATAGCCCACTATTTTCATTTGTACATATCCTACTGTAAATAAAAACATAAATATAGTGTTCCTGAGTTTTTATCTTGTTTCAGTTTAGTAAAGTTCATTTGTTTATGTCAAACTAGGTTGCGGGGGGCAATAATTGGCTAATTTTATGATGTAGGTCTAAAAAGTGCTTCCCCTGTTTGAAAGACCATCAGCCGCCACTGGTCCACCGGAAAAACAAATAAATCCTTTGACTCATAAGAATGTATTGACTATTGAGTCATCACTATTTAAAATGCTGTCAACTGAGTACTGAGGCTCAGTTACGAGTTTAATCCCACCTTACTTCATTCCTGTTCTCTTCAGTTTCCTCACGCTGAAACAACAAATTTGTCCAGAAAACAAAGTTACATTTATGGCAATCGAACTCCTCTGCCATTTATGTCATGCCCATCCCCTGCATGCATTGCACCGCAGGACTCGTTAACTCACTCAAAATCAAAAACATCATGCTGCATCGCTGAGAGGAGTAGGAATTAAGAATGTGCGCCACCTGATCACACATTCCAAATCTTCCTCCATGCTTTCCATATGATCTAACAAAGAGCAATGACATCCTCGTGTTCACCTGCCAGGTGCACTTGCACTTTAAGTCAAATATCTGAGTACCTTTTAGTGAACACATTTGCGTATTTTAAATGTCCTGTTCCGTTGCCTATCAGGAACAAAAAAAGAGTCGCCAAAGTGCAGCTAATAATAGCTACCATCTAATTAATCGGACCTAATATTGACTGCCTTGATTTACTCCAACTTTGCAAAGCACTACGACTGTCCAAGGGGATTTGTGTGCTGAAGCATGCACATTAGCAATGATATTCTGCTGTGCATACCATTGTGCGCAAGATTAAATGACCTTCTATGGCAATCCACTGCAGTGCTCATGCAAAGCTCTGCTTCTTTCAGATTTAGCCCCAAATATCACAGGATAATTTTACCTGCCATATTAACCAGGTGCTTCTCATCTGCAGGCCCCAATTATTAACAGCCAATGAAATTTCATTTTAACCTGAACTGCATTGTCGGACATGTAAAGTTTAGGTGCTAGAAACAAAGCAAAAACAACAACAACAAAAAAGCAGACTGCTAGCATGCTAACAAGAGGTCTTATTTGTTTTACAGAGATCAGGGACTCCATCTGCACAGTGCTAACCAAAAACACAAGAAATTAAAACAATTCATTGTATTTTTAAAACGGCTGAAAAATTACATCACTGCTAGACATGCTAAGGAAACAATTTTATGCTGCCCAGCCTTCCTGAAAATATTCCTTACTGATAATAAGGCACCATTCACCATCATACAGGTAATAATGTATTGTACCTTCAGTGTTACTGTATGAGATCAGCATGTCGGCTCATCGTGTAACAATAAAGCCTCAAGCCTCCTAGTTTGGGGGAAAGAGATTCGATTTCCGCTGCCAGTGCTGCATTCGTGGAATTTGCATGTTCTCCCCAGGTTTGCTTGGGTTTCCACCCACAATCCAAATACATGCAGCTAGGTGGGTTGGCATCTAAATTGCCTGTGGTGTGTGCACTTAAGATGGACTGCATCCCATCCTGTGTGTCCGCCCCCCTGTTCACTAAGATTCCTTGAATATGTTCCAGACTCAAACCGTGACCCTGTACTCTATGCTATACAGAAGATGGATGAGACTACAGAATCAATATAAACGGGGGAAAAAACAATCTCCAAGTTCAGCATTTGTGAGTTTTCTCTGTAATGTAGAGAAAATATTTCAAAAATTTCATGTTATGACGGCACTGCTTAGTCACGTCACACGATATCGATCCATTTCAAATAGTGTAACATTTGTTAAGTACATCCAGTGTTAGTTCCATTGTTATATATATACTCCCCTTTATCGTCATTTTCTGCAGACTGCCAGGGCTGCAGGCTTAAACCCGAGCTGTACTGTGAAGAATGTAAGAGCTAGCTGCATTTTCCACCGCTGGTTTGAACTCTGTGATTTGCCACGGGTGTAGGATAATATCTACTGACAACTTAGCAACTATACCACGTTGGTGAAAAAAACTGTACGAAGGATGCATATCTTGCATATTAATTTACGGGTAGCTGCAAATCTGTAACCTGTACAATTCACCAAGAATATCAGTGTTCGCTAAACAATTAAATAATAAATATGTAGATAGAACTGATAAGCTGTGTTCACCAAATATGCTTCCTCTGGAAACAAATAAATGAATGCTCTGCAGATGGTAATATCAAGAATGAGTAGCATTTCCAAAGTTCAGATGTAGCTGATGTAGTCAGGGATGGAAATCACCTCAATGACTCCATTCTAGATCGACTCATTCTACTCCCTCATCTCAACCCTTTATGTATGTTTGCGCTCTGGTGCTACCGAATTTTGTAAAGACCTTCACTGATGAAACCATAGTGCCCACTTAACTACCATGACCACAACACACCGGTTATAAGTATGCGCCTTTTTGCGGCCACCACAATTCCAAAGGGGATCTTTAAAGTGGTAATGAGGGCACAAGATTGGACGTGTGCAAGTTGGATACAAAGGAATCTGCTAAGATATGGATTCACATGGATGATTGGTGACTCTTATTTATTCATAATCTTCATCTGAATTGCCTGCTGAGTAGGACTCTATGCAACATAGTGTGGCTGTGCGTCCTCTCCAGTGAAGTTGTATGGTGTACCATGGCCTTGTAGACACGAGTAAATGCAGCATAAGCCGTTAGGAGATGGATGGACAGATGGGTGGATGGATCGATGGATGGAAGCAGGATTTCTCCACTGACCATTTGTATTGCCTTAGACCATACAAAATGTTTTATTTTTACATTAACAATGCCTTCTTTCAGTACCTATGGTGTAAAGATTTCACACAGTGAATTTGACACTAGTGGCAACAGGAAATGCCCTTCTTGTGTTAACTATGATCTTTCCTCACATCAAAATCAGCCCCAAACTATTTTTCATTTGTACCCTTGAGTTGTATGAACTTGTACAACCCCCTCCCCCCATCACCTAGTATACTGCACACTACATAAATGAAATAACTACAACCCATCTCTCTTTAGACTTTAGACTGAGATGGTGGTCAATATATATGAACTCCATCTAATGCAGCCTTTAGGAGTGAACTGATTCAAGCTAAGAGATTTTCCACGTAAGGTCTCATAAGTATTGCCAAACAAACTGGATATATAAGGGTGCCTCTCCACTACACGACTTTTCAAATCTTACAAGATTCTGAAATAACTGGAAGGTTTACACCTAGAGACTGATCATTGGAGATTTCTGATGTGTTGGTGATCACACACTACACAGCTGGTGGTTATGCACAACATGACTCCAGGCGATTTGCTCCCAACTCTAGTCGTGAAATTCAAACATGTTTGAAATACTACAACTGGTTGGACGGCCAGAGACTAGAGTCTGAGTCATACACTATGTGATTGCCTGCGCCGACTATTCCAATCTGACTCTCCAAGAACTGGCAGACTAGGACCGACACTACGATGTAAATTGGAGCTCAAATCAGGGGAGAAATGATGTAGTGTAAACCCAGTCTTACTTAGAATTTTTTAATTTAAATTCCTTATACAGTACCTGCTTCCCGAGAGAGGTGCTCGCCATTGTTTATATTGACCAGTCTGGCTAGCAGAACTGTTGATTTGGCCTGAAAGTTGGTAGGAAACCAAAACAATTGCATCAATTATATATCTGTTAAAGTTAATTAGTAGGGATATTTTCAGTATTCCTGAAAGTTAGTCAGGATATGTCCTTAATATCCCTGCCGAAATCTACACCAGTGCTGCTTGGTATCTTTTGCTTTCTGTAGTGACTCATTACACATTACATTCCACTTGTGACAGGACATTAAAGTCAAAATCTAACTTGTTCCCTTAGAAAAACACACAGAAATAAACATTCCAAATACCACCTATTTATAAAGTATTTGACATGAAATGTCGTTCTAAGAGCTATTGTAGAATATACAGAAATAATACTATTTAAACGTATTTACTGATTTGTGGGTGGACGTGTGTTTGTTATAAGGTTTCGGAGCAGGACAGTTTTCTGACTGCGGCTCTGATAATCATGAAAATTTTTTGCAACACTCGTTTATTTTTTATTAAAGTGCCAAGAACATATTCTTGGATTCTTGTTTTTCCACGCATTAGCTGAAACAAAACATTTTATGTAGCTGCTGCTACTGCAGTCTTAATACATAATTTAGAGTCCAATACATTTGAATGGTTTATTAAGTATTTAAGTTTACACATTATACAATCCAGTTAGGGTAATACAATTTGTATTTTATACTAACAATACAGGAAACACTAATATCAATTTTATGAATTTATATTTTTACTTCAAATGGTGTTCTGTGATATCGTATGAGCAGTCAGTTAACGAAACAGAGCTGTATAGAGTTTCGTTTTAAATTCACAATGACATTAAAGATACTTTCCATGCAAAATTTGAAAACACACTGGCAATATAGTACACTATAACCTTGCCTGATTCCTGACAATAAGAATAATGTTTCCTTCTTTCCTAAATGATTTACATTCATTGTGAGACAGCATATCGGTGACTGTAGCACAACGACAGGCATTACAGGGCTCCCAATCGGAAACTACGCAGGTACCGGCACGCGCAGTGACACAGCCGCGGGGCGATACGTCCGCCTCTCCGCAATACGTCAGCGGAAGTACGCCAGCGTCGCGCCCTGCCTCTCGCCAAAGCGTAAGGCTAACGGCGCTTAGCTAAGCGGACGATAAGTGAAATCGTCAGCAACGCTTGTTTCAGAGACGCGCATATTAATCGAAATTTTAATTTAAGGTTAACATACTTTTTCTGTAGTTACTAGTTTTAAAAGCTGAATTGTAAAATAAGCACTCACCTGTACAACTCCGCCTTCCAGTAGAGCTAGTTGGCTACAGTTTGTCCTGTACCCAGATTACTTCCGGCTCATCCAAATTGGTTCCCGTTTTGCTGTAGATGACGGAGAGAATACATCTCGTAACTTCCTCGATGGACGTTTTGTACTCAGTGTCTGGTCATTATCATTGTCAGGCTTACACGCTCCAATGGCTAAAATATACGGGTTGGATATGCTGTGTCAATGTTTTCAACGTCAATTGTACTCCAGTTATAACGACCATAATACTGACTGCAGTACGAAATGTAGGCCTATGTATCATGGCCTGTCACATGGTGGTTTACTTAAATTAATTCGCATTATTTTTTTCAGAATCAGACCACAGGAGAACTACGACTGTGGCTTTGAAGATTTTCTGTACCTTAATTATGACAGCACTACGTAGCCTACATGTGTTTAGTTTGTGTCGTTCACTTTTGATTAATTTTATGTTTATCATTTGAATTCTCAATTAATGTTAGAGTTAATTGAAGTAATGGCGAAAGATTAAATAATTACAATTATTTCGTAATTACACGCCGTATTACGCGTTCTTTGGATGTTGAAACACAAGGCTAATACCAGGATAGCAGTAAAGTACCTACCAGTAACAATAATAAAATTATCTGGTAACACCTAATACAACATTAAATGCATTGAAACGGTATTCCAATATGAAATAATTTTAACGTAACTTCTAAAATATAAATTTATTAACTATTGAGCAAGAACTGCCACATATAAGTGAATGATGTTGCCTACAGCAGAATAAATCATTCCAGTATAATCAAAACGTTGGCTACAATTTATATTGCGGTGGCATAACGTCACCAGATCGATTAATCTGTAATATTATAACTACTAACATTTGTTGCAAAGTTTTTCTTTTTTTTTCTAAATGCAAGAACACAGGTTTTTCTTAAATCAAATTCTTTAAAATAACAGCAATACTATGATAACCACAAACAATTTCTCAGGTTTAAACTAATAACGAGTTTGTTTTCTGTTGAATTTGTTTTGATTGTCTTTTTTTTTCAGAAATCAACTGAAATTAAATTCTGGATGCAGTTAATGTAATAAATTTTGTTTACTCATACGCCGTCATTTGAATGTTTAATACCACATACGTTTTTTGGTCAGAAACATTTTACTACTGATAATATTGATGAATTTTATGTAATAAATATGAAAATACTTTAGTCATCGCCCAACCATGCTGAATATCAGTAGAAAATATTTGATTAAATGCATATTCAGTTTTAGTCTTTGAGAATATAACCAGTTGATGGGGCAAACGCAAATTTTAGGTCCATAAGCCCTTATGGAAATAGCATATTTATACTGAACGTTGTTTAATTGTTTTAATACAAATACGTTCAACAATATGAAATGCGATTAGTAGCATTTATAGCTTTATTCTTATACAATAACCCTTACGGCCTTGTCACTTTCCCACAAATCGCAGTCGTAAAACAACAACATCTAGATAGTACTATTTCCAGTCACTGGAATGTAAAGGACAGAAACATTTTGTACTACACTTGAGAAAATTGGAAACAAGAAGAACTTGGTCTCACTGTTTCATCTGTAGTATGACAAAGTGTCATCAGTAAATATAATCAGTATGAATTGCAGTACAGCAGATGTCCCTAAATCATGTTAAATTATTGTCACTATATCAGGACCTAAACGTAAGCAGTTGACTGACATCAAATATGAATGCTGATTTCATATATATTTAATATATACCTTTGTCTGATATACATATTTGTTTGTTATTGTCAATATGTATGAATGAAGAAACATTTCTAAATATATTTTGGCGAGCAGTCAATGTCCTTTATTTAATGTATGTGAAATTTAGTTTTAAGCATGAAACTTAATGTCCAAATCTAATAATTACTGAATAGTATGATTTAACAGAAAATTTCTTTGCACGCTCTGTCAATGGAAGGAAATCATTCTGGTCACAGTCGATTTCTCAACTCTCATACAGGAACTTTTTGGTTCTTTTGCCTACTGGAGAAAAAGGTCTCCTCGTAATAAAATGCTCTGTTCGTCCATTTTTTCTTTCATTTCCAAATGATGGAGGCAACCGAGCTCCCCTGAAGCTGATGTCTTACTTTTTTTTTTTTTTTTTTGCCTGAACTCTGCAGCTCAGACCGCGGAGCACCACCGACTCTGATTAGCATGCAGTAATGATTGTGAGCTGGGCTCCATTGTTCTAACACCTCCCCTCTCCTCCGCTCCAATCTGTCACCGTTCAGCGGGCGAGTGCTGCCTCCAATGCTGCTCTCCTCAAATGAGATGGATAATTAGTTGCCCCTCACGAATGCTGCACTCTTCTCACCCCTGATTGCTTTCACCTTTTTGCTCCTGGCAATTTTGACACCTCGTAATCAGCCTGCTGCTTCTCCCTTTCAAACCGTGTCCCTCTTTTTCGTCTTATTTTATTCTACAAATCCGCCACCAAATCGTACCTGCTGTAGTAGACAAATACAATACAGCACAAAGATGGATCTTTTTACTAAATTAACCAACAAACAAATGAAGAAAACTAATTCAAGAGCCACAAAGCGAGAAACGCATATTCCCGAGAGTTGATTTCCCAGACCATTTTTTGCTATGTAGCAATCTATATTACTTTATTAACCAATAAAACATAAAAAACATGGATCCGGTATCTGTCAGTGTAGCTTTTCCCTTCCAAATAACAAGCAATGACAACATAATTATGTGCAAGCAGCTGTCCCTGGTTCCAGAGAGAACACCATACAGTCTGCGCAATGTTCACCGTCTCTTCACAGATTTTCAAAGCAAAATCATTAGGGAGACTGCTTTCCTTGTATTTGCTACACTTTCACAATAAATACTGTATTCACTGGCCATAATTCTATGTGAGAAATGAGAAATCAGGCCGTGTATGTTGATTCAAGTTTTTGGGCCTACGTTATGCATGGCACATAGAGCGGAATTAAAATAGAACGAGAAAATTTGTAAATGCGATGCATAACACAAGCAACATTGCTCAACATGTTGTGCTTTCTCCCAGCATTTTTTCCTCCATGTCAGAAAATATGTTATTAGTTTTGTAAAACGAGCTCCCCGCCACCACCACCCCGCCCGGCCACATCAATTATGTATTCGAACTAAATGTTCGCGAAATATAACGTCTGCGCGCACATGTGATAACCAGTAAACAACGATAAGTTGGCCTTCCTGGCCGTTTTAAAATATTGTTACATTGTGGTGGTTCAAATAAAATTTCACCCATCCATACCGCAGGATAGCCTGCTACAGCTGACTGATGCAGCAGCTCCGACGTCGTTACTCGCTACGCTTAAGCAAATGAGGAATGAAACCGTTCCTCCTAATAAACAAAGAATCCAGATCTTTTCACACATTGGAGTGCTGCAAGTTCCCTTAATTAACTCCAGACCCCCCCGCAATTCCGGCTTACCTTACATTCATAAACATATACAGGAAACAAAACCAGATCAAACCTAAAGCAACATACCTTACTCCAAGTACGTTATTCTCAGAAAAATAAGGGACTGGATTTTGCGGATATTTGTAATATAATGTAGGTAAAATTGTGTTTTATTCAACTATTCTGCCGTTATCTGATGATTTAGGATTTTTCTGTTATACCGTCTGTCGACTACAGTAATATGTTTGCAATCCGTAAAACACCGTTGCTCTCTTCGAGCATTACGAAAGCTGTATTTGAAATGACAAAGTAATTTTACAATGATAGGCAAGTTCAACAAACCAGATTACAACGAAAATATGACACCGTTTGCGTGTATAAAAAGCAAGTGTATGAAATACGCACGCTACGCACAATGCAGAACTAATAACACAACCAAACTTCACACCAGCTCATCGACTCAGCGCAAGTGTTACCAGCCCGCATCCGAGGGGCTACAAGGTCTTCTTTGTACGAGGATGCGTTTTAAATACGCGCATTTCCCCCCTATTCCTTTAACACATCATCTTGCAAGTTTGTGAAAATTATTACATTTGTTTGCAAAGCTGTTAATAAACATACCCCTTAATCAAAGGCTGGTTGTAGGCGAGACGCTAACACACACCATTAACAAATGTCGTTTCTCTGTCTACAGTATTAAAAAATATTAATACGTGATATAATAAAAACACGTCAATACAATATCCATTACGGGGAATAAACTAATTAAGCATTTCCATCTATTTGCACTAAAGCATTTATTTTTTAAAATTGCTTAATTTGTCAGTAAGAAGCACTCATTTACAGTATCTTATCATATAGTCAAAGGAAAGTAGACATTAAAATAAACATATACCTAGATGTTTTGGGACTATATGCAGATGCAGGAAATCATCTGAGCAGATGTTTGGAGGGAACATAGTAATAAATTTTCAAAATATGAAATTTTAACGTGCACTTTCAGCCAGCCAATTTGGACCATAAATGCAGTTTGCTGTATAAATAATAGTAAAAAAATTCAAATGACAATCTACAATAAAGTTTTTGGTTTTTTCAAACTGATAATAAAAATGCTATTAAACACTTTAAGCAAGTGGGTCTCAAAATTCAGAGAAAAATCCAAATACCCCAAATAAACTCGTCCTAATATTGACTTTACCTTGCTAGATTTTCAAAATGGTTTTTAAAACTTCCCTCTTAGCCATTATCAAACACAAGCTGCACTGTATAAGCTGTCCCTGCAGACATAAAAAGGGGGGAAAAAACATTTTAACACAGTTATCCGTTTTCAGAATCTTTTCAAATATTTTCCACCAAAACATTTTCCACTTAAAATCACAGACGGGGCGGAAATCAATTTAAATGAACATATGTGACAATGTGTTGCTTCTGTGATATCACATCTCAAAACACATCGTCCAACTTATTACAAAGGTCTCACCTCTTAATTGCGGCCAGCCATTACTTCAGACCTGGCTCACTTCACAGCATAACTGGTCCACTGACCACCGGCAATATGAAGAGGAAGCAGGCAGATTCCGCAAGCAGCTCGTCGGCGTTCTGCAATGGAACTCTTCCCCCGGCGAACGAGAAGAGCATACTGACCATGATACAAACATTTATTTTGTTGATTCTGCTGTCAAACTGGGCCCGCGACAAAAAGCGCACGGTATGGCAGATCCTTTTGTGGTGATTCATCATGCTAATCTACTGGATCCAGTTCTCACTGTGAAGCCATTCAACATGACCTGTTGGAAGGATTAGTGTGAAATGGTTCTAGTTCACTTTAGGAACATAAGATACACAACAAATGGGTGGGGGCACACACACAATCAGTTCTTGTTGTTAAAGCATACTTTTATTACATACACTCAGTATTTATCATATAACACCAGAGTCTGATAGAGCATTTAACAGCTTAAAATCACAGACCATTTAAAAACGAAGTCCACCGTTTAACTCTTTCACAAAAAGACAAATTAAATACATGTGGAAGGGCACACTCAACCTCCATCGGGGAGCAGAGAGGTGGAGAAAGCCCTAAGGGTGATGCCACGCGGGCCGCAAGGCTGGCTAGTGTCCATTGCTGCCGTTGTTCTGGAAGTGTGAGTTCAGGTGGCTGTACAGGTGGGCCTGGGGTACGGCTGAGTTGCAGAAGGCACAGTTGCCGGTGCTCTGGTGCTGTTGAGGATCAGCAGCCGGGGCTTCATCAGCAGCCTCACAAAGCTTCGGACTCCAGAGCGGCTGTGGTGGGGAGAGACCCTTCAGTCTGCATGACCTTAGCTACCCCGTTAGCCACACGCATGCACAAGCACGCATACACGCACGCACACACACGCACACACACGCACACACACACACACACACGGCTGGCCGGCGGCGAAGTAACACACAGTCCCCTCACTCTGCTATTTTAAATATACATAAATGTGTCCATCCTTGACTGAAGCAGTATTACCATGATTTCACTCTGCCACCCATGTGATGACATGCAGCTGCTTTTTGTGCTTATATTAAATAAATATAAATACTGAGGATGTCCATGTGAATTTATGTCCTCCACTGTAGAGAGCACTGGCTCTTCAAGAAAAGTTAACCAAGCCTGACAAGTCTTAAGTTTGCATGAAAAGGAGCCTTCGGTGTCATTTTCAGAAGGCTGAATGTTTTTTCCCTTAAGTACCACATGTTTTGATAAGTTCCAGTGCTATTTTCCCTTCAGGGTACGCATGTCTGATCTTTACTGCATAATAATGACTTCTTTTCATTTGAGTCAACCTGCAATTCAATTCGCATTTCATATGAGTGATTTTAGTCACACGCACACCAAAAGTGGACTTTGATTTTTCCAGAATACTAGTATTATTTGAACACCAGAATGGGGTAGTGACACAAAACCTGATCAAATGTATTGCGTAAATCAACAATAGGACTATATTTCCAGCTGTGTTTCATACATTCACATTCCCCAATCAACACTTTAGCAGGTGTCATCTGTGCTTTTTTTTTTTTTTTTTTTTTTTAAACAGTGCACAAATCTGACACAAGTATTCAGTCCAAATAAACATTTGTAAGAGTGGTGGTAAACATCATCACTAGTATTTGTAATATGACTGCAGTTAATATCCCTTATATGAGAAGGAATTATTAACTTAAATGTATGTTTCAATGATTATAATATTGATGGCTGCAATCACTATCCCTATGTTCTAATCACTTGTTCTGGTCAGGGTTATGGGAGGCCTGAAGCCCATCCCAGGCAGCATAGACTACCCTGGATAGGATGCCAGTCCATCACAGGGCAATATATGGGCAGAGTCATATAGCAGGCAATCTAGACATGCTTAATAGCCTAACTGTACATCGTTGAACTGTGAGAAGAAACTAGAGTAGCTGTAAAAAAACCCACAAAGCACTGCAAGAACACAAACTCTGCATACAGAGCGGAGGTGGGATCTGAACACCCAACCATCCAGATGAGACAACAACACTAGCCCTTGAGCCACCATGACACCATCCCCATTCATTTCTGATTTATATATTACAACAACTATCAGATATAAAATTAAACTTTTTTGTGTAAAACAAGTGAAATCGTGACAGATTATAAACTTCAAACAAGTCACTGAAACAACTGCTTGCTCAACGTCTGTAAAAGCAAGATCAATACTATTTTAAAAAGTGACTCTCCATCAGACAGTAACAATAATTTACCATGGAGAGCAGAGACAGCAAATAACTCTGGAAAAGTCCAATGCTCGCCAACTCAGGATTGTTTTCCACGTCGTTTTCGCATGATGCAGACAGAGAACAATAACACTGCGGAATAACAGCTGCTTTCGATATGACCTATTATCTTCTCATAGCAGGGGAGTCTTCAACACATTATTATCGAAAGATGTGTCAATTATCTAACCCCCTAGCCCACGCTGTGAAAAGGCACAACACCAATTTCTCTCCCCCCCCCCTTGTTGTTTAAGACATCAGACTTTATTGCAAACTTCAAATAAACTTTCCATTATAAGCTTGCATTTGGATGGTGCAAAGCTAGGCCACACATTTAAAAAAGCACATTACAAAAAAAAAAAAATTATACAATCAAAAATAAACTGTGTGCGAACAGAAATATACATTTAGTAAATACAATAACGTGTGACACATGCAATATTCCGGGCGTTTACAAAAGACCGTGATTCACTGGAGTCTGTCTGTTAATAGACGGAAGCACCTACTGAACATGTAGTAAGTAACCCTTCCCCTGATATCTGTAATACTGCTTTAAAAAAAAAAAAAAAACCCCAAAAAGAGGAAGCAGCTGATGGATAACGGCTATGGGAAAAAAAGGCGACCAGCACTTAAAGGAAAAAAAAGCTTCAACTTCTGTGGCAACTGTCATTCTTCTGTTCATGTCCTTAATTCTTTTGAATGTGTCTGTGTTACAGACTAATACATAGTTCAAAAGGTACAAAGCACAGACACTATCATCATCGTCCTCAATAGGAAAAGCAGACTGAAATTGGATGGCTGAAAAGGTGAGGGATTCCTTCAGTAAACTAGGTCATGAAAAATGCATTTTCCCTGTCTTTCTGCAAAATCCCTCATCGCTGCTGCATGAATCCAACTTGTTAAAACTGACAGGTGATAGCCTGTGTTGTTACGACGTGTGTAAACCACTGGATCCAGGCGGCATTGCCATTACTGGGTCGCCTGGTTATTAATGATCTCCTTAATTTGCAAGTTACACTATGATTGGCCACAGTAATCACTGGAGTCTACGCGTGCAGACCACCAAGATCTGCAAAGTGGTTTGATTTTATTTCACTTCCTATGGTACAATCCAATTGCTCACCACTTGGATTAAAGTGTGGATTCGAGAATAAATACGACCAACCACTTACCTGCTGGGGTCCACGGACGCTCTCCAGAGAAAGGCTGGATGAGGGTGGGGCCGGGTTCAGCGGAGTCACAGGATAGGGGAACTTCAGTGGAGCATCCTCACTCATGCTGGCACTGGCAGCCAGGCCTTTCCAAGCACCAACGGGCTCCATGGGTTTCTCTGGGGCGCTGTTCAGGAACTCATACTCGCTGTCTGTCGGTGGCGGGTACCTGACGCTCAGCTTGATGTCGCCAATGTCTTCTTCCTCCTGGCAGGCGCCTCGGGAAGCCAGCATGCTCCCGGGCAGCTCATCCTGCAGCACCTCGGATCCGACAGTGGACGAGAAGGGCCCTTCGGCCTGCTCCGCCGTCCCATCTGTGCACTGGATGGGCATGGAGAACTGGGGTTCTGGAAGAACAGTCCAAACCCAACAATGTGAACGTCACATCTACACGCTCTCCGTTCCAGGGGCCAAACAAAGTGTTTGAAATGAGTGAGGCAAATGACATTACATAATTTTATATTATACACACACACACACACACACACACACACACACACACACACACACACTGTTTATATACAAATAATACCTCCCAAGATCAGCATATCGAAATGGCAAACATCTGCGTTGACAAAAGGTGTTTGCTGAACATTGATGAAGACCGCATCCAGCAATTCCCACATACAGTATTTTAAAACAAGTGGAAGAACACAATTTATGCAAAAACATTTTTTGCATTATATCTTGCTATGATTTCATTCTCATAATTGAGCAGAAATTTTGCAATTTAATTCATGTTATGACAGCTTCAAGCAATTGTAACTCAACATATTCTGCTGAACTAATTAAATTAGTGCCGTCTTATGTGAATTCAGAACTTTGAAGTATGGCAGTACCTGACAGCCATCCAAATAATTAAAAAAAAAAAAACAAAAAAAAACGCAACACACTTAACTTCAAGGTACATCCGTACACAAATATTGGTTTTACCATTGGCTGTATCATTTCCACAACACAACTTCTTCAGGTGGTCGTTTTGTCTTCTGGTTAATTTCTGGATCACCTGGAACATTCCCTGAAGTTTCTGGAAGATTTCAAGAACCTCTCCGCTGAAGAACAGAGAAAGACCAGTGAGAGTGAAGTCATCCTCAGGAAGCCTTCATCAATGAAAGGAAACATTTTGGTGAACCTGACGAAGGACAGCTTACTTCTCTGCCTCACTGGCCGTGAGGAATTCATGTGGGGAAAGCTGCAGAGCGTCTGCATAGTCCTTCATTAACACCGAAAAGGGTCAATGCCGTCGACGTATCAACAAGCAATGGATGGACAAAAATAAAAAAGACAAATGACAATGTTAGGATGCCAAGCCACTGAAGTTCGAAACAAAAAAAGAAAAACAGCGAACATACAAACCAAAGCGTGATCGATCACAGAATGCAAAATGGGAGTGATGCTAGAGTAGCAAAAACCGCAGAACATGAAGGACGGGACAGATGACAAGAATCAACGGACTGCACTGCAAGACGCCAAACTTATAACATTTCACAGATATAACTGGCCATTACACTGGAAAATCTGGGCTTGAACAATCACAAACCTGTACCAACAAAAAGTGAACTTCCCAGATGTACTTTCAGAAGAAAATATTGAGACCTGGAATTTCACTTTAATGAGGAGGTGTTAGTATTTTTATTATTATTATTATTATTTTTCCCCCAAGTGCTCGGTACTCTAGTAAAACAAATTTCTCAAATCACGATATGTGCTTAAATGACCAAACCTGAGAAAAATACCTTAGAGAGCACATAAAAATATTATTTTCACAAAAATGTATTTATATAGAATGTACATACCCATAAGTGATGTGTGGCAGCACATAAGCACAAGCTAAAACAAGTTACTTTATATTTAAGATCATTTTAAGTGGTGATTTACTTTCTCGAATGATATGAATGACACTTGAATATGGCACAGTTCAGAAACATTCATTTCATGAATGTATAGTGACAAAGGAGGGTGTTATCCTATAGTGCCACCTACTGAAATATTATAATACTTTTGTATTTTGAAGAATTTCTTCATGTAGTATTAGTCAGAAATAAAAACAAGGTGACCGTACAAGGAATGTACAGGGTGGGAAAATCAAATTCACTTTCTTTTCCTTCACAATTTATCCCAGTTTCTTTGTTCCTTTATCTGCGCTATGATACAGATTCAATCCATAGCTTTCAAAACTGACAGCATTACCTAGAACTTGAGAAACATTTAATACTACCTGTATGGCATACTACATTTGTGTAAAAAGACTAAATACAATTTTGATGATAGATGAACCATCATCAAAACATCATACTAAAATCCAGATTAGTATATTAAATCCAGATTAGCAAAATTAAAATAGTATGAAATAGGGTCCCTGGCACACTTGTACCTCTGGGACAAAAGCTTTCTGGAACATGCCCTATTTTTAACACAGTGACACTTAACATACACCTGCTATTCAATTCATATGAGAGCTATTAATTGTAGAAGACACCGTACTGGGCCATGGACTGTACAAGGAATAGTGTACCAGAAACTGTTTGTTCCCCTGGGAGCTGGAAGATGTGTTGTCAGGGTGATGGTCGCAGGATGACAAGGTCTCTACTTCCTGTTTTCTGAGTGCCGTCGTACACTTTTCTCCTGACAAACAAGCCCGTAATTAATCATCATCCAAACGAATGCACTTCATTATGTTGTATATATTTAGTAACAAAGAATGCGGGAGGAAAGAAAATGTCTAACGTTAGATTTTCACCTACATTAAAGGATTAGAAGTCTCAAAAAGCAACAAGGTGGACAGCTTTAGCAAGTGTTTAGAAAGCATTGAACAAGGAGCTTGGTGGAAAGGGAAGGACAGGGAAGCAGGCAGAGAACCCAAGGGTAATGTCACCTACCAGGAGTGACTCTTGTCCCCAAACTGAGCTGCGCTTCAAGTTTTAAAATATGCTGCCTTTGTTCCTCGATCTGCTGCTGGAGCATTTTGGTGTATCGTTCAAAATACTCTGTCTGCAAAAATGAAAAGAAGAAAAATAGAGAGGCCAACACACATCGCCTTTTCATAACCGTGGAGTGCCCAGAGGGGTGTGTCTGACGACAACGGGGCCCCAGGGCCCGCAGTACCCGAGTCACAGTACCTTCTGCTGGAGCTCCTTCTTAACAGTTGCTTTCTCAATAGAGGCTTGTCGGTAGGCTTCGAAGGCTTTGTTGAGCGGGTCTCCAATATTCCTCTCCATACCTTACGCTTCAGTACCATTACTGACATAGCAGACATGAGTCCTGAGTCCACAGACAGGAACCGTTATTGTAACAGGGGAAGAATTAGACAGCCTTTCTATTTTAACATTAAAGAAATGCCCAAGGTTACTCTATTCTGCTGTTAAGGTCCTTTAGCTTTCTTGACTATGCGTTACCAGATAAAATTAGACAGAAAAATGAAAAAGAATTGTTTTTGTAATACTGAAGCTGCTGAGCATACAAAACAAAAGTAAAATATTGTGCACTTGAACAAATCCACTCTTTACAAATATGGCCTGACTTTGGCTCCCCTTTGTTTTAAAATTATTTTTATCACTATTTTTGAATACAACCCAACCCAAAGCCAGCTATGACCATAATTCACTTCTTTTCATTATATTTCCAGTCCAACTGTAAGAAAGCCACAATAATAAAGCATCTATACTCAGTCCAGAAAAAATACATTATGAATGCATACATGTGAAACAAAACACACCATGTTCTTATAACTTAATCTTACGTGTTATCACTAATAATCTAGTTGTTAATAATAGCAACAACAATGCAGTTATGCTGCTATAAGGCACACCATAAACACAGCAGATTATTCATCAAATTAAACATAGGAAAGAATTTTAAAATTCCTAAAAACCTGGATCGCATTCTTTAAGACCAGTTGTTCTTCAAAAATAAAATCCTCTGTAGGTCTACAGCTATTTTGAGATGTTGTGATTTTTGTTTTTTCACTAAGTTGATAAATTTGCTGTAATGTATAAAGCTGTAATATAGGCTCGTATAGGTCAGCTTTTTTGAAATGGCACTACCCTGACAGCTCAGTGATAAATAGCACATAAAAACTGAAAATGATGAAATAATTAGAAATACTGACATTTTATTAAGGCTTTCTATAGAGACTTTGTATTTAGTTCATGGTATATAGTGAGACATTTTTCAGGACACTTAACATGCATCAAACAAGTCAAACTAAACAAATTCAGCCATTGCCAAACCTTATCAGTTATTTATGTGAGCACATGTTCAAATCAATTCTGTAAGAACTGGGTTGAGGTATTTTACATTACATATTCACAATATGATCTGGGCCTCCCCAAATATTAAATCTAAGTTCTCCAATCTGACCTTCAGAATCTAAAATATCATGTCGTAATGTCTTCTGCTTCACTTTAGCGGGTTACTTTACCAGCTTCATACACTGTTTACCGGCCAAGCTGTGATAATAGTCTAAAATCTATACAGCTCTGTTCATATACAGTTACACATGATGTGATAATGACATAATTAACTGCATTTCATATCGAACATTAATCTGAAAGAGATGTAATGTTTAGTTTATGAGCTGTACACTTGGAATAATGGGTAAGTTAACAGAAAGGCTAAAATAATTGAAAATCTAAAGCAAAATTGGATATTAAAAACTGAAACTTTTGAAGAAATTTTACCTTAGAAGATATAAGCAAATATACATTTATAATGTTGCTTTGGCACAAACAAACGTGCAACTTAGATTGTTTAAAAGTCATTAAATACCTATGGATAAAGGCAACGTGTACCAGGCTGGCTGCAATACATGTTTTTGAGGGATTCTTTAAAAAAAAAAATAAAATCACCTCGTGACTTGTGTTATTCAGTTAAAAACACACTGGGGTGAAGAAGTGCTTATAAACAGAAGGCGATACAAATGCTATAATTTCTCCTGGGCCGCACTGTGTGTAATCCAACACCAAAGCAATTTAAGAGAATGCCCTTTAAATGCAAAGTAAATTATATATATATAAAAAAAACTGTTTCTAAGTGTCAAAAGGGCAACCAATTAAGGCAACTTAACAGAATGCATGATAATATAATATTAATTATTTCAACGTGATTCTGAGCGATCATACTTAATTATGTCTTAATAATTATTCAAGAAGATAAATATATCCCTGAGTAAAAACTGTACCAGGAAGCAACTCGGCGATTCAGATCAACAACATATTTAATATTAAGAAATATGGTTACAAGAAGATAAGGAAAGTCGAGAGAAATACATCAAGTATATTAATCACTGACCTCTGTCTAGGCATCCTCAAAAATGAAAATTTTATTTCCGAAACACTGACTATATATGCTGTAGGCACAAGTAGGCCTGTTTTCAATGGCTATACATTGTAGCGATGGCAGGCTGATTAGTTAACTTACACAGCTGACTTAAAGAATTCCGGTCATCACTACGAGTACTGCCTTGAGCATGATTACCGATACCCTTTCTATAGCTGGCAAAAAATGTGGCCGTGCTGTTGACATTTCTGACATTTCTACCCACTACACTGTTACAACAGCGAGCGGCATCGAGAAGGATCAACAGAAGCTGCGAGTCGTTTAAAGCTGGCGACAGTAAAAACCGAGGCTACCTTACCTTAACTCGAAAACGCTCGAAACGACCTACATTTAGAAAGGGGGCCCTTTTCACAGCCGATACGCCGTTTTTATTCGTGAAGGAAAAGCTCTCTACAGCAGACAGGAGAGGAAGCGGCTCCTTTCGTGCAAATGTACATTTTGCGTGTTTAATAAAGCGTTGGGAACTTCCCACGGGGAATCCCCCCTGCGCCTCTGACTTCCGCCTCGACGCAGCTGAACCAATCGTCGTTTCAGGCGCCCGTAGTCTCAGCATAGACATCTGCATACACATTATATTTCTATACAAGTCTAACCGAACGTTTGATAAACACTTGACTAGTAGGGGTGTCGCATGCACGAAGATGGTATCTGTCGAGTGGTCATATTACACAGTATATACCTGCCACAAGATATCTGATCTACATGAGTACTGAGTAAATGAACTGGCGTACGTAGATATGTGCGTATGCGAATATAAATATACGCACACATACATACAGACAGCAAGAATACAGACAAATCTCACTGGAAAGCAAGTGACCCGACAGTTTTTAGGGGTTATTTACGGTCGTATGCACTGAGGTGAAGAATATAAGTACTGTTTAATCACCGGGACCTGAGTACTGTACAGTATTTGGTCCTGCATATGGATGTTGGAATGACAATAAAAGACTCTTGATCCTTGGTTAACGTTAAAAACGTAAAGTGGTTTTGCGGTAGATGATTCTCTTTGCTTAGTGATAATCATCCAACATCTGTTATATAATAACGACGCGTAATATACTAATAAATAGTTCATTTAGCCAGTATTGGACATTCTAAAGCGCTCAACGTGGAAAAAAAAAGAAGTTTAACGTGGCTTATTGTACCAAAGCAACAACTTAGGAAAATCAAACTTAATTTTCATAGTACTTTAATGGCCATAAACACCATTTGTTGCGATTTCGTTTTTGAACGTCCGGCCCATATTGTGAGAACAGTTGTAAGATGTTTTTATATCTTCAATACCGATCTTCTTTGTGGGTATTTGTCTGTGAAAATTAATTATAAATAAATAATGACTATAATAAACACTTCCCTCGTAAGACTTGACAAATTGTTGAGAAACTGTCCGTGTCCTTAAAGCACATTTAAGTTGACTTTTTCCCAATAATGAAAAAAAAATAATCACGTCTTAGATTAAATTTGTACGAGGCGGAGTAGGATGCCTAGTTCAAGTAGGTGTATGGGCAAGCAGTCGGTGTATTCTGTGTACAGTGGACATCCCTCTAGCAGGTGTTCGGTCCATCTTCTGTCAAATGTTCCATGAAATGCTTAATTAATCTTTCGGGAGTTGACATGACGGGAGTTTTTGAAATGTCATTTTTAATAATCCAAGCAGATGTGCCCAAAGAGGTCACGCTTTTTCCTCTAAATAAAGGACATTTTCTTCGATTTACAGAAATACGTGTAGCTTTTAGAGCAGAAATAGTAACCATTTACAATTTAATTACCTACATTTTCGTGCCATCTGTCATAAATTGCAGATTTTTTGTTAGCGTATGAACAGTATACCTTTTGTTCAGCCGTATATAACCGCTGTTTTTAAATTGTGATGGAGTCTAAGGCTGTATGTATGTCACTAAAAGTTGCATAATTTTGAATGAATACTTATTAAACAGTAATATTGGATAACATCAATTGCAGACAACTGAGAGATAATGATGCTCAAATGTATTAGACCTTAAGGTGGTTAAATCCGACACTCTATGATTGAGTGAATTGTAACGCCAGTTATAATTCTTATATTAGCTTTTAAATTGATCTGATTGTAGTCAGTTGAACTGTCACGCAAATACCACTAGGTGGCAGCTATAGGTAAAGGAAAAAACAACGTTAATATACGAACATCATATGGAGTTGAAAGTACGTCGATTTTTACCCAGTCGCAGCCAAAGATGTTCACTTTCTGAGCAATCCATGGGGAAATAATCACTTGTTTTTAAAATGTATTTATACTAATGTCTGTTTGTATCAATAACAGGTTATCCACAGAATTTTTAACGTGAAAACTATGCGTAAAAATGCTCCATAAACTGGCGGTTCAAAGATACATTGTTGCTTTTCTCTCAAATGATTGACTCTGCTCGCTTCTTTTTCGAAACAATCTCTCCCTGTGAGGGAAATAGCACCTCAGACATCACATAGATGTGCTTGTAGTGTAAACACACTTCTCTGCCCCCCTTAAGGAATGTAGCAAAACATGAGAGGTGTAACTTCAGTCAAAAGGCGGCAGTTTGTTGCACACATAAGGTGCACTGCTTTCTGGTACTGCTGAAGGACGTGTATGAGAAAGGTCAGTTTGCAGGACTAACATGGTACGCATTAGCTAAAGTTTAACAAACGCTTTAAAAATTGAAATACTGCTGTTTGTTAGATATCACATCATATTGCAGGCCTGCTGGATGCCTTCAGAGTTTTCTCATAAAACAAAAGCCACATGTTAAAAATGTTGAATCTCACAGAAGCTTTCCCAGAGAATCAGCTTGGTAGCTGGGTCACAGGCCTGCCCCTTTGTTTTGTTTTTTTTCTGGTGTGGTACAAACCTGGAATTACTCGAGTCCGGATGTCGCACACTCTGGATTTTTGCTTGTTGAATGCCTGCTGCTGAAAACATAAATGCTTAAATAAAGTCATACTTAGTCATACCAGCATTAATTAAAGAAATATATAATTTTTACAAAAGGGGTCAAAGTGGCTCAGGGGGCAGCATTTTTGCCTCAGCCCTCCAGGGTTAGGTATTCGAATCTCACCTATGCTCTGTGTTTGTTAAGATACGAGATCTTCGTGGGTTTCTTTTGGACATACTCTTGCAGTCCAACGATGTCCAATTAGACTATTTGCTATTTATAAATCACTCATAGTATGTGCCCTGTGTTAGGCTGACATCCCATCCAGGGTGTACCACAGGATAAATATTTAGAACATGGACGGATGATGCGTGCATAGAACTGCAAAATCTACAATATAATTTAAATAGGATTATATGTTATTGTTATTTATCGATATATTATTTATAATTTATTCAATTATGCATTTTTACTTCGCTTATCCAACTGAAAGTTGCAGTGTGTGTGTTTGTTTTATTAAAAAACATGTAATGTAATATGTGCATAGATGCATCACTAAATATGAGCTGTAATCTCAGGCTCATATGTAGATGTTTGAATGGTCAGAAGTAGGTTTTCTTACTAAGACAGAATCTACCACAGCATATCTTGCTTAGAGCACGTCATGATTACAGCACGTCATTTTTAAAGCACATCTTGCTTACAGCACGTCATGATTACTGCACGTCATGATTACAGCACGTCATTCTTAAAGCACATCTTGCTTACAGCACGTCATTCTTAAAGCACATCATTCTTAAAGCACATCTTGCTTACAGCACGTCATGATTACAGCACGTCATTCTTAAAGCACATCATTCTTAAAGCACATCTTGCTTACAGCACATCATGATTACAGCACGTCATTCTTAAAGCACATCTTGCTTACAGCGCGTCATGATTACAGCACGTCATTCTTAAAGCACATCTTGCTTACAGCGCGTCATGATTACAGCACGTCATTCTTAAAGC
>JAACJT020000001.1:32305879-32359919 GCA_009936485.2 Gymnarchus niloticus | reverse complement strand
ACATCTTGCTTACAGCACATCAATGCTTTGCTCACTTTACATTCTCTTCACGCAAATAAAATGCTATTTAAACAGTCACACTGATGCATTTTTAATTTAACAGCTAAAGTTGCTCATAACAAAAGGATTGTTTAAATTTACTAACATGCTTTTGGTGTACATTATTGTTTGTTACATTAGTTGCAAGACTATCATTATACTGTATATGTATCATGTATATGTACTGTAGTATGTCAAACATTAAAGTAAAATAAATTAACTCTGTGCAAATATAAACAGTCTGTTTCTTTTGATTAAATGGCTATTAAGGCTATAACACGTCAGGTGAGTGAGCTGTTAGCCTAACTTACCCTAGAGTCATTATTATGATTGGTGCTATTATTAGAATTTGTTTAGTATGCTTTAGTTTCGGCCTCACAGCCAATCTGTTTACTTTATACAAGTGAGTGTTTACTGCAGCAGTTCGGATTTAGGGTAGAGGAACAGCAAAGGGGCCAGTGTTGTATCTGAAGCCAGAAACCATGACACTGAGTCCAGCTCCATCAGCCATATATAAATTGCTCTATTTTTATCTGAAAAATGCGAAGGCGGAGTTCATCTTTAGTTTTGAGTCTGTCTATCATTGATGATTGGGTGTCCAGTTGTCATGGAAGACAGCTTTTCAAAAACTTTGAGATTCAGGGGGTCTGCATGCCCGTCTCTGTAAAACAATTATTGTCAGAATGAATAATGGTGTCAGGAAAACCCTGTAGCTGGTCTGTTCGACCATCCTTGTGGTCCACTTACCCTGTGTTTTGGGACAGATTTAAAGATGGTCAGCAGCATGCTAACAAAATGCAGACTGACTAGATTGCTCCAGGGTCACAATCCTAAAAAAATCTGAAATTTTGTTGGTGAGAGAGCTGGACCTAAACTGTCAGTGAAACTTTCATAAATGCAAACGCATCAAGATCTTACACTGGTTTGGATAAAGTTTTTATCTATTTAAGAAAATAATAGGTCAAAAATGGACAACCAGTCAAGTTTTTTGTTAAAATTTAGGAGCTATATGAGTTAAAGATTTTGATTTGCTGCTCTGCCCAGAGTTATATGAATAAAGGATTTTGATTCGCTACTCAGCCAGGAGTTATACGAATAAAGGATTTTGATTCACTACTCAGCCCTGAGCTATACGAATAGAGGATTTTGATTCGCTACTCAGCCTGGAGCTATTCTGTATGAATAAAGCATGTTGATTTGCTGCTCAGCCCAGAGCTATACACATACATGATTTCTTTTTTTGCTGCTTAGCCGACAGCAATAAGAATAAAAGATTTTTATTTGCCGCACAGCCCAAAGGAATAAGAATAAAAGATTTTTCTTGGGTGCTCAGTCTAGTATGCAAAGTTATTTCCTTACACCAGATGCTGGTCTTTTGTTTCTGAGAGGCTAAGCTCTTTGTTACCAGGACATCCATGGGTTTCCCAGCATTTCACTGATGACTGTCATCAGCCAGTTGGAATAAAACACAAGCATTTATATACATCATTTATATATACAGTATCGCTATGTACATACTATATGTATATGGGCAGGCTGGTAGGAGGGGGAATTTGATTCATTTGCATTTGTTGCTAATGTGTTTAAACCTCGGTTTTTAAAAACAGAATTACAGATAAAATGTGTATGAACAGGAATACAGTAAGCATGCTGCATCTCATGAAGCTGTGGATTTTCTCCTCTAGCTTTCCAAAGATTTATTAATTTTTGCATTTATCATCTTAAGCAGACGGCATACTGAAGAGTTGTTTAAAATAACATGCAAAAGAGATGCAAACTCCCCTTCCTAACGATGGTCTCAGGAAGGGTCACTCGTTTAGTGTCCACTTTATTAGGCAAAGCTAGATAGTACCAGGTAGAACCCAAAACTGCCTCCAGAAATGCTTCAAGGGCAGGTGAGCTGCGCATTCAGAGGATCCTTTCTGCACACCACTGTTATTCTCGTGCTTGTGTCCTTTATGCTTATCATAGCTTTAATAAGGCTTCCTAGTCATTCAATTGCTTAACTGAATAGCAAGTAAATCTCTCAGCCCTGTCTGTATACCGTATGTGCTTTATGCTGCACTTGGTTAGTTGCAGCTGTATGGTTTGCTGTTTGAAGCAGCTATCCAGTAGCAATTCTACTGTATGTACCATATAAATTGGCCAGCCAGTGTAAAATGCAAATATATACATAGAGCAATAAATGTATCCCAATGCAAACATTTGAACAATTTTAACCCTTTCATGTATGGTGCTTTTTAATCCTGTAAGAAGAGTAGAAAAGCATGAAAAAATGTTGCCTTGGCTAGTCATATTTCATGCCTGAGAGAGTTAATATGAGATGACCATTATAATTCAGGGAGTTAATAGGAAAAGATGATTTTCAGTTATATGTTTATAATTCTGTTTTTAGGCAAAGCAAACAGTGTGTTTAATGATATGGTGATCTCTGTTTCTGGAAAACTATAGAATATCTCAGCAAATGGAAGAGGTATGACTCAGATGACCCCCATAGTCTGGTCTCCATCGTCACGTGCAGCTCTGTCTGAAAGGAAAACGTTGCTTCCAGCATACACAGATGCAGTCGTTTAAAATGCGCATCCGCAGAGGCACATCCTATCATCTTACCTAGGTGTCTGTACAGAAACACTTCAGCATATACCAACAACCGGAATGCCTAAGCGGAAACCTCGGCACAGAAAAGTGAGTGTGAGTCTAATTATAATAGACCATAAACAAACTGCTCCGCCCATTTTTGACCCTTTAACCTTGTCAATTTAACTTAAAACATCAGTACGGATTTGTCAGCAAATAATAAGAGTATAATAACATATTGATAAATAGCCCTCTATTACTTTGATTTTCCCATGCAACTGGTGGCAGAAAAGAGTGAGTAACCATCCAATCAGGTCAGCTCTGCCCAAGAACGGGGGAGGGGCATGTCACATGGATAGACGTCTGGTAGGCCTCAAGATGAATGACATCGGATAAAAATGAGAGGACATTCTTTGTCTTCCTCAAACGAATAGTTCAGAATTGTCAATCCCCAATAAATCATCATGAGAGGCTGGTACAGCAGAGCAGCCTGAAAACAAATTGAAATATTGCTTTCACATTTGCATATCTCCTCTGACCTTCTCACTTGCAGTATGCTGAGAAGGTAACTCATGGGGCATGTATCTCAATTTCTCTAGCTGGCAAATGATTCGAGGGGTTGTGTTAAAGGTGTGAAAAAAACATTCTGGCTCCTTTAAGTGTATAATGATGACATTGAAGATATACTGATATGATCTTTGGAAACACATAACATTTCTTGCATTTTCCCAGAGTTTCGTAAGCTAACCACACCATGGCAACCGTAGCCCTGGAAAAGGGAACACTTTGCGGCTAATGACATAACTGACAGCAGAAAGGGTATTTCCTGAACTAACTGATTTCTGTTTCATTAGTCTGCCTAAAATCTATTCATGTAGCCCTCCGTGAGAGAATGGAGGAACTGTGAATATCTCCTCCCCAGTTCTCTGCAATTATACTTAAGAAGAAACCTGATTTAGACAAAAAGCAAAACAAAAAAAAATTGAAGAGCAAAACGACTTGTATCATGAACGTAAATGGCCGACACATTAGCGGGGATGTCCCACACGGGGAATTTTCCCTACTTCTGTTTTTGCGGGCCACTTCGAAAAAGAGACGGAGTGTAACGACTAACCCAGCTTCATGCTCTGATATATCGCTAGCTTAGTTTTCCACAGATGAACTAAAATGCATGTTACATTATACAACAGACTGCATCGTAATGATTGTTCTTATAAAGCACAGTCATGCCGTTTTGAAGAGGCAAATTTCTAAATTATGTCAGGAACATTCCAGTTGTGTTTAATCAAAATGAAGTATCATAACTATCTAATTATGTATTAGGAAGTGCTTATATTTGCTGCCAGCAACAGAAGGACACTTAGTGTTAAAAACCATCACTCAACTTTACTTTTAAGATCCCTTGTCTCTTCGGATACAGGCCAAGGATCACCTAGACTGCCTGGACCTTCAGCTTTCCAATAGGTGGCCAGGGCTTCTGAACCTTCTAGCACCTCTGTGTTTTATAACCCATAAGGGTGGGGGTTTATTATGCATGTAATTCTCACACTTCATAAAGGGCTGACATTATCCATTTCCAGGATATTCTCCAGGACGAATACAAGACATCGATCATATTTTCTTATAAGCACTTTCTGCATTTATAAAATTGTTCATCAGCACCTGAGAGAATGAATGGTATTTTATATATAGAACATGCAGTAAACCTGTTTTTTGTAAACTGAAGTCTGTATGACAATACAGTATGTCTAGTTTTCTATAATAGGCCTACCTTTAGCAACATTACTGTAATTATTGCTACCCTTTTATGCTTTTAAGTCTTACTAAAATATAAAGCTGTATTTCTTGCTGAAGTAATTGATGGTTTTTTTATACACTAATTCAAGGAGCCTCTGAGGACTTGAAATAGTCGACCTCAGATTAAGAGAGTATTTATCTTACCCATCTAGCTACCTGACAACTTCATAGGTACCTTACAAATGTAGTTTTATATGTACCTGTATGCAAATTCTGGACACAGTGAACAGATAGACACTTTTTCTCAGAAATGCCCAATATTCTCAAAAATCCAGTTGGATCTTCTGTTTAATAATACAGTAGGTAACACGTTATTTTTTCTAGAATATATTAAGTATAATGCCTTCACTCCGAGTGTGTGAAGTCTGGAGTGTTCTCCCCATGTCAAGTAGGTTTTCTCCAGGTTTTCCTGTGTCATTCTGCAGCACAGGACATGCGGTTAGGCTAATTACGGTCTCTAAATTATCCATAAAGGATGATTCTGCACGTGAGTGTGTGCATTGACGTGCCCTGTAATAGACTGACATCCTGTCCAGACTATAACCCAACCTTGTACATTTTGCTGTAAGGGATTGCCCTCACTTGCAACCCTAACCAGGATAAATGATTAGAAAATGAATCAATGGATTGACTACAACAGGTTGCTAGCTCTCAGTTTTCTGGCACAAAGCAAGATGCCAGATAATCGCTAAGTGAAATCTCCCTTGTTTGCAAACTCGGTTTTTAATGTATGAACATGATTAGGACCCAACAACACACATTTATCCAAATGCTGTTTCTGGGCCTCACAGGCGTGCAGAATGGGAAACAGAACCAGGATAATCAGCTCAAGGCAGCTGTGTACTGGGGGGAGTTTGCCCATTCTTCCTATCAAGCCCATGCCAAGCCAAACAGGCCCAACTCCTGCTACCAGCCAGCCACGAAGCATACTTTCATTCCTCATCCCCAAAATATTGACCTCAGCTGTTTCCAATCAAGCCACTCCTTTTAAGTACCTCCAGTTCCCTTCCCTCATTGCAAGGTATTGAGTGTTGTGCTATTACTGAGTGGATCATTCACTGATAGGTTACTTGTGTATGATCCCTGCCAAATCGCTGTCTTTCCCATTTACCTTTGGATTTGTTTTATGTGCTGACCTCCCTGTTCTGGATTTTGACCATATTAGCTGTGACCATGAGTATATTTTTGGATAGCCTTTGGAAATCTTCTGCTTCAGTTGTGATCCTGCTTGTTTGGATCCTGTTTGTGTCAGCTTGCTCTGGGATCTCTCTTGTCCCCCTGCATTCCAGATGCATGTGCTTTAGGTAGATCGATGTCTCAAAATTGCCCATAATTCGTAACTGTGTGTGTTCTCTGTGATAGACTGGTATCCCATCAAAGGTATCCCCTGTCTCGGGCCCTGTGCTTCCAGAGATGGTCCCACTGTAATAATGGGCTGGACGAGTTCGTATGGAAAATGGATGGAAACTGGGAAGTCTCTCTTGATGATGGACACAGAAAACATGATCAGTTGGACTGAATCATCCATTGGTGGTTCAGTGGATGGTTTCATTCTAGAAATAGAATGTAAGTTAATTCCCACATCTGTATGTTTAGCAGTCACCACTTAAGGTCTGTATACTTCATAGTCATTAACAGCTCTGCCACCTACTGTCCCACACTGTCACTGCTACTTTAAACTGAACTTTATTTTAGTATTTCAAACATTAAACACTGCATTCAGTCCTAGAAGGTGTTCCCCAGCCTTATTTATGTATGCATTAAATGATACATAATTACTTATGGGTTATTATTAATGAAACCAGAAATTGATGCTGTATTTTGAGTAATGAATCACAGTAATATGCAGAAAACTCTGTGGTCAAGAGAAGCCAACACAATTGTTCTACCATCATGAGAGTAGTAATCTATCCATGCAGATTTGAATGGCAGCTGGAATCTTTAACTTTTGCTATAAACCCTCTCTGGCTAAATTATAAAAGAGAGTCTACCAGATATATAATAGAGTTCTTGAAAATAGTCACTTGCTATTGAAAATAATAGCAAGTAAATGGAGTTTTCAACCATTAGCTGAAAAACCCAAATAGTATTACTACAGCACAGAAGGATGAAATTGTTGTTTCAATGAAGTAATGTTTTGATGATCTTAACCTATTCAGTACTTTGATGTACCGTGGGAGAGCTAAATATTGATTTAGTTGTCAAAGTCAAATCATTTAATGCTGGTATATCTTCCTTCAGTTCACAAGAGAAAAAAATTCACAATACTATTGATTTCCTAAATTGCGTAAAAGTTGCGTTTCGGAAGGACTCGGTGATTCTATGTTATCATGCCACTGAAAGCCTTGTTTAATGTCATCCTAAAAAGTTTTCATTAAAAATTGTTTTAGCTAACAAAAGCAGAATTGCCAGCTTGACCCTGTTCTTTGGCGTTTAAGAGTACAGATTCCCAGATTAGTATGGCCACAGACAAAATTGTGTCCTGGAATGGTGCCTTCCCATCACTTGGGATCTTCTCACCCCACAGAGTGTAAATCCCACAATGTGTGAAGCCCCAACAACCATAAATGGTACCCCGTGTGCTGCCTAAGTTGGGGGGGGGTCCTATGTTATTTTTACAGCTGGTGGTCTGCACAGCCTAGCCAGAGCATTTTCAAAAAAAAAAAAAAAAAACAAAAATGAGAGATTTCAGATGAGAAGGCTGATAAGCATGCCTCTGAATTTGGAGAGGGACATGGTGTTCCCATATACAGGAACATCCACGTTGTTTGATCTACATCCCGCCCCCCGCCCCCATCCTGGCAGGCCCTCCCCACGCTGGGTGCGGCGCTATCGCGGCCATCTGTTTGTACGCTCCATCTCGGCTCCCATGCATCTGCTGAAGTGCTGAGGTCCTTCCTGCCCGCCCACCTACTACACTTCCAACAAAAAAAACCAAGGTCATTGTGCCACTGCCGGTTGTACAAATACCTTGTTTTTTCTTTTTTTTTTGCTATTCACACTGCAGACACAGGTCTTTCAGAAAGCCGTAACCAAACAGGCACCTAGCTGAAGCACCTGCAAAGAAACCTCGCTCAATTTTGACTGAGATCGAGAAGCAGGAGAATGAAACAGACCTAAATTCCTGCATGGGGGGTATGGGAGGGAATTAAAAAACACATGTAAAGTCTGTAAATCAGTTTTTAAAGGTACAGCAACCCTGCCATTCAGCTATAATGAAATACCATGTTGGGGAGTTTAACGTGATATGGCCACAAAACTGTCGTCAAGTAGAAATACTGAGACACGAAGGCAATGCCTCCCCCCATTGAGGCCTTAGGTAAGGGAGTGCCTCCCCCCCATTAATGATGCTAGAGGTAAGGCAGTGCCTCCCCCCCATTAATGATGCTAGAGGTAAGGCAGTGCCTCCCCCCCATTAATGATGCTAGCGGTAAGGCAGTGCCTCCCCCCCATTAATGATGCTAGCGGTAAGGCAGTGCCTCCCCCCTATTAATGAAGTTGGAGGTAAGGCAGTGCATCCCTCTCATTAATGAGGTTGGAGATAAGGCAGTGCCTCCTTCCCATTAATGAAGTTGGAGGTAAGGCAGTGCCTCCCTCTCATTAATGAGGTTGGAGATAAGGCAGTGCCTCCCTCCCATTAATGAGGTTGGAGATAAGGCAGTGCCTCCCCCCCATTAATGAGGTTGGAGATAAGTGAATGGCTCTGCACTGCATGGCAGAATCCACCCCCCCCAGTGGGTGTCATTAGACAAAACAGGAGTAAGATTTATTATCCACACCCAAGGAACGGTCAAAGGATCACAGATCTCCCTCTTTGCCAAAGTTGTGAAGTGACCACTGTGTTAAGCTACAGAATGTGTTGTCACCCTGCCCCCCTGTTTTTATATGTACTAATTCTTTGCATTTTTTAATAACTACAGCCACTGTGTTTGATGCATATCCATCATTGTAACAGCATTGAAATCACTATAGAATGATTCTGATAATTATATAATCTGTATATAGCATTTGTGCTTTGCACATTTTTCATAAGCCTCTCAATCAGCTATAATACATAACAAACATTTCTGCATATTATTCGTACAAGAGATATCTGTTACTGTTACGATTCTGCATTGCATCCAAAATGCTGTGCATTAAAATTTTTTTTCAGTTAAATATTTGGTCTTGACATGGTCATTCAGAATTGCCTACATCATCTCGTTCCACCCAGATAAATGCGTGACTTTACAGATATGAGCTGACTTTATTTTGGTTTATAAACAAGGGCTGAAGTAATTTTTTGGCAGTAGAACTCCAACGGGGGCCTGCATGAACAGACTTGGTACTCAAATGAAGAAGTTTCCACCTTTCGTTATGCAGAATAAGCATGTATTTGGCCAGTTATGACAGAACAACCTCACAAGTTATGATTTTTGTGCCACACGCATACTTGTCTACCACGTATGCCAACTTCAGTTTAAATCCCAAAGCTTACAGACTCACACTAGTCTGATGTCAGAGGTGGAACATTCTGGAAGGTGGCTAGAGCAAGCTGGCAGATCCTGGCACTTCACATTTCTCCCACGTCTCCAAAAGCCGGCAACGTAAACAAACCCCTGTAGGTCCATGCCGATGAAAGACTTGGCCAGGGGTGGAGGCGGGCTGCAGATACGAGCCCAGGCATCCAAGGTTTGGGGGTTGGAGTGGGAAGGGGATGGATGAGCCTGAAGAAATAAAGAAAGAAAAACTCCTACATTGTAGTATTGTGTTTCAGGACCCTGAAAAAGAGGGAGGGCAAAAATTCCCTGATGATGCATAATACATCATCCAATTTCGGACACATGGATGGTGCACCCACCCAGGTTTATTCTTTTATTTTCCATTCCCAGTGTTAAAAGGAAAATGAGAATTGCTTCAGAATGTTAGTTTCTAAGATCTGTCTTAATCTTTCAGTGACTGATTACAGGCCACCCTGGGACTTTTTTTCTCCGTAGGGATTAATGAATCTTTAAAAACATTTTTAATAGCTGAAAAACACCTCTCTGGTGCTTTAAAGTGTCCTTACCACTGCACATCCAACATGTGGCCATATTTGATGGGTGGAGTGGTCGGAAAAAGCCTGACAGCTGACAGGAAATAGGAGTACCAACCAAATGCTTCGGGGTGAAGGGTGCTGATGTTATTTTAGCCGGTTCCTGTGGTTACACCTTAGGGAAAGGGTGGAAGTCACAATGTCAAGGGGTGGATTGATGATTGACAGCAGGGAGAACCTCTCATCTCCCGAGATTATTCCCTGTCTTTATACATCACACGGCAACACTTGTTTCAGATTAACAAATGTGCAGTAACTTATAATTACATCATGACTAAAGAGATTTCAATGATGTCTCATTTTTGTTTTCTTTTAAACTGGTCAACCTGTTAAAATATAAAATATAATGCATTAATAGTAATGCAAAGTCATGGCATCATGTGTCGTATTAATAAAAAAGATCAGATTGTTAAATCTGAGTTAACTATTTTCAAAACTGACATGAACACTGGAGGTTATGTTCATAAATCAGAGAAAAGGATAGATTTTTATGGCCAACAAATGAATTCTCAGTGCTTCTTTCAACTGGCTGAGTGAAATTTCCCAAATTTGCAGCGTTAGCTGGATGTAATCCAAATACATCCAGCCAATGGTGTTCAGCTTCACGCTGAGATGGCATGATCTCCAACTGAGCACCCACTATAGGAAGCAGTAAGGATGATTTAACATCTTTGATGAGGACCAGCCTCAGACTTGTCTGATCATATGAATTTCTGCTTTAAATTTTCCATCAGCAAAGAACAATTTTGCTAAAAAAAATATTTTTTTCCTTCTGCTCTCCAGCAGTGAACTCACTTGTGTTTCATCCATCCATACATCCATCCGTTTTTCAAACCACTTGTGCATGGTATCACTGGGGCCTGGAGCCAACAGCACAACACACCAGTGTTCCAAATTCCATAATTTTAAAAAAGCAGAAACTTTAATAGACATCACAAATCACAATCAGTTTGAACTGCCAACCACTGGGTTACTTAACCACAATTTTTATCCACAGTTACACTGAATTTTATCTGGAATGTTTCACTGGAGCAATTTAGGTCAAACTTCTCATTCAACAGTTCAGTGGAAAAGGTCCCACTGATGTAATGAATCAACGACCTTGGAGTTTTAAGTATTTGTATTTAAGCATTAGACTACCTTTTGCCCTTAGGGGTGGGGGGGTATTACTCAGACCAAAGCAGATCAGTATATGCAGAGGTCTATGAACAGGATGAAATTGAGCTTATGGATGTCTCAGCAGGGGATGGAAGGAATCATACTTCAAAATGTACAATGGGCAAGGAGTGAACAGTTATATCACATGAACAAGATAATTGAGAGAAACAATACAAATTGGAATGCAACACATTTAACTGTCGGGCAGAAGTTTAATCCCTTACAAAAATCATGCCATTCATAAATTCGTGGGCAAGCATTGCATTTATTACATTTGCTGACCAAGAGTAGCTCAGAGGCCATTGACACAGGTGGACATTTTAGTGGAGTTATTCCGGTACAACAATAGGGTTCCTTGTATGATTTAAGAGGACACCCTAGACAGAAGTACCACAAAAGGGTTCTTCGTATGATTTAAGCCGACAGCCTAGATAGAAGTACCACAATGGGGTCCTTCGTATGATTTAAATGGACTGTCTAGATAGGAGTACCACAATGGGGTTCTTCGTATGATTTAAATGGACTGTCTAGATAGAAGTACCACAATGGAGTTCTTCGTATGATTTAAGCCGACAGTCTAGATTGAAGTACTATAATGGGGTTCTTTGTACGATTTAAACCGACAGTTTAGATAGGAGTACCACAATAGGTTTCTTCGTATGATTTAAATGGACTGTCTAGATAGGAGTACCACAATGGAGTTCTTCGTATGATTTAAATGGACTGTCTAGATAGGAGTACCACAATAGGTTTCTTCGTATGATTTAAATGGACTGTCTAGATAGGAGTACCACAATGGAGTTCTTCGTATGATTTAAATGGACTGTCTAGATAGGAGTACCACAATGGAGTTCTTCGTATGATTTAAATGGACTGTCTAGATAAGAGTACCACAATGGAGTTCTTCGTATGATTTAAATGGACTGTCTAGATAGGAGTACCACAATGGAGTTCTTCATATGATTTAAATGGACTGTCTAGATAAAAGTACCATAATGGGGTTCTTCATATGATTTAAGCCAACAGCCTAGATAGAAGTAGCACAATAGGTTTCTTTGTATGATTTAAACCGACAGTCTAGATAGGAGTACCACAATGGGGTTCTTTGTACGATTTAAACCGACAGTCTAGATAGGAGTACCACAATGGGGTTCTTTGTACGATTTAAACCAACAGTCTAGATAGGAGTACCACAATGGGGTTCCTCGTATAATTGTAATGGACAGTCTAGATACAAGTCCATGTGCTTGAGCATTACACTGAAACACAGTGATCAACAATGTTGACACATTTCAAAACAGAAAGAGAAAATCCTGGATTTTTTCATTACTGAATACTCATCCATCCATTCATCCATCCATTTTCCATAACTGCTTATTCAGTTCAAATGTCACCATTCGGCTTATAGTAAGCACAGAACACAAGACAGGGGACACCCTGCACAGATTGTAAGTCCATCATAGAGCCCAGCCGCATACACACAGAATCACACAGCTCGGACACCTGTAGTACACAATTGTGTGTCAAAGTGTGCACACATTCCAGAAAAAACTTTACTGTGACTGATAGTTTTAATCCAAAAGACCACCGTTATGCAATAGTCACACAAACCCAGGAGTCAACACTATGACATGAGAGATAGGAATCCAGCAATGGCACAAAAAAGGGTGTCAATTGTGGGTCTGCATTTTAGCCCAAAGTAAAGTGCACATGGTTTTGGGGAGCTATTTTGCCCAGGCTTATTTCACCACCACCCCCTGGATGAATTTTCCCATTTGATGGATTCGCATGTCTTCTCCGTACAGCTGGAAGTGAGCAGTGGGACAAACAGAGTGCAGATAGTGAATGAATGGTGAAAGGAGGCATTGACCCTGTGACCCCAACCCATGTGTCATTCAAACGAAGGGAGAAAAATAGACTTCTGGTCTTCCCCAGTGCTGTAATATCAAAGTAGATCTTTCACATTGGCTGTTGTTCACTACCTTCTGGCACCTCAACACGGCAGCCACGGAGTTTTGGTATCTCTTGACTTACTTTTTTCAATTTGTGTGTCTTAAATAATCCATTCAAGACTACATACTCAAGAGACATGCTCCTGAATATTAACACATTGTGCAATACTGAGCTGTATCCTTCAATATTGGATACAGATTTTGTATAGTGCATTGTACAGTATATTGTTTTAATTTTGTTCTGTGCATGCAATGTAATGATTCACCAAAACAAATTCTTCTGGATGTCCTCAGAGAATCAAGTTGATTGATTCTACTAGCAGAAGATCACTCCAATTGTGTTGTGTTACCATGGAAAATCTTTGCAGAGTGCCAGAATATTGACATTACCATCTATCGTTCACTCATGAGGAGCCTGTCCCAGGAGGCACGAGGAACACACTTACCTACTGAGAACATGCAAACTCCACACACAGATGGGAAGTGGGAGTCAAACCCACCCTGGAGGTGTGAGCCAACTGTGCTAGCCATTGTGTTAACATGTTGAACTATAATCAAACTAGCAACAACATGTAATCTCCTTGCACTACATGATTCAAACACATGGAACAAGCAGCAGTGTGTAATCAAAGGTATTACATATTTCCACGTTATCATTTATACTTATACACTGTTTATGGCCTTTGATTTTTTGAGTGGTAAAGAATATTTAAAGGAATGCATTAATTATGTTTGTAGGTAAGGAGAGGATATGCATATCCTGGGGTGTGGTGAATTCATCTGACAAGCCAATTTGGTCACTTCAGCCATGACCTGTCATGATTATACAAGATCGGGGTCCATTTTTCCCATCTACCAGGACACACACGTAGAGTCCGCTGCTCCTTCCTGTTGTACCCCTTCCGAGACCCTTTCCTTTTTTCTGTTTCTTCCCTTCGTGCCATGGCTGAACCAACTGTCCTTTGTTTTTGTTCCTCTTCACCTTCTCATTGAGCCCATCTCTACTGAAGAAAGTCTTACAATCTGATCTTCAAAAAAAATAAAGAAAAATTATATTAGTCCTAACCACAGCAGTCTACCTCTGTGACAACCTCTGCCTCACCAAGCAGCACTTTGCAAACACCAGACATACAGGCAGATATGTGCTTACGTATTAATGCCCGTAGTTGCATGGAGGCATTAAAGGGCACACTGGAAAAGGTAACTCCCCCCACAGTGCTATTTGTTTACCTCCAGCATATCCTTGGCTTCTTCTCCAGGAACAGACCCAGCCCTTCCTCACTGGGAGTTGGGTATTTCCTGCTGCCTCCAACAGGAAGTTTTCATTGCTTGAGCCTCCCACTCATTGGACCAGGACTGAAAGTTAGGTGCCATTCTAACCTCGCCCCCAATAAATTATAGCCTTCTGCAACCACAGCTACACCACTGTGTGAACATACTTCTAACTGCACATCAGGGAATAAGCCTCATTAAGCCAAATACATACATTTAATGTACATTTTACGTATATGTACAAGGTATGTTTAGACATTAAATTTGAGGGAAGTTTTAACCCTTGACTTCCATGAGGGTTATAAACTGTCATGTGGCTTAATGGAAAAGCCTGAAGATCATTTCCTGTTGTCTGCAGCTAATCCCTGGAAGTCTTCACCTTCCCTGTTGCTATACTTGTCATCTTCTCCCCACAGTTCCTGTTTCCGCTCTGCTCTCCCATAAATATACTCTGGGATGATATCTACATTAAGGCCACGCTGGTGTGGATACAGCTGTGTAGCTAGGCCTGGGATGTAGTGCTTCATTTGTAAATGAAAAGGTGCTGGGGCTCATGGTGACCACATGGGGCGCTGTAATGACAGTTATATGGGCAAAAAGTAGTCAGATGTGTCGGTTCAGAACAACAAGACATGCTCTACAACCGCAAGTTTTATGTAAATTGTTTCTTTTCATTTGGTATCTATTTAAAATCATTGTAGGTGCCAATTTTGATGTGGGGGGTGGGGCACTCATAGGATTGAAAGTATGCTGGGATACCTTGAATGCAGTATAGTCCAGTATTCAGTAGCTGAGCTCACCAGCACATAGACTGTGTTCTATCTATTTGACTGATTTGTATCACAACATTAACACAAGGCACTAGAAACAGTTTCTGTACCCCTGGGGTGTTTCCTATGCTTTTTTTCTCCATAAAAATAACAGATTCACTTGGGTTTTGGTGGTAATGCAAACAATTAGGCAAGTGAGAAGGTTAAGTGGCTGAGAAAGATCCATCCATTCATCTTCTAACCATTTATCCTGGACAGGGTGGTGGAGGGTCTGTGAAAGATGTTTCTTTTTTGTATTTTTGGCTGACCCACCCCATATGGGATGGCAAACAGAACCATGTGACCTGGGAATGGGGACTTTTGACTGGGTGTGGGAGTGGTGACAGGTTTAATGGAAGAGTGAATGGGCAATGCTGTGGTTGCAGGTTTGATATCTACTCCTGGCTACCTGTAATGGCTCAATTAGCATTGCTGTGTATGCAATTTGATATCCACTCCTGGCTACCTGTAATGGCTCAGTGTGCATTGCTGTGGATACAGGTTTGATATCCACTCCTGGCTGCCTGTCTGGGTGAAGTTTGCATGTCCCCCCTCTCTTTCCTGTTGGATTCTTCTGTTCACGGTACTTTCCTCCCACAGCACAAAGTCAGGTGCTTACTATGGATTGCCGTCTAAGTATATTTAGTGCATGTGAATGTCCTATGGTGGACTGGAATTCTATCCAGCCTACACCCCGTGTGTCTTGGGATCCATACTTGTCCTGACCATGTACTGGATAAGGGGATGTGTGGGAAGACATCAAACAAACAAAGCAAAGCAAATCTAAGCTGTTTAGTGGTTATTGAAAAATAACATGGTCGCTCAGTGGGCAGTGCTGTTACCTTATACATCAGGGTGTGGGATTTTCTTGTTCTCATGCAGTCCAAAGACATGCTATCAGGTGAATTTGTACCCTGTGATCAACAGGAGTACCACTGCCTTGTGCCCTATGCTGCCAGGGATTAGCACTACCCCCTCATCACCCTGCCTGATTAAGAAGCTGGAAGATGGGTAGATAAAATATTAAAATGAGCAGGCTATTACACATTATGAAATGAGTTAACAACAAACACATGACTCATATAAGTATTAAAAGACTTGTAAATTGCACAAGACCCACATTTTCAACAGTGAACAGTATTGCATATTGTTGACAGCATTAAGCTTGAATCTAAATTGCTTGAGAGCTACAGGGTATCGGGTGTCTGGGTTGCAGACTAGGAGGAATTATCCATTATCCTTTCTATGACTCCTTATGAAAACTGGATTATTCATGCAATATACGGCACACAAGACGCATAGATTGAACAAGATTGGGTAAGATTAAAATTGCCAATATCTCTGTTGTAGAATGTGGTATGTTCAGTGATATCAAACTTTAAATTACTATCGTGCAGAAGGATCATTTGGTGAGCTTTGGCTTCTAAATCAATGGATATTTTGAGAGAGTTGATTTAAATATAAATATTACCTGCTACTGTTTTTTTAGATATGTAACCCTCCGCACCAGCCCTATTCCCAGTAATATTGTTACACCTTCATAAAGGACTTTATTAAAAACAAAGGGTTATTTTCGTGTTTATCTAATCTAATTAATCTAATCCCATGTTAAACCAACAGAGGTGCTACCGGATGGCGATTTGATGACTTTGGAATATTTGCTAAAACAAGATGAACATCCTGTCAACCTTGTTGACGCAGGATTAGTTTTTATATGTAAAGTAGATAAATGGTGATTTCCAACTGCACACGCGTCCTGCGACCGTGGGGCGTAAGCTGCCAAAGGGCTTGGTACACACTGGCGGGAGTGCGCTGGAGTCACTGCTGGGTCCCACAGAGTCTGGCACACGCGGGCACGCTAACGCGAAGTGGCCACTTTGCGAACCAGGATCTTGGCGTGTCACTGCGGCTCGCGTGTGCCCTCTGGTTTTGCCGCAGCTGGCTCTTGGGTGAAGTCTGGAACAGGGAACGAAGCAAAGAAACCGAAGGAAGGACCGGAGTAAGCTTCGGGTCCTGTGCAGTACTCTTTAATTCACAGCTTCATGGGAAAAGTGTGGAACAAACAGATGTACCAACAGTACTCTTACTGCTACCACCAATACCTGCCCGCTAAGGTAACACGGTCTTTTATAACCATCATGTTTGTAATTTGAAGTTGTTTCGGCACTGCTGATGTAATTGCTTGTTTTGTTATTGATTTACACAATATTTACCGCATTTTTTTGACGCATACGGGGAGGGGACGGTGATAGAATTATCGTTTCGATTATTACTTTTTTGTTTGGTTGTATTTAGTTACCTGTTCCTCAATTGATTATTTAGTTAGTTAGCCTAATTAGTTGGCATGTAGGTGGAACTCTACGGAACGGTACCCCGCGCAATCAGTTTTGTAAAAAACATAGTCTGCATTTTCGTGTTCAGACGGTTCACGCTGGCTGCTTTAGAGGTTGCTCTTCAGAAAGATGATATTTTTACATGACATTTCACATTTTAAAATATTAAACTAGTTCCTGTACAGAACGTTTGCCCGTCTTGTAATTCGTTGTCTCTTTAAATTCTTTTATGCGTAAACTCGTTTAGAAAACGTATTTTTGTTCAGAAAATACATTTTAGTTTATTTAGGCCACATTAATAATAATAATAAAAAAATTCTCGATGGTTATTTATATACCTTAATGGAATACTACTCACAGTTCACATAGTTCACATTTTGTGATTGTATCTGTCTATTGCGTTTCACACAAGCGCTTAGAAAGTTGAAGTTCATGGGAGGCAGCTTGTGAGATCGATTGCTGCGGCCTGACCAAGATAAATGACCTGTATTTTACCCTGCGTTCAGGAGGCTCTGAAAAGACGTGTGAAGTATAACCTACCGACGTTACAGATTGCAGCATAAATGTGAATGGGAGTGTTTAACATTTTGGGTTATTGAGGTAATGATTAAATATACGCATTTTAAAATGGTGAACTATACCGGATAAGATATCGGGTAGACTATTGTCGTGTAGTTACTGACAAATAGTGACCGCATCAAATTAAGAACAAAAAATAAACGTTAACCCACCGTCATGTTTTCACTGTGGATTTATTAAATTTGGCCTTCTAGTTATTTTGACAGATGTGACTTGCTAGTTTAATGAACATTTAAAAGTAAACAGGATTTGTTTAAAATGTGTAATAAAAATATTAAATTAGTCCATCTAAAAAACATAGTATTGCAGAGCTAATATATGCCTACCAGATAATATGATTTACTATTCAAATAAGATAACTTTGATGTGTAATTAAATCAGGTTACAGTGTGATTGGTTAACTGTCTTTAACTGAGCAGATGTGGTTGTAAACTTTATAGTGCCATTGCATAATTCACACAAACATCCCCAGAATGTACACTGTAGAAAATGGCTTATGTGGTTGCATTTTTTATGGTAAATTCTGCCATTTTGTATCATTACATACAGTATACGCAGCGGTAGGTCAATGAAAATTTGTATTCGTGTGCAGAATATGGAAATTAACTTAATGTTTTTAACGCTCAAGGCAGAGGTACCTTTTAAAACCTTTGCCTTGTGTCCTAAAAGGTTTGTGTGTCCTAGGAGAGATTCAAGCAAGTATTTAACTTGAATTAATTTAACAATAAATAAAACCGTTTTTAAGTGTTGTAAATCCAGACTGGGTGGACACGTCACAAAATATATTATGATGAGCAATTCAAAGTGGATCATGTAATGACATTCGCTGCTCTTTTTCCCTAGACTAACGAAGCTGAAAATGCATCAGGCTGTTGTGATCTTAACCACATTTTGCACAGCATCACATATTAAGACTACTGTGTATGTTCTTCTAGATAAAGTGAGGGGTATAACTTCTCAGCCGGTAATTTGTTCAAGGGTCAAACAAAATCAAAACAACTTTCACAATATCGATGACAACATAAGCCCAGCGAACAGCACTCAGGGTAATTATCCATGAAGTTCTTTTAGAGTCATACTCCTGCAAGAGTTCGTGTTTGCGTCTAGCTTCTGAATTTTTATATTGCGTGAAACAAACCATTCATGTGTGTTTTTTTTTTTTTTCTTTCCTGTGCTAATCAAACCTACTGTATTCTACCAGTTGACTTGGAGATGCAAATATTGTATCACTTAAGCCAAAATGGAGCATAATAAACTGGACCACTTTCTAGATATGAGAACATCCCAGTTATGTGGCATTGTAATGATGAAAGTACGGTTTTTACATTGATGTATTCTACAGTAGCATATCTAAAATTTGTAGAAGAGCAGACATCCCAAACAGCTAACACAGATAATGCAATCTCTGAGGCATCTAAATAATTAAAGAACAAAGAGCATTAAAGGCCTATAGATCTAAAGAGGGTAGAATCACTGGCGACTGTCAGCCACTAATGGCGATGGTGCCAGATGCACTTTGCATTGATCAAACAATGAGGCAAAGTGAAGCTAAATAATCCAGGGATTCAGGAGTTGCGTGTGGGGCATTTCATCTGCATGTCTCCTTTGACAACAAGCATTTTGGTCCAGTCTTTTTTTCGGTACCTGTGAAGAATTGTCTATTTATTGAAGACAATCAACTTAAGAGTAAAATGATAAAAGTTGTGTGGGTAATAAATTCTCTGTATCACCTATAGACTAAGTACAAACAAGACTAACCAAACTATAACAAATAAGACAATGATATGTTGAAGGAAACATTCAGATTGACATGTAGGATACAAGTGTACAAAGTCTTTTTGAAATGTTATAATATTTTGTGGTGCTTTTTTTGCTTTAAAAAAATGACTGAGAATTTACATGTAATTGTACTTCTGTACCTATGAAAATAGCAAATTGTTTCAATTCAATTACTTCAATTCCCTAACCTACTATACATGCTAGTGAAGGATACCGTAGCTTCACTTTACTAGTACAAGAACCCATAAATGAAATGTATAAAATGTAAAGCAGTTTGTGGAACTGACATGGTGTGTTGGATGATCTCAGTTATACGTTGGTGCAACCACTGTAGTATGAATTAGCTAAACACCTATCCACAGAAGAATCTTCAAGCTTTTGCTACAAAAGCTGTTTCTTCCAGTCTGTGGCACCATACAGATAAGCACTGTCTTTGTATTACGTGCTCCAGTGAAACCTTGGTACGCCATACGTCGTAGCTGTCAGATCAGTGCTGTTGTATGTTTTTTTTTTATTATTATTATGAACCAGCTGTGTGTCTGTCTAGGGACCAGAGCAAACTCTTTGATCTTGGCCTGAATGGCTTTTAGGGTGGCAGTGAGTGGACATTGTCTTTACTGCGCTATAAAGAAAACATGCAAGGCAGGTATTGACTCCGACTCCCGTTTGCATGGGTGTGGGGTTTAGATATTAAATGATACACTTTTAGCTTAATCTGTAGTGAAAAATGGGTAAAATATTAATGCACTGGAATAATTATGATGATGGTAAATTAGACACACCCTGATTTACGTAACGGAACTTTTCTGCAATAACATATCTAAGTCGCATTTTATGCAAGTTGAACTCATAGGAAAAATACACCAGTAAAATAATGTCCTAATGTAAGCAGTCTTATGTAATTCGGGGTGTGCCGGCACAGCTAAACTAAATACCAGGTTGATTTGATGAGGATAAACTAATTAAACAGTGAAATGGACAATATACATCAATCCATCTCCCATAATAACTTATCCAGTACTGGGTTGGGGTGAGCCTGGAGCCAGTCCCAGCACACCCTGGAAGGCATGCCAGTCCACCAAAGAGCACACACTACAGCCAGTTAGGACATACCATTTATACTAAACTGTGAGTCTTTGGGAGGAAAATAGTGATGGGATAAATGAGGCTTTAAAACCCATGGTGGGTTCGAGTATCAACATTGATTTGTAGTTTAAGGCACTCCCACCCTCCATAGCTTTAGAATCCTCTTTTAGTGCCAGCAATGATTGGTTAGTTCAGGATACTCCCACCCACCATGGGTTTTGAAGACTCGTTTAGCACCAGCATTGATTGGTTAGTTCAGGATACTCCCACCCACCATGGGGTTTGAAGACTCATTTAGCACCAGCATTGATTGGTTAGTTCAGGATACTCCCATCCGCTATGGGATTTGGAGCCTCAATTGTCCCATGACTAGAGGAAATTCACATGGACATGGAGAAAACATGCAAACTCCTCGTATTTACAAGGGACAGAATCAAGCCCAGTGTCAAATGTGAAGTCACAGTGCTACCCATTGACCCATCATGTCACCCTGTTTTCTTAAATTTCATACCTATGCATATATTAAGTCCGTCACGTATCTGCAGTGATGGTGGAATACTATAACCACTCTGTAAGCTTTATCTACTTGAGACAGTACATCTGCAGTGAGATAGTAAATCTCCAGTGTCATTAATAACAAAAATGCCAGGAAGCAGCACTGCGTCATGTAAGGAAAGATGTTTTTTATCTCTGATCATCAATCTACCAGAGCTCCCAGCCCTTCAAAGTGCCTGTGTCTGTCAACGCAAAATGGTGAATGGTCTGGCTGATGTTCTGACATAATACTGGGAGCATAGGTGGACACTATCATTATGCCTATTCTGAAAAAATCCTACGTGATGTTTACAATAAGGGTTTCAAACTTGCGGAGGGCATAAAATCAAACAACGACATCTCGCAGCTCTTTGTGCGGGCCGGAAGGGAGTTCGCCATAACTCGCCTTCCTAAAATGCTTAACTATAGCAGAACAAGGGGCCCCGGCGGTACTCGTCTTACATAGCCGGCTTCTCGCTGAGGCGCGTTAAAAAAAAGATCGTGGAATTAAGGTGCCAAGATCTCTGTAGGAGAAGGTGTGGCATCCCGGTTTCTGTGTAGTTCTGGGACGCCCAAATTGTGAAGTGTCGTAAAAACCAAACGTAACAAACCAGCATAAAGCCTGATGTTTTTTTTGTACTATAATCGGGTTGTACATCATTAGAACTCTGCTTGCAACATACATGTAATTTTATTAATGGTGACATATTTTAAACTTTAAAACAATTACATTTGGACAGTCTAGTTAGAGAAGGTTTTTTTCGTCTTTGAGGAATGCAAAGCGTGGTTTGCACAAACTCTGGTTTGGACTGCTGCAGGTTCTTGAGCACAGTTTATTTAAATGATTATTCAGGCTTGCATTGGCGATGAAGTAATACTCAGAATAAATGTGTGTACTTTTAGAATTTGTCTGCTATCGTCCATAATTGAATGTGTAAAAACTACAGCAGCACAGGTAATGTTGTGAATCTGTGACTTGGGTCTTTTTGCATCCTCTATTTTTTTTTTTTTTGATGAGGGTGACATTTATGATGGTGGTATTTGTGAACAAGGCTCTTTACCGGTCAGAGGTGTCGAACTTAGTGAGTTACAAGAAACAAAAGGCAGTCTTGGTTTGTGCATTTAATTCTCTATTACCTGGTTAGCCTTCAAGTGCTAAATACCTCACACTCCCCCATTATACCTAATCTACTTAAAGTAGTTAAAATTTAGATAATAGCTACATGTTTATACAAGCTAATTATATTGTGTGCCTCTAGATCGTTTTGCTGTCAGAATTCATGAATTTCTTTTTCTGTATGTGGAACACTTTTTTTCATTGTTTTATTGTCGTACCCTGCAACTCTGCTGAATGAATGGATGCATGGATGGCTGGAAGGAAGGAAGGTAGTACAAGTCTACTCTATAGTAGTAGTCAAATAACATAGGGGATACTGGGATAGCTTGTAATCAATCATGAATGCTGGTACAATGGTACAACAGCAAGGACTTTACAAGGTTTTGACTTCTCAGCCTTTCGTTTATTAACCATAAAGTCATCTGCAGTAATGTTTATTCAGAATGTTTCAGTTGGAAATGATGGCTCTGTTAAAATGAATCAAAAAGCAGATTGATCATGCTACTTGTCTTTGCTGTAGTGTAAGCACTCAGGAGTGCTGTCGTTCCCTTGATCTTAACTAAAACTGCTTGAATTAAAAATGATTATGCTTATAATCAGACTCTGTCACTGTGAAATAAGTTGGGAGTAAACTGAAACAAACCAAATCCACAGTCTGTTTGCCCAAACAGCAAACATAACTATTTTTAATGTATATTTCATTACTGTTTAATACTGGAGACAGATCCTGTATGATCTGTTCTTCCCGCTAGGTGGCTTTTTTTTCCTAAAACTTAAGGGCTCTTTTTTCAGACTCCCTCTCACTGTCTTGTGACAGCTATAATTAGGCAGGTTTTTCTGATCTCCCCCTGGCATGCAATGATCATCGAAAGACGATGCAAAGCTCAGTGCTGCAAGAGTCACTCACTTTCCTGTGCAATGCAGTACATGCGCACACACTTGTGCAACTGCACCACTGAGCTATCGGAGATGCTTCAGTTTCTTTTGCAGAGAGGTTCTCGCCTCTGACTCCCAACCCTCCGAGTCAGGGGAGAAGGTTGACCCTGTGCTCTCCCTGCATGGCCATGAGCATCCATCTGGGCTCTGAGGCAGGGCTGAAGCTTGCAAAGAGGAAGTTACAAGGGAGAGAGATTGATTTGAGTCTTTAAAAGGAAGTTTTGTTTTTAGCCTGAGTGGCAGAGTTAAGCTACAGTAGAGGGGTCGAGACCTCCTTTCATGGGACATGAAGTGCCTAAATATTGAAAGTGATCTTTTCTCAAGACAGGGGAATAGATAGTGAGGATTTCTTCCCTATAAAGTAATGTTTTCTTTTAACTTGCATATTTGTATATGCTGCTGCAAAATGACACGCGTTTAAAGGGATACAATGAGCAGGAATCAAGAGGAAAAGATGGCCTCTTTTGACAGCTCTTTAGATCTGCCAGTGAAGCAGAGTCAGCTGTGTTCTGTCAAAAGACCTCCCCAGGAACTGAGTCTAAATGTCTTTTTTTTTTTTTTTTTTTTTTTAACTTGAGTTCCTGTGCTGGGCAGATTTTTATCTTGGGCCTCTTCAGTACTGTCCTGGCTGTGTTGATTTCAAGAACAGTATGGCTGTAAAATAAAAGCTGTCAGAAGTGTCCGTCCTTTCTGACAATCCTCTTTTCCCCCCAGCTTTTGCTCTAAGCTCTCTGCATCCATCCACACCGCGACTTTCACATACTGCTGAATCAGGTCTGCCCATTGTTCCCCGCTGTGACCTCTAGCCCCGATGCTCTGCCCCAGATGACCTCCGCTCTCATTTTATTTGTGACCTTTGCTGCATAGAGTGGCAGCCTCGCCATACCGATACCCCAGGAGGACAAGAAGCCAGGCAATAATCTACAGCCCCCCAGACTCCTGAGCTGGAGCCGGGGCAAAAGGGCAATAGGAGGAAGATGTAACCCTGAGCTAATAAATTATGCATATTGAATACCTTTGGAAAAGGCACGATTAGCATAAAAGGGCTTTGTTGATATAATTTGGGGAGACAAAAAAAGATTCCATCGACTAGACTTTTGTTATTCTCTGCCAATGTGGACACTGTAATGTTCGCAAAGGTCAAAAGAGCAGCTGTCACCAAGCTTGTTTGCCATTATGTCTGCAGCTGGACAAAAACAAAGGAGGCCAAGGATACACACTGAAACTGTCCTCCTTTGGAGTGGTATAGATGTGCGAAATGGCCGAGCAGCACGGGCAGACTTGTAATGTCAATGGATACTATATTAACGGAAACTGAAAGACAGGTTTTAGTCCCTGCTTTCGTTGGCAAATGGCTTTCAATCCAGGTTGTTTTTTTAACTACAGAAGAAGGAAGTTGGGCTGAGATGTCATTGACTTTTGCAATTTGTCGGTCAGTCATCAGCCTGCCTATTGGGCTGCAAAGGCAGCAAAGGAACATATTGATACTCAGAGCAGATGGGTGCTTGATAAGGAAGGAAAGGACACTGAATCAGTCAATAGGTGTCATGGGAGAGGGTTGAGCCACCACGTGTCAAAGGTTCTGGGTTCGAGGCCCATCTTAGGCTCTGGTCACCAGTTAGTCTGTAATGATGTTCTTGCTTATCACAGTACACGTCTGTCGTGCAAAGTGTGTTCAGGAAGACTGGTGACACTGGTTTAGAATTGGGTATACTTGCAGTCCTGGCTCTTCCTATACACAAGCTATGCAGGTTGTGTCGGGCCACAGGGCTTATGAGGGAGGGCCCGTCTCTTTTTGACGCATGTCCCCCTTGACTAACTCATCTCCCCCATATCCTCCTGGTGCCTAGTTTATGTATGAAGCACGGCCAAATGAACGTGTGTACTCCATCTTAATCTGAGTTGGAGATATGTCACACATGTACTTAGCTAGTGTTTCTGTATGGCATCTAAATGACGCTATTTGATCATAACTGAAAAGAGAAGCGGATGAAAACAGAGAGCAAGATGTCAGTATCTCACTTAGTATATACCAGAATGTACTACAAAATATTCAAGGGAACACCAATAATGGGCCCCCAAACAGATGTCTGCTTAGGGCCGGTATATATTGGGTACGTCTTAGCCTATGTCAGTGACCTGCAGGCCACTTCTCCAAGACATGCGTTAGTTCACAAGCCAGGCTCCGGATCAACACGCCCATCATATATTTAGGGTGCCTTGGCAGCTCTGTGTGTAATACTGCAGCCCCACACCTCCATGTTTGTGGGTTTGATTCCTACCGCTAGCTCTGCGTGTGTGGAGTTCACGTGCTCGCCCCTCGTCTGTGTGGGTTTTACTCCTGCAGTCCAAAGACATGCAGTCTGGGTGAATGTGAGTCCCAAAATTTTTCGTAGTCTGTAAATGAGCAGGTGTCTTGTGGTGGACTGGCACTTACATCCAGACCAGTTCCTGGGATGGGCTCCAGGCTCACTGTGATGCAGGATATGTGTGTGTGTGTGGGGAGGGGGGGGTAAGCAATGTATATCTAACAGGCATGTAGCTTGTGAATTATGGGTAAAGTTCTGATTCAAATCCATCTCACAGCCCGATACTGCATTTACACATTTGATTTATTTTGCCACCATGCTACACATACAGTGTAAGTAATGCCAAATTCCACTGCCTTAATGTTTTGAAGAAGAGAAAGTTTTGTTAAATTGATTACAATATCTGGGGTTTCTGTAATGTTATTCATAGCTTTTGCCAAAAAATCGGCCCAGCAGTTTTAACAGGCCTTGGGGTTCAGAGGAGCTTGTCTGCAGGTGGTTTCTACAAAAGCAAGAGCATGTATTTTATGTGAACTGACGTTTCTGAGGTGACAACAGGTTGGTAGAGGCTGTGCCTTTGGATGGCTGCTCTTGTGTCATTGAGCGTGCCATTAACAGTAACTCGCTTCAGATAAAAGCAAGCGCCACCCATGGAAATTATAGTGAAGTCTATCTGTCTCAGCATCCCACAGTGGGAGGAGTTCACTCAAATTGGCAGAATTGCCTCCCCCAAAGCAGATGGATAGCAGGCCAGAGAACGTAGGCTTTGTCTGATAATCCCTTAAAAACACTTAGGAAATGCAAATGTATGGATGGACATTTGTCACTAATGACTGGAAATTTAAGACTACCATATCCCCCAAACACAAAAAAATAGAGAAGTTAGCCATATTATCTCTTACTTATGCAAAAGCACTGCCAAACACCACTTGTTATATGTATATGCAGTCAAGAAACATGAATTTTCCTTTTATGTATGCAGACAACTTGTGCCTATTTTAACTCCAGCATCGGCATAACAGTTAGAGACATCCTCAATACATTGAAATGACTCAAACCCTCAACAAGAAACTGTTTATGAGAGGCATACTTAGGATGAAGGGGTGAAAGGGGAGCGTGAGATGGAATCCGTTTGATATGACAGAGAGCGATATCTGAGCTCATCACATCAACTGCCAGCCTGTTTCTATCCTTTCTGCCTGGGTGTTTTTTTTTTTTTTTTTTTTTGTGTGTCTTTCATTAACTTTCCATGGGGTTTTAAGTCACATTGTTCCCATGGATATAATCTTATAATGTCAGCTCAGAGCTATGAATATTCATTTCACTTCTTTGCAGTGGATAAAGACATGATTTTGACAGATGCTTAAGTAGTCTTACTCTTTTTTTTGTGAACCCCATTAAATATATGTTTATTTATTTAAACATCTATAACTTGAACCTTTCCAAATAAACCTCACAAAGACAACCATTTTTTTTTTTTTATATACATATTTTAATCTAGTTACATTTTCTATGAAACGACCTCATGATGCCAAACCACGCTTACAAGCACGGCACAGCGTGATTTTGGTTATGGCTGTAATTACATTTATCGGGGTGAATTCCCAGTACATTTATCTCTGTGATGATTATTGCAAACGCCCCCCAGGGCAAACATCTGCCTGGCCCCATAACAACATTAAACATATGTGTGAACAAAACATGTAATTCTCATTAGTTTTGGATGCATTCAGAATAAATCCTACTTTGTGCTTCCAATATGGTTTCATACTTATTCGTAGTAAATGATTGTGTTTAGCGAGTCCATCCATCTACTGGCTGCATGTCCAGTTTGGGGTCATGAGGGGTCAGGAGTCTATCCCAGACAGTATAGAGCACGCGGCAGAGATATAGCCCTGCACACTGGCAGTTTGGAGATGCCAACCCATCTAACCACATGCATGCTTTTGGACTGGGGTAGGAAACCCCCAAACCCTAACACGAGTCGTGAGGCAACAGTGTTCCCCACTACATGCACCAGTGTGCCACCGCCGTATTTAGTGAGTGATGGTAGCGATTTTCTATTGATTTGTGGATGTATGCAGCTTCAGTCACAGTGCTCTCTGATTTGACTGGCCCATAACATCTGTAACAGTTATGGATGTGTGTATTGAATTCCTATGTTATATATGTGTGCTGTGAAATCTAATTATCTTACACTGTGGAAAACTGACTGACTGGAACCAATGCACAGGTATTATTGTCCCTTGTTTTGTTCCACAAAGTCTGTGTGAGAACTTATGGAAGGCTGCTTTATCTATCCTAGGATAGCCCCTAGGCCATACGTAAGAGGCATTCTGTAGCAAGCTTTTAGTGAACAATTCAAGGCAATGGCGGGGGGTGCATACCATGACCGAATACCATAGCCAAAACCAATCGCTCCCAGCTCCCCGAACTAGCCAAGCATGCATTTCACATTATCGTTTAATTATTCGTACCGAGGGGTGTCCTCCTTCAGCATATCGTTGCCAGCAATAAAGCTCGTTCACTCGTTCGATGGCACAACATCAAGCGTAAAATCAGGGCGTTGCACACATCACCTGATGCTTCAAGTATCTCAGCAAAGGTATTTAACTAATGTAACACTAGCGGGGTGTGGTTATACATATTCGGCTTACATTATTGATGAACGGCACACCTCCCTGTCTTGATGTCCCACGAAACTAAGATTGCATGAACCTCACACAGCTCTCTACCACTAGGATCTGCTGCCTGCTCTATGGAATGTGCGGTATGCATGCCAGAGCAAACAACTTTCCCCCGATAGGGCACAGGGTGTACCTAAAATACTGCCCTGTTTGAGAAATGTTTAAACTTAACGTTTGATACAGCTTCAAGAAGCATCGCGCTCGACGCTGATATGCGTATACATTTAGCAGACATCGTTCAACGAAAAACGTGCGGTTTGTGCTTCGTGGTTTGTCGGCTCTTTTCTAGCGCCCTTCCCTGCGCTACGTCGCCGAATGGTTCCGTCCGCAGTGGGAGGGTTCGAGCTTCGGGGACCGACTGCAGATCAATGAATTCGGCGAAATTCCGGAGTTGGCCGATCGGAGTTGGGACGGCTTTCTCGGATGCATCGATTACTCGTATCGGTACAGTTCATATTTCTATAGCACTTCCAGACCGCCGCAGCCAAAGGGGATTACCGTGGCCGAGTCGTAACGTTGAAGTCTGGGGCGCTTGAGAGACGACCTGGTATTTTAAGCGAGCGAGCGAGCGAGCTCCTGGATACAAATAGGTTCCGTAAAGAGAGGTACCCTTACACTTCTTGAGACGGAAACTTGAATTTAGAATGATTTTTGCGAGCACAGTGAACCCCGTGAGGACGACGTATCGCAAGCAGGTAGGCCTAAATGTATTTTAAAATATATTGACGAATTCGAAGCTAGCGAGCCATTAAGAGATACATAGTAGCCGATTGTGTGGTGGAAAGTACTTATCTCCGCTTTAAACTGTTACATTATAAGCTCGGCTCATTCCTATGTCCGTGTCTTTATTTCGCAAATATTTATTTTACGACTAAAGTGTTAATTGCCCTGTTGTTATAACAATACCGGTCTACGGTTATGTTCACAGCTGGTTTATCCTGAATGCTATGGCAATGTCACAATAATATTGCTGTAAGGACAACTAGGTTTACTTTCACATTGCTGGTATTCGATGATATTTCTTTTTCACTGTAATTCGTCGTGATTCTTATTTTAATAACTTTTTTGCCTTATTAACGCGATTTGAGAGGTAAATATCGTGCTGCAGGAATAATAATTCTTTTCGAATATTGTCAATTTGCTCATTTAAATGTAATACAAAATATTACGGAGAACAGAGTCTGAAACGCGTATTTAGTTGGTAATTCTCCTCAACTGAAAAAATGGCAAACACATATTCAAATTTTTATAACTAATAGACAGGGGAGAAAGTTTCTGAATGTATTTCCCTAACGTTGCATCGAAATAATATTGTTGAATTTGTTTACATGGGTCAATGACCTCCTTGAGTCGAATGTGGACTTTAAGTATAAACCTTTGGTTAAACATTTATGTCCTAGTTTAAAATAGCTTTGCATCACTAAATCCAATATTTCAAATTAATTTTCGTTCACCGTTTAATGTGAAAAATGTATGCTTGTTACCATTTGAGAAAATGATGAGACATGGAAATAGACCTGAATGACCTTGCCATAAAATTCTCTAACGTAGGACCATAAAGACATTCTCTTTTAAACGCCTGTATCTTCTCACTTCTTATTTTTGTGTGCATGAATGAACACACACACGCACGTGCGTGTATATGAATATATGTATATATAGATCTTGTAAAATCCACGTTTAAAGATGTTTCTTCTGTGTACATGCATGCGTGTGTCATGAATATGCACGGGAACATATTGAATTTTACATAGAATTGAATGTCCGGCGTATCTGAGGCTGACATACAGGCTATAGCCTCTTTTAGTGGGTGAAAGAGCTGATGGCGGGGAACGCCTTCAGACGGCTATACATATTAATGAGTACCAGAGCACTTGGCGGGGGGGGAGTTCACAATGACTTAGGAGGGGGCTCTAAGGGCGAGGCCACTTACTGGAAGCCTTGTGTGTTTCCATTGCGGATATGACTGGCCTCTTTGGTCTGGAGCAGCCTGATAAGATGCCAGTCTCTCTTGCCTTCGCAAGTCTTCCACTCCTGAAGCTGAATAGGCAGCCAGAGGCATGAAAACAAACAGGCTTTGAGTTTGTCAGAAAGCGCGTAGACATGGACCAAGGAGGAAAGCCCTGGGCTCTGCTGCTTTCCTCCTCAATGGGCCACTTTGTCCACATCTGGCACCGGCTGGCGGGGTCCTCCCACCGGTCCGTGACATGGGTGATTCCTACTGAGAATTCGCCACGGTGGTTATGTGGAGATTGGGTATGCAGCTTTTGAAGATGATGTCAAACATCGACTTCGTGTTCCTGCAGAAGATTCGTGTAGCTGGGGTTTTGGGAGGAAAATGGTGGCAGTGGGAAAGAGATGTACAGTTTAACTTTTAAACTGTTGAGGGGACCATGTAATCACAATTGTGTTTATGTTATGGTCTCAATGGGATAAGCACTCAGGGTATTTAGACAGCAGCATATGCCTTTTACCGAAAGACAACCACTTGTTAACCCAGTAAAAGAAACGAAAATTTCTGCATTGTTGTTTAGAAAGTGACGATCTTTTTGGACAGAGATATTAATTTGCTGTTTAACCCGAATCTCGAGGGAATAAGCCATCCAGGGGTCCAAGTTTGTACAATGGGCCTACTAACCAGATAAAGTTGTTCGTTTTGCTGCATCCAGTATTTGAGGAAAAAGACACATTAATTTCCTGATTTTGTATTTTGTTGGATTTGGCGACTGTGTCACAAGCACAGTCATTGAATTAATATGACAAGACACTAGTCATAACTCAGAATTTGGTGATTTTAAGAGTTAAGTTGCATGTTTCTTTGTTCCTGGACAGTATTGCCAATTAAACATACTGTAGGTGAGTCCAGAGCCGCTGCATTAAGAAGGGATCTCAGTATTTTTAGGATTTTAATGCCAGTGGGTTTTAGTTGATCTTCTGTGTCGTTGAAGACGTGGTGGACCTTTTTTTTTTTAATCAGTTTTGCAGCTGGCTTTCATTTTGAACATTGAGCGTTTGGTCTGGCTCAAGTCTGAGACTGGATCCGTCCACTCTGACAAATGCGTTCTTTGTCCTCTGGGTAATTAAACTTTGTTCACCACACTCAAAGTTCAGGAAATAGGATTTTTTTTTTTTTTTCCACCCTACAATCAAGCGTAGATGTAAATTTCGCATTCATGCAGATGTTTCTTTTTTCTTTCCTTATCGAATAAAGTGTACTATTGTGTATTTTAGAGTCGTCCATGGCAGATATTAAGATGCTTCCCATCAAAAAATGGACTGGCATAGCAGGAAATTTAGCATTGTGCATTCATGCTCTGTATGCATGCAGATGTTTTTATTGCTATACTCTTTTGTTTAGCGATCAGTAACTGATAGGCGGCTTTAGAAAGTTAAACCTTTAAAATGTTTCACGGTGTGCAAACCACAGAAGGCATCTCAAGTGTAATAACAGATACTGGTGATTTATTGAAACTGATGACTCCTGTCAGAAAAGACCATTTTATTACACCGGGTTGTCCAAGCGAGGGCAAAATCGGAACACAGAAACGGCATTGAACTGGGGTTCAAGGGACCACTTCTAAATCTCACTTGCCTCATAACGAGGGAAAACGCGAGGCGGAAATTATGCCGAGCGCTATGTGCGAAAGCGAACCCTTGACCCCGATGGGGGACTGTTGGACCGAACGTTATGTGGGGCTGCGGCAGCAGAGGAGCTGCACATTTGCATTTTTTAGATTGTTTGGAGGATATTTCAAATACACATTTCCTCTTTAAATTGCTAATTATTTACATGCTCGTTATTTGAGCCTTTGCTGAACCTTTTAAAAATAGCTTTTAGTTCCCCTTAAAAGGCCATTGTTACAGTTGCCATGTTTTACAATTTGCCTGTGAAACAGAAAGATTTGTTTGATAACCTGGGTCCCTTAGCTTAGAGGAGTTACACATAGCCATTGCATTGTTATTTAGATTTTATTCCCACGCATCTATCTGCCGGCTGTATTTAATTGATAAAGTCCTGGTGGAAAAAAATTATCTCAGAAAGCAGGATTTGTTCATTTTAATTGCCCTTAGTGTAGTGTGGTCCCAGAACATTGGAGGATTTGTGTCAGTTTACTCTGAAATAATATCGTGCTCATTCACTTTTGGTCGGGCTTTTTGGTTTTTGGTATTTTATGTGTTACAGGTAGTTACTGTAGTTAACCTTTGAGATCAGTTTCTCCTACTGTAAATTCCAGAAATGTTAATATTATTCGGAAATAAGATGTACTGGTGCTTCTCTACTATACAAGTGCTCTGCAATGGGTTGGCACCCCATTCAAGGTGTATGGCTGTTTGTGCCCTATGCTGCCTGGGATAGGCTCCAAGCCCCCCTGCAGCCCTGCACAGAATGAGCGGTTTGGAAGATGGATGGATGGATGGATGGTCTACCGTAAATCTTTATTCCAGTGGTCTTCTATCAGTCTCCCAGTTTCCTGTGCAGAATGTATAATTTTCTCCAAAGCAGGGTATGGAGGGATTCTGTACACATTACCCAATGTGTCCAGGTTAATGTTTTATTCTGCCGTTTCATCACGGTGGGTTACTGAAGCAAACCTTTGTTCAGAGCTGGTCCCCGATGGGCTGAAAATAGGTGGCCTGTTCGTGGTCAGGCCTCGTTGCCCGCGTTTGGCGGAGCTCGACCAGATGTTTCATTTCATCACGGCCGCCATCGGCCGGTGACGTCGGCAGCCCACAGGGCTGCTTAATGAATGAGTAAGAGGAAGGAAATGGTTGACCGACGTGGGCGACGCGGGGCCTTCTCTCACAGTGAGGTGCCGGCACAGGGCCTCCATCGTCTCCTTCCCAGAGCATCGCATCATGCACCTCCCGCCCCCGCTTGGAACCCACGGCGTCCAGTTCTGGCCTCAGCCATTCAAGGGAAAGTATATTTACAGAGATCTCGTGAAACGCATACCCGGCGGCCAGTGAGCTAATGCCATCATCTGAGTTGCTTCTCCGAAATGCCAGATGGGAATTTTCCACTGGCAACAAGGGCATTTTGTATTGACAGTAGAGCACAGACTTTAGGAATAAATGCCTTTCAGTGGGGGTAAGCAGGGTGAATGTTTTGGAGCTAGACTCATAGATTTAGTTTCCCTCCAGAACACTGACAAAAGTGGCGATTTAAAATATGATGTGGCCAACGTGCAGGTTAAGACAGGAGTGTGCCTTCCAACCCCTTCCCCCCACCCAAGTTGTGTTTTACTCCATGCGCTTGAATGAAAAGCTTTCATTGTAAAGTTAGTCCTGAAATTAGATGTACCCAAGCAAGATCATTATCTGTTCTTTGGGTCATAATTCAGAAACATCCGCATGTTTAGATTTGGGGGGTGAAGAGCATCGAGTTTGATGTTTAAACCTGCCCCATTGTGGGAAAGGAAGAAGTCGTCTTAGCATTCAACCATCCATCTTCCAGCTGCTTACTCTGTAAGGGTTGCATGGTCAGGGTGGATTTTTGAAGGTAAAATTTAGTTAGCGTTGGACTTTCAACGATAATTGGTGGCATGGTGTTACACTGTAGAAAGCTCGTAATTATATTTCTTGGGTTTCCATGGAGACCACAAGTCAATGTTCCCGGTTAAGAAAAACACAGCTTCATGATGGCAGAGAGGCAGTAAAGTCATGGCTGCTTCTGCTTGGAGAGGTTAAATTTGGCATCTTGTCTGAGAGCCTGTGAACTACAAGGGAACTTTTCCAGATTGGAGCTGGAATTGAGCAATCTGTGCTCCATACCAGGAATTCCTTCAGCTTTCCCGGAAGCGTCTGGGGTTGTGACGTTGGGTGGGTGGAGGGGTCCGTTCTCAGAGAACGGCCTGCAGCCGGGAACATCTGCCTCCATTTGCTTAACCAACCATGTTTTCTTTTCATACATCTCTGATGCTCTGAATCGGCCCTTAATTTCGTCTCAATGCCTACATTTTGATAATCGCCAAGTTGTGACGGTTTGACTAAACGGTGTCATCAGTTTGGGCACTGCGGCGTTGATTTGCCTGAAAATGTGATCGAAGGATGATTTCTTTAAATGTATTGCTGATTACTTCCAAATGGTTTTGAGGTACCTATTTAACAATAGGGAGTGAATTTAATTTGACCCCTTCATGCCCTAGGCTTCCTGGAGTAGGCTCCAAAGTTCCCCAATGCCTTACTGGATGTGCGCTGCGTAAGAATTTGGACACTCCATTATTGTTTATGGGGGGGGTTGAACACATCTACATCTTTTACATTCTTCCAGTTGCATGTGGGTGTTGATGGAGGTGACCGTGCACCTCTCACTTGACGGCTAATTGTCCCGGAACATGTGACTTTGTATAAAGGCTTGAGTCGTAAAGGGGCTGCGGTTCTTGGTGGCATGTTCTAAATTCGCGTTCGGTCCTGAGTTCGAACAAAGGCTTGCGCGGTAGATGTAATCCACCATGTGGCAGGACTGCAGTCCTCGTCTCGGGTGGCATTATTGTGGAACCGTGAGTTAATTTTTTAGTGCTATCTGTGTAATGTGTCGCGAAGGTGGACGGATGGATGAGGGTTTGGTTATTGGGAAGGCAAGCTAAATAGGCAGATGTGTATATGGTGGGGGTTGTAGCTTTGACAGATAAAAAAATAAACGTGTGATGACAAGATGGAAAACTGGAGCTGCTGGGAAGTCGAGGGACTTGAAGGTTCGGGTGTAAGCTGCTGAGTTTTGAAACGTCGGCTCTCTGCGTCTCTCTGAACCTCCCTGGCAGCCGCCCACGGCCCCCGCATTGCACCCCATGGCCCCACCCAGCCCCAGCACCAACAGCAGTGCCAACAACAGCAGCAGCAGCAGCACGGCCGGCTGGGAGCAGCTCAGCAAGACCAATTTGTACATCCGGGGTCTGCCACCAGGGACCACTGACCACGACCTAGTGAAGCTCTGCCAGCCGTAAGTAATGCCCCACCCCCGGCCGCTTTCAGTGTGGACCAGATTGAGTTTGCTGCCTGGAAAATCAGCTCTAACCTGGGAGGCTCATGACTGGCTTTGTGATTCGATTTCCCAGAATGCAGCAGTCGCATTTCCTATAATGCATTTGTGTATCCAGCAACCATAAAGCTGACCTTAAGTTCCACTTAAAAACATGTGCTCCTCCCAACCACGCAAGAGTCAAAGCAGGGTACCACTGATCTGGGGTCAGTCTCTGGTGTGTCATGTCAGGTAGCACCTGTCACGCAGAATGGGTCTGTCAAATGCCTGGATGCCCCTCTCTTTCATCACTCCTTAATGATGCCCCCTGTTGGCCAGGTTAGGAGAGCCCTAACGTGTGAGGGGGGCCAGAATGACACGAACGCGGCATGATCTGGCATAGCCATCTCAGCACGTAGAATAGGAACCACAGGAAATTCAAGAAATGGGAGCAAAAAAGGAAAAATATCTAAAAATGATCATTACTATTCAATTTCTCTGAGTTTTGACCCTTGTGAAGAAGAGTTTTAGTGCAGGATGAACTGAAAATGTGGAGGACTTAAGGAATCTACTGATATCTCGTTGGAGTCTAAAATAAGGTTATGCAATCGTATTTGAAGCAGTTTAACTTTTTTCATTTTTAAATTTGGGTTAAGTGTTTTACAACTGCAGTTTCAAAGGGCCAGATTGACGGGAGGTGAGCATAAACAAATTGATGTTTGCCAGCTGGGCATCAGCTGGCAGGAGTGTTACATTTTAATTTGAAAAGAAAAATGATACAGGGACTGGCTAGAGCACGGTGCCAGCTGATGGCGTGAGAAGTAAACGCACTGCGGCGTCCGTCACACGCCACTCCCCACCCCCCGTTTGCCTGGGATGGGTCAAAGCAGTCGCTCTTCTGGGCTTTGGTCGCCGCCTGCCCGACGTATGTTGAAAAGCAGTGCCAGGGGTGACTTTGGAATCCAATTTCCTGCTCGAGAGTGCCATCCCACTGTCTGCCCGTCTGCAACACGAAACGCCGGGATGGTGTTGACTTTGCAGTAGATTTGATTACCAACCCCCCCCACTCCTGCGGCCTTTTAGGGAGGGGGCGCAGCTATGGGGCAGGGCAGGATTGGTACCGCAGGCTCGCCCGAACATCATTTTAAATCTACATGACCCATGAATTCACATATTCTTGACTTTAGTAGTGATTCTTCCAACATTTCTAATTAGCAAAGGGTTTTGTTAGAATGCCTACAGAAAATATAAAACGTATGTAAATGTGAGATGTTGGTTGTAAATATTTTTGCTACATATACAGTATGTATTTATAGTACATTAATGTAAATATATGAAGTATGACATGTAAATTAAGTGTATAAATATGCAAATAGTCATTTTGAAAATGAATTTATTCACTGTGAGGACAGTGTATTGATTCATTTGTAAAGAGCCTGTTTTGAACTGTACGCTTATTGCAGATTTTGTATCATTCGCTTTGTCGATTTGCATCCAGCAGTGGTGAACCTCAGCTGGGCTGTGTGGTGTAAAATGCTGCGCAGCCAAATGCATCTGTTTCGGGGAGGAGCTCCGGTTCTCTGACAGGGCTTTAAATCTGTCGTCTTAAGGCAGCATCAACCTGTCATTCCCTCAATGTCTTTCAGTTCATCGGGCTAAACATCTATGGAGAATCCGCCCTCGGAAGCATCGTCCTCCCAGGCTGTGAATCAGCAGAGTCTTGCCAGCTCACATAAAGGCAGGAAATACGAGCTGAGCTCACTGCGTCCTCTTGAAATGACCCCCCCCCCCCGCCACCACCGCCGGCTCCATCCTGCATGTAGAGCCACAGTTCCTCTCTCGTGGGGAGTGGGAATGCCGTCTACCCTGTTCCTTTTTGTCCGCGGTTGGTTCTGTTCTGAATTTTAGGTGCTCAGCGGCATCTATTTCTGGTCGGGATCCAACCCTCAGCTTTCTGTAGTCCTACTCAAAGAACTTCTCCTCCAAAGGAGCATGTCAGGTCAAAGATGCAGGCGATAAATAACTCCAGGCTGCGTTCTTTTTGAAATACTTGTGGCATTTTGATTAAATCTTTGTGAAATAAATTAACTGTTTTATCATGACAATATGGAGAATTTTAATATGGTTTCCGGACACAGCAGTGCGTTTACTTGTAGCTCTGTAGATGGTCTGAAATAATGCCGTTGTCCTCAATGGCCTGAATGGCAGGTTAACTAGCTGCCGGCTGTCTGATTTGGGTGCCACTTCTTAGAGGGGGAATTTCACTAGAAACTGTATAAAGTGCATCATCTTCGATTCCAGATGATGTTTCATGCTCGCTTAAAGGAAACGGTGCTGTGTGTGACGTGTACAGAGGAACGTCTTCAAGACATTACTTCCCCTGATTGATCTCGAAGTTAGTGGGATTCTCTCACTCTGTAAAGTCTTGGTGATTTTTTTGCTGCCAGTGATAATACCTGCCGTGTGTCGTCTGGCTTGGTGCCCCTCAGTCGGCAAGCTGAATCTTTTCGGAACAGCCTTCTCGCACCCTGGTGTCCGTATTAAAGAAACAGGGTCCACAAGTATTTCCACTTTCTGTGTTCAGTTTCCTACAAATCATTGCTTCTATGAGTAGGTGCAGTTGACCATTCATGATGCAGAAATTTATCCTTGGGGCTGTAATTAGTTCAGATCGTCCCAGCATAGTAAACACAATGTGGATGGGCGGGCATAGGGGGAATGTGGGGTGATCAGACTGAATATCTGTGGGGTTTTCCCTTCAGACCAGTAGTCAACCGTTGGTGGGTGTCACAGTTTGGGGTTTGAGAGGAAAAGGCGGGCGAGGCAGGAGCACCCCAGCTCCTCCATCTGATATTCCCACGAATGCTGTCATTTTCTGGACAGGCTGGTCTTATATAGCATTTGCAGCACCATATAATAAAATGGCGATGCCTGCAGACGCCCCCTTCTCCAGACATGAATGACGTGTTTGGACAGGTAGGGTCAGAAGTGGCCTTTTCTAACGCCTTTCTAGTGTGATGGATGAGTGGATCATTTGCTTTGATCTTTTTGCCAAGATTATAGAGCTTGAGCGCTGTCAAATTATGCTCGATCATCAGATGCCGGGAAAAGTGGTAGTTGGAAATCTCTGATATGCGTCCACCCATCCATCCATTTTTCTGCGCTGCTACTTCAGTATAGGGTCACAGCGAGTGTGGAGTCTATCCCTGGAACCACAAGGCAGGGGTCGTCCTGAGTGGGATGGCGGTCCATAACGAGAGACACACACACACACACACAATGGGCAATTTAGACACACATATCTCTATGGGCTGAAGAAGACTCTTAAATCAAAATTTAAGGTGATTTTAATCATTGTATGTAGTGGTAGCTTCAGGCAGCATCACAGTCCCTGCTGTTTTATAGATGCATAGTAGTCACTGTTTACTGTGTGCTAGTGATTTTTTTTCACTGTTTGTCATTATTATTGTAAATTAATAAAAATGTTGTACCCCATATTGCCTGGGATGTCAGCAGTTTTGGCCAGTGCCATGGTGGTTTCCATTGTCAGTGCAGCATTAGCACAGAAGGTGGCTTATGCATGTATGTATGTATGTATGTATGTATTTTATTTATTTTTCTTGACACCTCCGTTTTCATTTGAAGTTAGTCTGATCTCAGGCCTTCCCGTTGAACTCAGGGGGGCTCTCTGTTCTCGTGGTTTCCATGAGGTGCCGTGACTCCACTTGCTGGAGGCCGGAGGTGGTTCCAGCTGTCTGTTTCATCCCAGAATATCCACTGGGCCTCTCTGCCACAGTACGGCTCCATCATGGATTTTTCAAGGAGGGACATTCTCACTGTAAGATAAACCCTCCTGTGGCAGGGGACCATGAATTTTACCTAAGATGAAACTTGAGAGATGTGTAAGCATCAACAAAATGTTCCTCTGGTTTTGGTGTTTGATTAGTTTACCCCATTTTTTTCAGTGTGACTTTTTCCTAAGTAATACATTAAGTGTCACCAAACATCTGATGCTGTCTGTGAACTTCTGTCTTATTTTAAGTAGTTTAATTTGACAGCAGCATCTCTGTGATGATATTAGTCATTTCCATACATTTGCTGTGATTAAATTCTGGCAGATGTGCTCTTGTAGAGGAACATGATTGCATTTCCAACTAGTTGTACCCCCAGGATATGTCTCCATGATGTATCGGCCACGATGGTGACCTCCCCAGCTTCTGCTTCATAGGGACAAGGAAGGAAACTGGTTAATCACTCCACTCAGAAGAATTTACGGTTTTCTGCCATCGTTTTGGACTGAAGCCACTTCCGTTTATTATTTTTAAAAACCCGCCAGATCTCCATGGCCTCTGCATGCCATGTCTGTGGGTGACAAGCCTCCATATTTCACTGCAGAGTGTCACGCTGGGACTCCAGTCAGGAACGTGGGATATCCTTCACATTAGCGATCGAAGCGAGTGCAGTATGGGTAGATCACAAAGCCTCAGCGTCACGCTCTTTCTCTTTTCCTCATATTAAGCCACCGCTCACTTTTTTGCTTTCTGTGTTTACTGACATTTCGTAAAAACGGGGGCTGTAGTCCCTAAAGCAGCTTGTGGAATGACTTCCTGTTAAACACTGCTGAGATGACTCATGCAGCCGAGGACTCCCTCCCTCTCGCGTCGCCTAGCGCAGCTACGAGAGGCCCGGGGTGTCTGGGGTACAATCAGCCAGGCAATGAGCTTTTCTTTCTGCTTTTTAGGTATGGAAAAATAGTGTCGACAAAGGCCATCTTGGATAAGACGACGAACAAATGTAAAGGTTGGTGTCACTATTTTCTCTCTCGTTGTTGTTGTTGTTTGGGTGATCTTAATGAGACCCAGGGGTCCATTAAATTATAACATGCCCAGTTTAACAGCATCAATTAAATTTTTTTTGAGTCATGACAGCATCATGTTTTTAGAGGTCCAAAAAGGTTTACTTGTAGGGCAGGGTTAAATGGCCATCTAAAAAATGTCCAAAAGTCACAGCTGCAGAGTCTGGCAGTCAAGCCCTTGTATAACTAAGGTTTACCGGAGCATGGGTTGGGTTCTGTGCCCCGGCTGGTCGTACGTCGCGGGTCTACTGGTCTGCAAAGGCATCCCGCTGAATTGGAAGCCCCGCCTGACAGCTGTCACTCAGGGCAAGCAGGCAGTCATCTCCCAACATGTTCTGTTTCCACAGCTGTGCATTTCATGGGGAGGAGGGGGGTCCTGGCAGGTCTCTCCACTACCAAAATAAATAGTGGGGGGGCATTGCTCTTGTAAAGCCTATCCCTCGCACCCAACCCTGTCGGCGTGTATTTCTACACTCTGCTCCACTCTTTGGTGTCACTAATTTACTTATTCTGATGGGCTTCCCTTTTTATAACCTTTTGTGAGCACACTTGTACTTGTGTCATGCTAGTGGAGCAGCTCAGGTTTACAAGAGTAGCCCAAGCTCCAGCCCACAATGCAATGTTTTGGTTGTCCTCACCTTACCACTTCAAAAGGCTCAGGCCTCCCGAGGCAGCATAGGTACAACAGTGCTTAAAGATGACAAACATCTTTAATTGGTAGCGCTTTAGTTTGGAAGATAGCGGTCCAACCTGCATTACCGTGCGTGCATTTCTCACTATAAGCCGAGACCTTGTATTTCCTGCCTGGGCCAAGGTGGGGTTTGGCTCACAATGTATTTTTAACCAAGTTCAAAAATGCCTAATTTTATTCAAAACCCTATAAAGTATTTTCTTTTTTGTGTTTTACCAGAACAGCTAACTGTCTCCGACAATACTGGCTTCAATAAGGTGGTTTATTTTTCTATCGCTGGTAGAAGTTTAATAAGCGAACACAGCATTATGGGAATTTCACCTTTTACTAATTATAGCGTAAGTACTAGGAAGTCACTGTGGTGATACGAGATTAGATATCTCTCGCAAACAGGATGTTTGGGTTTTTCTGAACTTCTGATGCTCTTCCTCACCCGTGTAGGATACGGCTTTGTAGATTTTGACAGCCCAGCTGCCGCGCAGAAAGCAGTGACGGCACTGAAGACCAACGGCGTTCAAGCCCAGATGGCTAAGGTGAGGGTTTTGGTTCTAATGTCAGCATATAATAAAAATACCACAACAGCTGCCCTCAGACATTCACTGGTTTCACGGTATCTGACACCGTATGGTTGTGGGTGTTTCAATAATAATTTTATTGTTACAGTATCGTTAAGAATCTAACCTTGTAATGGCCACAGTAGCCGCTTTCTTTTGGAGAGTTCCCAGGTCAAAGCAGAGGAATGTGACTTGACGAGTAGCTGTAATAATGTGATTTCGTAAGAATATTCGGCCAGCCAAAAGCCGGTGCAGCAAACCGTTCGACTTGCTGAGCTGCAGAATGAAACCAGATTCCCACAAGCCGTCTATTATGTATGCTGAATCATGGCAGCAAAAGTTCCGAAGAAACGCCTGTGTAAATCACAGACGGCTGTATATCACATCAGCGCCTTTATGTGAAACCCTATACATCGAGTCACATGCCGTTTCCTCTTTTCATCTTTTTTTTTTTTTGTCTTCAGTTTTAATTAATCACGGCACACGACATTAAATCTGCCTTGCCGGCTAACGCCGCTTATTTCAAAAGAGATGTCAAGCTGACGTCTCAGTCTCAGGTGACCAGGAAATCATGACAGTGCGACTGGCATGTGTTGGCTTAATGTTCCGTGACACATCAAAGTCACCTCACGGTTTGCAAACCCACGGATAAGGGGAAAGGCATGAACTCTGGTGCTGTCGGGACACTGTCAGTGCCTATGGTTTAGTGCAATACCAGAGTCTTCCTGCTTGATCTGACAGACTTCATGTTTATTATTAATGAACATTTTTTACTATTTTGTGTTTTTTTTTTTTTTTTTTTGCAGAACTACTACGGTTTGTTCACTACAGTTCAGATTATTTTTGCGTTGCGTGAGTTATGTTTGTAGTGGAGTGTTTTTTAAAGATTGTCTTCCTGTTGGGTAGAACGTAGCCAAGGGTAGGTTCTTTGCCAGAATTGGCCAACCCAGAAGCACAGAGGTGTCAAGTTCTGCCTTAACAGTGAAGTCGATCACAGGAATCGGATTCTGTGATGTTCTGCTTCCAAGCTTTTTTTTTTTTTTTTTTATTTTTTGACTCCCATTTCTGGTGAGAGTTCATTGTCTTCTAAGAGCAGCAGCGCCAGAGTGACTGGGAAAAAGGTGGTTTACATTGAGACTGAAGAAAGGCAAGTAAATAATTGACTGTTGCCGTGGTGACCGGCCCGGTAAAGCCAGAGAATTAGGGCAGCAAAGCTGAAGAGGATACACGAGGTAAATTCTATGAATCCCAACAGGCTTACACGACCTCCTCAGAATGTTTTCATTAACCCCCTCGGCCCCTCATTTAATTCTAATTAAGATCTCAAGCTTGCTGAAGTTTAATCTCGGTGCTCTTTGGTTTCCAAGAGAGTTAGTTAACTTTCATTAATCCTTTGACTTCCTGGAAGTTTTTTCCCCATTTTCTTTGGGGTAGATGTCTGCTCCTTAAAGAGGAGCTCTTTATGTCTTTCAGCTAAGCTTTTTTTTTTTTTGGCTTGAGCCAGGTATTACTTAAATCTGTCATCCAACTTCAAAATGTGAAAATTGTGTTTAAAAAAAAAAAAACTTAGATGAGTTGCATCTGGAGAAGAACTCAAAGTTGCATCTTGATTTCACCATGTTGGGTATATGATACCAGCGATACTGTGTATGATGGAATTTTCTATGCATCTGATACTGAATACAATCCCTAGTCACGAGTGATAATTGTCTCCCTTTAACCAGAGACCTCCAATATGGGTGTTTCCCCTGTAAAATTCCTGACAAATGGCCTTAGAGTACACGGTGTGCTTTTTCCTAGGGGAAGAGAGGCATTAAATCCCTTTATCAGGGGATCTGGCCGTCTGCAGGCAGGATTCAGTCACATGATGTTTAATGACTGAGTGTTTTGCTGGTGACCCCATTCACTACAGAAACAGATGTCAAACGCCTCTGCCAAATTTCTGTCCCGTGATTTAAGAGTCATTCTTCACACAGAGTAGACGTACCCCCCCCCCCCTTAATTTCTTTCAGATGACGTCTGAATCTGCCTTGCATCAGGGGCAACCTGTGCTCCAAATGACCCTTTAATAGATGTTAATTACCCAGAATTCCAGAAACACAAAATATCCAGAAAATGCACTTTGGGGTGTAATTTCTGAAAGTTGTCAGGGTTACTGATTGTTTGATTTGTTCAAACTGTGGGACTCTTGCTGTTCTTGCTGTTCTGCCAGTGGTGAGAATTCGTCATTTTAATTGAGTACATAAACTGTGTAAGTACTTTCATAATGCAGGGGTTATGAAAAGAATTCAGAATAAATGAAATTCAACCGGGACTTTTTTTTTTCTCTCTCTGGTCAACATGACATTGTCCAAAAAAAAAAAAAATCTACAAATGTGGAAACTCAAGTTTGAAGGGGGCCATCAACGAACATTGTATGTGTCATGGAACAAATCCTCCGCCAGATTCGACTTGATCGTTGTAGGAGTGCATTGCGTTTTGGTCTTTGAGCCCCTTAAAGGGACGGTCAGAGTGTTGGCTGTTTTGGGTCATTGTCCTTCTGGAAGATGGATCTTATTTCAAGTCCCACACCTCCTGAAGACAGCAGCAGGATTTCCTGTCAGGTTTCCTGGTGTCTCCTGCTTTTTGGCCTCAGCAGCATCAAGATTTTTTCCATGCTGTGGCTCCCCACTTCACAGTAACGGCAGCCGCCTCATGTTTTTTGCTAGCCATGGTACAAAGTTCGTCCTTTTTGCTCTTTGCACCGTAAAATCTTCCTCCGCTCAGCCCTTAGATTCTTTGGTATCCCTTCTGGAGATCTCTAGCCGAGAGCTGGTGCGCGTACTTCCTGATGGTGACTTGTCGTTTCTCGCCCGCCTCTGTCTTTATGATGCAGCTCATGTTTGTAAATGTGCTGATCATGTGACCTCTCAGAAAGGGCCATTTTTGATATGCAGCATAAACACCCCCCCCACCCCCTGTTCCCCACAGAGTTTAAATTTTTCCGTGTCTTCTGAAGACAGCGGCAAAGATTATTAGACACATCACCTAAATTACAGTCCCAAAACTTATAATTATGTGATTAAAATACCAAAAAGTTTTATCCCTCACCACTGAAGATTATGGTCATATCGTCCAGGTTTTCTACTGAATCTTCGGTTTTGTCCGTTTTTTTTTTGTTACGTCAGGTGTGTGAATAACCATATGCGATGCACAGAATATTTTAACTTAACAAAATGCAGCACAACACAGTTGAGCATCTTTTCACAGGTTTTAACAGCTCTTTGTGTTCCACTGATGTGTGAATGTGTCTTTAACTGGTGCCTCAGGATCTCGTAAAATAGAAAATTCATGCAGATGAAGTGTGCTTGGCCTCCTGTCCTTTGAACATCGTGTGCGGCATTAGTGTCAGAAGGATGACTCAGCATCACCGGACTGATGCATAGCAACCGTTGTCATTGATTGTTCCTTGACGAGACCTTTTATACCATTTTCCCTACATTTAGCACAGGTTCCCTCGATGTCCAGATATCCCCCCCATGTGATTATTGTCATTGGCCCAGCAATGACATGTTCCATTCTCCCAGCATGAAAGTGACTGTGGATATTAAAGGCAAGCGGGCCTTTCACGACCTTTGAGAGTTTATATCTTACACGTGTACTGACGTTCTAAAGGCAGCGGAGAATAACCGTTAGTCCCCCCAGCACCTATTCAGCGCCTGTGTCCTTTCGGCCCCGACGTCATTACCCTGCCCCAGGTTCTACACCTGTCTGGTTTTCCCTGCCAATTTCTCCCTTATTTCCATTCTTCCCTCCATCTTGTTAAAGCCCCCCCCTTCCTCTAATCCCTGTGTCATGTGCTGTGCACCTATTATACATTTTAGCTGAAGCAAATCTTACACACTCACTGCTCACACCTACTTATTGTAGCTTTTTTTTTTTTTTTTTTCCCCCACTCCATCTTAATGATCCAAAAGGATGCTGCGTATTCTGGGATTGATCGTTACCTAAATGGTGTCAGGACTCAGGACCTGCATTTTGTCAATGGATGTTACGAGTGATGATGGGAAGGTCGAGGGTCTTGAGTGATGGTGGTTGTATGCTGCTGATCCAGTCGTCAACCCTGCTGTCACCACCAGCAACAGGAGCAAGATCCGACGAACCTGTATATCTCCAACCTGCCGTTGTCGATGGATGAGCAGGAGCTGGAGAATATGCTGAAGCCGTTTGGTCAGGTCATCTCCACGCGGATCTTGAGAGACTCCAATGGGGCCAGCAGGGGTGTGGGCTTCGCCAGGTGAGTCCTGCGATCCTCTTTGGTATTCCGCTGTGTGCTGATGCGCTTGGTTTCTTCCCAAACATCAGGCAACATTGACAAAATGAGAATTTCAGCAGAGTTTCAGAATTTCAGTTAAACTGTCACTGTTTTACTGGTGGAGGCCCAGCTTTCTGGAAGTCCTGATTTCACGTAACTGCTACAGCTGCATATTTACTCTGAATTTCAGCAGGGTTGGGGTTAAATCTGACTTCCCCAGGGCCCAGTTAAGAGCTGTTTTTCTAGTGACAGATAAGCTGTGTTTAACAATAGTACTGTAGTCTCGTCCTTTTGCGCTCGCGTAATGGAGATACTTGGCTGATTCACCTAAAAGCCCAGGCCTATGACTCACGCAGCACCTCAGTCTGTCTCTTGTAAGAACGTGTGCTGAAGTCTCTGTACAAGCCGAGGCATGCATTTTAAGTTCATTCAGAGAGTTCAGAGGAAGTATTTACCCAGTTGGCTCTTAACAGTTCAGTTTAATCTTCCACAGCCAGTGAAACACATTTATGAACATCTTAAAAATCTTTTGTTTCTTCAGATCACATGACTATTAGTTTTATTAAACAGACTTGAGGGTGCCGTGGTGCCTCAGTGGGTAGAATTACTGCGCGTGCGTGCGTGCGTGTGTGGTTTGCATGGTGTTGTGACATGTAGTGACAGTTTTCTCTGACTACTCCGGTTTACACCTGTAGTTCAAATGACGTGGATAAGTGAATTGTTTCCTGATTTACAGTGCATGCAGGCTTAGTGTGTGCTGGATAAGTGGCGCTGAAGATGGAGCTACCAAGTTCTGTGTATTATCACAAGTAAAACATACACAAGACAGGGATTTGATCCTAGTAATCTGTCTGACTCTCTGTCAGGATGGAATCAACAGAGAAGTGTGATGCAGTCATATCCCACTTCAATGGCAAGTTCATTAAGCTGCCATCCGGAGTCCTGGGTAAGAGCCTTCGCCGCTCAAATTGAGATCACGTCTGTGTGTGAGCTAACACCCTCACTTTACTGATTCATTTTCGGCTAGCGTGTCCTCTAAGATGAGCATCTGAGAATAAGAGGACTAGGTCAGCGTTATATGAGTTTGGATAGTGCTTTATTTCAAATCAGTCATTGTGGTTTTAGACCTTTGTACATAGCTGTGTTTTAGCAAAGTAGCTAATTCCCCAACTCTGCCCGCATCTGCTAATAGTAACCCCCCCCCCCCCAACACCGTGGGCAGCAGAGCATCTGCAGTGAAGCCCCCCAGGTTAAAAAACCGCTTTTTACATCCACACTCTATACAATTCCAATTGGATTATATGACCGTAACGGTGTCTGAGGGTTACCGCCAATGCTGCCTATTGGAGGGGGAAACAGGATTACACAACTGAGCGCCAGCACCGTGCGGTGATTTCCCCCCTGCCTTGGTTATGTCATCCAGCTCCCACAGAACCCCTGCTGTGTAAGTTTGCTGATGGTGGCCAGAAGAGGAGGCAGAGTCAGGGCAAGTACACGCAGAACGGCCGAGCGTGGTCCCGGGACGGCGAGGTGAGGCTTGTAAGTCCCGCCGAGGCGTTGTTGCTCAAGTGAGAGACGTGAGGTACCGCTTCCAGAATTCCAAGGGGCCCCCTTAAGAGACCCTGAGAGTCAGGTTGTGTTTTAATTTGCCCCATCCCAAATCCAGGGCTGATCCTTGCCTCGTAGCTGACAATCGAAACCACCCAAGCCGGCGACATTTTTTAAAACTCTCTCAGACAAGCGCCTAGCAAGGCGGCCTTTGCTAATTTTAGCACGTGCCAGAGGTGACTCAGGTTGCAGATGCACCGGTTTGACTGTACCTGTGTGTTTGTTGGTATCGCCCCCCAGGCAGGGATGATCACGTATGACCCTGCCACAGCTGCTATGCAAAATGGGTAAGGCATGGGAGAACAGTGGAGGGGTATGGGCACCTGCCTTTCAGTGCGATGGGTGGAGATATTCTTCACATTAGTTCAGTCACTGACTATTTTTTTTTTTTTTTTTTTTTTTTTTTTTGTTCCTTCCTGTTCAGATATTATGCGTCTCCATATAGCATAGCCAACAGGATGATCACCCAGACACCCATGTCACCGTACATCTCACCCGTCTCTGCCTATCAGGTTTGTCCCCAGTCTGCCATCGTGTCTGCATGACGTGCAAATTATTTTTATGGGCTTATGCAAAAAGGCGGAGCCTAAGAGCCGCTCACCAGATGGTCCGAGGCTGCACTTGGTCCTGGGGTCTGTCTCTATGGCTGATTAGGGTCAAGCCGTTTGTTTGATTGTTCTCAGAATAATGCCAGTGTGTGTTCCATGATCCAGGTACAGAATCCTTCCTGGATGGCACACCAGCCCTACCTCGTACAACACCCGGTAAGCCTTCCCCCTGGTCCAACTTACCATGGGGCGTTTGAGTCCAGGATTGTCCTATGTCTGTGCAGAGGTTGTCTGCGTTATGGTGAGAGGGGGAAAAGCTTGTAAGAAGGAAATGGGGTTTATGGGTAATTGGGCCTTATTTAATTGGATGTGCCGATATTTGAATTTTTTTTATTACTTTTTGATTGAACAGTTTGCTTGTATGTTTGTGTTGATTTTTAGTATGTTTATTGTTGAGATTTTTGTTTTTCTCTGCCAAAAGAATTGTGGGTAATCAGCCCTCTGTGTGGCGGGTGAATGTTGAAGCCCCGGGTCTCCTCCCTTGTGCCTCACACCCCCTTGCTGCTGAGCCTCTCTGCAGCGATCAGGAAGTGCCTGTAGCACGGGCGGCACCTGATTACCGAAATAGCGTGCCAGTCTGTTTTTGTTCAGCAGGGGCAGTGTTCTTCTGCAGCCCTTATCGTCACTTATGTTTTTGCATATGAATATTTGTTTCTACGTGAAAAAGGCCATTCCTGCGAGGCTTTTCGTTGCCTGTTCCCACACCCTCTGGAGCTCTGCTGTATGCACCGAGGACCCGCCAGGTTTCACGCTCACTCCCGTGCACCGGATCGCTGCGGCAGAGCTCCTTTCATGTGGTTTTTGGGGCTTGTGCTCACTGTGCCGCGCGGGCCGGGCTGCGACATCCAGATATAAGGTCAAATCACTCGTAACCAGGCCTCGTGGCCCTCCATGGAGGTGGTGTAGCACAGAGATAGAACTCCTCGAGAGGAGAAGCTCAGCCAGAGCTCTCAGATCAAACATGCCATTTTTGCAGGGCTGTAAATAGTTTCAGTATCCAATCTTGGCTGTTGATAACCTGATTTGAAATTCTTGACATTTTAAATGGCACATTCCCACTTATTCTACATTAAGGAAATGTGCTGTGGTAAGCAGTTAGATGGATGGATGGATGAATGGCTGGAAATGTATTTTATTTTTCTTTGATACCAACTAGTACTCTTTAGAAGATGTATGATCTCCTGAAAAAAGCCTCCAGCAGAAGATTTGCATGGTGTGGGTGAATTGACTAAACTTGCATGGTGTTATCTGAGTGGCTGCCATTGCTTCATTTGTGTGTCCTAATTTGTGACCCCTGAAAAAGGTGAAATCTCTGTTTTCCCCATTGTTCCCCGGCTTTGCTGTTTAGGGTGCAGTGATATCACCCTCTATGGACCATACCATGTCACTGCAGCCTACACCCATTATGAGCCCTTTAACGCAGCAAATGAGTCACCTCTCCCTGGGCAGTGCCGGCACGGTAAAGACCGAGAGATAGGGAGGGAGGGGCCTGGTGCGAGGATCTGTGCAGCCAAGGATTAATGACATTGTCGTCTCTGCGTTGCAGTTCATGCCTGCCAGTGCCGCTTTGCAGGGAGCCTATATTCCCCAGTACGCCCATGTGCAGACTACAGCTGTTCAGCTGGAGGTTTGTCATCGCCCAATCCGTGATGCACTTATGTCACATGTTCTCGGGGGGGGGGGGGTCTTTCAATACATGGCGACTGTAGTCGTTCTTCGGGGACGTGTTGCTTTTGCGCGTATCCACGTGACCTAATACAGAGCTCAGCAATGCAGACAGATGTTCTATGCCCTTTTCTGCTTGCCAGCAACAGAAAAATGAGATTGCACAATAGGATGCACAGGCTTTTGATGATTAAAGAACTCTTGTGAATTTTAATCTGCGGTCAGGAGAGCACTGTCCAACCACAGGAGACGTCTAGCGACCCTTCACCTTACACTTATCCACAAGCCAAGTGAAGAGAAGGTAAGTGTGGCTTCCTATGTTTGCACGTAACATCTTGACCACCTATGCGTGGGACATTTACTAGTAGTCAGCCACTATTGGATGAGAATTTCTACACAGGGAAACAGCTGTTTGTTTTTCCCCTTTTCCCAGGTGCATGATGGGAGTCGAGAGGATGGACTCGCTTTACAGCTGAAACAATCATGTCTTCTTGTGATGGATCATGCTTTGTGGAATTACCCACGTTTTTGCACAGGCTCTTCAAGGATTCCCTGTTGTTACTAATAAAATCAACTGAAAATATTTTGGTATAAGTTTCATAAGGTGCAAAGAAATCTTAATTTTGCCAGAGATGCTACACAATAAAAATGTTTTATTTTAGTAATGAAAGAACGTTTATTTTTTACCAAGGACTGCCACATGGACACACAAGCTGTGACCGCGGTAGACTGTGTGGCGGTTAAGGTCCATGACAATGTCTTTTTGTTCATATTTTCTTATGATTTTTAATGCATTTGTTTTTTTTTTTTGTTTTTTTTTTTTACTGAAATATTTCATCAGCCAGACATGTTGAAAATTGCATTGTGTGTGTGTGTGTGTGTGTGTGTGTGTGTGTGTGTTGCTATGGTGAAGTGTAACGCATCTTGTAAAAACAAAATTGTCTCGTTTCTCTCCTATCATACAACTTGCCTTAAATTCTTTCATACATTCGCTGTAAAGGCGACTTCAAGAGCAAGAAATGTTAAAAACGATTGCCTTGTAAATCAGCTAGATAGGGCTTTTTTTTTTTTTTTTTTAGGATGTAGCTAATTAAATTTTGCTCTACTTAAGTGTTGATCTTTCTCTCTAATCTTTTGCTGAATACTAATCAAACTAAGACTCGGGAAAGCATAATTTAAATGTCTGAGTGAGAAGACTTTCTGAATATAATACGTTTTTTTAAAAAAGATAGTGTATGCATTGTCAGGAGGTTTAATGGACTTCGGAGTGTTTTGAATGTGATAACTGTTGAATGATAACGTTAAATTTTACCTTTTTTACTCGGCATTGTACCTTTGGCTAAAGACAATTATCGGGGAGGTGTGGGCCATTTTGGCTTTGAGAGTCAGGTTTTCTATTCTTCTAAGAGTAAACATTTTAAAATTGGAATATGTTGTGTAAAACCACCAAACAAATTAGGCCCAAGTTGGCACAGTATCATATTAGATGTTAAAAGCTGAGAAAGAAAAGCTAGGTCTTTGAAAGGCTACCCAAACACAGCTCGGCACTTTCAAAACACATTCACCAAAGAACCGTGAGCTGGTAAACAGGTAAAACGGCCCAATGCTCTCTCACAGCACAAGTAGTTAACGTGGTTGAATTTCTGCATAATTAGTTTGCGGTTTTGATGACGTGCCTTTCTTGTGCATTAATGTTTTGTCATCAGTTTTTCTCGGATGCCAACAGGCACGAGGAACGATACGTAGGAACCAAGAGCCAAACTTGCAGATTTCATCACTACGAAGAGGCCGTTTGAAACTCTGAAATAATTCATCGCAATAGCAATCTCTTTTACAGCATGTGAGGGATTCATGTGACAAGGGAGGTGTTTTGATTTTCCGGACAGTAATTTTTTTTTTGTTGTGTGGTTTTTTTTTTTTTTTTTTTTTTTTTTTTTTTTTTTAAAAAAAAAAGGTTTATAAATTAAGTTGTCTTCCAAGAGACCCCTTTTAACCTGGTCATCTGATGGACCAGTTATCTACCTCAGATTTTCTTTTCTCCTTTCTACTCGGCAGAGTTTGCTCCTTTCTTTTTTTCTAGTGCGCAGGGTTTTCCCCTTTCTTTTTCTATTGGGCAGGGTTTGCAGGTACAGCCCACCCCCACTGACCAAAAGCCAAGCTCAGGAGCTGGCCACATACACTTATGTTTTTGAGAAGGTTTTTTTTTTTTTTCTTTCCTTTGAATGACATTGCCATAACAATCATTGCTAGGGTCATTGTGCATCCAGTGTGTTTTAGGCTGTGTTCAGATATCCATAGTTTGAAAACTGCTGCTTTTATCATGTAAGGTTCCAGAAGCTGATGAGGTCCTTCATAAACAGAAAACATACTGGGTATTACCATTGCTACGTTAAGGTTCTGGACAGACTTGCAGCGCCCCCCACGTGGTTCTCCTCTGCAGGGAACTCGAGGTGACGACAATCTCCGTTTCCATCCGGTTGCCCTGTACCGGTGAACCCTCTAGGGATGTACTGCTGCCGTTGTCTGAACCAGTCTCTTTAACTCCATCTTGGCCAAGAGCCAGAGTACTCTGTGCAGGAAAGATAGTGGTCATTTGATTAGCCATCTTGTATTAGACAGCCATTAAGTTATAAAATAAAAGTAATTTATGAAAAGACACCTTTTTGTACAGACTCTTAGAGATAAAAATTTTCAGAGAGATATCTATATGATCGAGTTAATTTTTTAAGTTTTTGTTTATCATGTGCCACAGGACTTCCAGTGGTGACTCAATGTCCAGTTAAAATGAACACCCCTCTGTATTTTTTTGTTTTGAGTGTTTGTTGATGACTTTATTGAACTGTAAATTAAGGGTAGATTGTTACTTAAGTTTTCTTTTCTTTTCTTTTTGAGAACTTTTGAATAAAATTTCCCAGTTGGATCCACTGTGCCAGGTTGGCTGTGTCCCATGGTTGGTGGGTTGGGGGAGGTCGCCACCATGATTAATAACGAATAATCACTCACAGCTGCTAGCCCTTGCCCGATTTCATCACCAGACACAGGTGGATATGGCAGCATAAAATGATGGGAACAGAGGTGAGCCATACCCTGCCACTCACAGTAGGGCACTCAAGAGTCAACTTGGGGAGGGTCTGCCTATGAGCCTGTAGGTGGGCTCTTAGCCCTCTTTGTGTGCAACAGCTGAGAGCAAGTAGTGCCCTAGCGTGGGCCCAGCCAGACATATGGGAGCCTGTGGTGAAGGGCCTTGGGAATTAGGGATCTCTGTCACCCAAATTCAGATCCCATATGCAGGCTGTATTCTGAATATGAGGGTCTGTTCTAGTGAATTGTGGGTAATCCTGCCCAATCGTGCTGCACAGTGGAAGGTCCTGAAATCCGGGACTGGTCATCCATAAGCTCTTCATCCAAGCAGGCTTGTGGTAAGCCCAAAACTAGTTTTAGGAAGCAGTGTCTTGGGTCAATAACACACAGAATGGGATGCTAGTCCACCGCAGCACACCTGTACCACCCATCTTTCTAACTGTTTATCATGGTCAGGGTCCTGGGGGGTGTGGAGTGTATCCCAGGTGACAGCACAGTTTGGATTGGGTGAAAGTACACGCGTGCTCAGTATACCTGCTAGTGGTGTATATGCGAACTTCATCATTTAACCTGTAGGGGTTGCTCTCCACTCAAACAAGCCTGAATGCAAGTTCAGCCAGTTTGTATTTTCCGCAATTTGGCAGTTTGTAAAATAAATATACATCTTTTAGTGCATTGGTACAAAACTTCAGGCATTTTGTTTCAACGTAATACTTAAATTGTTATGGCACTTACACAAATGTTCACAGTACAAATTACAAAAGCTGCTTAGGATTAAGAAAGTGATCGATCAACGTTTATATTCTATGTCAAGTGTTTGCAAGCGTTGTTCTACAGAACATTCTGGACATACAAGAGATGAGTGATGGCTTGTGTTTAAAGCATCTTTTGCCTGCTATCATTTCTGTGAACGGTTAGGTTCACCGTGACCTTTGACAAAGTGCAATGTAATGTGACTTTTCAAAGGCTAATCCCTCAGTATTGCCACTTGTGCCAATTCCTCCACAAAGCCTATAGCTTTCAATGAGATAATGCTACAGACAGTGAGGCACCGTAAATGTATCTCTTACAACAAATGGTTCACCACAGCCAGGATCGCAGATTAGTCTTGGCTGTGCCTTCTAGTCAGATCAGAATTCCAGAAATTTCCGCTCATAGCTGACCTTTACCTCCCCTAATCTACAATGGAGACTGACACCATGCACTCTAAACCCCCCTTCACCTAAAATGACAGGTGACAGAATGAGGGAGTCACCTCGTGTCTCAGCACTTGTGCAGTGTTGTACACAAACATGACCACCAACTGTCCTTTAATTTAAACATCAAACTCATTTGCCAGCAGGTTTTATGTAGACACTTCATGTGCTCTTTCCAACCTCCTAAATGAATTAATTAGTACAGCATTTGGATGATTAAGGCAGTGCTTTTTGTAACAGTACATTCTGGCTCAGTGTATCATAACTATTTAAAAGATTACTTTCAGTTTTTATCCAGCTGTTAAAACTTTAAAGTCATAAGCTTCTTGTAATGCCATAGATTTAAATGTTTTTTGTCCACATGGTAAATCATGCAATGTGCATAAACAATCTGGAATTTTTAGCTACAGTAATATGCAAAAGTCTTAGACAGGCAAAGAAAATTATGGTTAAGTTACATTTATGTTGCTGTAAAACTATTACTTTATGTCT
>JAACJT020000001.1:32235364-32301776 GCA_009936485.2 Gymnarchus niloticus | reverse complement strand
CCCCGCCCCCCCCCCCCCCCCAAGCCCTGGGGCACACCTACTGGACCACTTATACAGACAACACAAAGACCGGTACATCTACCCAGCCCTTAGTGAAAGCTGACGACTCTTTGAAAGGGATCAAGGCAGAGAATCAGATCTTCTAGATGCTTCCATGACAAACTGGAAGCCAGTTATTGCAACAGATTGAACAGCCTATTAATAAATAAGAACATAACTAATGTTCTCATTTACTTCACTTTGGAACAATAAGGGATTTTTAAAAATTTTACTATACAAATAATATGTATATACACTGCAGTATATTAAACCATCCTAAAGATCTGACCCTGTTAAAATTGCTACATGCCGTGGCATTTGCAGGAGCCGGCAAAAAGAAACCTGGAAGTCCCACACATGGATATGAGGACAACAGATTAAGAGATTATTCACTTTAGGATAAGGTCCTCAGGCCCAGGTGCAACAGGAATGGCATTATGATGGCAGGACCTGTTGACACAAGCCAAACTGGCAAGGTCTATCTTTGCAAAAAAGCTTCACCAGTGTTGATTCCGCCATTCTGTACGCAACATTCTTGTACGAAGCAAGTTTAAGATATCCATGTACAACTTCCTCTGTGTTCTATAAGAGTTGAGTGCATAGTAATCCTTTTCAAGGTTAATTCCAGATCTGGATTGGAACATGCTCAATATCGCAAACAAACCAGGCTGTGAGCAGAAAATCAAATCCACAGAACATCCAAATTTCTGTCCTGAGACTCAATTGGACTTGCACCTTTTGCCAGTCATCAGCTAACAGCGAAGCTTTTCAGTAACCAAGCAATTAAAAGATGGAGAAAATTACCAGAGTTTGAAGAAACAAAATTTTGTCCTATTGGTTCAAACTTTCCCAATGTCACCATTATATAGAAGACTTGTAAGCTCTGATAATGTATTTTGTGGTTTTCCACCTAATGCAAGTCCTCATTCAAAAAAGAGGACTGTGAAATACATAGCACCTATTGACCTCATCCAGCGTGTTATACATTAACATAATTCTGCTGTATCACTGGAATGTTTCTCTGACACTGACTCATACGTGGGTTCAGAAGTAGTCAGTTGTTATTTTTCACCTCACTCTTCCCTGAGGTAATAGTTGTTGGAAGAAAAACACCTTCCAGTTGTTTCCCGACTTCATGTTTACTTTGCATTGTGGAATACAGGCTTAATTGGCTTAATATAAATATGCTCAGTTTTTAAGAGCAAACCGAACCTCGTAAAAAGGCTGGATACAGTTTCATTTTCACCATACGGCGCCAAATTGTTATCAGGCTACCGTTGAATAATTCACAGATAAAGAGCAGAGTCGACAAAATGTAAAGACTCTAGGAATAGTTTCTGTTGCCCAGGCTCAAGTCGAACATAATCTTACATGTGCAGCCAGCCGATTCGTTACTGTTTGGACAAGCGGGATTAAACCCTAGGCCCGCACACTAGGTTAGAAATGTCGCTTCATGATTGTACGGTTTGTGTACATAAAAGGTAACATAAATAGCAGGTGGTTTTTCGGTGCATATCAACCCTTTAGTCAGTTTTTTTCTGAGCTGGCTCTTTGACATGGTGTCGACATCTAGATGTAGTCTGGGTGCCCATCTCCTACTGTGCGTTAAAACACTTCTGGAGTCAGGGAACCCCCCACCTGACAATTACATCCCGTTGGATCCCGAAGTTCGGGGTGATGATGAGAAACCTGCTAAACACTGGTTCTTCTGAGTGGAACAGTCATTGTTGTCTTACAGCTCAGATTTCAGTTATTCATTCTAAAACGAAGTTACCTCAGCCCGCCGCCGGAAAACTATACTCATGCTTCTGAAGATGCATTGAAACCACGACGCCGTAGTTACTGCTGACAATCGTAGCGGCTTAATACCGGCTGAAATGAGAAAATTCACCTTCAGTTTTCAAACAACACGTAGAAATTCCACGTAATAGTCAAAGAAAGGCAGTTGTTCACAAAATTGTTACAACCAAAATCCAGTGCAAAACCAAGAACTACTCCGATGCTGATCGCTCTCGACACTGGATGTATTAATCTCTCGAGTTTAGACATGCAAGCGATTACTTATAGACACACATTAATGCATGGAGGATTGCTCTTTACATGCAGCTCAATATGCACTTTCAAAAATGTATTAGGCCTATATCTAAAATTTAACTTTTAAATGAAAATAGACTGAAATAAATAATCCCAACCAATAGCCATGAAAAGTACGTATATTTTATTTTATATATATCTTTTATATATCGTGACGTGTAGAAATAATAATCATAATAATAATCGACATCATTTACATAGATCTTTTATAAAATGTCATTCTAATTCTAGGGACACCTCATTTCGTGCTTAGCCTAGCAGGAGCTAATTACAATCTAAACAATATAAACAATGATTAGATATTTACTTTCTTTGAAACACAGGTATGTAATGAGAAGGTAGGATACGACTCATTATTATAATATTGCCTCGTAATTGTGCGTCTAGAAAAGTGGCGCAAGTTAAGTACGATAAATTAGCATCCCTAAGGAAGTGATGTACCGACATAACTAAACTGACTACCTTACTTTGTGCTGTCCAGAGTCTGGCTGTAATTTGAGATCTTAATTGTACAAATAAGCCTAGCTAACACCTGTCAGTTTTGGGTATGTCCCTTTTCATTTTAAAATTAAACCTTTGTTGTTTTCCATCACATGTTGCCAGTGCCTGTGGATAAAATACATATAGACAAATTATTGAAGAAGTGATACCCTTACCTGTTTTTCAGCACTCGACATAGGAATCCTTTAAATTGATATACTGTTCTGTCTATTTCAAATTGATAGAGGCCAGTTAATGATCACTTTCAGTCCTGCAGTTTGTCCAGATTGCTATAGGTTACAGGTCATGGTTTATGTTTTAGAGCTAAGTGAAATGACTGGAAAGTTTTTTCATTTTTATTTCTCTAAAAGATACCGGCAAATATTTAGATTAAAGTAACGACTGACAGTTCTAGGTACAATTACAATAATGAGACAAAAAAAAAAAAAAAAAAAAAAACAATTCAGGTGATGATACGCATAGTGAAAAACAGTCCTATCAATTCATTTGAGACTTTTCCAATATTAAATCTTTCTAGGGCCGCCTTATTAAATGATATAGCGTCATTAATTAACTGTTTCTAATAGCAGGTCGGCACAATGACAGCTACCAGGGTTCCCATGCAGGCCTTTAAATTCTTAAAGCCGGCCTTCAATACAAGCATACGCGGCCACACCTTTATGTATTACCTGCACGGAAGTGAATACACAATGTTACACACAAGCATGTCTGAAGAACGCACACTGTAGGCTGTACCTTCCAAATTCAGGTAAGCTTGTTTTCTTCTCTATTTCTTTCGGCGCTGCCCAGAATTAAGATTACATATACCATTTAACTGTGGCAAAAGCACGGTATGAAAATGTTTCTTTTCCTTTTTTTTAAAAAAAAAAAAAATAAAAAATTCTAGCAGAAACACCCGCGAAGATCAATGGAGATTGTACTACTAAACCTGAGCTTTATTCTCCTATGCAGTCTCAGCGGCGTGGGAGGTAAGGACGTGGTGAAGCATTTCGGTCATTTTCACATTGAAAACCTTGAACTTCTGAACCAGTGATTCATTTACGTTAAATTCCGAACACAAGTCTTGCTCGAATTTAGAGGAGTAAGGATACTGTAAAGTCATTCACATAGCTGAGCTGTTTTTCCGAAAGACGTCGTGCAATGTTCTGCTTCTTTCCTTTTAACCTGTACGCGATATTCAAGTCATTGAGGTGCTGAGATATAAAAAATCAAAGTGCTAATAGCACGACTTTAACAACCACAACAGCAGAAGTATGTTTACGTGGACCATAAGAAAGTAATTACTGGCAGGCAGAAATGCACTTTCACTCGTTTAAACAGAATGGTACTGTCATTAACGATGACCGACTTACGCCATGCGATCCATTAAATAATGAAGGCAGCAGGATCGGAAAACACTAAACCCCGTGTTTTTTATTATGCGCTGACTTCATCCAGCCGCATCACCAGAGCTCCGAGCGTAGGATTTCAATAAGTATTGCTCTAATTCTACCATGACTGGATGTCCAGGGACCTGCTCCGTCGGAAGCGCGACGACCTGTAACGACTGTCTACGGCAGGGTCCTCAGTGCGCCTGGTGCGCTCAAGAGGTGGGGCACTGAAGCACACAGCTTCGCCTTTGTTTGTTACCTACTATTAGATACACTCTATCTTCATTATCTAAAAGTAAACTATTAGATTGAAAAAGTACTTTATACTCAGTGTGTGAAACTGCTTTGGAACCATTTTCAGGCAGGAGGAATAGTAGATTTTTACAGGGTGTGACCAATACCTGTCTAGGTCACCTGTTACCCTGTATTGGATGACTATCGATTATGGAAAATAAATGTATGTTTTTATGTATGTATGTATGTATGTATGTATATTTCAATACGTGTAATTTTTTCTTGGCATTTCTGTCTTTTTCTTTTTGAATTTGTTGCTATTGGTACCACACTGCTGTGCTGAAACTTTGTTGTAGACTCACTGAGCTCACCAGTGCTTTGTGTTCCACCTTGTAGAACTTCACAGACCTGTATCCAGTCAACGAGAGATGTGACACGGTGGAGATCCTGGAGCAGAAGGGATGTAGCTTGGAGTTTGTCGAGTTTCCCATGACCAGCGTCTGGATCCACCAGGACGAGCCGGTGGGCAAGAGGGAAGGAAATACCAATGCCACTCAGATATCACCACAGAAAATGGCTCTGAATCTGAGGACAGGTACCATTTTAAATGAGTGTGTGTCTTGTGACGGACTGGTATTCCTTCTCAGGGTGCTCCTTCCAGGCTGGCTGTAATCCTACATTGGATAAGTGCTTATGTCACGATGTGTAACACTTCTGTCTTTTTGTTCTATTCTTCGTAAAGAGGCATGTTTTATTTGTGATTTTTGATAGGAAGTGAGGTCACGTTCCAAATCCACGTCCAGCAAACGGAGGATTATCCAGTGGACATTTACTACCTGATGGACCTGTCTGCATCTATGTATGACGATTTGCAGATGATTAAAAACTTGGGATCCACCCTGTCCAAGGAGATGGCCAAATTGACAAGTAAATTCAGGCTGGGCTTTGGATCGTTTGTCGAGAAACCAGTCCTCCCCTTTATTAAAACCATGCCTGCAGATTTAGAGAACCCCTGCAGGTACTCACTCCTCAGCAAATTTTCCAGTTAGAAGCAGGCTGACATTCAGTATTAGATTAGTTACCATTCTGATTACTTTAGCTTCAGCTGCTATCCTTGTCTAAATTATAAATATTGACTACTGTCTCTTTGTTTAAAGAAGAATTCTGCCAAAACATGACCATTTGATGGGTGGCTAATGAAGTAGGGTCCAACACAGGATCAGTCACATTTTACTTATTTGTTAAATGTCATAACAAAAGAAAATCATATTTTGTATTCTGATTCATGCATTATACTCAGTCGCTGGCAGTTTTGCCTGACGGTGAACAGCTAGCTTTCAGATTTTTATATCAGTTCTACAACACTTCAGTAAATGAATGCCACTCGATGATGTGATGGATAGACTTTTCTGCTTGCGCTGTGTGATTATTCACTTTTGATAGACAATAAATCATCCTATGATTGATAAAATCAACATTTTTAGTGGAATTTCCCTTTAAGTCAGCAACAATGATCATAACAGTGACAACCTTGACCATAAGTCAGTTTTCACCTTTGCTTTCTACAGACGGTGACACAGAATCTTACTCTTATTTTCCTCAGCTATTTCGGCATCAGCTGCTTGCCAACATTTGGATACAAGCATGTTCTTCCACTCACTAGCAGCACAGAGAAATTCAACGAAATCATAAAAAGTCAAAAGGTCTCAGCCAACGTTGATGATCCAGAGTGTGGCTTTGATGCCATCATGCAAGCGGCTGTGTGTGGGGTAAGAGAGAGTTCATTGGTTGTTTAGTCACTTTATGCAGAATTAATTGGTCACACTACTGTGTAGATGGGAGATTTACTATCTTACATCAGTATTGGTTTGCAGCCAGATCCAGTCTCCACCTTCATACAGTTTTGAGCACTGTATTACAACCCTGATTGCAGGAACATAACCGTGTGATCTTCTGGTCACCAGTCCAGTTCCTTCACCACTAAACTGTCTGCTGCCAAGTATATGACTTCATTTCTCAAATGAATAAAACGATCTGTATCACTTCTAGGCTACAAAAACTGAAATGATGCTTATATATCTGTCCATTAGGAAAGGATTGGTTGGAGGAATGACTCTATGCACCTGGTGGTGTTCGTTAGTGACGCTGACTCACACTTCGGAATGGACAGCAAAATGTCAGGCATTGTCATCCCCAATGATGGGAAGTGTCACCTAGACAACAGGAATGAGTATTCCAAATCCACCGTCTTGGTAAGTGCACTCTGCAGAGCAATGCACCAGGATTATGTATTGTTCTGTAGAGCCCAATTGCAGAGAGTCTTTTATATTACTATAAACGACCCATTTTGACATTCTCTGATTTAGCCCTTGTTCACACAGTGCTCTAATCCTGTTATTTGCAGTCTAAAATTGAGTACATTTTTATGCCTTGCGAGTTTGTCTGAATGAGAAGAATAAATAATATGTATGTTGTGTGCAATGTCCGATTCATGGCTATTTTCCTCCCAGGAATACCCGACTTTGGGGCAGCTCATTGACAAACTTGTAGAAAACAATATTCTTCTGATATTTGCAGTCACTAGCAAGCAGAAAAGCAATTATGAGGTAAGCTGTGCAGCAACTATGACCTGAATAGCAATGCGTATGTTTTAATTGGAACAAAGTCATTTTGCTTATGAATGATGTTTTAAATCTGGATGTAGTTTACGGGTGTGTGCAATCTTGCCAATTGTCTTGCTAATGCAGAAAATTTATTGGCCCTGATAGCTGTGAATCATTAAGTTCAATTATACATTGAGGCATAGTCATATATGTAGTCTGCTGAAGGCTGCAGGAAGGTGAAGGAGTTCAGGGTTGTGTCTGTGCATATGTGTAGGTGTGTGGTGACACACAGATATTTTGTATCATCTTTTAGTGCGAACACGGACGTGCGCTGACAGCCTCACAGTTCAGACTTAAGTTTAAGTTGGTGTGGAAAACAAACTACATCATTCATTAACTTTCTGACTGTGCACATGTGGGAGGGGGAATGGGGGGCGTTTTTTTTCCTGATGTCATCTAGACCCTCTACTGGCACACGTACAAGACTGATGCGTGTTTTCTTGCAGAACTACGCCAAGCTCATCCCTGGGGCCACTGTTGGAGTTCTAGCAGACGACTCCAGGAATGTTCTAGAGCTGATCATAAATGCGTACAAAGTAAGAGGACACCTGCGGTCGTATGTGTCGCTCTCCATGCACGTGGCAGCAAAGGCAGGAAATAAAATCAAATCATACAAGTCTCGTGATCCGCAAGAACCGCACGTCTGAGACTCAGAAATGAAAGAAATTGGATTATATTTGGACTCATATACGGTCTCTCATCCTGGGCACCTCTTACTCTAAATGTTTTTCTTTCCCATTCAGTAAAAGACTAACTCATTAATTGGTCTTTAAATTTAGCCCCACCCCTTAATCCTTGAATGACAACCCTGGAATCTGAGTGGAGAGCTGCATGGTGGCTACATCTCTTACTCGGCCTCCCTAGATCAGACCCTCTTGGGAATATGCTTAAGCACAGGGCCTGCAGATTTGGTTACATTCCTCTGTTTCACTTGCAGGAGCTGCGGTCAGAAATCGAGCTAGAAGTCCTAGGTGACACGGAGGACCTGCAGATGTCCTTCACAGCCATATGCCCTGATGGAAGTGTCCTTCCAGGACAGAAACGTTGCTCTAATGTGAAGGTTGGCGACAAGGTTAGTCCTCTACAAGATTTGTCATTTTAAGCTACTCCTCATTTTCCTCCTTCTCCTCTGTCTTTTTCTTTTTCTTCTTCTTCTTATTATTATCATCATCATCACCCAGTGACTTTGAACAAAGGGGGAGTTTTCCAAAAAGCAACTTTAACAAATCCTGTAGTTAAATCTGAATTCTGATTGGAGAAAACTGAGAGCCCAGCCTCAGGATTGGTCGATTCCCCGACTCTGGAGTAACCAAATCCAGCTAAGTTAGCAATACTGCTTTCTAGAACAGACCCCTTAAGATGGCTTCTCCTGGTTAGAGTTGTGGTTTGTTATCCTGATTACGCATTTATGTATGATTTAGCAGCACGTTGACAAAGCGGATATGGATTGGATGCCCACCCCTGTTTTGTGACTGTGGAGTTTGCATGTTCTCTTTGTGTGTGTTGGTTTACTCTGGGTACATGTGTTTCCTTTTGAAATCCAAAAGTATACTTTTTCATGCTTGGTTTACACTTGGAATGCTGACAGTTATGAAATCAGATGTAAAGATACTACAGAGGTTAATGCTCTTTAACCAGTTAATACTGGTTAATGCCCATTCTCCAGTATTTGTACTGTAATACAGTGACCACGGTACAGGTGGTAAAGGCCTGCCCTCGGCGGTTCCTCTTCAGTGAGTTTCGCTTTGTTCCGGACTGGGTTCTCGAGATGCTCGGCCCATGAGCACATTCATACTGATGGGATGGTTCTGCCTTTCAGGTGTCTTTCAATGTGACGGTGGAGCTGTCCGAGTGCCCGTTGGGCCCCAAACACTTCTCCGTGAAGCCGGTGGGCTTCCAGGACATGCTGGAAGTGGAGCTGGCTGCCCTCTGCGAGTGCAACTGTCAGAGGACGCCCGAGCCCAACAGCAGCACCTGCAGCGGGGGCCGGGGGGTGCTGCAGTGCGGAATGTGCCTGTGCGGCACTGGCTACATGGGCCTGCGCTGTGAGTGCACTGAGGAGAGCATGCAGAGCTCCAGCTGTAAGCCCCACCCAGAGGCTGAGTCCTGCAGCGGCCAGGGGGAATGCTACTGCGGCCAGTGCATCTGCAGCCCCTCCAATTTCGGCCGCATCTACGGCGCCTACTGCGAGTGCGACGACTTCTCCTGCGTCCGCTTCCGCGGGGACCTCTGTGGAGGTAGCTGGATGTGGTTTTAATGTCGAACAGAGAAGATTACATTCATGTATGGCGAACTAACTCCTTTGCTCTTTGGACCAGTTTGCTTTTAAAATCAGATTTATAATAACATCTTCTCAGTTACAGAATGATGATCTAGTATGTGGTGGAGGTCATGGCTCTGTGGGTAGCATTGCTGCCTCACATGTTCAGGGTTGTGGGTCTGAGTCCTGCCTCTCTTCTGTGTCTTTGGGACTTGCATGTTCTCCCTGTGTTGTGTGGGTTATATCCAAATGCTGAAGTTTATTCTCACAGTCTACTAACATGTGGTTACTTGAATTGGTGTTTCTAAATGGTACACCAAGTGTCATTTTGTATTTGATTGTGTGCCCAACAATGGGCTGGAGTCCTGTACAGTGTGACTCAGTATACACGTTCTCCTTCTTTGAATCTTTTCTCCAGCAATCCAAAGACATGCGGTGAGGTGGACTGGCACCTCTAAACTGCCCAGAGTGTGTCCCTATTATAGACAGGCCTCCTCTGCAGGGTATACCCCTTCAATGTGCCCTATGCTGCCTAGACTCGCCGTAGCCCTGTACTAGATAGTATGTTATGGGAAATGGATGGAAAATCTGTACGAAACCATGTCAAAGAAGTGCTGTGGAAACGCAAATAGTATGAATCATACTGTACGTATATAACTGCTTAGGCAACAATCATCAGTGATTCAGTTGCAGTGCCGTGAAAAATTATTTGCAATTCTGCAAAGAAGAGTAGGCAAAAATTGCTCAACAGCGATGTGAAAGACTGATCTTCAGTTATCAAGAGTGAATGGTCACAATGGTTGCAGGTTATATAACATTTTGTATGAAGATATGAAACAATTAAGTATGAAAAATATGCAGAAATTGTAGAAATCAGTAAGGGGCCAAACATTATTCATAGCACTATATCTGATTCACTAAAAATTATTGGTGCTATGATGCATGGTATAAATTACCAAGCATACAAGGTGTTCAACACAACAAGGCTTTACTACCCACCAACAACCATCAACAGAACACTCTACAACCACATACACGGTGACATTAAATACACATGGGTACACAAACACACAATGCACTATTACACTCCACCACTCATGACAATACAGCACAACAACACACCTCTATTTACAACATGTTTTAACACGTAAGACAAATACACACAACAACCCCAGTGCATGCTGGGATGTACCCCGACTCATGCCGCCACAGCATAGTATGATGTCAACACATTTAAACAGACACATTGCATTACTTGTGCCATCACTGAGAAGTATTCCCATGGTCCTTTGCAGGACACGGGGACTGTGACTGCGGTCAATGCGTGTGCCACCCAGGCTGGACGGGCGAGTACTGCAACTGCAGCAGCAGCACGGACACGTGCCAGTCCGTGGATGGGGCGCTGTGCAGCGGCCGGGGCAAGTGTGTCTGCGGGAAGTGCGTGTGCTCCGTGCCTGGAGCCTCAGGGAGGACCTGTGAAAGGTGTCCCACCTGTGGGGACTACTGCACTTCAGTCAGGTTAGGCCCTGCCCCATGTCGTTGGGGCCACTCGAGAGATTGACCTGATTAGCATGCAGCTTATCTTTCCACAGACGTGTTGGGGACATGCCGAGTTATCCTGCCAGCTCAGAAAACAAGCCCTCAATAGGCAATTCTTTCGCTGTGTTTTGATATCATCGGGCACGATCTGGGTGACCTGCCAACTGCTATTGTTTACATGGTATTTTGGATATCCTATTACTGCAATTACATTAGATGTAATGTTTAAGGCAAAATGGTCATTTGGATCACATTGGATCATTTTAAACCAAAATCCACAATACCAACCAGCTCCCTTTCTGTTAGAAATATCAACAGAGGTATTCCGATATGCCAAGTCCTTAAACTACAGTCATGTTCACGTATGTCTCTGGGCTGTCACCCCAGAGTGGATTGAACTTTATGAGTTCAGCTTCCTCATTTTCTTCCCACCAACTAACTTGTCACACAAGTTCCACTCAGTGCCATATGGAATCCATCATCAAGAACATTACCGAATGTTCTGGATGTCATGCGTTGGGGCTGGCAGCAAAGAGCATCTTCTTTATTGTGGTTTGCATCAGGCGTGCAGAGCGGTGACCATCTCTCTGTTTCCTGCCAGGGGTTGTGTTGAGTGTCACCTGCAGGACAAGGACCCGCCCGAGGACTGTCACCGCAAATGTGGCGCCCCTCATGTCACGGTCAACCACACTGCAGGTCTCTACACGTGAGCTGGTCTTGAGAGGGGTGTCGGTCGGTCCGAATCGACCGTCTCTTTGGGTGTTTCACCTGACTTTTTCACAGGAATCTCCCCATACAGCTTTGAGTTAAAGAAACGTTACGGACCCGCATGATGTGTGGATAAGTAATAGCTAATAGCGTAAACGCGGGGCCACTCTGTTAAACCTCTCACATGGGTCAGAGATTCACAGGAATGCCAGCCTGCCAGCTCTGGTGACCCTTTTAAACCCAGTCACCCCTTCAAAAACTATAGATTTGTTCGCCCGACCCTCAACAAAGGCGAACATATTATTTACCATGTTGTACAGACAGGCCTTGTATAGACCCTGTGAAAGCAGGCCTTAGCCCTTTTTGCAGAGCATTATTATCGCTCCATTCATGCTAATGCAAGCTGAGAGGTGTATCTGATGGGAGAGCTGATGGACCATACCTCTCCCAGCCACAGCCCCCCCCCCACTCCCCCCCACCCCAAAGTCTTTCACATGGAAATCACTGCAGCCTGTGGAAGAAAGACAAAAAGACTATCTTCTTACACTCTGACAAAGACGAAACCATAAAGAATGTAGGATCAGAAATGCTACACAGCTTTTTTTGTTGTCTTCTGTATAATGTTTCAGAGCTTGATGTGAGTCAGTCCGTCATCTGCACCCTGAGGACGGAGAAAGACTGCATTCTTTCATTTGGCCTGGTGACGGGGGAACAAGGGAACATCATCTACAACCCCAAGGTATCTGGTGAGTCCCCGCACTTTTCAGACATTCAATCCCACTGGTGGTTCACCACAGGCCAAAGTGTGTGATTCATATGACTATGTAATATGTGATACAATTGTATTAAGTACCCCTTGGTACTTCATGCACTAGTTAATCCATTTAGCTTCCATTAGAAAATCATTAAATTATCAGAAGGATGAAACTTCTGATCTTAACACAGCACCCAAACAGATTTTATGATTGCTAACTTTTTTTTGAGTGTCTGGCAGAAAAGCTGGGTGGCATGATGGCTCAGTGGATAGCACTGCAGCACCATACCTCCATGGTTGGGGGTTTGATTTTAACGTCTAGCGCTATCTGTGTGTGAAGTTTGCATGTCCAGTCAACTTATCTTTGTAAAACACTCTTCGCAACATAACTGCCCCAGAGCTGTTTACATATATAAACACATACAATAAACCATGCAAGCAGATAAACAAGTCCAGAAGATGGCAGAGAACAAAAATAAAACAACAACAAAATGTTCTCTCTGCACAGTTGTCTTCCTATAATCCAAAAACCTGTTGCTAGGCAAACTGCTCTTTCTAAATTGCCTATAGTATGCAATAGCATATGTGTGTTTGCCCTGTGAAGGACTGCTATACTGACCAGGGTGTCGCCATCCTCATTTCCCATGCTGCCTGACATGCTTACCATTCCACTGCAACAGATTAGCAGTCCAGTGTGAAACTGTTGCATGGCTGGCATTCTTGCAGACTGCCCGGAGTCCCCAAACATAGAAATGATAGTTCTGGGGGTGTCGCTGTCAGTGCTTACCATTGGACTGATCTTGCTGGGAATCTGGAAGCTGCTCGTATCTGTCCACGACCGTAAAGAAGTGGCGAAATTCGAGGCTGAAAGGGCCAAGGCAAAATGGCCAACGGTACGTTCCCGTGTCTTGATGCGACGTGTCTCAGCCGCAGGAGGCAGGTGGGTTTTGATATAACGGCTTGTGCTTCTTCCTCTTTCAGGGAACGAATCCACTCTTTAGAAGCTCGACGTCAACTTTTAAAAACGTGACATACAAGAATAATGAGAAACAGAATGTTGACATTTTACTGGATGGGTACTGACCGTTGAGGGTGCATGTGGTAGAATATGTTTGATGGGCAACAGGATTACTATTTTGTTGCTGTGAGCCCCTAGGCACTATCAGGGATGATTCAAAGTCAAATCTTTGTACGTTCATAGGTTTCCGATTTAGTTCTGTCCTATATTTTGCTGCTTCAAGAAATCAACAGCTACTACTGATGCTGATGTTTGGTAGAACACTGGAATACTACTACATTTTTTTACTGCTTTCTCTTGCCCAGAGACCATACTGTAGCTGATTGTGTTTTCTGTATGTCGATGTATGTATTTAAATGTTTAAGAAGATATCTTACTTGGATGTCTCAAGGCTGAGCCTTGACTTGTGGTAAACTGGATACTTTTTTAATGTTTAAATTTGTTTAAATTTGTGTTAATAAACATGAAGTTTTCTGGAACTGTGACTAAACGTTTTCTGTTGTTTTTTTCCTCCTTTGAAACAACTGCCCTTGATGGTTATATTCCAAATAGTCTTCCGTTGCCAGCTGTTGTGGAGTATAAACAATTTAACTCAGGTTAAATGCATCAAGTGCCTTAGCTGTTGCTTATAGGTATACTATCTGTGACAACAGTGTGTGGGTGTCCCCTGCATGTGTCTCGACAGATCCCTGCAGGTCTGGGAGGTGTGTTAGAAGGCAGCCTGGAACTTGGCTGGTACACACAAATAGCATCAGGTTCAAAAGGTTGGGCTGTTATTGCATATACGTTTGAAATGGATGGCTGTGAAAGACACACCCCCGATTCTTGTGATTGGTCAAGGCAAGATGAGCACGGATTGGTGGTCTTTGTTTCGCCCATTGCTGTTACAGGCAGAGGTAACAGTGTTAAGTTATACTGAGGTTTACCTTTCTCACAAATCTGGAGATGTTTATCAGCAATCAAAGCAGCAGAATTTTTAATACGCTTTCTAGACCTTTTACGCCATTGAATAACACCTGCAGCATCCTACATCTGTTTGTATTTATAATCATTAATTTATTCAAAAGTAATAGGTCCTCAGTGTTTTAAACCTGTTGCGATGAATATTACTGCCACTTACTTAAGCTATTCATCTCTACCATACTTCAGTGTAGTGGAATGCGAGGGGGGCATTTCTCCAGTTATCTGTCAGTTTATATTTATTTCAGCTAATTGTAATCAAAGATGCTGCTTGTGCTTTGCTTACAAAATGCATTACGAGGGAATCACGCTTTCAATACAAAATATTCGGCTAAAGATAATAGCTGCAAGCTGAATGATCGTGTGCTGTATGTGTCCAATCCCGCCCAGCACCGAGCAGCCGTATGGTTAAAAAATATTCTGGTTTTACTTCCCCGCTGAGATCGGTGACGCAGCGAGTCCGAAAAGTTGCGGAAAGTTTCCGAGTCAGTCTGAAAGAGAGAAAGAAGCGGCGAGCAGACCGTCTCTCTCTCGGCATGCGTTTGCGCTTCCTCGCTCGCCTTGACTTTCGTGGGGGAAATGAGAAAACGCTGTTTAATTCGCCGTAAAGCTGGAGCCGCGGGAGTGTCGCTTGCTCTGTGTGCCCTGCTCCTATTGAGAAGCTGCGGCGGTGTCGCAGGAGAAGATGAGCTTTTGGAGAAAAGGCAACTTTCCGAGTTGTACAGTAAGTTCTGTCGGCCTGCATGGAACGGGGCTACCTCTAACACCCCCCCTTCCCACTTCCCACGAACGATTATGGACGGCCGAAGACACGTACGGGTCTTTGTAAGCCCCCTTCTCACACCTCTCGGGTTAAAAGTGTAGCTGCGACCGAATGGGGACACAAGTTGTGACTTGCTGCTCGGTGTTTTGCTGACTTGATTTTGGAGTGTTGCCTTCAACCCCCACGTCCCCATCACGAATTCCTGTCTCTTAACACGAGGCGCGTCGCACCGCAGTTCTTGACATTTCATTCAGCTGCAGCCCTTTATCATACCGGCCATTCCGAATTATTTGTCGTCTGCGTATTTGAATGAAATTTGATGGAGCGGAGCGTAAACAAACCGTATGCAGGATGATAATAATAGTGATAATATGTATATTGATGCAATAAAATAGGTTTAAAATGAAAATTTCTGAGAGGAGGAAAAAAAACAGCCTTTGTCAGATTGAATAGCATCTTCAACAAAACGCACTTCATTGCGAAGGGTCAGGCATGTGTGAAATCAGCCTTCATGTCCCGTCGAGTCCGGAGCCGCTTCTGACGAGGCGATGATTCCTCACGAAGGGCCCCGGAGGACTCAGAGCACACGTTTACCCCAGGGCTGTTAAAGGACTGTTACAAACCTTTAATGCCTATCGTAGTGTACATCACAGAGGTGCCCGTATCTGTTTATACCTTTTAACTATAGGTACTGTCATTATAAGCACTGCTTCTAATAACTGAATTTTCAGACCGTGCGTTCATAAGAAATTAAACATGACTAAGCTCTGATTTGATTTTAATGGACAGCCATCTCCAGTCACCAGCCTAGGTGAAGCTGATCATTACGTTTTTACAAGTGGTTTGTCAAAATAAGTTCCCTGTGTACCGACTGCAAGCAGGAAGAATGGCTAGATTTTCTTAAATGTGTATTTAAAGGCTCACTTGTAATTGTTTCCACCTTGTTGTCTTAATCAGTGAGTTGCTAAGGTTATCTGTGAATGTACCTCAGTATTACAATATAATGGAAGCTGAATCTGTAGGGTCAAAAAGCTATATACTGGCTTAGGTCACACTGTCCAGCAGTTTCTAGTTAAATAATAGCTGAAGAGTTCATGACCTCTCTTTGAACGACTGCCAAACTATCACCAGATCAGGGGTCTTCCAGCTGCATCACACTATATGTGTCAGGTGAGGTAATGATGCCATGGAAGACGGCAGTTAAAATGCACGCAGGCCCTGGCACGTTCTGCAGGACGTTTCCTGCACTCACGAGCTCTCTCGCTGCAGGCATTTATTTTCTCCATCTCTGCAAGATGTGATGCCATCTTCCCCTGAGAGACTTCTGAACATTTCATAGCAGTAGGCTTCGGAGTACCGCATGGAGATAATGGAAATAAGTAGCTTATCTGTCTGGGTAGCAAATGTAGCTGTTAGCTTTGAGTTTACCACCAATTAAGCACCATGTGGTGTCATTTTGTTTTAGGTAAGAATATCCTCATTTGTAGAGGGATTTTTATATCGTACAGAATTGGGTGTTCAATCAGGCTGTCTTGTGTTGCTGCAGATCTCCCAGTGACAACATCATGTCATTTTTTTTTACAATTAAATCTTTAGTTTATCGTTGTGTGGCTGTTACTGTGTAGGGGTGGGTGCTCACAAAATGCTGCTGAACTGTACTGGGCATTATGTGGTCAAAACTGAATTCTTGCCTGAACAGAGAGCAGAATGGGTCTGCTATCTTGGTGTCGGTCTTCTCATTATCTGTCACGCTGCACGGCCGGCTGGGATGTGAGCGGCCTTGTGCGTTAATGGCACGCTCCGTCATCGGTCAGTGCCGCAGGCGCACAAAGAGCCAAATGTTCGCAGTCTGGAAGCAGACGCCTGGTGACAGTGGACACAAAGAACATCCCCGATTCCGTTACAGATCAACAGCACTCTCAACATGAAAAGATGTCATCCGCAGTACAGTTTTCCATTGTATTTTTATTCTTGCAATAAATATATTTTTTGGGACAGTGTGTGTTTTAAACATTTCTCTGAATTTCTAGAGCAATTTGTATAGTTTGCTGTAGAGTTTGTGGTAAACAGGAGTTTAGAGGACAAAAAAACAAAAACTACATTTGTAGTTCAAAGAAGTCATTTTTTTTTAATTTTCAGATGTAATTGAATTCAGCACACCAATATGTGAAAGTGAAAATACCCTTCTGTTTTCAATATGTATATAAAAACATGGTCTGTTTAATATCTACATTGAAAGGCATGTAGTTAGCCAGGTGTGTGGACTGTTGGTGATTTGGCATCAAACCAGTGCCTTCCCCTGAAGACTAAAAATAAAAACAAATCCACCAAATGGTGTGTTAATGCTATGGAGCGAACATTCGGTATGTGCTGACATAAATACGGCTCATGTTGGAAAGAACAAATGTGAAAAGAAACCTTTATAGTGCAAGTGGCAATGAGTCACTGAGTAGTCCTGTGACCTCCCACCTGTTTGACAATAATGTTATTTTTATTAATATTATTGTAAAATAGCTGGAGCTTGGTGGTTCTGTGGTGAAAGGTTTGATTCCCTCCCCTTGCTCTGTGTGTGTGTGTAGTTTGCATGTTCTCCCCACGTGTGGATTTCCTGTATATATTTCAGGTTCCTTGCACAGACCAAAAACATGCAGATTGGGTTAATTGTCTCTGAATTTCCTGTACTGTGTCAGCATAATTCTGTGCCGGATAATGGACTGGCATCCCATCTAGGGTGTCACCGACCTCATACCCTTTGCTTGCTGGGACAGATGGATTGATACGTATAAGGTTATGTATGTAGTATATTGTAATATCTTACCTTATTCCTCCTTTCCAGACAAAGGGGTCTTCATCTTGGAAAGTGTTCAGCTGAAAAGGTGCATCCGCCAAGACCGGTCCAACCTGGTTCTGGAGAGCTGCGAGAAACCGACCCGGCGCATGCTGTGGAAGTGGGTCTCCCGGCACCGCCTCTTCAACCTGGGCAGCAGTCTGTGCCTTGGCCTGAACACCAGCGACGCACTGCAGCCCCTAGGCACCTTCGAGTGTGACGTGCCACTGCAGACCCTGTGGTGGCGCTGTAGTGGCGACACTCTGTTCGGGGCATCCCAGTTTCGGTTGGCGGTCACAGGGCGCCTGGTGGTGGCCAAGAGGACTGCCCATCACCAGTGGAGGAGGTACTCCACCACCGGGGAGGGTCCCTGTGCTTACCCCTATGAAGGCAAGGAAAACACTGACTCCCCCCTGACCTGGAAAAAAAGTGCATTGAATTTCTGGGAATAACTTTCCACTCTTTTCACTGCAGAGATCCACACCTTGCTGGGCAATGCGCAGGGGATGCCCTGCGCCCTACCCTTCAAGTACAACAGCAAGTGGTACCCAGAATGCACCAGCGAGGGCCGGGAGGACCACTACCATTGGTGTGCCACCACGAGTCGATACGACCAAGATGAGAAGTGGGGCTTCTGCCCAAGTCCAGGTGTGGGCCATGCCTGGCACCCTCTGCTGTCCTGTCATACATGTCTGCATATGACCATGCATGCTGCTCAGCAGCTGGTGAGCTGGGTTCGAAGGATAGTGCCACCAGCTTCAAAAGTCCGTTTTGTCTGGTTGAAGTCTCCTTGTCTCGATGTGCTGATGTCAGTTCTCTTTGTAGTCCACTGTTTCATCCCACCGCCCAGACACATGGTGGTCAGACAGATTAGTGACTTTATAATTGCTCTTAATTATGGACTAGTGTCCCATCCAGGGTGTACTCCGTCTACACCCTGTGATTTTGGGAATAGGCTTCGAATCCGTGGAACTCGAGAGTGACGTGCCGGCTGTTGTTCCCTCTATTAGAGGTGGTGCCATCTTTGTCTTAAATCGCAGAGCTGGGCTGTGACACATTCTGGGACAGGAACCAGGAGACAAGAGCATGTTACCAGTTCAACCTGTACAGCATAATGACGTGGGGGCAGGCTCACTCGTCCTGCCAGGCGCAAGGTGGGGGTCTCCTGAGCATCACGGACCTCACGGAGCAGAGGTACATCCGAGGTACGGCATCCGCTGCATGTCGTATCGCTGGCCAGCCCTTGTCCTTGAGCCCCCCCCCCCCCACAATGTGTGGTCTGGTTTCCAGACAGGCTGAACGATGTGGGCGTGGTGGTGTGGATCGGCCTGAATCACCTTGATGAGAACGGGGGCTGGAACTGGTCAGATGGGGCTCCCCTGGTTTTGGTCAACTTCACAGAAGGTAATCATATTGGTGAACTGGAGTCAAACTTCTTTAGGAAGCAATAAAACTATCCCTTCCTTTAAGGAACGAAGACCTCTTTTTTACACCTGTATCTCTCAGGGTCATATTTGTGCACGTTTTTCTCTCGTTTGAGAATATAACATCACTTACTCATCTGCCTGCGGTTTGAATGTCTTTTTTCTGTGGTGGAAGAAATGACCGCCCGTATGTGCTGCCCGCCCCATGACTCAGCCCCCCCATTTTGTCCGCCCCATAAAATTGCCTCCCCTCTGTTGCTTCCCTGCAGGCATCACGGCCCCATCTAGACGGGAGAGGCAGTGCGGGGTGTACAATTCCGCATCCGGTCACCCGTGGCAGAGCCTCTCCTGTGAGTCGGCGCTCCCCTACATCTGCAAGAAGACCCCCAATGACAGCAGGAGCGCAGAGCCTTTTGGTAATAATCCAGGTCTTCACCTTCACCTCTTCTGGTCTCTTGTAGGAGGTGTTAATGAACAGTAATTGCACATCGTTGTCTTTGTATCAGCAAAAGCAGTCTAACTTCACCATTAGGCTCCATTAACTACGGATAAGTAAATAGTCCAGTCTTTATGGGCACAACAGGATTGCCGGTCTGCTGCTGTGCTTTTGTTGGATGGCTCTTGTAAAATAAACAGATGGATGATGTTATCAGTGGCTGTTAATAAAAGTGCCAGTCAATGAGTGGAGAAATCCGGAACCCGTGGCTCATGGTATGCTGGAGTGACTTAAGGAAAGGAGTCGTGAGTTAAATGATCATGTGATCCAGTAGGCCCTGCCCTCACTGCAGATGCATCCTGCCCCTAGGTAACTGGCAACACTATGGCACTACGTGCCCCGAGGGCTGGCATCCCCACAGCCGATTCTGCTACAGGGTCCTGGAGGAGCCGCAGAGCTGGCCAACCGCCTCCGCCACCTGTCGGTCACTGGGGGCCAATCTGAGCAGTGTGCATTCACTCTCCGACGTCGAGCTCCTGATGGACCTCCTCACTAACCGTGAGCTTTAGCCGCTCGCAGGCTTTGGGTACCAGTGTACCTTTTATGGACCAGGCTGCCAGCTGTGGGAAAACCGGGGGAGGACGAAGCAGTTTTGAGGGAAATCAGAATGCAGGGGGGGGGGGGTTCTGGAGAACAAGTCCCGTTCACCTGTTTTAGTTTGCCACAGAAATAGCTACATTTTCTGCTCGCACACCATCCTTCATCTTTGCTTCACAGGAAGGACCATAAAAAATAATGTGTTCCATGCCTTCCTTGCGTCTGTTGTCTCTGACATCATTATCCTGCATTGGTGATAAAATTACAGAATCAACCAAGGAGGCATGGATTGGCCTGAAAAGCGAGAGCTCAGTGATCTTCGAGTGGTCCGACAACACGCCTGTGACCGTCACCTTCTGGCACAGGCACGAGCCCGACCTTCGACACGGTCGCATGCCACTCTGTGCCAAGATCCAGCAGGAGGTATGCAGCATTCGGGTGTGACGTCTGAGCTCTCCAGAGGACTGTAGACATTCCGCTTGGAATCGGCCTCTAAAATTTGTCAGGTGGTGTTTCTAAATTTTATTTTCAAGCATGGAAACTGGTTGGTAGCTCCCTGCGGCTCCATGTTGCCGGCAGTGTGCAAGAAGACGGGTCTTATTCCCATCCGACAGGCCACCACGTTGGACGATGGATGCCCTGAGGTAAGGCCTCCCAAGCATGCTTCAGCTCCCAGACCTGTCACTGTCACTTCAATTTGTCACCTGTTGACTTTGTAAGGGTTATGCGCTTGTCATTGTCTAACTCACTGTTTTCTTCCATCTGAAATGATAGTTTTTAATCTCCAGTTCTTTGCTAAGTGTGGTTGTTTGTCAAACTTCTGGCCTCAGCCTATTTTGAAATAGAAATGACCATCCAATTGCAGTGCTTGCGTCACGCTTCACTCAGCAGTTTTGTCAGTAAATACACGTCACATTGAGCCGCAGGTGCTCAGAAAGCCTGCCCCGTCTGTATTTGCTGTTGGGCGCATCTCAGAGCCCTCGAGCTGAGCAGCAATGGTGGTTTAAATGTCTCGGTGACATGTTTTCTGGCTTGGCTGCAGAGTTCTTAAACCGCTTGAAAAGCTCATCAGGGATTAATAATATTCACAATGAATGATCTTCTATCATGATCCACAGAACCTACAGACTTTTGCACGTACCTGTGGAAATACTGAACTTTGGGCAGCTTTCTCTAAATACACTATTGTGCATTAAATTGTTAAAGTCAATTTCAATTAAAATGGAAATTTTTTCACAACAAGGATTACAACCATACAAATAATTAAAAAAACAGTCATTATAAATACAGAAATAACAAATTATAGGCTTAGGCAAACTAGAAAATTCAACCACCATCACATAATCAAATAAATAATATGGACAAATCGATAACAGTTGTCCAGAGCTCAGACGTTTCCGGATCTGGCAGCGGTGCGTCGCAGGAGAAATTTACATCGAAAGTCAGTGTGACAAGAGCTGGCTTTTTGTGTTCACTAAATTCCCATATTCCTCTGAAGCACGACATCCAAAACATTGAGCCTGGTCACCTGTATAGCCAAGTGACTAATGAATCAAATATTTACTTGTTTTGCAGACAGTTGTCTAAGAGGAGTTCAGGAATGAATAAACTGGCGTAAATGCTACTTGTTCTCTTTATTTCTTTTCCACTTGCACAGTGTATCGAGTGTTTGTGAATGTATTTGTGAAACGCTGTAGGCCAGCCACGTTGGGAAGGGCACTGTACATATGATATGCGATGTTTAACTGATTGCCAAATGAGGGTGTGGTGTACATTTACTGTCACCTCAGGGGTTTTGTTTTTGCTTGTCTTTTGCCACGCTGTCCTCCGTGCCATACTCCTTGCTTTTGTTTCTCCTTCTCGCTTCGGTTTCAAATGGGCCTCTGATCTTCTTGTAGGACCTTCAGGACTGTTTTTGGTCTTTTTGGTCCCGTGATCTTTCATACTGCATTCTCCTTCGTATCGAACAGCCACGTAGGGTCAAGGGATCCTCGTAATCCATTTTTCCAGCATGTGCTGTGTATTGTGTGGGCTTATCACGGATTCAATTTGTCCCTTTAGGGCTGGAGGCGGAGACGTCACTCTTGCTACAAGGTTACCAACCGGCTGCAGAGCTACGAAGACGCGGTGAAGAGTTACTACTGCGGTTCTCCCCTTGTGACGGTGGAGAATAGGTACACCCATATTCACCGAAAGCTGAATTACAGAAGCACAGCACAGTGCAGTAGCTTTGGGGGTAGCACCGAGGGCCTACCCCTGCAGGGTTGTGTGATTAGTTTCTGGCTGCATTCTCTGTGTGGAGTTGGTACGTTTTACCCTACCAGGTTTCCTCCCGTAGTTCAGATATACAGTTTGGTGAATTCATGACTCCAAATTGGCCGGAAGATGAGTCCATGTTGTCCTCTGCTTCCTGCAAGGAGCCAAGCCTTGCTGTGACTCTGTGTTGAATAAATGGCTATGGAAAATGGATGGACAAAAACGGAATTATGAAAGGCTGATCTTCATACACAGTTATCAGGAAAGCCTTTTCTGTATTGCTGCAGGTTTGAACAAGCCTTTCTGAACAGCTTGATAAGTACCGTGAGCACAAACTCCAGTCAGTATTACTGGACCGCCCTACAGGACCGGAACAGAACCGGGGAGTACAGCTGGCTGGCGCAGAACGGTTCAGCTCAACCTCTGCTGTACACAAACTGGAACAGACATCAGCCAGGTCAGTAGCCTTGAGGAAATACTTGTATCCTGTCGCAGCAGTCAAGGCCCGGGCCTATATGTTTACCAACCTTTAGACAAAAGTCCGTTTTCGAAACTTTACCTAACACAAGTCTCTGAACCATTTTATTTTATTTTTTTTTAACTGGGTGAGTTCTTAGACAGACAGGTGATGGTGAAATAGCTTCCCACTGAAGTCCTGAGAGGACTGCATTGTGTTCAAATTCCATACTGAGCAGTCTTACCTGCCTTTTTTTCGCCTGACTCACACACACCTTGTCATTTGCATGTAATTAATGGTTTTTAAGGCACATGGAAGAGACAGAAATAGCTTTCCTCTTGCCCCTGGTGTAGTTGCTGGTAAGTTCCAGTCAGACTCTGTTCACACAAGAATCGACTTTTCACATTTTTTTCGTTTTTTTTTTTTTTTTTTGTTCACGAGGTATCCAGGCAAAACTTTCTGGTAAACACTAGACTCAATTATGTAGTCAGAATCTCATTTTTTCCATAGCCTGACGCACGAGGTGCTCTGTGTTACGGAATTGTTGAGATTCTTTATTTATATTACAATTTGGTTGCAGGCCCAACCTTTAAGATGCCTGTCATTGTAGCTCGTGTAAGTTCATAAAAAAAGGAATATTAATTGCATTCTTTTGAGATAAAGTGAAGTTATTGGAAATAAGATACAGTATTATTTTGTGCAAGGATTGATGGGAAAATTAGCAAATGACTAGAGATATCAGTTTTTTGTTTATTTTAAACTCCATGCATTTTTAGTGTAATGGATAGACTTCTCGCCGCTTAAGCCTTGCATTTTGCCCATAGCTGTTCAAAGGGTCTTTTGTTTTGTTCAACTGCAGTTTATATTAATACAGGAATGTAACTGTACCTTGGGTGACACCTCCGCTTGTGGCTCTGAGCAGCACGGATAAGCCGTTAAAATCCAAATCATGTTTCTGGCTTCCCTCGCTCATGTAGTGACAGGGAGTCTGGGTGCCTTTCTGCCTCAGAATATTTTTTTTTTTGTTATTATTTAAGGACACTGCGTTTCTTTTTAAACCCCTTTTCTAGCACCACTACCTCAACCCCACTGCTGACCTAGGCGACCCCCACTTCCGGCAGCTGCTTCTGTGGTCTCGGCCCTCCGAGTTGCACTTTTCCGTTATAGCCAGCTGCATATTTTGGCTCCTTCATGTCAGTGATTATTACTTCTGCAGTTGCTATACTGTGCTTTCTATTGGATGGATGGAGGATGTTATCACTGCCATTCTCCTTTTTCCTTGTTTCATAATAATAATAATAATAATAATAATTTGCACCCTGTCCAGAGTATCCCCTGCCTTGTGCCCAGTGCTACCTGAAGCTTCAGATTTTTAGCAACCTTGTGTATCTGGACGCTTGATTCCTGGTTTGGGAAGATGGTTGGATGATAGTAATTATTCACCATTGGATAATAATAAGACTCACTGACATCCTGTGGAGGCTTTACCCCACGCTGAGATAAACTGTAATGGAAGATGGCTGTATGTCCTCTTACTGGTGTTGCTCAACATCTTGGTGTTCAGTCTTTCACAATGTGGATTCCCTCTTACTGCATTAATGGCCTCTTGGTCTCCTTCTGCAGTCAGCGCCGGTGGCTGCGTGGCGCTCACAGGTGGCCGGGCTCTTGGCCGTTGGGAGGTAAAGGACTGCAAATCCCATAAGGCTTTTTCAATATGCAAGAGGAGGATCAGCGGTCCCCGGGAGCCCGAGGAGTCCACCATGCCCACCAATCAGTCCATTACCTGTCCGGCTGGGTGGCAGGGCAAGCCTGGGCTATCCCACTGTTACAAGGTCAGGTGATGCTTAGAATGATTAAGCTGCAATTGGTAGACTGACAGCAGACTGTCCAGTCAGGGAGATCAGCCAAACGTGCCACTGTATTTTGGTCACTAGGTCAAGAACTATAGTTCCCACTTGATGGCTGTGGTGAAGCATTGAAGCCACCAGGCCCCACTTGTTTGGAGAACAGCTCCCAAGTTCATGCCTGTCCGGTTTATCATTGTTTGTTAGTATTAACGCGTACGTCACGCACTGGCTGGGAGGCTTAAACCGGTCTTCAACTCACTTAGGTGTTTTGGCCTGTCGTTGAGAACTTGGTTTCACTTGTCAGGTTAGCGGTGCTGTTGTAGAGTGGCATTTTGAAAGCCTGAAATTAGCTTGGTACTGTGTATATCCTTAACACTGCCGGGTGCATGATAGAGCGATAGAAAGATAGACAGGCAGTCACACCCTGCAGGTGAACACCTATAGCTTGCTAGATGGGCAAACATTCTGGCTGGTTTCCCTGGGGTGGGGGAGGGGGTTGCATTCCGATAACTCCTTTGCAAAAGAAATTTTTTTCTTTTGGGCACAGGGGTGCCCCAGCCTGGCATCATGGCCACGTTAGCTGAAACTTCACTCTCGTTTAGGTGTTTCACAGCGAGAAGATCCTGATGAAGCGGTCCTGGATGGAGGCGGACTACTTCTGCCAAGCGCTGGGGGCAAACCTTGCCAGCTTCCAGCACCATGACGACGAGGCCTTTATTGGGGAGACACTCCGGACGATGTTTGCTGGGTCAGTGCCCCTCCTCTCCTGCTAGAATTATTTAAAAAATGTTGACAGTACTGGAGCCTGCACCACCTCCTTGTTTGGGTTAACTGTGCTGCTGGATGTGCAGTTCATGTGGACAGGTGTCCCCGTGTTTGTGTGTGTAGCGGAATGGCATCCCATCCAGGACACTCCCTCCCTTGTTCCTTTTTGTGATAGACTGTAGGATTACCATCAGCAGGCATTGGGTCAGTGGTCATGTTTTCCTGGAATCAAATTATTAATTGCTTAGTTCATGGCATCTCTAAAGCTTGCTTTGTGTGGTGTCTCAGACCCCAAGTTACAGGATTGACTTCGCTCACTGTCTGTCACCCTGCTGCGTCTCCGCAGGACACAAGGACGATGGTTCTGGGTGGGCTTTAACAAGCGGAGTCCCCAGGCCTCTGGGAGCTGGGAGTGGTCCGACGGGACGCCTGTCAGTATTCCACCCGGCCCCCATCAACCACTTAAAATTCATTATAAGAAAGCAGAAAACAATTTATCTGATCTTATACACACGGTGATTTTATGTGTTTAATGCCATGCTTTAAAAGCATTTGGCATATAATCAGAGGGTGAAGCTAAAAAAGACCAATCTTGTCACGGTTTGCTAAAAATAGTTTGGTAAATTGACTGTAGATTATGTGTACTGTGTGTTTAGTTCATCGGTGTCATAATGAAATCATCTTGAAGACTGGCTGGCTTTTTAAAAGGCTCTCTACTGGTGGCTGGAAATGATCCGGTTTGAATCAACCATTTCGTGGTCCTTCAGGTGGTCACTTCCTTCATAGAGGACAAGAACAGTGAAGATGACAAGCACAGCTGTGCGGTCTACTCGGACTTGAGCAGCTTGCTGATTCCACAACCATGCGACGGCAAACATGAGTGGATCTGTAAAGTCCCCAGAGGTAAAAAGCAGTGTTAATTGTGCGTGTGTGCGTGCGTGCGTGCGGGTGGGTGGGTGGTGTTTACCTCCATCTTATACAAGCCTTCTCAATGACCAGTTACCATTCTTGACCGTTACATGGATGGATCTTCCATTTTGCGACGTGACTATGGATCTTGGCCTTTTCCCCATGGCTTTTGTAGAGAACTATAATGCACGCTTAATGCACCCGTTTTGTTTTCTGTGTTTCCGTAGGTGTGGAGCTGACCAAGCCATACTGGTACACCGAACGTAAGTCCCTTGCCTAACTCTTAAGTTGCCCCTTGCCTGTTTCCCTTTCGTTTCTGTGGGTGGAGAGGTAGGGGTGAGCCTGGGCGTCCAAAGACCCTCCATGTTCACCGCCCTTTCTCTGCAGAGGATGAGCCCTGGGTATTCTTCCGAGGTGCGGAGTACTACTTCGATCGCCAGTCCTTTCCCTGGAATGCCGTCTCCTTCGCCTGCAATCTGATGGGGGCTAACCTGGCCTCCATCCATTCCACGGAAGAGCTGAATTTCGTCAAGGAGCGGATGAAGGTAAGAGGCCAGAGCACCTGGACTGCCTCTGTTCCCCTAGATGAGACTTTCTAACTTTGTTTTGGTAGTGTGTTTATTTAGCAGCAGCTTGGCTAAAAACATCAGCTGGTCGACTCACCATAAACATAGCATGTCCAGTGTTTGTGAACAGTGACCATAAGGGTCGTTCCAAAAATCATTTAAATTAATGGACTTCATCTGAAGTTTTTTGTATTAGTGTGAGGTAAACGTTACACATTTTATCATTCACTATGTCACTCCTATATCTTACTCTGTTCTGTGTAATGGTAGTGTGTCATAGGGGGTGGGTGGCCAGCTGACTTCAGTCCCCCAGAAGTTTTTTTTCTCGTCGCTGAGTAGTTTTTGGTTTCTTTCCTCTGTTGTCTTCTGGTATTTTTCCTTCTTCATCAATGTACACTGTAATTACCACACACTCCTGTGAAGTGCCTTGGGGCGACCCTATTGTGAAAGGCACTATAAAAAAATAAGCAAGTTAAATTGAACTAATGGCCAGATTCACCAAAGAGGAAAATAAATTGCCTTATTTTATCCTAAAATAAATCTGTAGATTTTTTTTTTTTTTCCTCCTCAGTTGTATGACGGGTCCTCCCACTGGTGGATTGGACTGTCATTAGACATGATTAATGAAGACTTCAGGTATATTCTAATATTGTTTCCTGATGTACTGGATTACTTCAGTTAATAATTTAAGATTTATGCAAAATCAGTTTAATACACTATATTACGTCATGCAGAGTAAAAACCCTGTCTATTAACAAGTGAATTGAAATAGAATTCAGTGTATTGTCACGTTCTTTATTAGAATAATTGCATATAGATAGGCAGCCTTTTTGCTGATTGTTAATTATTAGATTTTTTTTTGTCCAACACAAGTGCAGTGCTGTGCTCCGTCTCGCCATGCATGGACCACGGCCTTCAGTGTCACATGGTGGAAAAAAATGTGTCAAGATACATTGTTATAGTAGCCTAGTTTGCCTGTACAGCTGGAGCGATGGCTCTCCGCTACAGTACCAGAACTGGCCACAAGGGGTTCCCCAGAAATCTTCGTTTCAGAGTGACCTCTGTGTCTCCATGTCCTCACAGACAGGTGAAAATTCTTATAAATGCTCAGGATGTGTAGATATGTTTTCTATGTATTTTACTGGGTTTAACCAATGACAGCATAAGGTACTGAGAATTCATATATGGTATGTAAACAAATGCTAGTTTTTGCCAATTATGGTACATTCAACACAAAATGTTTTAATGTTAAAATATACCACAGGGTATCCGGAAACACATGCATTGGGCAGAACTCCACTATGTGTAACACATTGTCCTGGGACTCCACAGGGAAGTGGTCAGTTGACCAGTGTAGCGATCGCCACGGCTATGTGTGCAAACGGAGGATTGTGTCAGTGCTGGAGATTCCTCGCCAACCCCACTACATCGGAGGTTGCCCGGAGAAGTGGCTGTATTTTGGACACAAGGTGCAGTTAGAATTTTGCTATGGGTTTATTTTCGCAGATCCTTTTTGAGAGCTTAGAATACAACACGTAATCGCTGAACGTTATTGTTTGTATGTAGCGCCCTCTGGAGCAATCATGGAGAAGTGTGTCCTTTGTACAAATGTTCAGTTTTAAAAGTAGATTTGTCTCAATTTATGTTCTTATTATTTAACTGTGAGGAATGTTTCATAAATTTGTGTAGAATTTTGTTTTCTATTCTGAAAATATCTTTTTTTTGCATTAATTTGTTGGCAAATTGTAGTTCCCATTTAATCTGTTTGTACGACTTGATATTTTAACTGGAGCAATCTACGTTAAATCAGCATCATCCTACTAGCAGAAAAGTGGTTTCATTTACATGAATGAGCTGCAGTTTATTTTTGTTATCTTCCCAGTGTCTCTTTCTACATCTGCCCAAACACCCAGATGAGGGTAAAAACTGGAATGAGTCCCAGGCGATTTGTTCCTCGTTCCATGGCTCGCTGGTGGCTATAGAGGATGAAATCGAGCAAGGTATGGTCTAGAATCATTCTCTGTAATTTTATGTATTTCAAACAGAGGGACCGGAGATTCCCTCAGGGAATCGCGGTGTAATAGTGATGCTCCTGGTGAACAAAGCATCGCATTTAATAAGGTTGCGACTGCTGTTTTCTGTACTGCATCACACCCTTTACACAGCAATGGCATTTCATTATTTCAGTGCAAACAAACATTATAACTTGTGGCAGTGGGAATGTCTAGCATTGCTTTAGTACTATCATATACATGTAGTTTGATGACCTGAAGTCTGGTGTTTGATGTGGGCTCCGTATTTGGATTCATTAGACGTGCAGTAACACAAATCGTGGCTGTTAACAAACTGCCTTGAGTAGAACGACACCCAGGTCTGGCTCATTATTCAGTGATGGGCGCTGCAATATGCATGCTGTACATGCATGTGAGACTTGAACCCATTACCTCCAGATCTTGAAAGAGCACGGATAAGTAGGACAATAAGAACACCGAAAAGCTGTGTGTCTGTCTGTGTTGTGGCTTTTCTAACTGTGTGTGTTTTCTACACCACCAGCGTTGTACAGTATGTTGAAATGGTAGATAGAAGATGACTCGCTACATTACCATTACTCACTAAACCAAACCCTTGACGACTTATCAAACTCAGGCTTTATTTCTCCAGAGAAGGTGCTTCCAAATGATTGTGTCTAACTTTATTGGTTTGTCTCAAGTGAGATTTTTTTTTTTTTTGTAGCTTACATTACAATGCTGCTGTCCAGCGACACAACCGATGTTTGGATTGGACTGCAAGACGATGACCACTGGGTCAATGGGAAATCTCTCACTTACACCAACTGGTCCCCTGTTGAACAGGAGAGTGGTGCCTCTGTATGTGTAGTCCGTCACAGTAACACCCTAATGTGAATCCATCCTTCTCTCATCCAAACACTTATCCAGTACAGGGTCATAAGGGGGGCCTAGAGCCAATTCAAGGCAGCATAGGGCACAGGTCAGGGGACACTCTGGACCAGATGCCAGTCCATCACAGAGTACACACACACTGCTCCATTTAGAGGCATTAGTTCACCTAACCGCATGTCTTTAGACTGTGGGAAGAAACCAGAGTACACAAAGGAGGCATAATGTACGGAGATCATTCAAACTCCACACAGGAACGGGGATGGGATTTGAACTCTTAACCCTGGAGTTGCAAGGAAACAGCACTACCCACTCCCCACAGAGCATGTATTTTTCCACAGAAGTTTACATAACCCCATAATTTTGAATGTTGTGATGTTTTCAGCTAGCTTGTCTAAGCCTAAATATTGTTAAACAGCTTAACTCCACTTTTTGCCACAGAGCAGTTTTTGACAGTAATAACCATCAACTGTCTCTGTTGCTCTGGGGAACAGGACTATTTTGGGCCAGCTGACAGCGACGACCCACTTTGCACGCTGCTGTCCAACAACCACAACTTCCACTTCACCGGGAAGTGGTACAGCGAGAAGTGCTCAGGGACTGGGTACGGGTTTGTGTGTCAGAAACCGCAAGGTAAGACGTGTGTTTGTCGTCGAGTCCTCGCCACTCGTGGCAATCCTCTGGGACATTCTTCATACCTGAGACTGCTTAATCAGAGAGTCCACATTGCCTGTCAGTTCTGTGTGACTCTCACTGTGGTCCTGGACAGGTGCAGCAGCTGTAATTTTATTCTAAGAGGTGACTCCTTTGTTATGGAGTCTTATTTTTCCCAGTTCCACTGAAACTGTTATTCTTGTTTTTATTGAAAGATCAATAATCTACACTCTGAGCCTTCCTGGACTGCGGTTTATGCGTCTGTGTTGTGATTTTGATGGGTTTGATGGGAATTTATCTTCTTCTCTCTCTCTCCCCCTCTCCTTTCTTGAAACAGACCCTTCTAAACCCCCGTCTCAATCTTTTTTCCACCCTCTTCCCGAAATTATTGAGTACAAGAACCGCAGCTACAGGGTCGTCCGCGGCAACATGAGCTGGTATGAGGCGCTGAATAGATGCTTAGAGAAAGACACTCAGCTAGTGAGCATCACAGACCCCCGCCACCAGGCTTTCCTTACTGTCCTTGTGAATAAATTGGCGGTCCCACACTGGATTGGACTCTATAGTCAAGACGTATGTATCCTCGGTCCTTTGCCTCAGTGCAGTCTTGAATGTGCTCTCTTCCTGAACTGTTAACACCATGTCGAGCCTGCACCTAATCAGCAACCCACTTTCCAACTCCCTCCCCTCCGCGGCCCCCGAATGTGCTCTGCACCCGCGGCCGCGACACACAGCGTGACGTGTGCGCCGGGTGCTCTCCAGAAGCTGCTCCCCCGCATCTGAGCCGAGACGCATTCTTTGTCGCATGAGAGGAAATGCTGCCTGCTCCTGCTGCTTGTTTGTTTGTCACTGGTGTTGTCCGTCTCACCCATCACACGAGCCCACACATGCACTTGTTGTTTTCAAACCCAAGGTTATTATCGTGGAGGAGAAAGGATATTATCTTTATTACTGTACATGAATTCAAAATGTAGTTTTATTTTATAACCCCGTTTTGTTATTCTGATTCAAAATGCCGGCCGTAATGGATAGACTTACGCCGGTACTGTCGTTTGAGTATGAGAATGCAAAAAGTATCCAGATGGTCCTTCACGCTGATAAATTAGATCATGAAATTACGACCCTAACAGGAATATTTCTCCTGTAGTGTAACGTCTGGGGCTGCCTGCCACCCGCCGTTTTGAAGTAGGCTCACGCAAACACACACAGACACCTTGCAGCTGACGGCATGGAAGCGGCTGCCTGGGTGTGTGTGTTGCCGCGTCTGCCGTCACGCTGGCTGCTGTACCAGTCACTCTGGCTCACGGCTGTTCCTTTGTGAATTTTTCCACTCGTTTTCCGATGTTTCGAGTTGCCAGTGCGAGGGTGGGTCTCTGGATGTGTGCAGACGTGTGGACATAAGGGTCCTCAAAAACAGGAGGGAGATCGTCGTCACAGGTTAAGCAAGTGAACCGGCAAAATTGATGGATTTCAACCCAGCAGCTTTGTGACAAGCAATTACTTACCGTTCCTTGCCGTGTGAGGCGGGCCGCACCCTGCCGCTTCTGCAGTTATTGTCACTGTTCGTGCGTGTGTGTGTGTGTGTGTGTGTGGCTCATGTCATGTGACTGAGCTGTCTGTCTGGCCTGCCCCTCCCCCATCTTTCTCCAAGCAGGATGGCATCAGCTACCACTGGTCGGACGACAGCGACGGGACGTTCATGCACTGGGACTCGGGAGACGACGAGGACGAGGACGTGCTGGGGAACTGTGTGTACATGGACGTCAGTGGCGGCTGGAAGAAGGCCGACTGCGAGGAGCCGCAGCAGGGAGCCTTGTGTCACGCACCGCCCCCCAGTGAGTGCCATGGAGCTTGTTGTCCAGACGACCCCGATGTTCTCTTCCTCCAGTTTAAGGCTCTGGGGTTATTATTGATTAAGCCTGTGGAAAACATGTAATTCATTCAACACAGGTCTTAATCATACTCTTCCTGGAGCTTGGGCAGCATGACTGATAGGAAGAAAGAGCTATACAGACCTTTAGGTAGAGATGGGAGGCACAAATGGGTAGGACAGTACTTATTGTAATTAGCTGATTGGTTGGTTGTACACAGTAAATCCACTGTGAGTTCCAAATTCTTCAATGGGTTTAATGTTTATCCAGATGGCCTTTAATGTAATAGAAATCAGGACCATTGCTGTATGAGAAGTTAGACATTTTCAATTACCTATGTGACATATGATGAAATTCAATATTATGACTAGAGGCTGTTAAAAAACTTCTTTTCTGCTCTTCCAGAAAGCAACGCGGTGTTGTATGAGGTGACTTGTCCCGATAGGTGGATTAAATTTAAAAACAGCTGCTACAGCTTTGAGCCCGTAATGCAGAGGCAGAGTCTAGAGGAGGCAAGGCAACGGTGCCAGCGTACAGGTGGGATATGCTGTGTGTCGATGAGCCCCAGGCCTGTGGGGGCATACTGTGAGCTGCATACTGGCAGTGTATTGGTCTTTTCAGAGACTGAATACTACTTATGCTGTTAGAGCTCCCCCTACAGGGAGGACTTAAAATAGCCTATTTCGTGAAAATGTGCTATACTGGTATTTTTTAAAGCAGAAAAGTTCAATTAATTATTGAATTTAAGCACATTTTAATAGCTTATTTTATTTAACTAATTTCAGAGTTTATTTCATGTGTGATTATTAATTTTTCGTGTAATTTAATTTTTAATTAAATGATTGATTAGATTAACCATTAGCTGGACACCGCCTTTAGTATGTTAATATGTTCCTTACTGTGTGTTTCGTATGACCCTAACAGCAGTACGAATATGTCCACCTATTGCAAGTGATACAGTCAATTATAAATGTAGAGTGATGAGCATTAGTAGACTTATTGCCGTCTGCTTCCAGCTAAATCCTCGGACCTGCTGACGGTTAAAAGCGAGGACGAAAATCGGTTTGTCTTAGAGAAGCTGAAGTCCTATGCCCTGCCACACCAGACGGTTTGGCTGGCAATCCTCTATGATGCCAGCGGTAAGTGTTCTCACCCAGGACCCATGGCTTGCCAGAGCCCCTGGTCCTGTCATTCAGAATGGGTCAAATGTCCAAGAAAGTATTCATTTTTATTTGTAGACAAAAAGCTTTACATTTCTGTATCGTTCCTTTGAGACTGACGTGCTATGAACCAAATCTGCATTAATAAAGACCATTTTGCTAATATTGAATCAGAGTCGTGTAGCAATCACATGTTTGAATGCATGGTCTGTTTTCTGATGATACCTGCAAGCTGAGACTTGTCACACACCCTTGGCAGAGCAGAAATGAAAGCAGACCAAGCCAAAGCGAGTTTCTCCTCTTCTGATTGTTTACACAAGCCTGGTGCTTGTGTTGTTCTGTCTACATCAAACGTTTCATTTTAATGCAGCTCTTTCCTTAATACTCGGCGGAGGTGCTTGTGCGAAAACAAACTGGTATAGAATTCTAGAACTGTGTCATTTTTTGTTTTTTTCTTACATACAGAATGCTTTGCAAGTGATACTTTTCTGTGTTTATGTCTATGTATATGTTGTTTTAAACCTACATTTTTTCTAAAATGAAGGATAGTGTATGTGAGTCTTTCTAGAAAAGTTCTATAGATTTACTGACCATTGACTGATTCCTTCTTGTGCTCCCTGTGCCCACAGTCAATGCCCTGTCATGGTTTGATGGCTCTGCCATCCTGTACTCAAATTGGCACTTCAAAGCCCCAAATGTGGACCAGCTCTCAGCAGACACCTGTGTCTCCATGAGGGTGTCGGACAGCGTCTGGCACTTGTCCCACTGCAGCGACAGGCTAGGTTTTATCTGCAAAACCACTGCAGGTACACGTTGCCACTGAACCCCGATGTAGTAGGAAGACCAGTAAACGTCGGCGTATCTTGTGAAGACCGCTTAGTATATCAAGACTGTTTGCGTCATCTTTCTGTGTGTCTGAATTAAAGAAGATGAACGTCTGTGTCATTCATTTTATTCATTTTAGATGCAGTCAGTGAGGTAGAAGTTGAGCCACTTAATGGTAAGAGTTATGAATTTTTGTGTGCTTTATATTAAAGTAAGAGTAATTATGAATAAATGTAACATGACAGGAAAGTAGACTTGCATGCTTTGCTGTTTTTAGAGCATTGAGTCTTGCATCCTCTGCTTGGACCATTTCACAAAGCTGTTTTAGTGATATTTGTCTAAATTGGAAAACATTCATATATTTCCCGAGGAACAGACTAAATAAAAACTGTCTCAGTAGCGCAACACTGGACTCTGTTAAACTTGCTTCATGTCGCCTCCTCTCTTCCAGGGCTCCACCATGCCGTTATCCCGGCTGCCGTCCTGGTGGCCATCTTGATATTTGCGCTGCTCATCACGTCGCTGTGGTGCGTGTACAAGAGGAACACGACGCGCTTCCGGAGACTCTCGTTTCTCGGGAGCGCCTACTACAGGCAAGCCGGCTCGCAGGCGGTGGACTCCGACGTCCTCATAACAGACCTCGAAGTAAACAGCGGCGAATAGGGTTTCATGTTGGAGAGTCCCCTGTTTTCAGATGTAGGCTAATGTATATACGTGACTGGGGAACATGAAGGACTTCAAGGCTGCCAATTAATATTATTGAGGCTGTAGGCCCAGCTGAAGGATATAGTAACAAGTTGTTTACTTTCGTACATTGTCAGGATTCAAGGAAGGTTCTGTGTGGAATTTGTTTTATTATTTTATTAAGTGATGTATTGTTCTTTTCACGCAGTAGTGTTTTAATACTGAGAATATGTCTAGAATCTAAAATACCACAGGACTCAGTGTATGGAAAAGGCAGATTGTGTGTGTGTGTGTGTGTGTGTGTGTGTGTGTGTGTGTGTGTGTGTGTTCCTCTCATTTTAGCTTAACTTTGTCATTGCCGTCTTCTCAAACGCCACCATGCATGAACACATCTATTTAATCGCAAATGAACCACAGTCTACAAAGCAAGTACTGAATGTCTGTACTGTCAGCACAGGACTGCTCCAGCACATCTGTTCTGCCTGTAGGGGCGTGTGATTAGACAGAGAAGCTTCCTTGAAATTATATGACAGTTGGTGTTTTTTTTTAATGCAGGACATTACTGGTAAAGAATATCAGGCATTTGTGTTTTGTTTGTTTTATATCCTGTAATATGAGGAGAATGTAAAAACAGAACAAAAGGGGTAGATCATTGAATTTTATTTTCTTAATACGGTGTTTGTTGCACATATTTACGGTACAGTCTAATTTCTAAACATATGTACAGTAAGCTATAATAAGATTAATGTACCTGTGTTGTTGCATACATTATAGTTTACATCCATGTATTTCAAACAATGCAATTAAGACATTGAACACTGCTTATAAACTGAAACTTGATCTGTTTTGGTTGGTTCTGAAGTAACACGTGTAGCAAGCTATAACTAAGCCGTTTTTTTTTTTTTTCTTTTTTTGCATAGGTTACAAATTATCCATTATTCATTTGCATTAAAATATTTATATTCGATGTTTTTGTCATACTAAATAAAAGGTATGCTCAAAGTTTATTAAATAAAAGGTACTATATTCCTTACGCCTGTGAAACTTTGACATGACAAAATGTTACATTTTAAACGTTCAAATATTTTTTACCAGTGAACAATAAAAAGTGTGTTTTCTGCTTCAACAAAGGGGAAAGTGAAAGTAAAACGGTAAAAAGGTGAGAAAAAGCTCTACAGTACTAAAGTAGGAAAACAAAAAGATACATTGTGATCATAGGGACTATTTGTTAATTGCAATGAATGACGTATCACTTCTGCATATTTGAGAGCGGGTGCTTTTTTTGACCATAAAATTACCTCTTGCCCGGGCAGTCCCTGTTTAGATCATATGATCTCCCGGCATCGATTAGCTGTGGTCCACCTTAAACGTGCTGGCTGTATCTTAAAGCGCTGATTCGTGTGGCCGCCGATCTCAGGCAAATGACGAGCCAGTAGCCGGGGGTGCAAATCAAAAGTGAAATGACCGAATGACTTTGTAAACATGGATGTTGGATTGAAATATTTGTTCCCACTTTTTGGATTCAGCTATATTACTTGCGGGATTTACGCACTAAATGTATACTCAGGTAAGAAAGATAAGTTTGGAATAAGCTGCCGTTTTTTTTCTTTACCAATGTAACCATGTTGTAACAGAAATGAGTCACGTGTATATTTATCTGTTTCTTTTTCAGTTAATCGTAAACGGCATGAAGGTTAACTTTGCCTTTCCAATACTGTTGCCTATTTAAATATTGTATATCGGTATGGATAACAACAGTGTTAGTTGGATGCACGTGAGACCCTAGATTTTAAAAAGGTATATAAAAACATTATCAAAAAGATGTAGGCCTGCGTTTAATTTACGTGTCTTTACTCATGTGTTGTCAATTTTTAAAATTAATTACCACATCGAACCGGCGCCTAAAGTAAGATGTCGCGATCAACCAAAAGTGAAATTAAATCAAGTGAATTTCACGCTGTTTCTCTGCAGTTGTGAGTTGGGCTTCCTTCTGAAATGCAGTATGATAACTCGGTGAAGTGCAGAAGAGTCGCTTTATGTGAAAGGCACGGTTTATGAATGAAAGTGAGAACAAAAAGTCCAAATTTAACAGTTCTGCTTTAACCTGCCGCTTTCGCTCAGGGGATGACTCTTTCAGCATACGGCACGCAGACACCGGCTCGTGCCTACGCGGCACGGGTCTGCGAGTGGGCGTGGCAGCCTGCACCGGCTCCCTAGCCGAGCGCTGGAAGTGGGGTTCAGGGCACCGGCTCTTCCACGTAGCAACTGCCCGCTGCCTGGGCGTCGAGCTGGGCTCCAAGACGCTGGCGCTGCTTAGCTGTGACTTCGCAGGAGACACCCTGTGGTGGCGCTGCAGCGGGGGACTCCTCTACACAGCATACCAGATGTCCCTGACGGTGATCAATGACACTGCCGCTGCTAAGAAAGGATCCCAGGACCAATGGATGAGAGACGATTCGGTTGAGAGCATCTGCCAGCGACACTACCAAAGTAAGGGTCTTGGATAACATTACCCTCCACTGTCAATCCCCCTCTCTCGATGGTCAATTAACAAGACTGGATTTGCAATATCCATCCATTCATCTTCCAACTGCTTATCCTAGTCAGGGTTATGGGTGGGCCTATAGCCTGCACAACGCAGGGGTACACCCTGGATGGAGTGGCAGCCAGATACACAGTGTATACAATAAATTAGTCATGATTTTGATTTTACATTCTGTGCAATCATCCCCAGAAGGGAAGCAGATTTGTGATTGTATTTGATATTGTGTTAAAATTAAATAGGGCAAACAGGTGAACTCCATATCTTCATGTAGGATTCCTCTTACTGTCCAAAGACATTTGGGCTAATTATTTATTCTGATTCCTCTTAGTGTCTGACTGGGATAATGAAGGTATGTGTGATTGCTCTGGTATAGACATGACCCTACTGCTTCTGCTTGCTGTGCCCCCCAAAATGTGGCAGAGACCACTGCAAATGGATAGTTAAATGTCAATTTAACCACTGAGAAATTCCAAGCTGATCAGGGATTTTTGTGTAAACTTGGTGCTGTCAGACCACTTTTATGCTCTGGAATTTAAGGGGAACTCCTTGGATGGTAATGAGAACAACAGGATTACTGTCCTAAATGGCTCATAGTGTGGCATAATGAAGTCGTGGTGAATAGGTAAATTGAAATGAAACCGGAAGAAAAACATAACTTGGAATTCCAGCCAAATCTGCTGCAGTAAATTAGGAAAGTTGGTGTGACAGGTTTCCTACTGTGCCCTAATTATACAGATAGAGATGAGTTTTACTTCTTCATATTCCAGTAGCAGCTGAGTGGCTCATTTAGTAGCACCAAACCCTCGTGTCTATGGATGCCGTTTCACTCCTGCCTTTTGTTCTGTGTATGGACTTTGCACGTTGTCCCCTACCGTTGTGTGTTTCCTCACACAGGTCAAAGACATGTGCTTCACACACTGTGTGCGCTCACATGGGGTCAGGGTATATCTTTTAATTCTGGGATAGGATCCAGGCCTGACGTAGCTCTGAGTTGATTGTGGGTCTGGAAAACAAAACCGATAAGTGTAACTCTATTTAAGATGAATGTACTTTGGATTATGAGTGTGTGTGTGTGTGTGTGTGTGTGTGTGTGTGTGCGTGTGTGTGTGTGTGTGCGTGCGCGCACCCTGTGATGGACAGGCCAACCAGGGTGTTGCTGTGCTTTGTCCTGCCTGAGATGTGTAATATAGCATCACAGGGAGCCCAAGTATTCAGAGGATGGGTGGAATGTATCACTATATTAATAAACAGATAAAATTATTGAGAATTTTTCAATGTACATACTTGTTTGTGTCTGTTTTTCTCTCTAAATGCCTTGTTAACTTTGCTGAATGTAGAATCTAAACATACCCCTTAGGATTTTGGAACGCAAAGGGCTAAATATAGTCAAAGAAATGTTTCCTGAGAAACAAATATTTTTTCGAAAACATCGCAACAAATTTTGAAAAAACCATGGGAACTGTTTTGATTTTAATTATTCAACACAAAATGACAGTTTTCGTCGTGGCGTTCTGAAGATTTTGTGTAACTTGGTACTGGCTCATGTTTTAAATGTCAACGAAATTAAATTTTACCCAGCAATAGGAATTCTGCTCTTATTTGAATCTCGAGTGACTTGGATGGATGATGAGCTTTATTGATCCCAAAAGGGAATTCACTATAAAAGAACCATTTTTAATTATAATTAACTATAGTTTTGGTCAAGTTGTATTTGTTGAGAGAGCATTCACTTATTCAGTATTTTCTTTTGTCTTGCAACGTTTGTCCTGCCCAACCAGTTTTGCACACCACCATGGGGAATTCCTTTGGGACACCGTGTGATTTCCCGTTTCTCTACAACGGCAGCTGGCATTACGGGTGCCTACCGCACAGCGAGGGGGAGGGCCTCAGCTGGTGTTCCACCACCGGTGACTATGACACAGACCGGAAATGGGGCAACTGCCTGACACCTGGTAAGCATGGTCTACCTTCGACGTCATGCACTCCTAACGGGTGACAAACTCTACTACTGCAGTTCCCGAACTGGGGGGGTGCCCAGTTTCATAATTGGCATAATTTATTTTATCAAAACTTTTTGTTTGACTTGTCTATAATTTCAGTTCTGAAATGTATTTTCATTCGCGTGGTACCTAGGTCTCATCTTGTCAGTTTGGATTCCTAATTATTAATAATCTCTCTCTTCTTGTAATTATGAGAGTCCTGTAGCAGAACAGGAAGTCTTTGAAAGCCAGCACACACATGGGATTTTTCACTCAGTCAGGGCTGTAGCTTGGAATAGGACCAAGAAGCTATTTTGCATGTATATTGTAAGGGAAATATTTATGCCTGAATTAGGTGGCTCAATAGTTCTGTGGACACCAGTGTTGCCTCACTCTTCCTGGGCTGGAAGATTGGATGTTCTTCTTGCGTATTCTGGTTTTCTTTTGCAGTTCATAAACATTGTTAGATGAGTTGGCATCTCTAAATAGTCATTGTTTACATGTGTGTGGAGTGACTTCCTGTCCAGGGTCTTCCCTCACCTTTGGTTAGACTCTAGGTTCCTTTAAAATGGACAGATGAATGGGTAGAGATTTTGAGTCTGAGGAACCTTATAATTCAAGGTTTCTTATAAATTGTTTAAATCAGTACTACTACCATGAAAATGGAGAACTGGCTAGTGATGGGACAAATGAAGTTTCAAAACCCATAGTAGATGGGAGTACCTTGAACTACCAATCAATGCAGGCTATCACAGGTATTTTGGTGATAGCCAGGTAGTAGCTTGGGATGCTCCCACCCACCACGGGTTTGAAGCCGTAATTGTCTCATCACTAGAACTGGCCTTTAGTTTTCTGAAGCTTGATCTCATCTGATGTCATCAGGATGCATGTTTATTCTATTTTCTTCTGGAGAATCCAGCAGAAGAACAGGAGATGATTTTCATCAAAAGCAACTGCATGTGTTCCTGATCATCCTGTCAGTCAGTTCTGTGAACTTTGACTTCATAATTTTTACACTTGAAGAAAGCACCTTGTCCCCCTTGTTTTCCATTTCCATAATTACTTGCTTCACCAAAAGTAGTAAAGACGATAGCCTAATTCTCTCAGGATTGTGTAAAACGTCAAGCTACCAGGTGGAGATTTGGAATCTAGTCAGTGAAATAGATAAACAAGAAGCTGCCTTATAATTCCAGGCAGCAAAATAAGTGTGACTGTGTTGATTTCTGTCGTACTGAAATTAAGGTCTGATAACATCTAGTACATGTTCCCTTCAACATATGAAAGCGCATTATTTTGGTGGAATTCCCCTTCAGTAAATGGGGAAATGCAGAGCCATACTAAGTCACATTTCCCCTGTTTCTGTACTGTTCTATTGTTACTTATTGGCCTCCAATTCTCCTTCACTGCTAGAACCATCTTGTAAGGTCCTGTGGGAGAACCCTGGTTCGGGAATCTGCTACCAGTACAACCTGGAGTCTGCACTGTCCTGGCATGAGGCTCGGACCTCTTGTCGCAGCCAAGGAGGGGATCTGCTCAGCATCTCGAGTGGCGAGGAGCTCATCTCTGTCTTGGGTGAGAGTAGCTCCTGCTCCCAGTTTAAACCGGACGGCTGAGGCTCATGTCTTCGCTTGTGGAATGTGAGATGAAAGTGGGGCAGGCAAATGCAGCTACTTCACTCTAAGCTGAGATGAGCCAGGGGTGGGGGGGGGCTGACTCTGTTCCATGCTGTGGAGCACAGGGCTTTTGGTTAGAGGGACTAGGCACAGCAAAAACCTCAGGGGCTAAGCCTTTCATGAAGGGAAAGCTTGTATTAAATGATTTCCAGGAAGTTTTCTAATGAATATTAATTTTCATGAAGATAAGCTTTTGTCTAGAACTTCATATATAATGTGTGCATATAATTAGCCTATACATTTTAAAAAAAAAAAAGCACAAACAATGACATTTTGGGGAAATAAAGGCAATCCTATTATTACTGAATTAAACGACAGAATATCCAGAAGGTTCAGTGTCTGTAGCCCAATAGCCAGGACCTTGTAGGGCGGACGGATGGTTTTGGTGACTGATTTGCCAGTCTTGTCTGTGTCTCGGCAGCCAAAGGTAGTTTTCCTGAGCAGATGTGGATTGGGCTAAATCAGCTGGATGCATCTCAAGGCTGGCAGTGGTCAGACAGCTCGCCCCTCATCTTCATCAAATGGGATAAAGGTAATTGTACACTTTAAACTGTTCTTTTTGTCAGAAATGTCCCTTAAATATCAATACAGACAGAAACGGAAGGTCTATATTGGGATAATTATGGAATATTTTTGTATTTGTGAACAGTTCCATTTAATTTCTACTCTTAGGATTTAATAATTTTATGCATTGAGTTTTTTTTGCATAGAGTATTATTAAAATAATTTTGTACTTTTTTTTTTTTTTAAGGGATGCCTTTCACCTCTGTCTTGCGGGAGTCAGATTGCGCTGTGATGAACTCCCAGGGCTTCTGGGAAAGTAAGGCGTGTGGCAAGAGGTTACCGTACATCTGTGAGAAAACCCTCAACCGCACTCTGCCCGAGCCAGCGAGTGAGTGATGGCGACCGTCATGGTTTAGGGTGGAGGAGGGGTTATTTATTAACAGGGAAGGATGCATGGTGTTTAAGTGGGCCTTCCCTATAGCTCCATTAGTGGACAAGACCACCTCCTGTGAGGATGGATGGACACCCTGGGATGGCTTCTGCTATAAGCTGGTGAAGGTGGAGCCCCAAACAATGAGGGAAGCCCAGCAGTACTGCCAGGAGAGTGGGGCAAACCTCCTCAGCCTGCACAGCCTTGCCGAGGTGGAGGCGCTCAGCACAAACCTCCACTCTGGTACGCAGCTGCACACCACCATTCCTACAGCATGTCCTTAAGAAGATTCTCTAATTTACAGACGCCGCCTACTTTGACATGCTTAAAGATGCTCGTTGGTATCTTTTAAATCTGCTCAAGTACTTGAGAAACCTGGAGATCGAGTCCAAAGGCAGAACGTTCTGGAAAAGTGTGGCCATCAGGCATCAGCAGCAATGAGACGCCACCTTATGAAAACTGTATTAAATCAGTTCTCATTATTACAGGACCCCAGTGGTAGAAGTGGGAGCACATGAAGGCCACATCAGTTAGCAGAAGAGATGTTTCACACAGTGTGATGGTTTACACTGATTTCTAGCTATCAGAATATTGCGGGCTTCTCCTTCACAAAGTTAGCTGCTTTGACAATATTTGGTAGTACTGCATGCATAGCCAACACAACAGGGAAGTCCTTTTAGTTGGTGTTATAATGCAATAACATGCCAAAATCGCAGCTAACTTGAGTGTATTTCCATTAATCTACATATCAAATAAGCACCATACCTACAGTGTTTATGTAATGAAAATGTAATCTATTGTATGGCACCATTACAGCAGCACATACCTAAAAACAATCTGTGGGATGGTAAGTGTTTTAAAAATGTTTGTATATCAGTGACATGATGGAGTAGACATAAAATGTTTGGAAATGTTCTCCACAGATGATGTGTTTGAGGTGTGGACTGGCCTAAGGACTGAAGGGAACCAGCAAGTTTTCAACTGGGTCGACAAATCTCCAGTGTCCTTCACGTATTGGAGCAGGAATGAGCCGCGGACCAGCAATGCCAGCATGCCAGCCTGTGTCTCTTATATTGAAGCGGTACTGTATGTCAGTAGATTGGACTTAGTTTAATGGAGACATTGGTTTTTAAAACAGCAAGGCTCAATGGAAAGCACCATAACCTTATACCTCCTGAGTTTGGGTTGTTGCTTTGGGTATGTTCGAGCACTTTTTTCCCCATGTTTGTGTGGGTTTCTTCCCACAATCCAAGGATGTTTTTATGTGAATTGGTGTCTCTAAATGGCCCATAGTGTTTGAGTGTGTACCTGTTGTGGACTGACGTCCTGTCCAGCCTGTTCCCTGCCTCAAAGCCTCTGCTTCCCACAATAGGCACCAAGGCTGACCTCAACCCTGCATTGGATAAGTGGTTCTGGAAGATGAAAGGATGTATGAGTAGGAAATAGAGGAGTGCAGCTAAAATTACGTGGATCAGGATGATGTTAGCGCTAATGTCAATGTATGGCCACTTACAGCTTCTTTTTCCCCTCCCCCTTCACTGCAGTCGCACCTATGGAAAGTGACATTATGTGACAGTAAACTGCCTTTTGTGTGCAAGAAGAAAGGGGAGGTGAAGGAATTCACTGGCAAAGCAGGATGTCCTGAAGATGGCGTGAGCACTTTTTAACCTAAATGAAATGAAAGCAGTCTTTCGTTGTGCCTTGAATGATTTTTTTCTGCGTCGCTGTACTCAGGACAGACCCTGATGTTGTACTGCTCGTCTCGTAGGAGTGGAAGAGACATGGTAACGCATGTTACAGGGTGGACACCAAAGCCGTTTTGTTCAAGGACCGGTGCGACCTGACCATTATGACCAGGTAATCCATGTGCCATAGTGATGACCAGCATTGGTTACAGTTTCATTCATATGTTTGGTTTGTTGTTTTGGATCAATTTGCATTGTGTCCTTAACAGGTTTGAGCAGATTTTCATCAATGCCCTTGTCAAAGAATATGTCACTCTTGAATCAAAATACTTTTGGACTGGGCTTCAAGATGTTAACAACACTGGTGAATTCCAGTGGATCTTTAAAGATGGTCATTCTAAAGATGTGACCTACACCAACTGGAATTCATTTGAGCCAGGTAGGGAATGCTAGCAATGTGTGAGGATATGATTGGGGATATTACTTTCTGTATGTGGCACTCTGGCCTTCTATGTTCAGGGTTGTAGGTTCAATTGCAGCCTCTGGTTCTTTCCATGTTTTGTGTGTGGTTTCTCTGGGCACCTGGTTTCCTCCCACAGTCCAGAGCTGGGTGGGGGCACAGCCAAAGACACCCTATGTACCCCACCACAGTGAAATAAAAATGTTCACTCATCCAAGAGAGTAAAACAATTCCCTGTTTTAAAGTAAAACAGGATGCGAATTGTTGCTTATTTTCATGTACAACCCACTTTGATTGCTCAACTCAATCTCTTTGCCACTCCCCCCCCACACACACACACACACACTTCTCAAACAACCCATGGCCACATATTCGCACCCCAGTAAAGCCACTGTGTGAACCCTGGCCACTCCATTTGTAAAAGGTCTGGCTATGCCCCTGGTTATGTAGATCGATGTCTCCAAATTGTCTGTACTGTGTATGTGAAAGTGTGTACTGGGATGGGCTGGCATCCCATAAAGAATGTCTCCTGGCTGCAGGCTCTAAGCTGTACTGCATGTATGGATGACCATTTGGCCAACTCTTGGCAGAACCATTGACTTGACTACAGAGGAACTGTAATCACAGCAATAGATAACGAATTTTGCCACCATGGTTGCAATTGCAGCTCTTGCTGGTGGGTGCGTTTTGATGTCCACCAAACCCCTGGGAAAGTGGGAGGTGAAAGACTGCAACCTGTTCAAAGCCGGCTCAATGTGCAAGATGGACATCAAGCCTGAGGAGGAACCAGCACCAGACCTCAGCCTCCCCTGCCCACAGGGGTGGACCTCCAGATCCCACCTTCCATACTGCTACAAGGTCAGGACATCACACAGCCCCTGAGCCTTCGGCCATAGAACCAGAAGCTGGCATGGATGGGGGAAACACAGTACCGCTGTATTCCACAATCTGGAGGGTGTTCAGCTGCAATCTGCAGGGGTTTAGCTCCTGTGCTGTTACCCGATAGGTTTTCGATGAAGCTCGCCTGAGTCGGAAGCGGACCTGGGAAGAAGCCGAGCTCTTCTGCCAGGCGCTGGGAGCACATTTGGCTAGCTTCAGCCACCTGGATGAGATGAGGTCCCTTAATGCCATCCTCAAGGACTCCATCAGGTCTCAGCCTCTATCCATTTTGACTGAAATTTACCAGCTGTAGCAGTGTAACAGTATGGGTCAGTGACATGACACATACCAGGAATATCCACACTCACTCCCACTCTCATTAGCTGGAAGTAGAAATTACCCTAAAAGACTGCCTTGCTTGTTAGGACAAACCTGAACTGCTTATTTTAAACTAGTTTGACTGCTTTGGTTACTTCTACAGAAATAAGTGAAACGTGCAATAATTCTACATATGTCTGTTCCACTTTCTGGAGTCTATCTCTCTGGCTGTTAAGCATAGTTTGACATTTCATAACTGCCTAACACGATTAGGACTATAACAAAGATCAGGTGCATTCCCTTCTTTTATAAGCCACTTGTTTGGACATGTGGTTATTGTCAGGCTGCTGACACTTTTAATGCGTGTTTACACTGCCACTCAAGGCCAACACACTACTTCTTTGCTATCTTCTGCATATCACACCTGCTCCAAGCCAATCCTACAGTGCCGCTGGTCAACATAGTTATGCTATCATTGTTCTAGTAGTACATTTATCCATATGCAGTGCCGTAGCGTCACCTCCCCAAGCACGCCTTTTTACATGTTGCCTCAAGGCTAACCGTGTGCTTCAGCTTTGATAGCTGCAGATTCGGCCCTGATGGGTGGCAAACGGTCATTAAATGTAAACTCGTGATGTGGGCAGGAGTTGGCTTATTTCCTAATGTGGCTCAACCCGGCAACTGTCTGTTGAACTACAATTTACATAACTCCAAATAAACTTGTAGAAATGCAAATTTATAAATTTGTCATTCTTTTGCAGTTTATTTGGCCGTATGTGCATATCAGGCCATTTTTATTTTTTTTTTTTTTAATGCTAAATCTGTATGGTAACAATTTTCCCATATTTTAGGGACAAAATTCTTGATCGTAGGGCTGCTGTTAGGTCCTCAGCTGACCGCTTCTAAAAAATGTCTACGTAAACAGCTCCTTCTTTTGCTTATGTACCAAACAACAATTTGACAAGTGATCATTTTGACCCCCAGCCGCAGTGATGACCGATACTTCTGGTTTGGGCTGAACAGGAGAAGTGCCACTTCCGAGAATTCATGGCAGTGGAGTGATGGAAGACCAGTAAGTTGGGTAAACGCTGAATGGTGCATATGCATGGTCCCCTGGACATTTGGGCTAATCCATTTTACCTACTTCAGTTTCTGTACCAATCTCTTCTAAATGTTCGTATATACGTACGAGTAAATATTGAACTTGGGCAGTTTCAAAAGAATTCTTAATGATTGCATGTTTAATGTATGGATTTTGCATGGTGAGCGGAACTGAAGAATTAAGGGCACAATAGGAGACAGTAATTAAGGGATGACATTTGATGTGGGCATTGATGGGCACGTCCCGTTTCTATTCCAGGTTGTTATTTTCTCCAAAGAGTTGCAGGAAGATGATGAGTACAATAGGAACTGTGCAGCTTTCAAGGTATGTTCTCTGTTTATTGGCCAGTCTTGTACATGTATCTTTGCAGACATTTTGGTCCGTTTTCTCAATCCTGGAGTGCATTTTGCACCTGGTTTGATGAAAATGCACAATGGAATTGGATTCTCGGGCACATCTCCGTTAAATAATGCTACAGTAGGCTTCCGGTATACCTGGTATAGCTCCACATGTCTTAACTTGCTAAACAGTGTTATGGCCATCTGATCAAGTGGCTATAGTGTAAATATCACGCTGCATGTTCTGTTCAATATTTTTAAAGTCATGTCATTGCTTTTTCTTCCCCCCTCCACGTGTCCAAATACATCTCAAAAGTTGTACACTTGACTCTTGATGTGTAGTCACTGAGATTGCCCCGTGTGCCGTAACAGATCCGGAGAAGACGATTTAGTCCATATTTCTGGCACCCTGTCTACCCCTTCTGGGAAGAGCCTTCCCACTTCGAGCTGTTTCAGTGTGATGCTCAGCTGGAATGGATCTGCCAGATCCCCAGAGGTAACCTTACATCCACCCCATAGAACTCGTATAAATCTGGGTTTGAATTACTATAGTTGATAGTTTTCATTAAATTCTGATTGACTGACTGAGTGGGACTTGGAGGACTGGTATCCTATAGTTGGATTTGTATCTAAAAAAAAATTTTATCTCAAGTGTTTTCTTTTTTATGTCCCCAGGCAAGAAAGAAAGAATTCCTGAATGGTATAACCCAAGTAAGTAATTATAATAACTCTGTAATCTTATTTGTTACTACAGCAGATTTAAAAAAACACAGCTATTTACTTAAACATAGCTTATACTTGTGGATTTTTTTGAAGTAGTTACTTTTAAGGTGTTTAAAGGCTGACTTTGGGCTTGGATTCACTGCCTTTCAATCACAAGTCCGGAACTTTGACAATGGGATCCCAGTCCATATATTCTTGATTCTATAATGAATTCAGAACCTCTTCCTCTGACTTGGATAGAACGATGATTACTCAATTCCCTTTGCACAGGTGGTCATCACGAGACATCGATATTCGTGGACGGGAGAGAGTTCTGGTTCGTGGCCGACGTGAATCTCACCTATGAGGAAGCTGGCGAGTATTGCTGGAGCGAGGGGAGCAAGCTGGCCGGTCCCATGAGGTACAGCATAATCAAACAGATTCAAGAGAAAATCGCTCAGGTATGGCCTTTCCGGCAAAGTCCAGTCATCTCCAGCGCTATGGCTTCCATGCTGTTTATATATAATCTTTTGACAAGTAATCAAGTATTCCAGAATTATTACTTTTATACTAACTCAAGAATGTAGACGTTAGGTTTGCAGATGTTTCTCTATACCACTGTTTATTCGTTCAGTCTATAAGCAAATGTTCATGTGAAATAATGGATTCATGTACAGACGCTTATAGGTAAATTAATATTTTGGGGCCTCTTTGCATTGACAAAATGTCATTTCAGATTCCACAAAGATCACAAGAGTCCTGGTGGGTCGACCTGAAAAATGCCAATTACCTTTATCCTTTCAGGTCAGTTGGTCTGTTTATGAACTGTTTATGGAATTCTTGTATTTATCTTGATGTGTGATATCCAAGAAATAAGGAATGTTTTATTGTCATATGCTTTGTTTTTAAAGTTAACAATGACTGTTGATCAAAGAACAAGGCTCCTGTTGCTCTGCTGATATTTTACTCATCTTACTTGACTACACTGTGAAGTGCACTTGAATGAAAATGCAACATTCCCCCCCCACAGATTCACTCACCACAATTTTCTTGATTTCTATGGTGGCTGCAGAGCTTTAAATCAGTACAGGATCCAAGGCAAGTTATTGTCCGCTGTTCACCTTGGGCTGTCTTAGGGAGAGCAAGCGCCATGTGCAGGGTTGTAATGGAACGGTCAACAAAACAGCTCTTTCCCCCTCAACCTCTCTATTTAATTGAATGGTACAACTTTCACCCAGGTAACTTTAAGGACTGTGAGGATCGCCACCCATTTGTGTGTGAGAGGCTGAACACTACCTCTGTGGAGAAGAACCCGCCAGAGCCACACCCAACTGGCCTACCATGTGACAATGGCTACCTGGCCTTTGGAGACAAGGTTGGGCCTCGGCAATGTGGCAGTGCTCAGTCCGGGATCATTTTTGCGCTCACCTCTTTCAACAAATCAGTTTGTGACTGGTTCTCGTTTAAATTCCTGTACATGTGCATCGTCCTTCAACAGGAAGCAGCTTTGTCGTTTCAGATATTCACTCTGTTGGGGTCTTGTGTGTGTACAGGACACACAATATGCTTACTTCTAGGCTTTCTCTACAGTGTTATATGGCGATCAAACCCCGCTACCTGTCATTTCAACGAGCCAGTGAATACTGCAATTCGCTGAAAGGCACTCTTCCTGTCATCTCCAGTCAAGCGGAGCAAGGTTGGTACGGTTCCCCGGTAGCTTGCTCATTCCAGCACACAGCCTCGAGATTCCACACAACGAACGCAAGGCTGTTCATCTCGAGACGTATTTCACCATCTTTTTCTTCCCACAGATTTCATCATGTCCCTTCTTCCTGACCAACCCGTAAAATTCTGGATAGGCCTCCGAATTTGGAGAGACGCGTCCTTGGAATGGATCGACAAATCCACCCTCACCTTTGTCAACATGAACCCCATGCTGGATGGATACTACATTCATCAGAGTCCAAATGCAAGTGGTTCTCGTTAATGACCAACTAACCTCTGTAGCCACACTGTTTGGCTTCTGGTACTCTATTGTAATGCCAATTCCATGTTTTCCATTAGACTCAAAATGCTATGGGCCTGTGCTTCTACGCAATTAATGACCCTCATCCACAAATGATGGGCACCTGGGTCTACGCACCTTGTACAGACTATCAGTACGTCACCATCTGCCAACATTACGCAGGTAAACAAGCCACTCGGTTAATTCTCAGATGGCAGTCAGGTGAACAAGGTGTGTCTTATTTTGCGGCCCCTTGCAACACTGTCACAACATGAATGGTTCTACTTAAGATCATGATGAAGTTCTTAATCTTTTTCAGACAAGCCAGAGAGCCCTCGGATTCCCACGGGTGAGTTTATGGTCGGTGACCACACCTACAGAATCCTGCAGAGGAACGTGACCTGGTTTGAGGCACTGGAACAGTGCAAGGCATGGAACATGGACTTGGCCAGTGTGGTAGACCCCTTCCAGCAGGCCAGCCTGACTGTGACTGTCAGCAGGGCCAACACATCACTGTGGCTTGGCTTGTACAGTGTTGAGGTACGTAATCATTTTAAAAATCTTTCTAATTGTTACCACATGATAGTGTTGAAAGACACCAAATGTTTTACTCTGGATAGTGGATTCCTTGGATGTTTTTAAGCAATGTTTCCAAATTAATATCAGTTCTGGGAAATAGAAAAAGGCACGTAACCTTGACTTGGTGCATGTTGTCCATTTGTCTGCCCATCCCTCCCCAGGACGGCGTCAATTACAGGTGGACAGACCACAGCTATGTGACATTCAGCCGTTGGTCTCCAGAAGCCATGACAAGCGGGCATTGCGTCTACCTGGACACTGATGGCTTCTGGAGGGCCTTGGCATGCGACGCGGTGCTACCGGGAGCCCTCTGCCATATCCCGCATGGTGAGGTTGACCATGGAGCTGCTGGGTTGGATCTTGAGTGTTCCTGCTGTTACCAAATATTGAAAGGATAGACGACAAACTGGAGTAATGCAACTGCTTTATATTCCAAATGCTGATTGGTCATAGCCATGGGATATGAAGACTGGTGTAGCTTGCTAGTCTATGTTTGTAGCGCCTGCCAACTTGAAGAGCACTGTGACGATTTCTATTACCTCAACATGTCCAGGGCTGGCAGTTGAAATCGTGTGTGTGTGTGTGTGTGTGTGTGATTTTCTAGGCTCCCTGCCACCCTAACCATGATTCTGTACTGGTCAAATGATGGCAAACTGGAAAATAATTTGTACCAGTTATGAAACTGGCTCTCTTGTTGGAAGAGATTTTTTTTTTTTAACTATACGCAGCATCTGTCTGTGGTAGAAGTAAAATAGCCATTTTATGGATATTAGTAGTGGGAATGACTGAGTCTGAGACTGTGTGTTTTTCTTTGATCTGCAATCATCTTTATTCTCATCCTCACTGCTTTTCCCCCATCTCATTCTGTTTATAGCTGTGATCACTCCCGATCCTGAAAAAATTCTCACCAAATGTCCTCATGTCAACAACGGGCCCAACTGGATTCCATTTCGGAACAACTGCTATGCATTTCTTTTGGAGTCTTTCCAAAGGCGTGACTTGAACAGAGACGTCCGTGAAATATGCAGGAAATTAGGTACCTCCCATTACCTATAAGAAACTCTATTTCTTTCTGATCTGAGTGATGTTTCTTCATTTTAGGAGCGATGCCGATGGCTTGAGTTGTCGATTGTGTTTCTCAGACAGGAATTCAAACATTTTAACCATTCGAGATGAAAAGGAGAACGAGTTTGTGAAGAAACAGCTCCTGCCTTTCAAAGATCTCGCCCAGTTTGTTTGGCTTGGAGTTTTCAAAGACACAAATGGTATATGTAGTATTGTTTCTATTTTTGAAACCTATTGTTTTTTTCAAAACACTGCATGTCTCCCCTCACAAAAACATCCTTTGGTCTACATACCTTTCTGCAGACCTCTTCAAATGTCCAGCAATCCCACTTAAACTGGGCAGTCATTTACCTGCTTTAACCCTTAAAAATAAAGGGTTGCTGTAGGAGGGAAAAAAGTTAGTGAAAATGTTTAAAGTTGCACAAAATTGATTTTTAATTTCTGTGCATTTTTGTAATTAGTTACTTGTGGTGATTGGTGGCAAGTGTCACTTGTAATAAATACCGTTTTCTTTGTGGCTCATTCCATAGATAACCGGATGAAATGGTATGATGGCACTAATGTCCTGTATCAAAACTGGCTGGACGGACGACCCGAATGGACTGAGAGCTTCCAGGCAGGCCTCAATCTGAATGGCATCTGGGAAGTGGTCACAGAAGTCAGCGACTACAGTCTGTTCAGGCAAAGGAGTATCATGGCCTGCAAAATTGACAATGGTTGGTTCATAAGAAAATAACTACAGATGGTTTCACATTAGTACTAAGCATCCCGTGGCTTACTAGAACCAGCTAGATACAGTATATCTATAATATAGTATATTGTTCTGAGTATTAGAGAATCCAGATTATAAGATGACCCCATCACCCATTTCCAACAACTTAAAAAAATTTTTGTAATGCAAAATTTTTATAAAGGACATTTCTTGTGACAAGAACCTAAGAATTTAATCTGTGAAAAGTCAATAAGCAACGGCACTGAAATATGTACTGCACAGTGCAGAAATGTATTTGAGGTGTATAGTCAATATTGCAATAGCACAAATACTTTAGTCTGACTCATCTTTGGCTGATAGTGACTGGCAGTAAGTCTGGCTGTATTATTTTAATTAGGGATGTGCTGATCCAATATTCAGTCCCAATACTGACCAAAAACACTGTATAGCTTATCGGTTACAATAGTTTTATAATCTGAAATGCTACATGGGCGAGCCTTACTTCATATTGAGAAACTAGCATTTAACTTTATTATTCTTTTAACTTTTTTTTTTTTAAGATCACTGTATTACTTATGGTATACAAATGGCTTAAGTTAAGCAGAAACAAAAAGACAGATCTGTATCTGACATATATAATTCCCCCCCCCCAGAATCATAGTTTATTGATGCTGGTTATTAGTGGTAATGAAAATATAACATATAAACAGGTGCTAGACACACAGGACACAATAAGACTTACAGCTATGTGGGTTGTACTGGTATATACATGTTTTAAATAAAACACAGGATCAGTATGATAGCTGAGAAAGTGCCTAATGCCTAAGTGCAAAAATATTAGAATTTGAATATTTAAGGTTTTTGTTATTGGTATCAGAAATGGGAAAATTGGTATTGAACAATCCCTAATTTCAATATTTTAATAAGTACATCAATCTATAAACATGTAATTTAGGTGACTGTACAATTTCATGCCCTGTGAATGCCATTAACCTGAATTATTGCCATCTTCTGTTGTATGTGTGTAATGGCATGTAAGTCAAGCCCAGTTTTTGTTAATGCAATTTTTGAGAGAGAGGAGAGATTGAGATTATTCTGGCCAAAACAGTACATGTTTGATGGATCTTCTTAGTAGACAGAAGGGTGACTCAATAGGTATAACTTCTCACAGCTCCAGGGTTGAGGGTTTGAATCCCATCTCCACTGTTGGTGTGTGTGGAGTTTGCATGTTCTTCCTGTAGTATCCTCTAGATGATTCAGATTTCACTCAGTCCAATTGTGTGTGTGTGTGTGTGTGTGTGTGTGTGTGTGTGTGTGCGCGTGTGCGCGCACACCCTGTGGTTGACTGACTGGTGTTTTCTCCAGGATGTTTACACTGCCTTGTACTTCCTCACTGAATATGTGGTTGGAAGACATATACCTAAACAATCAATCAAACAATACATTTCAATAACTTTGTGACAATGTTTTTGTAATTAATTAACTTTGTCATTTTTTAACCCAAGATCCAATAGAAGACTTTAAGAAATCAACTGACTTGCGTATTTATGGGAACCTGAGTTACTTCATCATCCAAAAGAAGCTCTCTTGGTTTGAGGCTCTGCGTGAATGTCAGACTGGCGGTGGACACCTGGCCAGCATCCATGATTCTGCCCATGATGCTCATCTGGAGCAAATATCCAAGTTGGATGGCTTTCCGCTGTGGATTGGCCTGTCCAGCCAGGAGGTATACCCTGGTAGCTCTTTCCAGTTCTCACAATAGTATTGAATACTCTTCCTAGATCTAATCAGGTAGTTGCCTTAAAGCAGTCCGCAGCTGGTCTGTTAATCTGAATCTCTGAAAATCCTGCTGTTGATGGAACAACATCTGTGACAGTTGTTTTACTTGAGCTCTCCGGTATGTGAGTAGAATAGCCAAGCATGTCAGTAAGGTATTTACATGACTTTTGCATGCAGTTCACATCAACCATATGGGAACACATGCTTATTTGATGCACTGGGACAAGACTCTCAGCATTATATTAATGACTTGAAGCATACACGTAATAAATGACAGATCCACCACAGCATGAACCAACTCGAGCATTTAAATACCCAAATGGCGTTTGTGGAATCCATTTAATGGCGGCTTACATGCTTAGCGGGGCATGGCATTTTGTGCATTACCTGTAATTTTAAAGTGCTTCTGAACAATAAGGAACATTTACTTTAAAACCATTAAGATGCTGTCCTTAATTATTCCTAAGGCGATCGGACACCTTACAATAAAGCTCTCACTTGAATTTGGTTTTGCTAGCTAGTGGTGGTGGCATGGAAGACCAGTGGGTAACACAGTGGCTCAGTGGATAGTACCATTCCCTCACACCTCCAGGGCTGTGAATTCGTCTCCACCTCTGGCTCCATGTGTATGGAGTTTAGCACATTCTCCCTGTTTTTGTGTAGGTTTTCTCCAGCAGTCTAAACACGTGCAGTGTAGGTGATTTGATTGTGTGTGTGTGTGTGTGTGTGTGTGTGTGTGCGTGCGCGTGTGCGCGCATGCGCGCGCGCATACGCCCTGCTGACTTGCCACCCAGGGTGTTCCATGCCTCAGGCCATGTACTTCATAGGATAGGCTCCAAGCCCACTTTGACCTTTTACTGGAGAATAAGTCAAGCAAAGTGGATGATTTTACTTTAAAGTAACTTCTGCATGGGAGCCAATAGTTTCATGTAAATGAAAAAGATGCCCAACACCTTGGTTTTGTATAAAAATTGCAATGTGTATATATTGTGCATATAAATACTACAGAAGCACAGAATTTTATATCTACAGTTATGAATGTTCCATATGCATGACAGAAATGTCCTGTTTTCTTAGGTAAGCGGTAACAAGGTTTATGAATGGTCAGATGGGTCCGAATATGACTACCAACCATTTGGCTTTTCAACGTTGGACAACGAGAATGGCAGCTGTGCGTTGGTAAACACAAGTGGGTCATGGATACGAAGGGACTGCCTGTCTAAGCAAGACGGTGCCATCTGTTACAACAACACTTTTAAGAGTGAGTCTCACCCAGAGCATTTTCTGGAATTCGGTAGAATTTTTGTTAGGGCTTTCTAATCAAAAGATGCATATGCAAAAGTTTAAAAATTGTGCCTCGCAGTACAGCAGCATATTAATGCAAACAATCCAGTCCCAGATTGCCAGAAAGATAAACAGTTTTTATTCCTTTCCAGCAGAGACCCACTCTCAGACTCTCTCCGTGTCAAGAAAATGCCCACAAGGAAGTGACAAGTGGATAGAATTCAGAGAGCACTGCTACGCATTTGATATGACGTTCTATAACTACTCTGTCTACACCATGGACGATGCCAAGAGCATCTGTCAACATCTCGGTACACACTCTTTGTTTCCAAGAGTTAGCAATGATAGATCAACACAATATTGATCTTAAGCACACGTAAATAAGCTATAAGATGTCGTATTTGATGGAGTCCAATTCCATCGTCTAAAGTTGGATGAATCGAGTATGGAGGTATTCACACACTAGAACTTCTTTACCCACAGATGCGTCATCACAGCTCCTCACCATAAAGGACCGAGAGGAGAATGACTTTGTCTCCAAGTACCTGACAGAGAACCCCATCATGACCGGCCGTGTCTGGCTTGGCATGAATGTAGACCCTCAAGGTATCATTCAGGATCCCTACTTCAGTGGGATGCATTTCGTGGTAGTTTTGTTGCACAGTCACGTGTCTTTGACATAAGTGCTTTGGGAGTCCCTCTGCATGATAGTGCTTTGGTTATTTGCTAATAATAATGACATTTTGTCATTATAAATGGCATCTTGAGGCTTGATGTTCAGACCAGGCTCCAGCTTGAAAATTTGGATTGGACCTTAGGATTCTCTGAAGGGGGGTTGTTTGGGTCTAATCAGCCTTTGGGTGGACCGAACTCATGATGGGATGGGCTAGGCTGACCCTAGCTCCCCCTGTGGAACTGGGACTAATGCTAGCGATCAAAACAGCTTTGAATGTTCAGTCACTGAAACTGGTATGATCAACGTCCCTTGTGGCATTTTCTGAGCATGGTACGCGTACAAGGTGCGCTGACCACAAGATGAGTGGCTTCATTACCCCAGCAGTTTCACTTCTGTCTCTCTATCCCTTTCTCTTGCTCCTCAGGTGAGCCTCTCAGCTGGGTGGATGGCTCCAACCTGCAATTCTCCAACTGGGAAAAGCCCACTGACATACACATTCACTCCACTGGGGCCTGTGCCGTTCTTTTGGCGGGAAAAGAAGGGACCTGGAGACGTGTTGGCTGCAGAGACACCCGCAGCCGTATCGTCTGCAAGATGCCGATCCGTAAGTGTTAATGCTAAGCATCCGTTGGCATGACATTTACTTTCTGTACATTGCTTTGCTGTCTCAACACAAGACAAACTCTAGACAACAAATCAAGTATTATGAAAGTGTATTATGGGAACACAACATAGTTAATGTCAGCCAAGGCAAGTACAAAATCAATATAACTAAATTACTGGAAGGGGGGGGGGCATATTTTACGTCCCCAATGCAAGCTTTTGTGACTGTACTGAACAGTTTGGGCTTAACAACAAATACTACCACAGTTCATCTCTGTTAGCCTCTATTATAACCAGGAGAAGCGTGTTTTCTGAGCGCCCTTGTCTCTGTCTCTCCGTAGGATCAGAAAGAACACAAGTATTCCTCGCCTTCTTCTTCATAATTTTTGTAACGCTGGTCACAGCGCTCCTCATCGTGTTATACAGGAGAAATCGTTCACGCTTCGTTTCCACGATACGCTACCAGCGGGACTTTGACGCAGCGGATTGTGCTAGCATTATAACGGAGCGAGAATAAATTGTAAACTATACCGCAAAATATTGATCATAATTTAGTTCTGTCTTTTTTAACATTGAAAATGAGATTTTATTTTGGCAGTAAAAATTAGATAAATATCTTAAGAGTGGGTCCTGGATGGTGCCTGGTTTTATCAGGGTATCCTTTGTGCTTTGCAGTAACTACGATGAATACAGCTTTTTTTTAAACACAGATTTTTAATACGATTATTGTAAAATGATTTTTGTAAATAGTGTTTTGGGAAAATAGCTAATGTTGTTCATGCTGGTTTTTCTATTCAACACAACAATGCTTTCATCTTATCACAACAAACATGGCTGACTCCATCAGATATTAAATCCTGATCTGTAATATCTTTTTAAAATATTGTGTTTTAAGCATGATCAAAATGAAACCTGATTTCTAGAAGTATGTCAAGTTTGAATTGCGTGTATTTTATTGAGCCAAGAATACCGCTTCATATGCATGTGAATTTTGTCTTTTTCCACAGGTACTTGTTACATTTATACAGCACATCAAAGAGCACCTAAATTGCACTACTGTTCATCTGTTCTACTTTTGCACATTTTGTAAATATTTAAACCGATGTCTTAAGTGAAGGATCATTTATGGGCTCTACAGAGTCAGTTGAAAAACGATTATTCTTTCGAATTGTTAGAAACACTGGAAACTTGTTGCTGGCGAGATGTTTACGTTTCTGTATCAAGATAGAGGAATAATTCCTTGGTACTTTTTTTTCCTCTTTATTTTCGCACACTGGTCTTTAATCTGGAATGTGGTCCCTCGCTATTATTACATTGTTGCCAAATAATAAACAGCTCTCAATTCTAGTGAAGGACGTGTGTGTGTGTGTGTGTGTGTGTGTGTGTGTCTTGGATGGAGGGGGTCACAGCCGCAGTGTGAACGGTCCTGTACCAGTAAAGGAAAGCGGTTCTTGCTAGTGTTGTGCGCTGGGTGACGCCTTGCTGGCTGAACTGAGCAAAAGTTTGTGGCTGCGTCTTTCTCCACGGAGAACATGGAATCTGCAAGGCGACCTTGGCCGTCCTTCTTCTGCAAGTTTCTTGCTCTGATGATCTTTTGTCGAGGCTGCTTTTCGGTCGGTAAGTACCTCCGGAACGTTCCTCCTCGTTTTGTTTTTTTTATTTTTAAATTACGTAATCACCATGCATGTACCAAATTTTATTGCGTACTCGTAATTCTGCTTAATTGTTTGTTTCTAGTGGTTCGGTCACTTTTGCCCATGGCGCGGTGTTTTTAAGTCCTTTTGTGTTGTTGTCTATTTGTTTAAATCTTATGGCGACGTCCGGAATGTAAATCGATAGCCAAATACTTGACGACCTCTCCAATGTATGTTTTCGAGCAGTGTTTATTTAGACTTGGTGGAGGGGGTCCTGGATTCCGAGGTGTTTGTGATGCGACAAGAATGCAACATGGGATTATGTTTTATCTGAAAATGTCGGACTGTTGTGTCCTTATAAATGTTACCATCTTGGATGTGAAACGTGCACTGTTGTACAGTTTCATACCGCTTTGATGGGTTCAGGACCCAGACTTTGCTCCACTGCATGGCGGGTGTCCACAAATGTTTATCAGTAGTTGGACTATCGAAAATAAATTCTTTAGTAGTCTACCTTGATCAGTTACTTTGTAAATGGCGCGTTTAAAGGTAGCGAAAACTTTGGTTGTCCTATTGTTGTCATTGCTTGTCACCTTTAGGTTACATGAAACCAGCAAGGCCAGAAATGGAAAGTAGTTAAAGGTCTTATTTTTGTTTCAGGAGACTGTCATTAGGATGTTTGTTACATACCGAACTCAAATTCGATGCTTGTTTACAGGGGCACAGACTTAGTTTTGAAAGTTTGGTAGCGAAACAAAACATTTAGAACCAACTGTTCAGTTTTTACGTTTGTATAAGACATGCCTGTACTGTTCCTGTCTACGTCTATACTTGCATATCTCCTCAGCGATAGTATGCTTAAATGTTTGCGCGGCTTATAATTGTTTAGAATTAGTGTAGTTCTTTTTGCATGGTATTTGTGTGATTCTATCTAGACTGCGCAGTGCTTGAATCAAATGTCACAGTCGGTATTGGTAAGATCTGTAACGTGTTGTTTACGGATGTTTGAAAACTGGAATTGAATTGTGGAAACGGAAGCATTTCTGTAAGACCCATTTATTTCTTGAGACATTTGAGAAACGTCATCAGTCATGCGCATGGTTAGAAATCGTAACGTTTCAGCTGACACTGCTGAGAATGGCTTTTTCCAGTAATTTCCAGACTATTTTTATGGTGTATACTTTTTTTTTTTTTTTTTTTTTTTTTACTGTTGCGTTTTCTAAAATGCATATGTGTAAGTGTCCATGAAATTTTATTCAGCAGTGGATGATCACATTCTGTTATGTATGCATGTGTTTTTGAGTTAAGAGGTAACTGTGGTGTGTGTGTGTGTGTGTGTGTGTGTGTGTGTGTGTGTGTGTGTGTGTGTATTTGCCCTGTGATGACATAGCACCCTGTCTAGGGTGAACTCCTGCCTGGTGCCCTATACTACCTGGGATAAAAATCCAAGACCCCAATGAGTCACCTGACCCTTACCAGGACAAGCAGTTAGAAGATGGTGGACTTGGGCTACATTTTATTTATTTTTCTAACTACTGGTTCCAGGTTCTGTACTTTTTTCTAGATTTTTTTTGTAGACCTCCAATTAAATATTTAAAGTTGAATGGTCCCCCTTTCTGACTGACACTTAGTGGGATTCAGGCTTCAGTAAATCGGTGTCTGGTGAGGGGGGAGCACTCAAGATATGTCTGACACGGTAGCGGCATTGACAGAAATGGACAAAGTCTTTCCTGGTCTCTGAAGCAGTTGTGTCAAGCACAGTTTAAATGTGCTTGCCTGCCACAAATGTAGGGCTGAAATCCCTTCTGATTGATTCCTTTCTCAGACTGCCCCGCTGATGGGCGCATGTGGGTACCATTCGGGAAGAGCTGCTACCATTTTGTCCATGGGGATGAAGACATTTTGAAGAGCTACACGATCGAAAAGGCTAAAGACATCTGCCATGGATACGGTACCGTGACAACACCGGTGGTCTTTCACTTCTAAGTTCGATTATGCATGTGCTTCTGTTTGGGATCATTTTAAAGGATGTTTGTGTTCTTCATTTCTCTTTCTCAACAGGCCTGTTGACCATAAACAGTGAGGAGGAGAACAGATTTGTTGTCGATTATAGTTCCAAAGTCTGGAAGGAGAGCATGGACGTATGGCTTGGGATGTATTTTGATCCCGACAGTGAGTGAAACGGCAATTAAAGTGCCTTTGAAATCATAGCTATACGTTTCTTATGGCGGTTGTTGTCACAGAGTTATTGAGTAGATTACTCAACAAAGCCTTCTTGTCTTTGTCTTATTTTGCCCCCCCCCCGCTTTTGATTCTTTAAATGCCTGTGAGAAATTAACGGAACACAAAAAGAATGTTTATTTGCAAAGGGTGAGGAGGGTAATATTTGTTCCTACAAGTCTACTCTGTGCGGCAAAGTGCTCAACATCAGTACACTTTAAGCATGTATGTATCAGTATACGTACGTACTTTTTCACGGATACCTGCTGTTTTACTCTCTGGTATTTCAAGATTCCATGGCTTACTCTGAAAATTAAACTCCAGTATTAAAACACCGGTTCCTATATTAATATAACTGTAGCTATCACTGATCTGCCTTGTGTTGTGGTTGTTTGTGGAAGCTGCCTGGAGACCGTAAATGGATGTGTGGTCTGACTGCCTGCTGTTGTGCCTGTGTTTGCCCCAACAGACAACACGCTCATGTGGCAGAATCAAATGCCTCTGCTTTTCACCAACTGGGGCACGTACTCAGAAGCCCAGGTCCCCGGGGACACATGTGCAGCCCTGCATGCCTCCACAGGCAAATGGGAGATGGTTAGCTGCCAGGAGAGTGCTGAGAACGGGGTGGTTTGCAAAACGCTTCAAGGTGAGGGACTGGTCTAGTGACAGGGTTGACCTCCAAGAACTGTAGCGTGTTTGAAACCTGCCCCCCAAAACACTGTTTGATAACCCTGAAATTTACACAGTGGCATCATCCATCTTCTTAACACTTAGGCAAGCCATGGTCTGGAGGGGTGCTGGAGCCTATCCCAGACAGCACAGGGCACAAGACAGGGGTGCACCCTGGATGGGGTGTCAGGCCATCGCAGGGCAAAAGGCTGGGGTGCACCCTGGATGGGGTGTCAGGCCATCGCAGGGCACAAGGCTGGGGTGCACCTTGGATGGGGTGTCAGGCCATCGCAGGGCACAAGGCTGAGGTGCACCCTGGATGGGGTGTCAGGCCATGGGAAATTTTGAGGTGCCAGTTATCCTAAGTATGTATCTTTCGACTGCGTGAGGAAACCTGAGTATCCGAGGTAATCCACAAGATACGGGGCAGAGGTGGAATTCAAACCCCCGACCCTAGAGGTCTGAGTGCTACCCACTTTACCCTCCTAAAATGGTATCATGTCGAATGCTATATTAGCACGCCCTGTCAGGAAGGTGGTTATAATATCAGTATGGCACTAAAAAAAGTATATTTTCCATTTCCTCTTTTAGAACCAGAAAACAAGAAGAAAAACAGTAAGTCACCGGTATAAATACATGTAGGGAGTTTCTCTGGCCGATGCAGTCTTAACACTTGTTCTGGTGTTTTTCTCTCCTGAGGTAACAGTCGGCTCCTCTCAGCCTTGGTGGTCCTGAGTGTGGTTGTTATTCTTGGTATCTCCGCGGTCATCTGGTTCCTGCAGCAGAAGTACAACTTTGGCCCCACCCTCTTCACTGCGTTTGAGTACCACCCGCCGTTCCGGTCTCCAAGGTCCGATGAGGCTGGTCTCATAGAGGTGGAGGAGACGGAGCCCATGCCCTAGTGAAGCCTCCCCCTCCTCAAATTCCTTTGGAATGCCCTTCGGAAGTTGATGGAAACTGATTACATCACAGGAAGTGACCTCGGGCTTTCAGAAACATTTTGGCTTCAAATTACTGTTCCTGTTCTATGGCAGGATAGGGTGCAGGAGTGTGGGGTAAAAGTCTGTAACCACTAAGAGATGTTAAAAAATCCTGCACCAGGTAAGGCTTACCCTCCCACCTCACTGCTATTGGTTGTTAATGGGGCCTACTGGCCCCATGAACATTCAGTATTCTCCAAAAGGACAGCACGTATATGCATATTCACCTTTGTTTCTTGATGTGTAGCTATCCTGAGATAGTTTGACCCCTTTACCGTTAAAAACGGATGCCATTCACAATCAGTATTACTGTGCTGTTACAGGTGAAACTTTGATTTTTGAAGCACAATTCAGCCAAATGCAGTGTCCACTCTTACTAGGGATTTAGGATGGAGTCACTGCTGAGATGTCACTCCTGTGACTCCTCAGCTCTGATTCTTCAGTTAAAACACATGGCGTAAACCCATATGGAGGTGCTGTGGCATCTTCCCTTGATTGAAGTTCTCACTTAAATGTGGTCATGCAGGACTGCGCACACACTGAAATCTAAAGCCAAAGGGTATATTCTTCAAGCCTATGCTTGCGAACTCTGTGTTAACCAGCATATTGGTTTGAACATTGTAGTAGTGGCCAGGTTTTGACAGAGAGCAGTCTGAAGTGTTTGCTGGTGACATGGAATCGTGTGGATGCACATTGTGCTTCCTCTGGTCTTTGTGCTTCTAGTTCCATGCTGTATGCAGCTACTAATAAAATGCCCTGGAGGTAATTTAATCAATGCTGGTAAGATTACTCATTTAAAATATCTCTGCATTTGTTGGCACCCACACTACTATGTCCATGTTTGGAGTTTTTGTTCTGGTGGAAAAATCAGTTGAAGCACAGCTTGTTTCTGCTGTAGCATCACAGCCTTTGACTTAATCACTAAACCAGTAGGGCAAGGGACGGGTAAATAAACAAGGCCCAAATCCATTTATTATTAGTTAAGAAATAAAAGACCGTGTTGACAGGGTGGAAAGCTGTCACATTTTCTCCTCGGTGCCTCGTATGCACTAGAACCTCCTTGAAGAGTGTGCGCTCAGGTGAGAGCTGACATGGCCGTGGAGGTGCCCAGTACCACGACTGTGCCACCCCAGAGCACACAGTGATTCTGACTGTGACAGTAGTTTTAAAGCACTTGTGGCATTCAGTAGTGAAATAGTTTGCTAAGTTAAAGTACCAACTACTGTACAATATTCCTTGTATCTTCTATGATGATTAAAGAAATGCTTTTTTTTATAGGACAATCATTAAGGCAAGTATTTTCTGAACCATCTTACCTTTAACCTAAAACTGCTATGTAGGTTTTATATAGAAGCATATTCTGACAGGACCAAATGCAGTTGTTTCAATGGTGGTCTTCCTCATCTTCGGAGTCACACACATCAACAGATGGTCTGTTGTGCTGTGCCTCCTCTTCCTCCGACTCCCTATAAGCTCCTAAGGAAAACAGACTAACATTAGGTAGTAGTCTGCAATTTACTGAAATGCTGAAGATGTCTGACCCTTTTCTGACCCCTGGTTTGACATTGATCACTTATCCTAAAGCTTCGTATGTAAAGCCGTTAACATTGTGCATAGGTTAATCAAAGCAGTAAAAAGCTGGGGGGGGGTCTTCCATTACGTTGTCTCGTACAGATCTAATTTTCATTTCTAAACAACTGGCCCACCCATAAGGTTGCATGCATAAATTTATATTAAAATTCATGTCTATTCCATCCTATTAAAACACTCCTTTTCAACACAAGGTTGTTGGACCCAGAGTGTCCCGACTTGAGAGTAGGACATCTGACAGAGATTGGAACCGTACGTTCAAGGTTGTCCATGTGCTCCCGGAGTGTCCTTGCCAAGTTGAAAAACTGGAGAGGAGAAGGAGGACAACATTTCACCGGGAGGTGAAGCTCAAACATCGACAAGCACCATTAGGCATGCATAAGTCTTCTGGGGACTGCGGGCCGGTGCCCCCTTACCCCAATGTCGTTGGCGATGCCCAGCGTCTCAGAGAAGCGCTGTTCGCACAGGTGCAGCAGAACCACCAGGTAGAGGCCGCAGCTGATGAACTCGTACTCAGACTGTTTCGGAGCGGAGAGACCACACCGAGTTCGTGAGGCAGGACCATCCGGTAGCTAATGCTACACCCAGTCCTCAGCCCACTACCTAGACAAACTGGATCTCGTTACACTGGCTAATTACAGAGCTCTTTGTTACCTAGCTCAAGCATGCAGGTGGCAACTATGGGAGCAGGAAGAGAGGGTTAGGTGGACATGGACTGCTCTACAGTACCGACAGGTTGGGAATCTCATACCCAAGTGTATATTTAAATATCTGAACTGCCACACAAACCTGACAGGACTGTACAACGTGTTACAACAAAAGCATAGGGATGCTTTTGGCTGCAGGAATGCATAGCTGAGTAGGGTAGAGGGTAGGGCAGCAGGTTTAGTGCCGTGTAAGAATGCCTCAAAATGCCTAAGGGCTGTGGCTTCTACTCCCAGGAGAGACATGCAGCCTGACCCTTTCATGTGTCCTGTGCAGCTCATTGAGGTCGAAGTCCTCAATGTCGAGCTGCAGCTTCTCCCTGCACAGCTCACAGGTGCTGATGGCCTCCAGGCTGGACCCTGTTTGGGAGGAGACGACGTTCGATGAAGCCGCATCTCCAGATCTCCATGTAGCACGAGAGTCAGCCAAGGTGTGGCATTACCTGAGCTGATTTTAGCGAGCAGCCACCTCTTCATGCACTCCTGGTGGACGTACTGCAGGCTGCCGGTACACCGACAGGGCTCGATCAGTGGGTCCGAGGGGGCATTGTGTCCCATTTGACAGATACGGCACAGGTCCCCCTCCTCCTCGTCAGACTCCTCCAGAAGCAGGCTGAGAAAAGACGTGCACATTTCTGGCGTGGATGTAGCTGACAGCAGAGCTCATTGTTCACTGCAAATATATACCTACATCCCTGTCAATACATAATTAAATGGTGGGTGATTAATTACAATACAAAATTGAGGGCAGCCTAATTAATTTCTTCAGGATGTTTAAGTCTCTGATAGCTCTACCCGCTTGCTGGTTACCTCTCTTGTATCATCTTTACTCTCTCGGGGTCTCGAGAAGAGGTGGGGTTCTCCTCGCCTTGCTCATCAGAAGGGGTCCTTCCGATAGCCCTCAGGTTGACTGTGGGCATAGTGCTCCCACCGGTGCCCTCTAATGTTGAAGGCATGGCAAGCTGCAGAAGGGAATTGGTGATTCCAGACAGCTCTTGGTCTATCCCTGCCTGAGGAGGTCCATGGGCAGAATGGTGGGAAGCTGCTCCTGCTCCTTGAGGCTCCTCTTCCTCAGTAGCATCACTTTCCAAGCCCTGTGTGGTCACGGGCGGGCACCGCGAGCGCTCAAATGCCGTAGCAGACATGGCGAGAACCGTCTCATCCCGGCCCTCCCTCCTCCTGCGAGGGAACAGCGGAGCACACCGGCTCCTGAAAGATGAGGACAGCCAGGAGCTGGAGGCCCTCGGAGTCTCCAGGTCAGACTCCACGCTACTGCTCCACGGCACGGGTGGTGAGCCCTGGCGTCTGCGACGAAGGAAGGGCAAGCCAGAGGAAGAGTCATCCGGAGTTGCAAGCCCACCTCTCTGGAGGCTGCTCCCAGCCTCAGGGGGAGAGGAAGAGGAGCCTGAACTGCCAGGGTCTTGGGAGGAACGTCTGGAGAACAGGGTAGAGGACATGCTACTGGCCAAGCGAGACAGTAGGGGCCTTGCGCCGTGGCGCTCCGTGAGATCACCAGTCCTCCCGTGAGAGCGGCAAAGCACCGAGCTGCTGGGGGGCCTCTCGGAAAGGTTGGCAGGCCGGTTGGCAGGCCAGTTGTCCGACCAGGAAGGTCGTCTTCGTGCCCCTGGGTCCGATGAGCCCACAGGAGGTTCCCCGGCTGCCGTGGAGGCATCACCGCGGGAATCGCCAGAGAGCCAAGATGGCTGATACTCAGAGGGCAGGCGGTGGAGGTAGGAGTCACTCCCTCGGTTGGTAGAGACGCCTTCTTTGGGCCTTGCTCCTTGTGCATAACAGGAAGTCACATTATCCTGGTCTGAAATACCCACAGATAACAGGAACAAACTGTTAATATTTAATGACGTCAAATGTCAAACTACTATCAATACACTTTGTTCTCAGTTTCTATCTGTTAGACTTTCTTCATTTAAAAATCATAGTGCCAAACCCACAGAAGCATCGTTCATACCCTACTGAAAGAGAAATGACAGTTTTTAGTTCTCTTCATAAATTTAGCAGGCATTGTTTAACTGGCTTCGGGGCTTTATGGATGCATATTAAATTAACTTCCAGAATACATTACAGCATTTTGTGTACTGGTTTTTTTTTTTTTTTTTTTTTTTTTTTTTTTTTCATACACTCGCACGCCTTATTTCAAAAAAAAAAAAAAAATCGATCTCCAACAAATCTACCCATAACTGGTTGCAAAAATTTGAAACAGC